>JASFXZ010000006.1:16844292-17506328 GCA_032209605.1 Mactromeris polynyma | reverse complement strand
AGGTGTACTGAGAACAGTTCGTGAATGCCCAAATGCTATGTCTTCATTATTCCTGGAACAGAACTGTCCAACGACTGCTGAACAGTTGGAAGAAATATTTCAACCCATATTTTCAGATGAGGGAAGCAATGCTTATGTTCTAGAACTAAGAACACAGTCCCACTGGAGAGATTTCTTACAAGACCTTGAAGGTTTTTATGTTTAGAAATTAATTAAAACTTCAATTTTGTACATTATATGATTGGAAATATCAAGTCTGTTTGGAATGCACATTCCACCTGCATAGGTTAAGCTCGCACAACACGATATATCAATGAAATTACTACTCAACAAAGTTGTATAAAGACTTGACCAAAGCCAAAGTTACAACTTCTCTTGTGATGACAAGCTCCAACAATAATATGTCCGTGTGACCTACTTTTTGAGGTCATGTTACTGATTTTCTATTAAAAATAACATATGATAGAGATCTACATTTTGACCAAAATTTGATTAGGATCAGATGAAGATGTTGACCTTTAAGAAAATAACATTATTATTTTTACGCCTTTAACATTGTTCAGTTGTTCAAGTCTGATAACTAAACCTACCCCTTTTTGCCAATCCCTATAATAACATTTTCTTATTATTACAAAAAAAATCATGTTAGGGTGAAAGGTCCTGCTGAGTTTCCCCTTGCTTCATGATGTATCATATTTCTTAATCAAAATACCCTAGGATCCTTAGGTGAGCAATAAAGAATAATCATGGCCCTCTTGTTTTATAGGTGTTATTGATTTTTTTGCAGAAAAAACAGATGGGATTGGAAGTCTTTTGAAGTTTGTAACTGGTCTGGATGTGGTCCCTGTGCTTGGTTTTGATCCAAAACCAGAACTGAAGTTCAGCCATCCTGATGTAAATAATCCATATGATGGCACACCTTATGCCAATACATGCAGCAATGTATTAACAATTCCTGTTGTACAAAATTATGATGTCTTTGTGGATAGGATGGACATGGCTCTCAAATTTGGGACATTCTTCACAAATGCATGAACAGGTTTAAACAATGGTGTTTTAATAGGGACCTGCAAAAAATTGAAGATTTTGAACTTGAAGAACTTGAAAACTGATCAATATATTTAGTTAAAATTTGCTTTTCTCATTGATAGTGACAATATGCAAATCTGTAGCAGATTGCAATACTCAAGCTATAATATTGTAAGAATTAAGGCCCTTTGTAAAATTCAAATATTCCACATGGTTCTTCTTTTTTGTAATTACTTGGTAAACATTATATATAATTCAAATCAAACTTGCTATACTTACTGACAGTGACTATATGGGCATGTGTACAAGGTGTAACACTCTAGCTACAATATTGTTAGAATTAGAATCCTTTGTAAAAACTCATTTTTCTTCATTTTTTGTCATATATTCTTCTTAACTTCAGAAGTTTTAAAACATATTCAACTGTAATTTGACAAGGACAATACACATGTGTAGGAAAGAACTGGTATAATTATGACTTATGCCCCGGTTTTGTCTTTATATACTTATTGAGAAGGACAAAACACACATTGTCATGTACATTCATTACTCATGATCACCTTAGTATTTAATTTTGGTAGCAATATTTTATGTACATGAAACATCAACATTTGATTTGGTACACAATGTTGAACCATATTTCTTATTGACAAATATAGTTGTACAGTTGTAAAGTATAATACCATTCTAATTGTCTTTAATTTTATAATTCTCTTCTTCTCTTGAATATCATATCATTGCACTATATTTGTTACCCTGCTTGCTGCAGGTTGTGGGTTCGATTCATGCGACAACCATGACTCTTTCTGTGAGAAACATGATTGATTTTTTATGGAGGAAGGAAGTCTAGCATTATTATACCAGGAATGATATTTAGGAAAACTGGCCGCCTTATGACTGTATTGCGTGGGATGTATAAACAAAGAAACAAACACAGCTTTAATATGTCTTTATTTTTTGTAAACTTATTTTCTTAACTAAGTAATCTTTTTTAACATTTATAACTCAGGAGTCTTTAGTACTATAGCACCTAAAATGTAAGCTACTCAGAGCTCTGACAATGCCACCCCACTATACTTCTAAATTTCACCTTCATATTCGCTTCTACCCCCATTATCTTCAAACATGCTATCATAGGGCCCTGATCACAATTGTGATGGTTGAAGTTACATGTTGTCATGTTTCATTTTAAGGCAATATGTTTTTAAAAATGTTGTGTATTATTGATGTTGTGATGAGTCATGCATTATAGATTGAACATTTATTTATGCCATAACTAAAATATATGGTAAAGTTTATTTGACTAAATGGGTGGGACTATATTATGGAAATCAACATTAAAATTGTTAAAAAGTATAAGTTCCCCATTCTTGCACATAACATCTGATATTAATTATGAAATGTATGTATAGGGTTTGTAATAGATATTGATTAAACCAAATTGATTAAGTTATCACTCAAAATCCATATAAACGAATTGAAAGTGTGTATTATTCCGTTAGGGCTCAAAAACATGGTCAAGCTATAGACAACAGATTTGAAAAATACTATGTGTTATTGCTTTTTGTCATGTTGATATTTCCATTACAATCATTTTTTGATGTTTTATTTTAATTTTAAAACTGTTAGTACATGTTTGGTCATAATCTGTGGAAGAATTTGTTTCATAAATTTTTGGCAAGCCTTGTTGACAGCATCATTTTGTTTAAATTTATTAAATGATTGTTTTAACTTTTGTCAGCAGTGCATACAAATTACATGTATCGAGTCTTTCTAGTCATGAAAATATATTCCATATTGTTAGTTTGTGATCACTCTTTGTCCGTCCGTCCGTCTGTCCGTCCACAATTTGCTTGCGTAGACACTATAGGTCACAGTGTTGGCCTAATTATTATAAAACTTGGTCACAATGTTCATCTCTACTAAAATTAGATAAGTTAGATATTGGGTTATCCGGGGTCAAAAACTAGGTCACTAGGTCAAATCTTAGAAAAACCTTTTATATGCAATAAATGCTGCATTTTTCACTGGATCTTCATGAAAGTTGGTTACAATGTTTTTCAACATAAATTATAGGTCAAGTATGAATATGGGTCATCTTAGATCAATAACTAGGTCACTTAGGTCTAATCATTGGAAAAAAACATTGTGTATGCATTAGAGTCTGGATTTGTTTACTTGATCTTAGTGAAAGTTGGTCAGAATGCTTGTCTAGATGAAATTGTCTATTTGAGTTCAAATATGGGTTATCTGGCATCAAGAACTAGGTCACTGGTTCAGCTATGACATGTGAGCAACCTAGGGCCCGTCGGGCCCTCTTGTTTTATTGTTGTATTGCCTGCATTGTATATACATTTTCCAAACATCTAGTCATTTAACTGTATAAAGATTTAAATGATTGTTTTCATTGTTGTGTTCAATGTGATGGACACAAAATTATCATCTCAGTATAGTAAGTTGATGATAATATAATAAGTACAAATCTTTATAAGGCGTTCAAAAGTTTAGTGTTTATTATGATCTATTGAATTTATTCCAAAAAGGAATACTGAGTTGCTATTGCACCTATTGTTTAAGAATTAGTTCATATTTTTTGTTAAAAGTTAATTCTATTAAAGCATTTTTCAAAAAATGAACTTGTTTTTTATGAGTTGAGCTAAGACTTGGTCAACTTTGGTGGCAAGTTTCATGTCTTGGGTTATATAACTTTCACAGAGACCCAATGGATAAAACATTGTATTTACTGTTTACATGAAATTAGTTAAATGCATTTTACAGAATTTCAACCAAGGTGATCCTAGATGATCATCCAAAGGAGTTGTTAACCCCTGAAAACGAAGTTATAACGAGGCGTTATATTGGAGTCATCCTGTTGGTTGGTTGGTAAAAAATAAAATGCACAATGTTGTGGAGTGAACTCCTTCCTCATTTCTTTAGGTATTGGGATGAAACTTAAAATATGTATTCACCATAAAGTGTGTGTGTCCGTCAATGCATTGCAGAGTTATGTGCACTAGAACTTACACTTTTTAACAGACTGAAATAAGTGAAAGTGCACAATGTTGTAGAGTGAAATACTTTCACATTATTCAAGATATTTGGATGAAACTTGATATATGTATTCACTATAAAGTTTAGGTGTACATGACATTCTTTCAATTGATGCATTGCAAAGTTATGTGCCCTTGAAATTTAACGATTTTGTAGAATGAATCTAATTCCACATTTCTTCAGATCTTCAAATGAAACTTTAAATTTGTGTTCATCATAAAGATAAAGTATGTATTAAACTATTAGTGTGCACGTTGTCAACACCTTGCAGAGTTATATGCCCTGGTGCAGTTCAGGGGGTATTTTAATCACCTTTAGTGATAGTTCTAGTTACATTTACTGGGAGGATAGTTTAGGATTTTGAGCAGTGTGCTCAACCTTTCACTTCTCTATCAGAATTTTGACGATAACAGGAAAGTAAACATATATTTTGGGAAAACAGTATCTTTGAAGAGTCAGAAAATTCCTGAGAACAATGGTTCGGTGAATTGCTTGTCTGACATTATTGCGGTAGGTTAATTAAGATTTTTTATGTTTGGAGGATAACCCAGTTGTGAAATCAACCGGTCAGGCGAGTATAATGTTTTTTCTGGCTTGTACTGAATTTCTTGTATCAAATACAGTAATATCTTTTGTCAGTTATGCCTTATAAAATGTTGGATAAATAAATAAATAACAAATCATACTGAATCTCTGAGTGTACGAAACAAGGACACACATACACCTATCTATGAGACAAAGGCCCAATTATAAGTAGCCACTATGTTCCCATGCTCATGGTGTGCGAGTTATTATGATCAATTAATATTAGTCGTCAGTGGTTTGAGTAAACGTCCATCAACTATTTATTTAAAAGATGTTTCGTTCTTGCATTAATAGAAGTCATTGCTGAAACTTGGAATTATTCGCTGCCATACATGTATCATGATGCACTATGTTTTTATAGCTATAACTTACAAAGAGCCACCATAAATCAGGACAGGTGAAGCAAAACCATATGTTGCATCACTGAAGATTAGGGCCAATTCCTGCTTGCCCCCCTCCACATCTACTGTCCTTGGTCAATATAACTTTTATAAGGTTGCTAAATTAAGTCGATTTTTACAACCTGTCGCAGGTATTTTGACCTTGAATATTCATTGGACATGTCGATGAGATATCACGGGTAGTATAGTAGTCATAAGTTATAACGGTTTAAGACTTTGGTATACTGTTTAGCAAAGAGTATGCGGCGTTTCTTCAAATTTATATCAAGGTGTATTATGTAAATATTACCGATCCTAGAATCTTGTCAAACCATATAAAAACAAAACAGAAGCTGTTTGATGTTGATGGTTATAAGATTATTCTATAATTTGTGCATCATAGGACGATCATAGGATAAACATACTTTTACACTTGTGTATTCATAATGATACAGCAGCCAAATTTTTGTTAAGTCAGTTTATATTGTATACCTATATCTCATCGTTCGTATAGTAATTCCGTGCAAATCATGTTTTTGTACAGACACAACCAGCCGTTGTTAAGATTTAATCATAAGGCTTATAGTTACCCGTATGTCAAATAGACTGGGCTCATTACTAACGGTTAAGCTTATGACCTGCGACAGGTAATAAAAATCAGACTATACATACTAAGTATATGCAGGGGCGGTGTCCATTATACCAAAGGTCAGGGTCACAAAGGAATTGTAGATGTACACCTTTTTAAGGCTACAGTTTATTCGGTAACTTTTGTTTTCTGTCCCATATATATTTAATCATTTCTTATATAGTACTGAGATTTCTCTTAGATACTGGGAAACATACAGTGTGTAAAACTGGATGTAAATCAGTGCTTTAATAAGTTTCATGGTTTAAAGCAAAATACATATATATATATAGGATTCTGACTATATAATTGCATGCATTGACATGACTGTACGTAGAATAACATCACACACTGAGCTTACTGGGCTAAATACTAGTATCAGATATAGCAACGTATCACTGCAGTAATGATCTTGCATATTGACGAATGTCTCTGTACAAATGTTCTGCACTGGATGCATCTGTAGGAAGTGTGAAACCATTTTCTGACATGCAATTGATACATATCTCATA
Organism: Mactromeris polynyma; assembly: GCA_032209605.1. Lineage (NCBI taxonomy): Eukaryota > Metazoa > Mollusca > Bivalvia > Venerida > Mactridae > Mactromeris > Mactromeris polynyma. The sequence goes on along the minus strand of JASFXZ010000006.1, from coordinate 17,500,143 downwards.
TATGTCATTGTCACATGGAACAGATGTCCTAAAGATGGCATCCTCCTTACAAGCATCAATATCACCAGTGGAAACTGGACATATGTAGTCACGTGTGCTCCAAAGACTTGGAAAATTGAACATCAAATCTGGCCTTCCAGACGGAGCAACAGAATTTCTTGATGGTCGAATATGGTGGTTATTCCACATGTCTTTACACAAATCAAGCTCATTCTGAAAAGAAAGCAAAACATTTAATCTCCCAATAGATACAAGAGTTGTGAAAGAAAACAAAACGTCAACACGGAGTAGTTCAATTTTGATCAGGCATGCTCATTCTGGACATGCAGAACAGCTACTTATAAACTACATGTATAGCTGTTTCATTATTTCGGCTTCACGCCGTTTCTCAACAGTATATCAGTTTTATACGGTGCCCGGTTTTCCTAAACATGTTTTCCTGGACAGTTACGAGTACCGTCACCAGTACTAACTACCCTCCATAAGCTGTAATTTCACCTTTTCATTTGTCATTTTTTTCTGTAAGGGTATGACCTGCCACAATCGGGGTTCGAACCCAGATTCTCTGTGTTAGATCTATTATCTTTCATACTTATTATAATCAAGTAGTAAAAGTTCATGTTTACCTGTATTAATGAAGAAAAACAAAACCGAAGAAGGTTCTTGTCCACAAAATCACCAGAAAAGTCCCCAGACTCTTGTAGATGGTTGAATAATTCAATGTAGTATCCCATATGTTCCCGTCGAAGATGTCCCCACCAACACTCTATACGTTGGTTTGCTGTACTTGTCCCTTCAATATAAGATCTCTGATTGTTTTGGTCGTCTCGTTTAAAGTATTTCTGGAAATCCCTAACTCGAACATTTTCTGTTCCATAGTCTCCTCTAAGCAGTTCTGGACAACCACCCAGTTCTTCCACTGCTTCCAAGTAATATCCACCGATAACACGCGGGTCGTTGTTTGTGTGAAAAACATTAAGCCAAATAATTTTTCTAGTGAAACCACAGATGCATCCGCTTATACACAAGCCAAATGGTTTTAACTTGTCGTAGCCGTCCACGTGCCAAATGAAATTTGGACCCGGAGCATAATACTGCCTTCTACGAAGACGTCTCGCCGACCTCAGTGAGGAACCAACAGGATCCAAATGCTTTAAAATTATACGAACATCGTTTATTCTTACATTGAGTCCATGAGTCAGACAACGTAAATGCATCATGCGATAGCCATGCTGCTGTCCTGATTCCTTTATCTGAGTGTAAATAAAATCAACTACTTCTCTCAAGTCACTATAATTTCTACGACCTAATCCCTGCACTTTTAACTGTCGCTTTAATTGCCTTAGTCCGATGAAAATGCCATGCTTTTCTTCTAAAACATGCCGAATATCTGGGTATTTTAAGCCCATTTGAAAATATTCCTTGATCAACATAGTGTAATCCATATTTAACATATTCATGGAACAGTTTTGATTGGTCAATTTATCTTGAGGGAACGAGTTAACAAGTCGTTCCCACAAGATAAATTAACCAATCAGAACAAGTTATTATCTTGAGGGAACGACTTATTAACTCGTTCCCACAAGTTAATTAAATATTTTCTACCCTCAAATAAGTCGTTCCCACAAGATAAAAAATATTTTCTACCCTAAATTATCTCGTTCCCACAAGATAAAAAATATTTTCTACCCTCAATTATCTCGTTCCCACAAGATAAAAAATATTTTCTACCCTCAAATAAGTCGTTCCCACAAGTTATAAAATATTTTCTACCCTCAATTATCTCGTTCCCACAAGATAAAAAATATTTTCTACCCTCAAATAAGTCGTTCCCACAAGATAAAAAATATTTTCTACCCTCAATTATCTCGTTCCCACAAGATAAAAAATATTTTCTACCCTAAATTATCTCGTTCCCACAAGATAAAAAAATATTGACCATGTCACCTCTGTGCTTCCGTATGAGTACATGATTCTTAAGTACATGTAACACAATTCACATTTGATATCTTAGAGAAATATGGCTGATATTGAGCAATATTCGATTGAAAAGTGCTTACATTACATGCATGAGGGTACTTATGAACAATCCATTGATTGTGATAAGAAGAAAGACTTATCTCTCATGTAATCACATATACAGTAAAACCTCAATAATAAGACCACCCTTGGGACCCTTTAAATTAGGCTTAATGTTGAGGTGGTCTTTATATTGAGGTTGTCTTTATGTGAGGTTTTACTGTTTACATCATGCTGCTATAACCTAATCACTCCATATAGACTTAAAGATAAATTTGGTATAACTTGCATTAGGCCTGATTGCATTCCATTTAAAAAATCAATGAAAAGTATGCACTTATCTTGTTAACAGAAAGAAGCAATAGGCATATTTGAGGTTCGCGGTTTTGCATGTTGCTGGACACTGAGATTCAAGAAATATTTCTTAATACATGTTTGAAATTTATTTTCACATTTATACTCATGTGTTTACGTCAATATTGCCAAAGAGACGGCTAATTATTGGCATCCTAAGGTGACTGTTGAAAATTACCTTTTGTATACACATGTATATATATATATATATAAAGTGGAGTAAGAGTTTATGTTTAAACACCATTCGCTGATTTCATGTGGTTTCTTGGTGTCCAAATTCTGATATTTAGTAAAGAATTCAGAGAAATATTTCCCCCAAATAAAGTGTTTTTTTCTTTTTATCAGTTATGGAGGGTTTACATTTTACCACAGGAGATTGCAACCATGTCCATAGGTAGACAGTTGTCCCTGTTATAGTTAATATATACACTATAGAGGGGAATATGACTTACTCGCGCTCGTGTAGTTCGTTACTAGCTCATGTGCATTTTACAAAATATGTACACCAATTTCATTAAGCACAAAATTAAGTTTCTTTAAAATTGTTTCGAATTTTTACTCTTGATGGCACTTACATTTTGATTTGCACTCATATAATCTACATACAGTATTTATTGTTTGTGTTATTTGTAGTTCTTTGCTCAGTTCATTGGGAGTTGTCTATTTTTAAGAATTACTGTACCATAGTCACCTAACATTACACCTCAAAGGGCCACCACTCAGTACTGTTAACAGAAAATCATTCCAATATTGGTTGCCCATCTTTATTCTGTTTAAGTGCACTGAATTTAATTAATCAGGGAAACCTGACACGTCAAAACTACATCAGGAAGGGCAAAGTTTCAAAGTTATTACATCGCTAGGCATGTTGTGGAAGGGCAAAGTTTCAATGTTATTATTTCATCTTTGTCTTTACAATACTTAATTCAGTTGTTAACAATGATTAAGTCTACAAGAAAGACACCATAATATAAATCATGCTGGATTAAAAAGATGTCTGGTGGTTTATTAATGCAAAAGAGATTATGAGATTCACAAAAAACTTGAACACAGCTTATTATTGTACAAAATTAACAATTGGTAAAGTAAAGGTCTCTGTGTTGGAAACTGGAGAAGGCTACCAACATCCGCATTGGCCCGACAAATACTTAGAACTTCGATCCTGTCCCAGCTGAATATATTAAACACTGACAATGTTTATGACAGAAAAGTGTGGTTTTGCTGCACTGTCATGTGTTGGGCTGATAATATGGATTTGATTGTTTCTGAATTTTGCAATATCTGAACTTGAGTATAAAAGGAATTGGGAAGCCATGAAATATTGAATGATTTCTGATAAAGATATTGCAGCACACATTTTATTCAACTAACCTAGGACTTATAGTATAATACCACGGAACCGTAGTAATACATGTGCATATTGGTTCAGAACTGACGTACCAGTATGGTGATTATTATTTGTTTTTACAAGTAGGGGAAATAACCGTTTACTGTGCGTAACCAGTAGATAAAATACCAATTGGATTGGTCTTTATCCATCTAATGATGCAATTTATAAATGGTACCCGGTGTGCAGGTACATCCATATTGTCCTAATGGAGTACCATATACTATGATGCAATATCAGAAGGTATCCGAATGCACTTTGACCGGCAGGTGTAAAAGGCGGCGGCGGCGCCGTACTTTACAACCAAATAGAATGAAAAACACGGCGGTAGATATTAATATTTGACATACAATAATAAATTAGATATCAAATGGAAGGGTATGCTCCCAGCTTTCCTCTGCCATAAAAGTATTGAAAATTAGTGCATGCCTTAATGTTGGGTGGGACTAAAATCCGGGACTTTGGTGAGAAAATCCGGGATCGATAAATTGAACTACATTGTAGTAATCAACGGTCCATAACCGATAGCCGGTATGCATTATACTTAGTATATTATTAATTGGCATAGTATATTGTAAATTGCCAAAGGCTATTAATTGCCGAATGCCAATAAATGTATGTATGATGAAATAAATGAAGTAGAAGCACGAAACTGTGCTCTAGTCAAACTTAGGAAATCAAAAGAAAGGGCTATAGTATACAATTATTTGAAAACAAATTAATTGTAAGTGCAATTTTATTTTCATAGCTTGCACACTTTAACTATTAGAAATAGAATGTTATTTTTTAATTGCATCGATTTATCAATCATTTATTCATAATGCACGCTTATATTTGCATACGGTTCTTTCGTTTGATCTGAGATTTCTTTGAAACGCCTATCATCAAAGGAAGATAGATTATTACGTTCCGATTCTGCGGATGAATGTTATTAACTTAGAAAATTTGAGCGAACCTTGGTGTGAGGCGTTTTCTAGCTATTTCGAAATGCATATAAAGCCTGATATAATTAAGTATTCAGGAAAATGGTTGTTGCAAGATGAAAAATTATTTAGTTCTTATTCTGGTATAACAACAAACATTTCCGAAAGTTTCATCAATCTGATTTGGTGGGTTAATCAACATAAAAAACAGTCGGTCGATAACATGCTTCTCAGTTTTTTCTTTCTACAGAATACAATACATGAAGAAACTATGCGCGGTAGGGCAGGTCTAGGAGATTATGATTTGAAACGTGAATTCGATCATTTTCAACTAAATGCAGAAGACTTATTTTTTCCAAATTCAATCATAAAATCAGATGATATATTGTCCGCTGTTAAAAATCAAATTTAGCAGAACAGTACTCAAATGAATGAAAATGAAATATCTGCTGATGTACGGTGCACTGAAACTCAATCATGTGATGCTAATAATATTCCAGAATCTAATAACCATGACACTTCTCCAAACAAACGATGTGAAAATTTGCCACCAAATACAGATGACCAAACACGCGCCCGTCAAACTGCATATTCACAAGAAGATTTGGCATTAAAAGTTATCGAAAATGACGGTGTAAGACTGGTCTCGGATATGAGCGCATTCATGGTAAAGGGGGTGGGGGTAATAAATATGCAGTCTACGGCCTTTAGCGGGATCCCATAATTAATTAAACTACAAACATGGTGTGTTTGTAGTATGCACGATTTTGTAGACAATATGATATCATGTGGAAATAGGAAATGTAAAAGTTGGTTCCACCAAAAATGTGTTGGTAGAACAACTGAACATCGAACTATTAAGCAATGGAAATGGCAATGTATTAACTGCAACCATATAAATTAGCCCTGTATTTTCCTATACTCAACAACTGTTTAATATCATATAATGTACATTGAGTGTCTCCCCACTTCAAACATCTCCCCTGTTTTGTATTTGTTTACAGATAAAATGAATTTGTAATTTATTATTTCGGAAACCTGTGAGAACCAAAAAGCATTTTAGTAAAAAAAATAGCTTAGACGTCAATTTTTCCACTTCAGTCAAAAGCTTTAAGTTACTTAGCTAAGAAACATTTTTACTAAGATGCTTTATGGATATGGCTCCTGTTGTTAATGATGTATGTGTATTTTATATTTCCTATACCTGTGTGAAAATGAAGTTCAGTTCTGTTTTGTTCTGTAATAGATATATGCAAACTGTGTCTCAATAAAATTTATTGACTTGACTTGTAAATGTGTGTTAGTATTTGTTATGAAGCATATCATAATTGTTTTTAATGCTGATATTTGCCTACAATATACAACAAATATGGACTACATTACTTATTATATTTAAAATCCGGGACTTTAAGAAAATCCAGGACTTTGGTGGGAAAATCCAGGATCGATAAATTGAACTACATCATAGTAGTAATCAACGGTCCATAACCGATAGCCGGGACCCAGGTTGTAATATACTAAGTACGTTATAAAGGAGTATTATAAGACTACCGTGTAGCCAGATTATTAGCAAAAACAGGCAGGAAAACATAAACTAGAGAATGTGTCACAACAGGCAGGAAAACGTAAACTAGAGACTGTGTCACAACAGGCAGGCAAACGTAAACTAGAGACTGTGTCACAACAGGAAGGAAAACGTAAACTAGAGACTGTGTCACAACAGGCAGGAAAACGTAAACTAGAGACTGTATCACAACAGGCAGGAAAATGTAAACTAGAGACTGTGTCACAACAGGCCGGAACATGTAAACTAGAGACTGTGTCACAACAGGCAGTAAAACGTAAACTAGAGACTGTGTCACAACAGGCAGGAAAACGTAAACTAGAGACGTTATCACAACAGGCAGGAAAATGTTAACTTGAGACTGTGTTACATTGGGAAGGCATAGTAATTAAACCATGCTGGGTGGTATTGAAGAGATGTGATAAATTTGTTGTTGGTCAGTAAAACTATTATAAAAGATGTGTAGGAGCAAGGTTGTTAACTAAACAATTAAAACCTCATATTTTACTATATTCATACATTTATCAACAAACTTCATGAGAGATGCATCTCGAGGGCTCAACGCAACACTGTCGTAACTCCTATGTATTTATATTGGAGTTACGACAGTGTTGCATTTAGCCCTCGAATTCTTTAGTCTAGTTTTTGTATACCAATTCATTGGATGCGTACATGATTCTTAAGTAAATGTAACACAATTCACATTTGATATTTTAGAGAAATATGGCTGATATTGAGCAATATTCGATTGAAAAGTGCTTACATTACATGCATGAGGGTACTTATGAACAATCCATTGATTGTGATAAGAAGAAAGACTTATCTCTCATGTAATCACATATACAGTAAAACCTCAATAATAAGACCACCCTTGGGACCCTTTAAATAAGGCTTAATCTTGAGGTGGTCTTTATATTGAGGTTGTCTTTATGTGAGGTTTTACTGTTTACATCATGCTGCTATAACCTAATCACTCCATATAGACTTAAAGATAAATTTGGTATAACTTGCATTAGGCCTGATTGCATTCCATTTAAAAAATCAATGAAAAGTATGCACTTATCTAGTTAACAGAAAGAAGCAATAGGCATATTTGAGGTTCGCGGTTTTGCATGTTGCTGGACACTGAGATTCAAGAAATATTTCTTAATACATGTTTGAAATTTATTTTCACATTTATACTCATGTGTTTACGTCAATATTGCCAAAGAGACGGCTAATTATTGGCATCCTAAGGTGACTGTTGAAAATTACCTTTTGTATACACATGTATATATATATATATATTTAAGTGGAGTAAGAGTTTATGTTTAAACACCATTCGCTGATTTCATGTGGTTTCTTGGTGTCCAAATTATGATATTTAGTAAAGAATTCAGAGAAATATTTCCCACAAATAAAGGCTGTTTTTTTAAAATTTTATCAGTTATGGAGGGTTTACATTTTACCACAGGAGATTGCAACCATGTCCATAGGTAGACAGTTGTCCCTGTTATAGTTAATATATACACTATAGAGGGGAATATGACTTACTCGCGCTCGTGTAGTTCGTTACTAGCTCATGTGCATTTTACAAAATATGTACACCAATTTCATTAAGCACAAAATTAAGTTTCTTTAAAATTGTTTCGAATTTTTACTCTTGATGGCACTTACATTTTGATTTGCACTCATATAATCTACATACAGTATTTATTGTTTGTGTTATTTGTAGTTCTTTGCTCAGTTCATTGGGAGTTGTCTATTTTTAAGAATTACTGTACCATAGTCACCTAACATTACACCTCAAAGGGCCACCACTCAGTACTGTTAACAGAAAATCATTCCAATATTGGTTGCCCATCTTTATTCTGTTTAAGTGCACTGAATTTAATTAATCAGGGAAACCTGACACGTCAAAACTACATCAGGAAGGGCAAAGTTTCAAAGTTATTACATCGCTAGGCATGTTGTGGAAGGGCAAAGTTTCAATGTTATTATTTCATCTTTGTCTTTACAATACTTAATTCAGTTGTTAACAATGATTAAGTCTACAAGAAAGACACCATAATATAAATCATGCTGGATTAAAAAGATGTCTGGTGGTTTATTAATGCAAAAGAGATTATGAGATTCACAAAAAACTTGAACACAGTTTATTATTGTACAAAATTAACAATTGGTAAAGTAAAGGTCTCTGTGTTGGAAACTGGAGAAGGCTACCAACATCCGCATTGGCCCGACAAATACTTAGAACTTCGATCCTGTCCCAGCTGAATATATTAAACACTGACAATGTTTATGACAGAAAAGTGTGGTTTTGCTGCACTGTCATGTGTTGGGCTGATAATATGGATTTGATTGTTTCTGAATTTTGCAATATCTGAACTTGAGTATAAAAGGAATTGGGAAGCCATGAAATATTGAATGATTTCTGATAAAGATATTGCAGCACACATTTTATTCAACTAACCTAGGACTTATAGTATAATACCACGGAACCGTAGTAATACATGTGCATATTGGTTCAGAACTGACGTACCAGTATGGTGATTATTATTTGTTTTTACAAGTAGGGAAATAACCGTTTACTGTGCGTAACCAGTAGATAAAATACCAATTGGATTGGTCTTTATCCATCTAATGATGCAATTTATAAATGGTACCCGGTGTGCAGGTACATCCATATTGTCCTAATGGAGTACCATATACTATGATGCAATATCAGAAGGTATCCGAATGCACTTTGACCGGCAGGTGTAAAAGGCGGCGGCGGCGCCGTACTTTACAACCAAATAGAATGAAAAACACGGCGGTAGATATTAATATTTGACATACAATAATAAATTAGATATCAAATGGAAGGGTATGCTCCCAGCTTTCCTCTGCCATAAAAGTATTGAAAATTAGTGCATGCCTTAATGTTGGGTGGGACTAAAATCCGGGACTTTGGTGAGAAAATCCGGGATCGATAAATTGAACTACATTGTAGTAATCAACGGTCCATAACCGATAGCCGGTATGCATTATACTTAGTATATTATTAATTGGCATAGTATATTGTAAATTGCCAAAGGCTATTAATTGCCGAATGCCAATAAATGTATGTATGATGAAATAAATGAAGTAGAAGCACGAAACTGTGCTCTAGTCAAACTTAGGAAATCAAAAGAAAGGGCTATAGTATACAATTATTTGAAAACAAATTAATTGTAAGTGCAATTTTATTTTCATAGCTTGCACACTTTAACTATTAGAAATAGAATGTTATTTTTTAATTGCATCGATTTATCAATCATTTATTCATAATGCACGCTTATATTTGCATACGGTTCTTTCGTTTGATCTGAGATTTCTTTGAAACGCCTATCATCAAAGGAAGATAGATTATTACGTTCCGATTCTGCGGATGAATGTTATTAACTTAGAAAATTTGAGCGAACCTTGGTGTGAGGCGTTTTCTAGCTATTTCGAAATGCATATAAAGCCTGATATAATTAAGTATTCAGGAAAATGGTTGTTGCAAGATGAAAAATTATTTAGTTCTTATTCTGGTATAACAACAAACATTTCCGAAAGTTTCATCAATCTGATTTGGTGGGTTAATCAACATAAAAAACAGTCGGTCGATAACATGCTTCTCAGTTTTTTCTTTCTACAGAATACAATACATGAAGAAACTATGCGCGGTAGGGCAGGTCTAGGAGATTATGATTTGAAACGTGAATTCGATCATTTTCAACTAAATGCAGAAGACTTATTTTTTCCAAATTCAATCATAAAATCAGATGATATATTGTCCGCTGTTAAAAATCAAATTAAGCAGAACAGTACTCAAATGAATGAAAATGAAATATCTGCTGATGTACGGTGCACTGAAACTCAATCATGTGATGCTAATAATATTCCAGAATCTAATAACCATGACACTTCTCCAAACAAACGATGTGAAAATTTGCCACCAAATACAGATGACCAAACACGCGCCCGTCAAACTGCATATTCACAAGAAGATTTGGCATTAAAAGTTATCGAAAATGACAGTGTAAGACTGGTCTCGGATATGAGCGCATTCATGGTAAAGGGGGTGGGGGTAATAAATATGCAGTCTACGGCCTTTAGCGGGATCCCATAATTAATTAAACTACAAACATGGTGTGTTTGTAGTATGCACGATTTTGTAGACAATATGATATCATGTGGAAATAGGAAATGTAAAAGTTGGTTCCACCAAAAATGTGTTGGTAGAACAACTGAACATCGAACTATTAAGCAATGGAAATGGCAATGTATTAACTGCAACCATATAAATTAGCCCTGTATTTTCCTATACTCAACAACTGTTTAATATCATATAATGTACATTGAGTGTCTCCCCACTTCAAACATCTCCCCTGTTTTGTATTTGTTTACAGATAAAATGAATTTGTAATTTATTATTTCGGAAACCTGTGAGAACCAAAAAGCATTTTAGTAAAAAAAATAACTTAGACGTCAATTTTTCCACTTCAGTCAAAAGCTTTAAGTTACTTAGCTAAGAAACATTTTTACTAAGATGCTTTATGGATATGGCTCCTGTTGTTAATGATGTATGTGTATTTTATATTTCCTATACCTGTGTGAAAATGAAGTTCAGTTCTGTTTTGTTCTGTAATAGATATATGCAAACTGTGTCTCAATAAAATTTATTGACTTGACTTGTAAATGTGTGTTAGTATTTGTTATGAAGCATATCATAATTGTTTTTAATGCTGATATTTGCCTACAATATACAACAAATATGGACTACATTACTTATTATATTTAAAATCCGGGACTTTAAGAAAATCCAGGACTTTGGTGGGAAAATCCAGGATCGATAAATTGAACTACATCGTAGTAGTAATCAACGGTCCATAACCGATAGCCGGGACCCAGGTTGTATTATACTAAGTACGTTATAAAGGAGTATTATAAGACTACCGTGTAGCCAGATTATTAGCATAAACAGGCAGGAAAACATAAACTAGAGAATGTGTCACAACAGGCAGGAAAACGTAAACTAGAGACTGTGTCACAACAGGCAGGCAAACGTAAACTAGAGACTGTGTCACAACAGGAAGGAAAACGTAAACTAGAGACTGTGTCACAACAGGCAGGAAAACGTAAACTAGAGACTGTGTCACAACAGGCCGGAACATGTAAACTAGAGACTGTGTCACAACAGGCAGTAAAACGTAAACTAGAGACTGTGTCACAACAGGCAGGAAAACGTAAACTAGAGACGTTATCACAACAGGCAGGAAAATGTTAACTTGAGACTGTGTTACATTGGGAAGGCATAGTAATTAAACCATGCTGGGTGGTATTGAAGAGATGTGATAAATTTGTTGTTGGTAAGTAAAACTATTATAAAAGATGTGTAGGAGCAAGGTTGTTAACTAAACAATGAAAACCTCATATTTTACTATATTCATACATTTATCAACAAACTTCATGAGAGATGCATCTTTATTCTAGTTTTTGTATACCAATTCATTGGATGCGTACATGATTCTTAAGTACATGTAACACAATTCACATTTGATATTTTAGAGAAATATGGCTGATATTGAGCAATATTCGATTGAAAAGTGCTTACATTACATGCATGAGGGTACTTATGAACAATCCATTGATTGTGATAAGAAGAAAGACTTATCTCTTATGTAATCACATATACATTAAAACCTCAATAATAAGACCACCATTGGGACCCTTTAAATTAGGCTTAATTTTGAGGTGGTCTTTATATTGAGGTGGTCTTTATGTGAGGTTTTACTGTTTACATCATGCTGCTATAAACTAATCACTTCATATAGACTTAAAGATAAATTTGGTATAACTTGCATTAGGCCTGATTGCATTCCATTTAAAAAATCAATGAAAAATATGCACTTATCTTGTTAACAGAAAGGAACAATCGGCATATTTGAGTTTTGCGGTTTTGCATGTTGCTAGACACTCAGTGCATCTTATGCTGTTATAGCATTATATTTTCAAAAAAAGATTGTTTGGAAAAACACGACCATTTGGCGAAACCCACTCTATATTCATTATGAGGTAATGCGTCACAATCAAGATCTAGATCCTAGCGCTATGGTCAAGGTCACACTTGAGCTTCAGTGGTCAGAGTCTGTCATGCCAATTTGTTAGTCAGGAGTTCAGAAAACTTCAGCATAAGAAAGATTTTGATACAACAGAAAATTCAACTCAAATGAGTTTTCATTAACAAGAGTGGACTTTATTTTACTTTAGTTGGGAATCTGTTCATATTTCTCTTGTGGCTTTGTCATTCTTGTTTTCATTTGTTGATTCATATATATAGACAAGAAGAAACAGAAAGTGATGTAAATTACAACTAGAAGTGAAATGTTTTACCCCTGTCTGTCTGCAAAAATTGGTTTCCAATCAATACCTATTGAAAGGATGGATGGATTGATGCAATTCATATTCGGCATATATGTATAACGTAAAAAAGTACAAGTCAAGTTTGATAGCGGTTACGATTCACCAATTTTTTGAAGAGTTGTGGCCCTTTTTTACTTAAAAATTGGTTTCTAATCAATAACTCTTGAAATAATGGAATGGAAGTATTCGATTCATATTGGGCACATAAGCATAGGATAATAAAATACATGTCAAGTTTGATTTTATTTGCATTTTGTCTATTTTTGGAAGAGTTAGGGCCCTTTTTAGCTCACCTGAGCACGAAGTGCTAATGGTGAGCTTTTACGTGTGTCAACATTTTCTTTAAACAAGATCTCCTATACTACTGAATGGATTTTGTCCAAACTTCACAGGAATGATCCTTGGCTGGACCTCTTTCAAAGTTGCATAAATCGTTCCGGTCTGCTGCATAAGTAGGTCACAGGAGCTAAAAAATGATTTTAAAAGTGTAAACTTTGAAAACTATGAATGTCATCTCCTCTTAAACCCTTGAATGGATTTTGACCAAACTTTCCAGGAATGATCCTTAGGTGGTCCTCTTCAAAAGTTACATAGATAATTGGTCTGTTCATAAGTAGGTCACAGGAGCTAATGATAGATTTTAGAAGTGAAAGTCTTCTATTGCAAAAACCATAAGGTCTAAGGCTTTGATATTTGGTGTTAAGCATTGTCTAGTTGTCCTCTTAAAAAGGATTACATACGAAACAAAGCGAGTGTTTACACGTTTGAACATTTGTTTTGTCTGACAGTTTCATTCTTTCAGTGAGTATAAAGAAAATTGTTGGCACCACGACAATCTTTAAAGTAAAGATAAAAGAGGGCAAGTCGGCATAAAATTACATCTCGCATATTTCTTCTCGGGACATCGTAATGTAAAAACTCGGTGACATCAAGGAACTTAAGTCGCTTAGCAACGACATTACATGAGCTTGATTCTTGTTGACATTATGATTGTTATGCTGTGTAATTCATTTACATTTAAGAGCCCACTCAAGTGGACACAATCATATGCAACGATTTTACGTCGTTTTAGAACTGTCGTCTGGGAATTACCTGGTCGCATTTATCACGCCTAATTGTCTATTCAATTGTTTAAAGGACAATGCGCGAATGCACATTTGAATCAGGTGTGAAATGCCCGATGGGATTAAGTGCATGTGGTCGTTTAATGGATTATATAACTTATATTGTTTTACCTGTCGGGACTGGTTTAATGTGGTCGCTGGTCGCATTATAGAAAAGTCGCTTAATAGATACTATATATATAGTAAAAACGCTCTGAGGAATTTACGCGGTTGCTTTCAGCAAATGGTCGCATAAGACACGTGGTCGCATCAGCAAGATTGACTGTATTTGGTCATATCTAGAAAAAATCAGTGTTAGTTACAGTTACAATACCACTAACTGGCCAGTGTTTGTCCGTCAGTATTGTGTTATTCAGATTTCTTGGTTATTGACATTTTGTGTAATATGTATTTATACTTTAAGTGAAATAATTTCCATGAAATGATAAGACTCGAGACATAATAAAATCTTTCATTGTGATAATTGAACACAAACTGAGTTATATATATATATATATATACTAGCGGAAAAAAGAAACTGTGCATGTGTAAAATGTTCATATATCCTTCAATTTTATAAATTAAAGCTTGAAACTTTACACAGGTAAGTTGTGTATCCCTCTCGGTCATTTACACTGGCCAGTGCATGAGTTGCACGGGTAGTTTGCCTGTCAGGCTAACGTCTTCTTTTGCACGTTTTTTTCGTGCAGCAGTCAATTGCAAACACGTTTGTCGCCTAAACCTGTGTTAAAACATAGTGTTGTTACATGTAAGACACAAAACCAGGATAATTTTGAAAAACGTCGTTGATACGCCATGTCAAGGTTGAATGAAACTGACAGATGCCGCGCCGTAGGCATGATTGAAGCTGGTGTACGTCATACTGACGTTGCCAGACAATTTGGCGTTCACCGAAATACTGTAGACGCCTTGTGGAGACGGTACCAACAGTTTGGGGCAACCAGAGACCGGCCTCGATCAGGACGTCCACGCGTAACGTCTATTCGCCAGGATACGTACATCCGGGTGGTTCATCTCCGTGACCGACTCAGAACTGCTTCTTTGACGGCTAGAATATTCCTGGCCTTAGAAGAATCAGTCCCCGAACGGTACGTAATCGATTGCGTGAACGAGGCATACGTCCACGACGTCCTGTCATACGTCCTGTTCTGCAGCAACGTCATCATGTAGCACGTTTTGCCTGGTGTAGAAGACACATACACTTCACGCAACAGGACTGGGCACGTATTCTTTTCACGGATGAGTCCAGGTTCCATCTCGACAGCAGCGACGGCCGTTCTAGAGTGTACCGTCGTGTTGGTGAACATTTCCATTACAGTTGTGTGATTGAATGACGTCCATTCGGCGGAGGTAGTGTCATGGTGTGGGGTGGCATCTCATCCCGTGGTAGAACAGCACTTGTGGTTGTAGACGGCACACTTACAGGCATCAGATATCGTGACGAAATCATACGGCCTCACGTCCTTCGATTTGTGCAGCAACGTAACGCCACGCTGCAACAGGATAACGCTCGCCCGCACGTCGCACGGGTCGTCACCGACTTTTTCACCCAGAACAATGTGAATGTGCTGCCCTGGCCTGCAATATCACCGGATTTGTCGCCTATAGAACACGTGTGGGATGAAATGCAGCGACAGTTACGTGGCCTCCAAAATCAGCCGTTGACGTTACCTGACCTATCACGTGCGCTTGTCAGAATCTGGAATGGTATATACCCCAGGCTTTTTTCAAAACACATGTCACATCAATGCGGCGTCGTTGTCAAGCATGCATCGATTCCAATGGTGGACATACACAGTATTGATGAGCTGAACTTTGTTTAGAGAACGCCTCTGAAAACTGATCTCTATCTAAGACGCAGCTGATTCAATAACCATATCAATTGAGCTGGTGTTAAATAAAGGTAAGATAAAACCCTGTTGAAATTTTTATTGCGATTCCTTACATACCTCCTAAGTTATAGCATATTATACACATGCACAGTTTCTTTTTTCCGCTAGTATATATACATGTATTAAAGCCAGGGTTTTCCCTAGGATTTTTCAGCTAGGGGTCCTTGGACCCTCATGTTTGACAAATTGGGGGTCCTTAGTAAATATGTGGGGTCCCAGATATGCAGTTAATACTTGACAAAGGGGATTTAAGGGGTCATAGGGATGATGCACAGTAAGAGGAAAATGAGAGTCTCTAGGAAGAAAAGGGGTTAGGGACTCTTAGATGTTGCATCAGGGAAATACTTGTATGAAATGATGTGTTATAATCCTAGATATGGATTGATAGTATGTTGTATTTTGTAATTACAGGTTCCAAAGAATTCAGTTCATAGTTTTGCAGTTCATAGTTTTGCTGCTCATTTCAAGGACAACTTTCGTGATAGTTTTAAGACTCTTCTCCAAACTTGAATTTATAATCTCAGAAGCTGGCATCACGTTTTCTTGTATCTAATGTTGGTACTTAATAATGAAGATGATGTCATACAGAAAATGTAATCAGGAGCAAACTATGTCGGAAACAGGGATGATGACATCAAGGATGTCACAACTTAACTCTCCCCCCCATTTTAATAATTCTGAAAACTTTTATAAACGCTACTTTATATGATTAAGATCTACCGTAGATCACTATAAATGTGTGATTGTCTATTTTTTGCTGATGTTGGCATATTTATTTTGAAGTGAACTAAAGGTTCTTGTTTGTATTCAGTGTCTTTATTTTCATATTAACTGGGTACATCTGAAAATGTTACAACATTCCAAGGCATTTGGTTACTTCTCATTCTCTAAAAGAAACGTCACCATCTCGTCTGTGGAAAAAAACATGTATGGTTTGGAATTGTTAGTCTGTCTAACAGATGAAAATGTTATATTTGTTCATGTTAGCTCAGTTATAGAGGTAGGAACATCATCTTAACATAAACTCAACATACAGTGAGGTAAATTATATGTGAATAGTCATAGCACAGACTATGAGTCATAAATCGTCAGTATATACAGGCAGAAATAATAGTTAACTGAATTTACTATAATAATGTTTATTCCTCGTAAAATACGGAGCGGGTGGCATTTTGGACCGTACGGTACGGATTTTATTGTATACTAGACCCGAAAACGAAAGTAATTGCATGGTTATTCGCGTGAAAATTCGAGGCATAAACGTGTATTTTGAATTTTCCTAGTTGATATCTTGTGACGCTGGAGTAAATAGTTAAAAGAGTTAAACGTGGGTTGCTGAATAAATACACGTTTTCTACGTCGTCGCCAGCAATTTTAATTTCATGAGATTGCATTTTCAGCGATTTTCGATTCTATTGAATTAAACAGAATGTGAAGTAGCTCTATAATTTTATTGATCTTTTACAGATAACGCCAAAAATCGAAAAATTAAACAAAAAAGACTGTGTCACAACAGGCATGAAAACTTAAACTAGAGACTGTGTCACAACAAGCAGGAAAACGTAAATTAGAGATTGTGTCAAAACAGGCAGGAAAACGTAAACTAGAGACTGTGTCACAATAGGCAGGAAAACGTAAACTAGAGACTGTGTCACAACAGGCATGAAAACGTAAACTAGAGACTGTGTCACAACAGGCAGGAAAATGTAAACTAGAGACTGTGTCACAACAGGCAGGAAAATGTAAACTAGAGACTGTGTCACGACAGGCAGGAATATGTAAACTGAGACTGTGTCACAACAAGCAGGAAAACGTAAATTAGAGATTGTGTCACAACAGGCAGGAAAATGTAAACTAGAGACTGTGTCACAACAGGCAGGAAAATGTAAACCAGAGACTGTGTCACAACAGGCATGAAAACGTAAACTGAGTAATATATATATATATACATGTATTATAGCCAGGGTTTTCCCTAGGATTTTTTAGCTAGGGGTCCTTGGACCCTCATGTTTGACAAATTGGGGGTCCTTAGTAAATATGTGGGGTCCCAGATATGCAGTTTATACTTGACAAAGGGGATTTAAGGGGTCATAGGGATGATGCACAGTAAGAGGAAAATGAGAGTCCCTAGGAAGAAAAGGGGTTAGGGACTCTTAGATGTTGCATCAGGGAAATACTTGTAGCAGTAATGATGTGTTATAATCCTAGATATGGATTGATAGTATGTTGTATTTTGTAATTAAAGGTTCCAAAGAATTCAGTTCAGAGTTTTGCTGCTCATTTCCAGGACAACTTTCGTGATAGTTTTAAGACTCTTCTCCAAATTTGAATTTATAATCTCAGAAGCTGGCATCACGTTTTCTTGTATCTAATGTTGTTACTTAATAATAAAGATGATGTCATACAGAAAATGTGATCAGGAGCAAACTATGTCGGATTTAACAGGGATGATGACATCAAGGATGTCACAACTTAACTCTCCCCCCCATTTTAATAATTCTGAACTTTTATAAACGCTACTTTATGTGGTACACATGCTAGGTTAAAGTCCTTTAAATGTCCTCCAGAGATGTTGCCCTTTAATTAGAGAAATTACCTAAAATTTGTCTTGTGCGATCAATAACTTAAGTATTCTTTGTCCAATCTTCAACAGACTTGGTCATCTCTATCAGCATAATATCTTGGACAAGTTAGATAACCAGCCATATCACACTGGTCACTCCAGAGTTATTGCCCTTTAATTAGAGAAACTACCTAAAATTGGTCTTGTTTGATAAATAACGTTAGAAGTATTTGTCCAATCTTCACCAGACTTGGTCAGAGAGCAATTTTTATAGTTATTAAATACATAGCATAAATTTCGAAAACAGTCTGATGGTTCCCGTACAAATAATGTTTGTGAAAGTTGGAACAATTCCTTCACACACTTGGTGGGACACAAAAATCCTAGTTTGTGGCATAACATTAGATGTATGCAGAAAGACCAATTGAATGCTTTGACAGAAATAGAAAGTCTCAGACTTGGAGAACCTGTCAGAAAAAGGGTGCGAAAGGAAACTGCTCAGCATCAACAAAACCTGAAAAAACTCTGTTTAGATATTGCTACTGGTCAGAAATGTATTCAAGATTTTTTAAGATGTATAGGACATATTGTTCGCCTATCAAAATACTAGTAGTGTTGTATACATGTATATGGTGTTAAGGAAACTGCTACTGGTCAGAAATGTGTTCAAAATAGTTGTATATAGTGTAGTAATATTTCAGGCAAGATCTATAACTGACCATTATGTGCAGATATTTTGTTGACAATCTATTGATTTTAGCTCAGAATAATTGTGTGTTGTATTTTTACTATAGACTTTTTGAAGGTATTTGAGACTTCATATGGCTGTTCCAACCAAAAAATGAATGTGCTTTAGCTAAGTATATATGTGTTATAAAATGTTATAAAATGTGCTAGATGCTAAGTTATGTGCTATATCTTACATGTTTGTTTTCTTAAAAAAAAATGCATGTGTGCCTACCATTTATTTTTGTTATATATGATTCATTGAGATTGTCACTTGATAGGTAGCAATAAAATGATAAAAATAAGTGTTTCATTCAATGGTTTTATCCAATTATATACATGTACCTGCACTACGGACTACCTTTTTAGACTGGGGGGCAAATGTCCCACCTGTGTTTTTACACTGGGGGACAATTGTCCTAGCTTTCTTTGGGGGGGCAGATGTCCTAGGTTACATTTTAATAGTCTGGGGGGCAAATGTCCATCTTGCCATTTTTACACTGGGGGGCAAATGTCCTACACTCTGATAGATTATGTTGTTTGGAGGGAATATTACAGATCAAATTCCCCATAAGGCTTTAATCATCTCATACTCCAGTGTTTTTTTGACTGATTTTATAGCTGATAATGGGCTATGTTCCCAATTGAAAACCGTATCTTTTTCAAGTTTTCAAAATTAAAGTTATAGAAATTGCCATATATTTTGAAAACAAATCTAAATTCCTGAATAAGATAACATCTTAATCATTTGAGTTTTCCCAAATTAAGATAAAATTCCCAATTCTTTGGCTATGGGTCATGTTCCCAAATTTGAGATAAAAAACATGTACTCTGCATTACCATTTTAATGTATGTGGAATAAACCGATCTTTGATTCTGAAAGGGCATTCAACTATACGCCTTTTATCACATGGGCGACCAGTGTAGATCCAGATCACCATGCACATCCGTGTAGTCTGATCAGGATCTACCCCTGCAGAAATTATTTCAATGTATTTTTAAGTCCTAAGAATTCCTAGGAATTCCTAGGAATTCCTATGTTTTCTCATTTGGAGAACATAGGAATTCTTGGGAATAAAGGGTCCTAACAAATCCTATGAAATCATAAGATTTCTTTGGATATTCAAGTTGGAAAAGATTGGAAAAGATTGGAAAAGATTGGAATATTAATCCCAACATATCCTAACTATTCTGAATTGGAAAAGTTATTACTACTTAGGAATTTAAATATTCCTCTGAAAAATAAAAGTCCATACATTTGGATTAGTTAGGAATTTAACATCATGATATTGAGCACATTGGATATGTTATTACAAATTAGGAATTCAACGGTAATTCCTTTTTCAGATTTTGGGCAGTTTAAAATCCTATGTTTTCCAATGGTCTTCATTTATATATGCTAGAGGAATACTTTATTATTACATGTATATATAGTATTTTGTAATAATCAGTTCAAAATAAACAAGTCAATTAAAAATAAGTTGACATACAAATAAAGATGTATTGTCTTAAGACTTCATCTATTTATTTTTATACATTCAACAATAACATATAAAAGGAAATATTAAAAGTGCCAATGAATATTTTAACCATGTAAACCTATATATATGTAATGTGAACACTATGCTGACTGTATTTTAAATTAGCATAAAAGCTTTACTAACAAGACAAATTAACATTTTGGCAACCATGAAATAATTATATTGTTCAGATATATGTACATGTACTCTTTGTATACAAATTACTAAGTATACTAACTAATCAAACTGTCAGTTATTTCTTATTCTAACACCACTTGTGGTGCTACTTACATTAAAACGTATAATGGTTCTCCCTGTATAATATCAACTGATAAACTACAGACATTAATTTATCATTGCAATATTTCATTATCTTTTTACGGCACATACTAAATATGCACTAATTTTCATATAAATATTCAAGAAAGATCCGAATAATATCTCCATTTGACAAAAAAAAACTGTAAAAACGGGTCTGTGTTACGTCAATGAAGTGCATGCCGTCCCGCTTTTTGGTCGCGACCGGTATTACTGGACTTTATTATAAACCTATACCGGATGTTGATAGTGTAAAGAAGCGGGAGCATCGTCAGACGATCATCTGTTCTAAAGTTGACGATCGTACACAAATAACAGAACAAATAAAAGTTACCAATGGTGCAGGTAAGTGTGACTTTATGCAGTTTGAATGCTGTCGTATTTAACATTGGTAGCAGCGGTGAAATTCAATCTGCTCAACCGTCCATTTTTTTCGAGTGAATTGCTCAGCCTCGTGCTAGCTCGAAAATAGAATCGGGTGCTGTGGTTGGTGACTGTTATCGTAATTAATTCCATACTATTGAATAGTGTTAATAAGAGCTCATAAAATACATGTTTTAAAAAATTACGATAAATTACATGTTTAATGTCTGCGCATGCGCGAGGTTTTGTTTTTTCGTACACAAACTGTTTCGCCTATATTCGTTTCGCCCTATGACATTCTTAGCATTGAGAATTAACTCTGATGACATTAATTTAATGTGTCTAGAAATTTTATTGACACTGTGATTGACTCGCATTATTTAAGCTTTTGTATTTGTCAACGTTACGTAGTCATTTATTAAATTTATTTAAATAAATTGAAGTTTACTTCATTGTTTCCTCTTTGGTTTGGCAGCGATTTTGGTATGATTCATTGTGTAGTAGGCAACCACCTACTGCTTAGACTCTACATTTGTAATAGTGAGGATGTAATTCTGTGAAACTTAGCCAATTGACCATTCTGCATTTAAAAGGTCTATAAAGGGTCTCAAATTCTTGTCTGGAATACGAGGCTTGTCATTCATCAAGGGATTTCAAATTACTGGGCACAAATGTTCACCATGATGAGACAGTAGAGTGTACCTGTAGCTCAAAGGTCAAAGTCACACTTGTCAATTTTATCTCTTTGAATCTTGACAAATAGCGGGCTCTACATGTTGCCATTGGGCATCTCGTATCATGATTTGTATTGGACACATTACTAGTTTTAACGTGATTTGTAAAAAAAAATGTTTGTATCTTCTCAAGATAGAGTAAACATTATATTTTTTATTTCAGAAAATGGTACTACTCTGGAGGTGACGATATTAAAATATCTTTAAAACTCGTCGATTCAAGTCTTGGATGTTTTGTGTTAGCCAGGAAGTGTCTTTCCCATTGATGACTTTGCAGAAACTATTTAGTGTGGTGATTTTGAAGTCAACAAAGATTTTTGTTTGTTTCTTAACTCTGATTAACTGACACACATTCTCTTCAGTTGATTTGACTTTGTTAAGCTTATATTACGGAAATTAACAAACTGGAAAATGCGCAACTGGAATTGACAGATTTAGAAGGATGAACTGAACTATAGTGTAAATTTGTCGTACTATTGTGTACTAATGTAACATTTTAATTTGTCTAAGGGTTTCAGTTTTAAGTGATGGTGTGTTTTTACAAAAAATGTTTATTATTGTTATCATTGCATTTTTAAGTATCAAGTATTTTTGTTCATGAATATACATGTAATTATAATATATATACCAAGTTTTATTAATATTTAATTAGGTTTTCAGCCATTTTTTCTGATTTGGGGAAGTATGGTGGGTCCTTTTGATAGGATAAAATTGCTTCATGAATCACCAAATTTGGGTATTTATAAAGCTAAAATTTTAAATAATTTTATTGAAGGGGAATTTTCTTTTCAAGTACTGAAGTAGGGGAAAAATGTATCCTTTTTATTCCCCCCTTCGAAGAAGAGAGGGCATATTGCTTTGCAAATGTCGGTCCATAACCTTTTCGTTTTCAATCAATAACTCAAAAAACCCTCGAGCTATCATCCTCAAACTTGGTCCACACCTTATCTTGGGTAGCAGATGAACCCTTTTATTTTGGTTGGTCAAAGGTCATGGGGGTAAATTGTACATAAACTGTTTCTGATCAGTACCTCGAGAACCTCTTGATTAATCATCCCCAAACTTAGTCCACACATTCATCTTTGGAAGCAGAGGCACCCTAATGATTTTGGGGTCATAGGTCAATTGTATTTAAAACCTTCCATTAATTGGATTGTTCAGTATGACAAAATTGTGGACTTCTATTGTACATGACTTTCTATGTAAATTTAAGGTCAGTTCATCACATCCATGAGATTAGCTCTTTCATTACCTACTGTTAACAAATCTTTTGTTACTGTTGCCAATATAGCACTAATCAAACTATGCATCCACGAAACCCTTTTCACCATCTTAAAAAATGTTTAATTGCACAATTATTATAATTATGTCCAGTTAATCTGCTTATAAATGCCAACTTCTCGCAACAGTTTGCCAATCAATATATGCAATTACCTCCATATCAGTATACTAACCCACAGCCAACAAAACAAACATTTACTAATCTGATGTCTGCAATAATTTCATTGTTCATTTCATGGTTACATGCAGTTTTTGTTCATTTCTTCATCACCATGGTTGACCATGTTTTGTTAAATGCCTGACAGATCATTGTTACTGTTAGCCATGTTTTGCTAAAAGACTAGCATGGTGGTTAGTCATGGTTGACCATATTTTTTTTGCCCCCACTCTGAAAAGGGGGGGCATATAGATTTGACCTTGTCCGTCTGTCACAAATTCTTGTATCACTCATATCTCCAAAAGAATATGAGCCAGAGTCATAAAACTTTACAGGAATGTTCACCAGTCTATGTAGTTTTGCACCTGGGGTTTCATGTTTGGTTGTGTCCAGTAAGTGCAGTTATGTCCCTTGACTTAGTTAAAATATAGCCTACAGAGTATGTAAATTGTAATCTTGTGTCACTCATATCTCCAAAAGGATATGAGCCAGAGTCATAAAACTTTACATGAATGTTCACCAACCTGTATAGTTGTGCACCTGGGGTTTCATGTATGGTTACGCCCAGTAAGTGCTTATCAACAATCAGTACAGTTGTTCACTTGGTAATTTTGAAATCCATTCACAAACTATGAGCAGAATAATAGCATTTGGTGACAAAGGCTGCAAGTGGGGGCATCTGTGTCCTATGGACGCATTCTAGTTTAAATGGTATTAAAGATGGCCAGTTATCGCGGTAATCGACCATGAAAATCCATGGTAAGGGACCATGACAAACCATGGTCACAGACTATGTTTGCAGCCATTTAACATAACATGGTCCATGGTTAACCATGATCTGTGAGGCATGGTACATGTAGTTCATTTCATTTCGCTTGGGAAGTGATCAGATGCTTGAAAATTTATTTTAGAATCCAGCATGCGCTTAACCATGTGTATTGAGGTACCTAATACTTGTGATACTGGTTGGTATGAACATTTATGATACTTCATTGTTTGTGGCATTTGTATTTACATTTTACTCATTATTTAAAATATTCAGATCACATTTGATTGGTGTTATTGTGCTGTAGAAAAAAAATTGATGAGTAAAAACTTGTGTTTAGTTATTGTTAACCTTTGAACATAGTTGTTCGATTTATTTTGTGAATTGCAAGAAAATTTCTACAGTTGTGTGCAGAGATCGACAGTTTCCTATGTTTTCCTATGTTTTCCAACTAGGAATACTTAGGAAAACATAAGAATTCTGCAGTCTGTTTCAGTTCGGAAAACTTAAGAAAACTTAGGAATTTGGCTCAAAATCCTAACTTTTCCTAAGTATTCCAACAACCAAATTTCCTATGTTTTCCTATGTTTTCCAACTAGGAATACTTAGGAAAACATAGGAATTCTGTAGTCTGTTTCACCTCGGAAAACTTAAGAAAACATAGGATTTTGGGCCCAATACCGCCTATCTAATCCTAAGTATTCCAACAAGCAAATTTCCTATGTTTTCCTATGTTTTCCAACTAGGAATACTTAGGAAAACATAGGAATTCTGCAGTCTGTTTCACCTCGGAAAACTTAAGAAAACATAGGATTTTTGGCCCAATACCGCCTATCTAATCCTAAGTATTCCAACTCTTTATTCCTAGGAATACCTAGGAATACATAGGTAATGCTAAGAATTAAATCCTAAGATTTCTTAAGATATCCTATGAATACTTAGGAAATCCAACTATATTTCTGCAAGGGTACTCTGTTTGCTTTTTGGACAGAAAAAATATAATGAATCTAACAGCGAACAGCGTAGATCCAGATCAGACTGCACGGATGAGCAGGCTGATCTGCATCTACACTGTTCACTCATGGGATATGAGCCATATCCCATGGAGTAAAGGGCTATGCTATCAGATCAGGCTTAACACTGTTCCCAGAAAACTCGGTAGTCTGTACACTGGTTGCAGACGCTCTAACATCATGATGCGAGATACATGTATATGGTTGTAATATCATAAAAAATGAGTCTCAACAGTGGGATACCAAGAAAAAATATATCATTTCAGGGGAGCAGAATTCAGAACAGCTTACCAGAAGCTCAAGACTTTGCTAGCAATGTTTGACCAACAGCCATTCATTGCTCTAAGTGGCACATTAACTGTCTCCCAGATGAAGAAACTGCCCTCTATACTAGGTTTAGACAAACCAGTTGTTGTCCAAGAGAGCCCCGACAGACAAAACATTTTTCTTAATAAAATATGCAAAATACAAAGCCAGGATGTGTTTGAAATTCATGAGCAGATTTTGAAAGAGGAATGCAATAACCTGAAGAAGAATCCCGATGATTATCCCATTACGCTAATGTTCATGCCACTCTTTTATATAAGCCAGGCTACTGATATAACAACATCTTGCTATGCAGTTTTATACTCAAACCAGGACAAGAAGGTTCTAGAAACCACAGTCACTGACCTGCAGTCTGAGAAACCTAGGATATGGGTTTTGACCCTCCTTTAGTTGTCATGGTTATTCATGGAAAACCGCCCAGAAGTCTATCACAGTACCTTCAGGAAATTGGCTGTGCAGGCAGACGGGGCCAGAATACATCTGCACTGTTGTATTACAGTAACAGAGATGTTTCCAAAAATTTACCAGGAATAGAACAAGATATCAATCATTGAATATTGTAAAAATAAAGATAGGTGTTTGCGTGAAATGCATCTTGAAACATTTGGTTTCTGTAAATCTGAAAATACTGTGAAAGAACAATGCTGTTCTTATTGTGTCGACCAGGTTCTCTCAGATTCTTTTGGCACTGTATAACTGAATGTTTATATATCGGACACATAAGTTGCAATATCAAGATCTTGATGCTCTTATATAACTTCAAGGAAAAGTGCAAGGGTAAATGTCTGTTGTTAACTGAATTACTATAAAATAGCTGCCTTTAATTTGTAAAGCAGCTTTTAACCACATACCCATGATCAAGAGATATTTGAGTAACAAGATAATGGGATACGGAAATTTGCGCCCCAGACATTTGCCCCCCAGTGTAAAAATGGCAAGGCGGACGTTTGCCCCCCAGACTAAATGTAAGCTAGGACATCTGCCCCCCAAAGAAAGTTGAAGCTAGGACAATTGCCCCCAGTGTAAAAATAAAGGTAGGACATTTGCCCCGTAGTCTATTGTTAATTCTTTGCTCATGTTTTTTTTCTAATAATGGTGGTGTTAATTGCATCTGCATAGAATGATAGAACCTTAATTGGTGTATAAATACCAATTAAATGTAAACTGATTATCACTGCAAACTGTCGAGTATTAAACAGCTAAATTAAAGACAAACTGTTCTATTATTTTTGACAGTTTTTAATTTTAATGCTTTAATTGCCAAGCTTAGCCAATTAGGTATGCAATTAAGCAACCTTAGTATATAATTAAATATATAATTACCATCATAACAAGGGTAAAACAAATTGCAATTATTAAGTATGTTTGTATTTTGAAATTTTTGTTAATTATATACACTATAAGTATATATAAAGTGGTCAAAAAATGTTAATTGCATGCATGGGGCTGAAAAACTATAAATCGTCGGGGTAGGGAAATTTTGACCTGGGCTGAAAAACATGACTTAATTTTACTGAATGATGGCAGTGCTACTAGAATTGACAAACCAACGGGAAATCTATCTTCCATAGAACTATCTTTTTCAAACCCAAAAATTGCTTCATCTACTGTTTGGGGAGTTTTCGAAGACAATCTGGGGTCAGATCACTTTCCAATCTTAATAAGTGTTAACATTCCAAATTCTGAAACTTCTGAGCAATTTTTGAAATTCGTATTAAATAAAGCAGACTGGTCCAAATTTAAATCACTCTGCAATACCATCTCTTCAGATCAAGTCTACTCTGATGATATAAATGAACATCTTAAAAATCTGACAGAATTAACACTACACATGGCCGAACGCAGTATACCGGTCTCAGCGCCAAGTAATAAACCCAAAAAACAAGTTCCGTGGTGGAATAGCGACTGTCATGAAGAGGTACAGGGTAGAAAACGGGCTTTATATTTAGCTAAAAGAAACCCCTGCCCGACAAATATTCAAAAACTTCAAATAGCTGAAAATCATGCTAAAACTACTATACTTGATTCAAAAAAGAAAAATTGGCAAGAATTTTGTGAATCTTTAATTTTAAAAAGTGCCAATTCGAAACAATTCTGGAACAAAATCCATAAATTAAAAGGAAAAAGAATAAACCCTGTACCGTTATTAAAATCAAAAGATACTATGGCTATAACACCTTTTGAAAAGGCTCAAATTTTAGTTCAGCATTATAAAGAAGTTTCAAGTGACTCAAATTTAACTTCAGAAACTTTGGATTATCAAAAACACTTTGAGTCACTGCATAGTGAAAACGTATATGAGCCGGGGTTAAATAACATACCATAAAACAAACCTTTCTCTATATTAGAACTAACTAAATGCATTCATGACAGAAGCAACTCGGCCCCTGGACTTGACACAATTACCTATTCTATGTTTAAAAATATGCCATCCTCTACACTACAGCTTTGGCTTGAACTTTTTAATAAAATCTGGAGTGATGGTGTCTATCCCACAGCCTGGAAAGAAGCCTGTATTATACCGATAAAAAAACCTAATAAATGCAATAATGAACCAAAATCCTATAGACCCATAAGCCTTACATCACACTCCCGGAAATTGCTGGAGGGTATGGTAAAGGCTCATTTAGAACATCATATTGAATACAATAATTACCTTAATCCCTCTCAATCTGGCTTTAGAAAGGGAAGGAGCACTTTAGACCAACTTGCTCGCTTACAACATGACGTTATTTCGGCTAAAAACAGAAGCCGATCAGTATTAGCCATTTTTCTAGACCTACTGGCAGCTTTTGATCTAACTTGGCATTTTGGAGTTCTATTCAAATTGAAAGAATACGGTATAACAGGGGCTTGTTTCCAGTACCTTAGGGCATTCCTAGAAGGGCGAAAAATTAGAGTAAGGTTTAATGGTACCCTCCCGGATACTGAGGAAGTATCCAGAGGTACCCCTCAGGGCGCGATCTTATCACCACTTTTATTTAACCTCTTAATTAATGGACTACTTGTATCCCTTTCAAAATCCGGCATGATTATTAGTCAATTCACAGACGATTCAGGTACTTGGGTTACAGGCAAAAACTTAGCGAAATTAACAAAAAAAGCCCAAAATGGCTTAAACCAAATTTGGGGATGGGCAAATAACTGGGGGTTTAAAATTCCAAAAGAAAAAACTGTCGGTATAATATTTGGGAACCAGAAACAGCATAAATTAGACCTACATTTAGGTGGTACACCAATAAATTTTGTTAGAATCACACGTTTTTTGGCATGCTTTTAGACAGTAAATTAACTTTTGGACCTCACATTGAATACTTAGTTAACAAGTGTACCACTGATTTAAACATGATGAAAATTCTGAAAAGCACTGACTTTGGGGCTAACAAAAACAGCCTCCTATTACTGTATAAATCACTGATAAGATCCAAAATTGACTATGGGGCTGAAATCTATGCTGTTGCTGCACCATCTATCTTAAAAATACTTGATATTATTCAAAATAAAGCCCTTAGGATTGCCCTGGGAGCCCTTTCCTCCACTCCTATCCACAAACTTGAAGCTGAGGCTGGTATAATGCCACTGAGTATCAGACGTGAGTCTCAAATTGTTAAATTCTGGGCCAGGGCACAATAAAGAGGGGATAAAAATCCTGTGAATACAATCTTCGGGACTGGATACGCCTCCACTCCTATCCACAAACTTGAAGCTATGGCTGGTATAATGCCACTGAGCTTGCACCCAAAACCTGGTGGAGTCATTCGGTCTCGGAGAAATACAGGTAGCAGACCTTAGACCCGCAATTGAACATCCTTGGCTGTTGGATCCGCCCCCAATAGATATATCACTAAGTAATATTATCTCAAAAAACAACCCTCCACATCTATCAAAAGTAGATGTGGATTTACATTATGACAAACATTATTCTCTTTTAACTCATATTTACACTGACGGATCAAAATGTCCAACTTCTGGTAAAGTAGCCTGCGCCATCGCCATCCATCCCTTCCAAAAAAATAAAAATCTCAAAAAAGTTAATTTACAATTTATCCATTTATACAGCCGAAATGATAGCCATTGATATCGCTATGAGCTGGATACTAGAAAATAAATCTACAAAAAATGCTATATTTTCAGATTCTTTATCCTCACTCCAATCAATACAAAATCAAGTAAATCTAGACCAGACATTTTAGATTCAATCCTTAAAACATACTCAAACATTAAACTTTTAGGTCTAGAATTAAAAATAATCTGGTGTTCGGCTCATATAGGTATCAATGGCAATGAAATTGCGGATCTGGCAGCCAAAGCGGGTCTAGAACATATAAATGTAGACAGGTGTGTGAAACTCTCACCGACCGAGGTGTGTTCATTGGTCAGATCACACTCCATCAAATGCTGGAAACAGTATTATAGGGGAAAAGTTTCTGATGGAGGTGATTCTTTCCAATACTCGGTGGGGCTCAGGTGGCCTGAAATTTATTCCCTGGACTATAAAATGGACAGGTGCATTACCCGCCTGAGACTGGGTGCAAATCTGCTGTCTGGAGCCCAGGGACAGTATATCCTTGGACTGGACCCCATTTGCCCTCAGTGCAGAGTGAAGAACACAACCTGTCATTTTCTGCTACTCTGTAATATTCACAGCTCTCCCAGGACTGAGCTTAGAGGCGTCCTTGCCAAACTTAATCTATCGCTCACATTAGAAAATGTATTGAACTCAAGCAAGGCGTCTTGACGCTCGGTCTTCAAGGCTTTGGAGACATACATCACTGACTGTCAGATGACTGATAAAATCTAAAACCTCCCATTCAGCTCATGTTGCTCTATTAATCCCAGTATGGTGCAGAATCCTACATTACCTAAAAAAAATATTCCAACCCTATTCTGATAAAATTTATCCTTTATCTCTGTATTCGGTCTATAGAACACATTCTAATGTATATTGCATACCATTCTGCAAATTTATCTCTCCATTGGATCTATAGACCACATTATAATGTTTATTGCATACCATTCTGCAAATATTATGACTTAATTTCCTGTAATACCTATTAATTATTGTATCTATGACATTGTCTAATACATAAAACATAACTTCTATTTTAATGTTATTGGTAATGAACCAAATTTTCTGAATATGATCTAATAAACTTACTATAACATTCTTATGCCAGTTGTTTGCCTACACATTTTTAATATCCAAATTCAAAACAAAATCCAACTCATTGGTATTGATTTATACCGATGTGTGGTATGGGTTCTGCACTGTCCTGGGATAAAACTTGACCAATGATTTTATAATGATATTAATATGTAGTATACTTGTATACACTATTTTAATATATAACACAAACAAACATGTCTCATATGTGATTTTTATTTTAACAGGGATGGGATTATGGGCAATTATTTCCTTTTAACTATATTTACAGTAGGATAGTATTCTGTCCAAAATAACATTTTAATCTGGCTGTTTGTGTAAACAGTCCAGAATATTTTTGTAATTTTAGATGTACAGTCCAACCTGTTTTAAGAGACCTTCATTGGGAATCAGCCGATAAGGTCACATATGACAGGGAGTCTCTTAATACAGGTTAATATAGTCAGTGACTTACGACCTCTTCCAAATACAATGTCATTGTAATATATAGCTTGTAAGATGATTCACTGTAGCACTGTTATTTTATTTCTTGTTTATTTTATTCTTGCTATTAAAGTTTAAACAAAAACGTGAATAGTCGTAGCACAGACTATAAGACATAAATCATCAGAATATACATACAGGCAAAAACAATACTTATCTGAATGTACTATTTTAATTTTTATTCCTCGTAAAATACGGAGCGGGTTGCAATACGGAACCGTACGGTACGGATTTTATCGCATACTATACCCGAAAACGAAAGTAATCGCATGGTTATTTTTTAATTTTCCTAGTTGATGTCTTGCGATGCTGGAGTAAACAGTTAAAGAATTAAATGTGGGTTGCTGAATAAATACACGTTTTCTATGATGTCGTCGGCAATTTTAATTTTTACGAGATGGCATTTTCAGTGATATTAGATTATGTTAAATTCCTGTAGAAAAGCCGCCATTGGCTCAAGAATTTACGTTTATTAATGAACCGTAAACTTATTTCAATCGTAAGTCACCTTTCATGGTGTAAAGAACAGTTTGCAACTTTTTCTACTGTCAATCGTTATTTCGGCATATCAAACACTGCAAACATCGAACCAATTTAGTTCTCTAAAATGTTATTATTATGCGTTTCACATGTCTATCACAAGTGTCGGGTACGCGGGACGTGATCTGATTGGGTAGAAGTGGTTTTAATGACAAGCGACAAGCTCCGCCTCCGATTGTTTTTGGCAAGTGTGTGAATAATCATGTCATTATACACGCGAGTTATACATACATTGAGAACCGGTCTCTGCCACTTTAAACCGCATTTGGCACATGGTCTAAATACGACACGATTTGTTTGTTTATTAAAGTTTCACACATTTCTATTGTCTTCAGACATGACAATTGGCAATAAATTGACCGTTTCAAAGTCGCTAAAAACAGTCTACGGGTGCGTTTGGGCGACACTTTTCATGGTCGCTAGTCGTGTCAGACAGGGAGTCGTTTAATTCAGTGTCATTATAGAGGAAAACTCGTCGGGGGCAAGATTTATAGTCGCGTCGGGGGCAAGATTTATAGTCGCATATGACAGGGAGTCGCTTAATTCAGTGAGTCGCAAGTGCAGGTTGGACTGTATATATGTATACATTCTGAGCAAATGAGCTGAGATGGGAGAGCACCCTGGCCAAATTTGCCTTGAGTCCTGCATGGATTAAGTAGACGGAGCATATCCATTACCCTGGTTCCATCTAGCATCGCCAAACCAACCCATATATATAAATTGTTCTATTGTATTTTTAAAACTTTTTTGTTACATATCCTCTCTCTGTCAGTTGTATATTTTATATAAATATAACATTTATTCTTAAAAGCTTTAAAAAAATTTTTTTGTTTAGGCCCTAAGAAGTATGCCGTTCTTTGTTCCTTCACCACGAATATCGCTATATATATATTATTTCATTATGTTTTGTTTTTATTTATCAATATTGTTTTAGCACTGCAGGGAGAGGATCTGTAACTCTTAAATTTTGTCTTTTATGTTATAAAAGCGACTGGGCCGCAAATTATGAAGTCTATTTAATTTTAAATCTGTAATTATAGTATTATAATATAGAAAACTGCTGGACAGTTCTGTTAACATTGAACATTTTAAAAATAGAAATCTATTCTTATATTATTATAAATTAAAAAAAAAAAATAGTTATATAAATAGACATACAAATTTTATTATGTGATATAGACACACGCACAGACATTCACTATAGTCATTATTTTAAAAATAGAATTGTCAATGATAGTTGACTAACATAGTGAATGCTCGCCCACATGGGATATCCCGGTGGTGAGGGTAAATAAACTCAACTCCACAGTTAATTGTGTCATCTTCCAACATGGAAGTCATTAAGAGTATACGTGGGGGAGAAAAACTTCTACTAGAAGGTCATTCCTACACAAAGAAGAAAATGAGAAAAACTTCCATTCACTGGGAATGTTCAAAAAGAAAGAGTTGTTGATGCAAGGGAACTCTGACAACAGATACAGCAGTAAGTATTTTACTCACAAAAATGATTGTAATATGTTTTATGGATAGTAATTACCATATGTATTATATATCTCAAAGTGCTAGCACTTGGTTAACACCACTATTATAAATTGCAGACAGACAGGCAAACATTTCTTACATTTTCACCAGTGTCCAGCTATGTACATTTTAAGGTAGAATACCCCTAATGGGCAATGTTTCAAAAGTCATCTTTAATTTTACTTTATTGAGGTACATTGAATTCTGTACTTTAATGCAAATTGTTAATGATGTTTACCAAATAGTTTGAAAAATATTGATGATTTTATGTTAAAATAGGGATCATTTAGTGAGTAAAACACAACAAAAATGTTTTCAGCAGTTGAGAAATGATTTCACTTATTTCGTTTTTTTTTTAATTTTCAGATTACCACTGTGACATCATCTACGCCACATAGTCACCAAAGCGACAGTTTTGCTAATGAAGCTATGAAAGTAAGACAAGAAATTAAAGAACGTGTGCAGTATTCCCGTGCTAATCCTGGACAATTAGTATCAGACACTTTGGCAGAACATCCGGTTAATGTTAGAGTTGCTGCAGGAAAGGTTGATACCATTAAACGTTCAGTCAGACGTATCAATAGTAGACAGAATCCACCAGAACCAGCCAGTATAGGTGACATTCCACAGTTACCAGAACAGTTTACAGGTACTGGGGGACCAGACAATTTTCCTTTTCTTCTGTATGATAACTATGACACAGAAAATTCTAGCAACAACAGAATGATCATATTTGGCACAGAGGAAGGACTGAAACATTTGTGCAACAGTAACCAGTGGTTTATGGATGGAACATTTGACACTGCTCCAAAACAGTTTAAACAATTGTTTGTCATTAGAGCTGCTGTGGACAATGTGTATGCTACCTGTGTGTATGGCCTACTTACCTAACAAAGAACAGTCCACATATGAAGAGTTCCTTACAGCTGTTCTTAATGCCTGTGATGAGTATAGTTTGGTACCTGATCCTGATATTGTGTCATGTGACTTTGAAATTGGAATACATAATTCCATTAAAACTATGTTAGGTGACCATGTAAAGATTCAAGGTTGTTTCTATCATCTAACTCAAAGTACATGGAGGAAAATTCAAAATGAAGGACTTTTGATACTGTATAAATCATGTGATGATGTAAAACATTTCTGTGGAATGCTTGATGGTCTTGCTTTTCTCCCTACTGATCTTGTATCTGAATTTTCTGAAAACTGTTGTACCAGATGGTCTGCAATGTATTGTTGAGTACTTTGATTCATATTATGTCAGTGGAGTTTATCAGGCAACCCGTGGCCCGAGAGGTATCCCAAAATTCAAACGAAATGGCTCGCCACTGTACCAACCAAACATGTGGAATGTGCACGATGTTACACTGTCTGATGGTTCATGTACAAATAATGTTTGTGAAAGTTGGAACAATTCCTTCACACACTTGGTGGGACACAAAAATCCTAGTTTGTGGCATAACATGAGATGTATGCAGAAAGACCAATTAAATGCTTTGGCAGAAATAGAAAGACTCAAGACTTGGAGAACCTGTCAGAAAAAGGGTGCAAAAGGAAACTGCTCAGCATCAACAAAAGCTGAAAAAACTGCTTCTGGTCAGAAATGTATTCAAGATTTTTTAAGATGTATAGGACATATTGTTCGCCTATCAAAATACTAGTAATGTTTTATACATGTATATGGTGTTAAGGAAACTGCTCAGCATCTGCTACTGGTCAGAAATGTATTCAAAATAGTTGTATATAGTGTATATTTCAGGCAAGATCTATAACTGACCATTATGTGCAGATATTTTGTTGACAATCTATTGATTTTAGCTCAGAATAATTGTGTGTTGTATTTTTACTATAGACTTTTTGAAGGTATTTGAGACTTCATATGGCTGTTCCAACCAAAAAATGAATGTGCTTTAGCTAAGTATATATGTGTTATAAAATGTTATAAAATGTGCTAGATGCTAAGTTATGTGTTATATCTTACATGTTTGTTTTCTTAAAAAAAAATGCATGTGTGCCTATCATTTATTTTTGTTATATATGATTCATTGAGATTGTCACTTGATAGGTAGCAATAAAATGATAAAAATAAGTGTTTCATTCAATGGCGTTTATCCAATTATATACATGTACCTGCACTACGGACTACCTTTTTAGACTGGGGGGCAAATGTCCCACCTGTGTTTTTACACTGGGGGACAATTGTCCTAGCTTTCTTTGGGGGGCAGATGTCCTAGGTTACATTTAGTCTGGGGGGCAAATGTCCATCTTGCCATTTTTACACTGGGGGGCAAATGTCCTACACTCTGATAGATTATGTTGTTTGGAGGGAATATTACAGATCAAATTCCCCATAAGGCTTTAATCATCTCATACTCCAGTGTTTTTTTGACTGATTTTATAGCTGATAATGGGCTTTGTTCCCAATTGAAAACCGTATCTTTTTGTCCCAATCTTTGGTAAAAAAATTCCCAATTCAAAGTTTTCAAAATTAAAGTTATAGAAATTGCCATATATTTTGAAAAAAATCTGAATTCCTGAATAAGATAACATCTTAATAATTTGAGTTTTCCCAAATTAAGATAAAATTCCCAATTCTTTGGCTATGGGTCATGTTCCCAAATTTGAGATAAAAAACATGTACTCTGCATTACCATTTTAATGTACATGTATGTGGAATAAACCGATCTTTGATTCTGAAAGGGCATTCAACTATACGCCTTTTATCACATGGGCGACCAGTCTAGATCCAGATCACCATGCACATCCGTGTAGTCTGATCAGGATCTACTCTGTTTGCTTTTTGGTCAGAAAAAATATAATGAATCTAACAGCGAACAGCGTAGATCCAGATCAGACTGCACGGATGAGCAGGCTGATCTGGATCTACACTGTTCACTCACGGGATATGAGCCATATCCCATGGAGTAAAGGGCTATGCTATCAGATCAGGCTTAACACTGTTCCCAGAAAACTCCGTAGTCTGTACACTGGTTGCAGACGCTCTAACATCATGATGCGAGATACATGTATATGGTTGTAATATCATAAAAAATGAGTCTCAACAGTGGGATACCAAGAAAAAATATATCATTTCAGGGGAGCAGAATTCAGAATAGCTTACCAGAAGCTCAAGACTTTGCCAGCAATATTTGACCAACAGCCATTCATTACTCTAAGTGGCACATTAACTGTCTCCCAGATGAAGAAACTGCCCTCTATACTAGGTTTAGACAAACCAGTTGTTGTCCAAGAGAGCCCCGACAGACAAAACATTTTTCTTAATAAAATATGCAAAATACAAAGCCAGGATGTGTTTGAAATTTATGAGCAGATTTTGAAAGAGGAATGCAATAACCTGAAGAAGAATCCCGATGAATCCCATTACGCTAATGTTCATGCCACTCTTTTATATAAGCCAGGCTACTGCAGTTTTATACTCAAACCAGGACAAGAAGGTTCTAGAAACCACAGTCACTGGCCTGCAGTCTGAGAAACCTAGGATATGGGTTTTGACCCTCCTTTAGTTGTCTTGGTTATTCATGGAAAATCACCCAGAAGTCTATCACAGTACCTCCAGGAAATTGGCTGTGCAGGCAGACGGGGCCAGAATACATCTGCACTGTTGTATTACAGTAACAGAGATGTTTCCAAAAATTTACCAGGAATAGAACAAGATATCAATCATTGAATATTGTAAAAATAAAGTGGTGTTTGCGTGAAATGCATCTTGAAACATTTTGTTTCTGTAAATCTGAAAATACTGTGAAAGAACAATGCTGTTCTTATTGTGTCGACCAGGTTCTCTCAGATTCTTTTGACACTGTATAACTGAATGTTTATATATCGGACACATAAGTTGCAATATCAAGATCTTGATGCTCTTATATAACTTCAAGGAAAAGTGCAAGGGTAAATGTCTGTTGTTAACTGAATTACTATAAAATAGCTGCCTTTAATTTGTAAAGCAGCTTTTAACCACATACCCATCATCAAGAGATATTTGAGTAACAAGATAATACATGTGTATAAGATTAATTTTTTTGAGTAGCAATATTTTGTTATAGGTTTAGTGCACAAAACGGCTACATTGGCATATTTATTAATATAAAATTAAACTAGTTTACAATTTTCAGTACAAAATACAATATCTTACTGCATATATTATGATGTATATTTTTCATTATTTTACATTGCGTAATATGTAAAATATAGATGGATTTTAATTCTTAAAATAATTATGACAAATTTAATATCACCAGATGTGGTTTGGAAAGTTGAATCTAAATATGTCATTTACAATTTTGTGTTTTTAAAATCGAGGGTTTGGTGAAAAACTATTGTAGCTAGGTATTTTCCAGAAAATGATTTTTTGTTAAATTTCAAGGCTATTTAGAGTGGGCGCATCATCTCAAAAAAATTCTCTTGCATAGCTGAATGTATACGGAAGATAAGACCTAGTAACCAAAATATTGTATCACAGCACACTGTTTTTATTAATTGTTATTAATTGTAAAACTAGTGTATCTCAAGATACAACACTTTTACAATTAAAATATTAAATACATTTTCAGCCAACAAAATGGAAAACTATTGTAACTGCAGATACAATAGTTTTCCACTTACTATTTACTGGAATCACATGCAAACTGTTTTTGAAAAGTATGGTATCTCAAGTTACAATAGTATTCCAGGAATAAATAACCATGCTTTGAAAAAATGATGCATTTGAAAACTATTGTAACTTGAGATACCATAGTGTGGCACAGTATTTGGGAAATAAAAATTATGTTGCATTTTTATATCTTAGTTAGCCTATACAATTCCATATCAATAAAAATGTTCCAATTGCAATGTAGAAGTTAAAAAAATACTAATTTTAAAAGAAGGTTTTAGTTGACCTTCACACTGTGCAGTGTTCCTGTCAAGTTTGGCTGTCACCAAAATTTAAAAAAAGGAAGCTGAAGAAATAAAAGCAAATTAGGTAAGTGTTCAACAATATAATACTCTCACAATATTTAAGATAGTTTTAAGTGCATTTATATTTCTTAATATTGGCAAAGTATGCACAATTTTGAATGTATATTGTGTTTTTAGTTAAGCGGGTGGGGAAATGTGATTTTCATTTAATTTAAACTTTATTCATATAATTGTTAAATTCTTGAAATAATATCTAGCAAAAGGAAATAATACACTAAGTTTGCTATTTATATTGCTTTTTGTTTGGAATCACACACATTTCACATTAAAGAAAACTTATTAAATATTTAATCCTTCGAGAATAGACACAGTCATTGTAGGTGGGGAGGGCTTTTTTTTTTTCTGATAGACTTTCCAACTGCAAAGTGTACAAAGTTATCTGCTTACATTAATTACCATAGTATAGTTTTATTTCAGATTTCATGTGTTGATTGTGTTGTGCTCCATGTGCTTCAAAAACAACAATGTTGAACTGATTAAGGTAACAATATTTAAAAAAAAAGATGTTTCGGAAGAGACTATACTTATTTTAAAACTAACCATTTATATAAATACTACATGTACCACTATTTTAAAGTTAACGATTTGGAATTTGACTAAAGATTATTTACTTCATACAGTTTTCCAAATGGATCAATAATATACATGAATTTATTTAAATTTATTGCAGAAAAAAAGAACTGCTTTCCTTGTTCTGGGCATTTCTCAAAAACTTATTAGAGCACAGGAATGTATGGTGCAAAGCTAGATTATGTCACAGCGATTATGTTTTATAACCCTATTCTGTATTTTATGCAGTTTTATGACTGACCATCAATTACAATTGTATATAAATTGTTCATTCTGTTGATGGCTGACAAAATATAACAATAACAATTGTACAACTTCAGTATACTTAATGAAAGTATGATTAAATGGCTAAATAGCTATAATGAAACATATCATAAAGCAAATATTTGTTCATGATTTGCTTGATTTTTTAGGATGTTATCTGTGAAGGCTTCAAGACACCAAGCACGTCATTTTTATATGGGTGCCGGCAGACAGTGCACTGCCAACAGTGTAGTGGCCATGACCTATTCAAGAGAAGAGTCCAGAATGTTGGGATGCGATGGATATGAACCTGATTCTACAAAAGGGCGACAATTTATACATGTCCATTTGCAAAAGTGATAGCAACCTTCTTATAGCTGAATTACCGAATTAGATTTTAGAATAACGAAGCCATGCAGTGGAACAATAAATCGCAAATATTCAGAAGGTCTATTTTGTGCTTATCTGATGCTTTAAAGGATATAGAAACATACTGTTTTCCCAAACCAAAATGAATGCTTGCAGCAAGCTAGCGGCAAGCTTGCAGCAAGCTTGCGACAAGCTTCTACAGGCGTTTTTAGATGTCTGCAAGCTTGTTGCAAGCTTGCGCAAGCATGCAAGCATTTTCAAAGTCAAATTCTGCAAGCTTGTGATGGATTGGCAAGCTTGCGCAAGCTTTGTTAGTCGCAAGCATGCGCAAGCATTTTGTAAGTCTTGGACTCAGAAAATTTCACTTACATGTCTGGACAGAAAAGAGTGGAAATATTCTAAGTCCACAATATATGAAAAAAGTTAATAAAAATCATTGCCTGATGATCTCTATTCCGCCCCCTACCATATTGGGATTCAAATTAAATTGTATAAAACAGAGAATTTAACTGCTTGAATATTTTAATTCTTAAATTATTTTTTTCTAAATATGGGAAATGTACATAAAAATACATTAAACAATATCTACATACACATATATACAAACAATGCATAATGATAATTCAGATTGGAACTCTTGTTAACTGAACAATGTCAACAAATGCATTTGTTGAAAGAAACACATACTATATACCTGGTATATTAATTCTGTCATTCACCTCGTGCATGATCATATATATATGCATCTGACCCTCTTAATTAGTTTAATCACTCTCTACAAGATTAGGCCTTAGTGAAACACATACTTTCTCAACTGTTTCATCTGTAAAGGTTATAAATACATCAAGACCAAAGGCGTCAATCGAGGCGTCATTTGAACTTACTTTTTTTCTGAGATTTTCTTGTTTTCACTCAGAAATATAATATGTCCAAATTGTAATGCCCGAATACCAGTTATTTAAGAATGTATCAAAAATGGAAACAATAGTACAATGGTGTATAGCAATTTTAAAATGTCTCCCAAGTTATCATTTTAATTTTGATATGAAACATTTGATTTTGTATTTTAAAATCTCAGCCACAGTACTTTCTAAATGGGAGACATATAAAATACCACAATATAGAATCCCTGAATTTTTTTATTTTGCATTTCATACCAATTTTGAGAAATAAATATTATTATTATCTCTAAAATGCTCAACTGTAAATAAAAAGCTGCAAAGTGTTATTTATTTCTAACACTGAACCACAGAGTTTATAAATACAGACACAATGTTGTAAATTAGAATCAATGATCACAGTGGTTTCTGAATACAACTACTGTTTATGTGACTAAATTCACACAGATACATGTATGTAAGACTTGTTGCCATTCATTCAATAAGTTTATGTTCATATTCAATGAAACCCTCAGTAACTCTCCAAAATAAATGACCACTTAATTCTAGCACGTTGAATAAATAAATGTGTAAGAGAACACTGGAGGTTCCAAAAGGCAAGTGTAATAATATTTATAGGATAAGAACACTCCTTTGCACTATGATCTGATAAGACTTGAATAGCCAACTGACCAATCACCCTCAATTGCACCTCACAAGTTGATAGCTGATAAGCCTTCCTCTTGGGATATTTGTGGCCAATCCATTCTGTGAACAGGGGCATTTAACAAATATTCTCAAACAGGAATAAGGATTACATTAGACCAAATGTTACCATTTACTTCACTTAACAGAATTTTTAGTTCATATTTATTTACTTTTTATAAATGCATAATAATATACCACATAGAATATGATTTTCAAATGGATTCCCCAAAGGGATTTACCAAACATAATAAATGGACTGTTCTATACACAGTTTGAATTCTGAGCACTAAATTGTTTACACAATGGACTTGGCTGTATGTCGGATAATAAACTTTCCAGCATGGACCTGATTGTAATTGTCTGCATTTTAAGCCTACAGTGATCAGTGTTTTCTTGATTCTGTGGATATAGATATAAATCTATTTACTTGGAAAATATTCAGTCTCAGTTGCTGTTAATCATAATGACAAAAACATTGGAAATGCTCGGCATATTTGACCCAAGAATAGAGGATGTCATGGTGAAAAAAGATCTACAATGGGACCATATAATCAAAGACTGTCAGGTTAGATTCTAATATATGATATCTTAATACATTTTACTTGTTGCTATTAGTTAAATTACTAACTTGATGCATACTCATATAATTTAAACTACACAGAATTATGAACATGTAAAGTTCTTGCATTTAAAAGTCAGTAGTCTAACTTTAAGTTTTTAAAGATTTTTATTGCAAAGCTGCTAAGCCTTGCTCAGTTTGCTAAGTGGAGTGCCAGACGAGTATTTTATGCAAAATTGATGTCTCCTAATTAAAAGCTTCAAATATTTTACCAATGTAACATTTGGATGATAATGTATAATATAACAGGTAAAAGTCGGTGAAATGGAAGCTCGGGTCAATTGTAGAAGCTGATATATCAAAAGAAACATTACTTCAATAATGACAGAATTATCTCCCCTTTCATATTTCAAATTAATTTTGCTTGTCTGAAGCTTCTTTGAAACCTATAATGTTTGTATTTGTGTAAAACAAAAATATAACACACAATCAATGATAGAATTTGTTTCACTATATAAAGCCTAGAACATCATAAGGATTTGTCTGTTTTTTCTGTTGTGTCTTGCTTTTAATATACACAAAAAATAATTACATCTTTGACCCTATTAAGATTAATTTCGTCAGTCTTTGGATATCTTTAATAATTGTTATGAAAACTAGTCCTCTTTATTTTTCAGATATTGTTACCCCAAAGAAGGTTGAATTTTTAAAACGGCTTGTTTCATCATTTGAGGTAATATTACTTGATGGTTATTACTGGTTGTTTGTAATGGGTGATATGAATTTCCACTGCACTTGTTTTAAAGGCATTCTGTATTGAGTATGAGAAAATACATATCTAATAATAATCTATGGAGTAAAGAGTTAAAAAAATAATTGCACATCGCCTATGACAAACTTATTAAACTCTGTTTTAATCAAATAAATATATTTTTCTCACTTATTTGCTTATTTATCCATAAATGCATTGAAAAAAAATATATAAATTATATCCTTTTATTTAAGAATAAAACTCGATCAACGAAACGAAAGGTGCTTCAGCCAACACCATTGAGACTGACTTACAGTACTCAATCCACCCCAAACAGACTTGTTGAAGAAGAGGCTGAAGCAGACTTTGTTGTGCTGCCAAGTTCTTCTGGGGTCATGGATGAACCCTCTAGGAATCAGGTAGATGTTTCCTATGTACAAAGGACATGTCACTGGGAAGAGTGTGTTATGGTAATTTTACAGAAGACACATCTCAATAATCTAAGCTATCATTATGTTAATATTTATTATGCCCCCTTCGAAGAAGAGGGGTATATTGCTTTGCACATGTCCGTCCGTCCGTCGGTACACTAAATCTTGTCTGGAGTGATGACTCAACAATGCCTGGACCTAATTGGTCCTCAAACTTGACTTGGAGGTTGGGCCTGACCAGTAGATGAACCCTATTGATTTTGGTCAATGGTCAAGGTCACAGTGACCTTGCACACAAAAACCTTGTCCGAGTGATAACTCGACATTGCCTGCACCCATTGCCCTCAAACTTGATATGGAGGCTGCGGGTGACCAGTAGAGGACCCCTATTGATTTTGAGGTCATTGGGTCAATAATTGTCCAAACATTCCAGACAACATGGCGCTCAGGGGGGCATAATGTTTGACAAATGTCTCTTGTTTGTAACTTAATGTTACTTTAGCCTTTGGAAGCCTTTAACAGTTATTTGAAGAAATCCAATTAAAATAAGGGTCCATTTATTTATTGCCTCTGTCCTTACATTTATATGAGTAAGCTTACAATTTAGATGCGATATATTGTTCTATCAGGGCATATAGCTTGATCCGATTTGGAATTTGTCCATGTTCAAAAAGGATATTGTTTAAACTAAAATGTACAATTAAGAGGTTGTATGCTCATTTAAAACCTTTATAAAATCAAACATAATTATTTTCCTTTTTTGCAGAGTTCAGGTGTAAAGAAAGTGCGTCTGGTTCCTGATCTTGAAGTATATATCAGCCAGGCGCAGCTTTCACAAGTACAACATTTGGGCGCAAGTAACCCGCGAAAAATGACAATAGCCTTGATGGACATTTTGTTCACCAGAGAACAGCTGGCCAAGTCAAGTGCTAGGGGATCAAAGAAGGCGCACAATGCCACAATTGAGACT
Source organism: Mactromeris polynyma (assembly GCA_032209605.1). NCBI lineage: Eukaryota > Metazoa > Mollusca > Bivalvia > Venerida > Mactridae > Mactromeris > Mactromeris polynyma. Next base: position 17,456,540 of record JASFXZ010000006.1, on the reverse strand, counting down.
GAGAAATTGCCTCCTACAGCAGCTCTTGCTATTAAACAGTTTATCCTGATGCAGTTCAAGAGGAGTGATGGGACGCCATGTCTAGAAGATTCTGTGTTTAATGACGTTATGAATAGCAAGTGTGCCACTGCAAGAAGGGCTCTCAACAAAAACAAATAATGCTTTACATGACCAAATATATGTAGTGTTGAGTGTATATATGTATATAAATATTTTAGACATATTTGCTGTTTAATATTATGTTTCATCCTTTAGCTTCATGCATGCAGGAGGAAGTTTGACAATGAGAAGCTTGCCTGCTAACAACATGCATTCAATTAACTTGTGATTCAACTGGTAATTGCAAGCTCGCACAAGCTCGCACAAGCTTGCGCAAGCCTTTGCAAGCTTTCAAGTTTAATGAATCACAAGTTCGCGCAAGCTTGCACAAGCTTGCAAGTTCAATGAACCACAAGCTTGCGCAAGCTTGCAAGCCTAATAAACCGCAAGCTTGCACAAGCTTGCAAGTTCAATGAACCACAAGCTTGCGCAAGCTTGCAAGCCTAATAAACCGCAAGCTTGCACAAGCTTTTTTGATCAGTTGTAAGCTTGTGCAAGCTTGCCGCAATGTTCCAATTCTGAGCTTACGGCAAGCTTTTCCTGCAAGCTTGTAGCAAGCTTGCTGCAAGCATTAATAAAAGCTTGCAGTTTTGGTTTGGGTTGTGACTGTGAAATGTTACACTATTGCTATTATTAAAACAAACTGCACTTATTTTGTTTACGACTCACATTCTAGAAATGAATGTGGTATGAGTGCACCAAGATGGGACTGCTATACTGACATCACATGATACATTAGATGATGTTTGTTTGTTTATCAGACATGTGTGTGTTAGTCTTTTTTCTGACAGAGAAGATTAAGTTTTTGAAGTCTGTCATGTGACTCTGGATGCAGAACAACATTGTAATGCCTCATCCAGTGACTTTAGTGGGTTTTCAGAAATCAGCGAGGGAGAATATACTAGTAAACTTCACGTTGCTGGAACAACAATAACAACAATAGTACCTATTATAACATTTCTGTTTCAAATGATGACTCAAATGCAAGTGATAATACTGCCTTATCAATTATGAAAAGAAATCTGTCAATGGATGATGAAAGGTCAGTTTTACATGATTCTGATACTAGTCTGTGTAGTTCTGGATCTGAATATCAATTTACTCCATTTGAAAAGAAACTGCTCAACAATTATCTCTCTGAAACTGACCTATCATCTTCTGATGACGGATATAGACTAAAAAGTACAAAAGAAAAAAGTTTAAAGAAAAAGACAATGTATGTCAGTTGAAGCAAAAGGTTTAGAAAGGAAAACAAAACAGGTAATTGTAATTTAGGATCTTTGTCTAATGATACTGCCATTTTAGAGACATGTGATGACATGCTATTGAGAGAAATGTTTGTTAACAATAAGAAATGTATGAAAGGTGTCTGTGGACTGGAAGGACATGGTGGTGAGAACTTGAGCAGAGATGTTAGTGTGGCTGGAGGATTTGGTGGTGGGGACAAGGGTAGAAATGAAGGCTTGGCTGGGGAATTAGATGGTTGGGACATGGGTGGAAATGTTGGGCTGGCTGAATAATTAGATGGTGGGGACAAAGGTGGAGATGTTTGGATGGCTCTAGAATTAGATGGTGGGGACAAGGGAGTGAAGGGTGGAAATGTTTGGATGGCTCAAAAATTAGATGGTGGGGACAAGGGTGGAAATGTTGGGCTGGCTAAAGAATTAGATACTGGGAACCATGGAAGAAATGAAGATTTAGCTAGAGAAATATGTGGTGGGGACAAGGGTGGAAATGTTGGGATTGCTCAAGAATTAGACAGTGTGGACAAGGGTGGAAATGTTCGGATGGCTCAAGAATTAGATGGTGGGGACAAGGGTGGAAATGGTGGGATGGCTCAAGAATTAGATGGTGGGGAAAAGGGTGGAAATGTTGGGATGGCTCAAGAATTAGATGGTGGGGACAAGGGTGGAAATGTCGGGATGGCTATAGAATTAGATGATGGGGACAAGGGTAGAGATGATGGGATGGCTCAAGAATTAGATGATGGGGAAAAGGCTGGAAATGCTGGGATGGCTCAAGAATTAGATGGTGGGGACAATGGTGGACATTTTGGGGATGGCTAAATAATTAGATGGTGGGGACAAGGGTGGAAATGTTGGGATTGATCAAGAATTAGATGGTGGGGACAAGGATGGAGATGTTGGGATGGCTCAAGAATTAGATGGTAGGGACAATGGTGAAGATGTTGGGGTGGCTACAGAATTAGATGCTGGGGACAATGGAAGAAATGTAGAATTATCTAGAGAATTATGTGGTGGGGACAAGGCTGGAGAATGTTGGTTTGGCTGAAGAATTAGATAATGGGGATGTGAGTGGAAATGCTGGGGTGTCTGAAAACTTAGATGGTGGGGACACTGGTGTTAATGTAGGATTAGCTAGAGAAATGGGTGGTGAGGAGAGTGTAGTTACAGTGAAATGTAGAGGGAGAAAACAATGCAGAAATTAGGTTAATTGGAAACGCAATGCTAGAAAGAAAAGATAGGGGTCAAGAATATATAAGTGAAAGGGGTAAACTATGTCAGGCCAGAAAAATGGGTCAGGGGTGTGCAGCTAAATGTAGATATAGATGTAAAGAGAACATATCAGAAGAAAGGAGGTAAAATATCTTTCTTTCCTACTGGTCACTGGGTAATATTGATCTGCAGAGACAATTTTTTATTTATTTCCTCTTTCAAAAGGACCCCCCATACTTCCAAAAAAAACCTGAAAAGAATGTCTGCAGTTCTTTGCACAGACAATGCTTCCAGTCTTTTACACTTTGCTTTTTTGTAGAACCATCAGAGTCCATCATAGAAAAATTCCACTCAGGATCTTTAGGCTTCATGTTTTACTGTCAGATGATCAGAAGTTGAATGTGCATTTCACTACATTATCATACTACATAATAAATGCAATTATTTTGAGAGATTGAATGTTAAAAGCTGAGATTTGTGAATTGTTTTCACTCTTCTGACTATCATGGAATTTATTATACATGTACAACAATGTAATGTAACTTTGTTTGTAGCATGCTATTTAATAAAGAAGTGCTTTGAGCTATGCTCTGTGTTTTGTGTCACTTAATAATCCCTCACAATACTTCCTTCATAATACCCTCCTTGAATCTATCACCTCAGCAAGATACCTTGGAGTAAATATCTCCAGTGATCTTTCATGGGACACCCACATAAATAGGTCAACTACAAAAGCAAATCAAACTCTAGGTATTCTTTGTAGAAACTTAAAGACAAAATCAACCCCACTGAAATCCATGGCTAAATACCAGACCCTTGTGCCACCCCAGCTGGAATATGGTTCAGAAATATTTGTATAAGTTATTTAAGAAATCACCATTGGTGGCAAGTTTACATTTCTATAAAGATAATGCCCAATGGCTAAGTTTGAATACTTGATGTTTTATTTTCTTTCATAAAAAACTATCATATGACTGGTGTCGGTATCATTAAGTAATTATCGCGTTGATAAAATCTAATGGTCTGAGTAAAACCATCAGATGTGACAAGCAGCCACCTCTGGGCAATTCAAGTTCCTTTAAAAGCTAGTTGTAATGTCCAGAATATCATATTGAACTGGGCATTGAATAAAACTAGTAGAACTTTACAAGCTTGTCATCATCTGTTTTTCCAGCGTGTCCCGCCCACGAAGGTCGAGGTCATTTCTGTAGTTAGCGTCCGCAGTGTTTAGCCTTAATAGTTTGGTGGAGAACGATGGGTACGTCATTTTTCAGCTGACGTAACGATCCTATATGGGTACAGCACAGAACTCCAGAATACCAAAGATACCTGAGGGACCTTGGAGGCAAACGGCCAGCGATACCAGCAGACTACACTGGAACCTCTTTAAACTGGACGAGCTCGGGATCGGACAAATTGTCCTGTTTAAAGGGGTTTCCGGACTAAAGGGGTTTTTAGAACTGGACAAGATTTGACACTTTTTTTCAAACAGGGACATTTCGATCTATATTTTGTTTAGTACTGTAATGATTTGTTTAAAAATCCATAAACTATTTAATCTGAATGTGAAAATCTGACTACAATACATGAATAAACTTCTTTTTGTTTCAATATTGAAATTGCTGAATAAATTGATTGTTTAAATAATCTGTATTTAGTTACCTAGACAATTTAAACTTTGTCATCTAAAGACAGTTCAGTATGTTTGCGTTTTGTGGTGGTGCAGATTATTTAAACAATCGTTTTACATTACAAGAAAATGATGTGATATGTACGTTTTCTCTTAAATGTATGATTTCAAAATATAAAACAATTTCAATGTTTGCAAATTATCAATTACTCAAGTGATTTGCATTTTTTGATTGATTGGAGGAGACCCCATGAAAGACACTAGTCCATTGTCAAATACTACAGGGGTCATAAATTAAACAATTTTAAACTTGTAATTCCAATTGCATTTGAAAATCATTTCTTCTGATATTCACTGTATCAAACTCTTCCGTCGAAAGGTTCTTGGCAAGATGTGAAATTAATATTGAGACTTTATTCTTGTCTCGTTAAAGGGGTGATTTATAAAGGAAATATCCATTTCGGGCCAAAATTCTTGTCTGATTTCCTGAATTAAGGGGTTTCCGGATTAAAGGGGCGATTTATATAGTAAAAGAGTTGGGACCGGAAGATTTGTTTGATTTAAAGTGGTTTCCGGATTAAAGGGGTTCTGGTTTAAAGGGGTTCCAGTGTTCTTTGATACCCAAGTCTGTAGTAAGCCGCCGAGAAAGCCAGCAAAGCAGAGACTAGCTGACACTCCAATAGCAACTGGTTACAACTTATTGCACCCATCACCTGAGATAATGGCACAGCCAGTGGAACAGCCAAACTCTTCTGTCTTTTCCATGGCTAGAAATGTTAAACTGGACAGTTTTGCCAGAAGACCTGGTGAGAAGGCCGAGCCATGGTTAAAGGAGTTCAGCCGCACCTGCAAGACTCTTTACAAGTACAACGATGAGCAGGTATGGCAAACATTCTCGTTTTATTTAACTGGTACCATTCACTGCCAGATACACTACGCGAGGATGGTGCCCCACTGGAAGTGGAATTCAAACGCCGTTTTGATGGATCAGATGCAGGTTACACGATATCGACCACTCGACAAGGTAAGAGTGAATCTGTGTCTGAGTACACAATGCGATTTTTGGAACTCACTAATAATAAAGGGATGCCAGAAGTGTGGCTTTTAGCTAATTACATTGAGGGACTGAAGCAATCTCTTAGAAGAATTGTGATGCCTCAGTCCCTGAACAGTGTTGAGGACGCAAGGAAAGCAGCTCTTAGAGCTGAGCAAGCAGATAGTGAAGTAGTGGATGTGAGTCAAGTAGTGTCGCCGATTGAATCACAGATGGTTCATTTGACTCACATGCTTATGTTCAAGAAGGTATTGTTTCAGTGAATATTAATATGAAATCTGGTTGTGCTAAAACTAGTGCACCTGTTCACATTTCTGCACAGGAGGAAATTGAAATTCCTGTGCACCTACCAACATTATTTAAAAATCAAATTGTGCTATTAGAACCAATACCTTCTGACAAAAATATTAGAGTTGCCAGATGTTTAGTTAAAACAAAACCATTTAGGAATAAGTCTTCGAAAAGAGTAAGTGCTATTGTAAGAATTCTTAACCCAACTAATGATGATGTTCATTTGCCTGCAAATTTCACTTTTGCTTCAGTAAGCAGAGTTGATAGTGACAGTATTTTTTAATTTAGATGATTGTGCTTCTCAAAAATGTGCTGTTATTAATGTTATTTCTGATACTGACAGTGATAGTCAAGATTTTGAATTCAATATTTCAAATTCAAATTTGACACCTGAGCAATGCTCAAAACTTGAAAAGTTTCTGTTCAACAATAAAAATGTATTTTCAGACTCTCTGTCAACTATTGGCAAAACACATGTTTTTACTCATAGAATTGAGACCGAGCTTGGGGCAAAACCTGTTCATCTTAATCATTATATGCAGGGTCCAATTCAAAAAGCAGAAATTGAAAGACAGACAAAAGATATGTTAGATCAAGGGATTATAAGTCAATCTTCTTCTATTTGGAACAGTCTGGTGGTTCTTGTTAAGAAAAAGAATAAGACATGGCGATTTGCTGTAGATTATCGAAAACTGAATAAAATTACAAATTTCTCATCCTTTGGCCAGGTTAGAGGATGTTTTCGATTGCATTGGTGAATCGTCAGCAACAATATTTTCCACTTTAGATTTAAATTCTGCATACTTTCAAATAGAACTAGACCCTGAAACTAAACATAAGTCTGCTTTTATTACACATGAAGGAGTATATGAGTTGAACAGGATGCCTTTTGGTCTCAAGAATGCTCCCATGTCTTTTCAAATGCTCATGTCTCAACTTCTGAGAGGTCTTCACTGGAAATTTGTGTTATGTTACATATATGATATACTTGTTTTTAGTAAAAACTTTGATGAACATATTAATCATCTAGATCAAGTTTTAAGCAAATTAAAAGAAGCCAATCTAACATTAAAACATGAAAAGTGTCAGTTTGGACTAGAGAAAGTAATGTTTTTAGGACATATATTGTCTAAAGATGGAATTTCTGTAGATCCTCAGAAAACTGATAAAGTAAAAAGTTTCCCAGTTCCAAGATCACAAACTGAATTAAAAAGTTTCCTTGGGCTATGTAATTATTACAGAAGATTTGTCAAGGGTTTTGTCAAGATTGCATCTCCATTAAACAAATTAATGAAAGGGGATAAAAAGGGAAAGTTCAAAAAGGGGGATTGGTCAGATGATTGCCAGAAAGCATTTCAAACACTTAAAGATGCTCTCACTTCAGCTCCAATTTTAGGCTTTCCTAATATGAATCAGGATTTTATTTTGGCAACAGATGCATCTGGCACAGCTATTGGCTATATTCTTGGACAAAAAGATAGTAACGGAAGAGAATATGTAATTGCTTATGGAAGCAGGTCTTTATCTAGGGATGAAAGAAAATGGTCAGTTACAGAGCAAGAATGTTTGGCAGTCATTGAAGGAATTAAGGCCTATCATCAGTATTTATCTCATCGCAAATTTACTGTTTTTACTGATCATAAAGCTTTATCTTACTTGCAAAGTTTAAAAGATCCAAAAGGCAAACTTGGGCGATGGTGTCGGTCACTTGAACATTATTCATATGATATTATACATAAGCCCGGTGCTCAAAATTCTAATGCAGACGCAATTTCAATAATTCCTTATGATCAAGATCTATGTGATGACAATGATGCCAATGTTGTTGACTCTGTACAGCCTCCTCCATTAGCAGAGACCAGTGAAACATATTCTGAAATTAGTACTGAAGATAACTCTTCAGAGCTATCTGACATACCTCCTGTGTCCAATTTAACTTGACACAACAATGCCAACTATATCCAGAGTAAAAACATTTGTCTCATTGAAGCAATGTTTGAATATGGAAATCAACCTTTTGTCAATGTGACTGACAAAGTTGATATGGCAGACCTTCAAAGAAAATGCCCAGATTTAGACTTCTTAATTGAATACTTAGAGACAAGAATTATGCCTGATGAAGAAAAGAAACAAAGAATGTGTCTTAGGTCAGAAAACCAATTTGTTATTAAGGATGGGTTATTGTATCACTTTTATCAACCCAAATATAAGGGTAAAATTAACCTGGCAGACTACTATATTTTTCAGTTGGCTGTCCCAAAATGTCAAAGATATATTGTTTCATTATCATGACAGTCTTGCAGGGGGTGGGCACTTTGGTGTTAATAGAACACACATGAAAATTAAGCAGAAGTACTGGTTCCCTAACATGCATAAGGAAATAAAAAATTATGTAACTTCTTGCGACACCTGCCAATAGACGTCAGCAACCTCCTCCATTGCACCCTTTACCTGTAGAGGATACAATGAGTCTTGTTCATATTGACATTTTGGGTCCCCTTCCAAAAACAAAACAGGGTCATCAATACATACTGTTAGTTATAGTTTTTCCAAATGGCCTGAAGCTTTTCCTCTGTTTACACAAAGTGCTTCAGAAATTGCAACTATTCTTTATAATAAATACATATGTAGATATGGTGCACCTCGTTCAATCGTGTCAGACTGTGGTAGAAATTTCATGTCGAAACTTGTAAGTGGTCTTTGTGAACTCTTTCATATAAAGAGGTACCGTACCAGTTCTTATCACCCACAAACTAATTCAACAGTTGAACGTGTCAATAGTACTCTGGCTAAGGTTTTGACAGTCTATATTGATGAAAACCAAATGAATTGGTCCAGTCTGTTACATAGTGTAATGATGGCATTTAGGTCAACCCCTGCCACAGAATCCTCAGGTTTTTCTCCATTTCATTTAGTTTTCGGCAAAGAAATGATTCTTCCTGTAGATGTTAATCTACTTCCCAAACCTTCAATGCCAAATAATACCAAGAAATTTCTAGATGATCTTTTGAGTCAACTTAAAATTTCTAAAGACATAGCTAAACAAAATATGGAAACAATGAGAGTTAAAATGAAAGAAAGGTTTGATAAAAAAGCCAAGGTTCCAGATTTCATAATTTATGACAAAGTACTTTTGAGATGTAATGCCACTAAACCAGGGCGTTCTTCTAAGTTAAGTCACAAATGGGATGGGCCATTCATCATTAAGTCTCTGGGTCCAAACTTTACATACAAAATTGAAGATTGTAAGACAAAGAAGATCATGAAAGCTCTTGTTAACGCTAAACGTTTAAAACATTATCAGGAGCCTATTGACACTGATTCTGACTCGTCAGATCACGATGAAGCTAGTTTGTCTAGAAATATCCCTCAGACTAATTTAAGTCAGGACTCTCAGGTTGTCCCTGCCTGGTACACTGCAGGAAATCAACCTAGTCCTTCACAGTCTGATGGAAACTCACAGTCTGTTGTGACAAATAGGCCTCGGGCTAAAACTGTTGATAAGCCCGTTGGACCTGCAAGTCCGATAATAAATCCCAGTCTGTTGTGCACCATAATGATCAGCCGGACAAATAAGGTTGATTCAGATAAAGGTCCTCAGACTGATGAAAACACTAAAAAGTCTGCATTCATAATACCTAGGAGAACTATTAGGATTGCAATGAATGGGAAAACCAGACAGATCAAAGGTTACGTCATCATGCCCGTCCCTAGATTTGCCACTATTTGCCAGCTATTTCCACCGAAAAGGGTGGCATTAAGTGTAAAAAAGGTGGCATTAGCTGGAATATGATAAAATTCCACTCTTTCTCCACTGTAGTGGCAAATTTACCACCAAATGCCTCATTGCTTTAGTGGCATTTAGGTGGCATTAAGTGGAAATTTGAACACAGACTTTTTTCATGGTGGCAAAAGGGTGGAAATTGGTGTAAAATGGAACTTAGTTTATTTTGAAGGTGGAAAATGAGTGGCATTTAGTGGAAAAGCAAAACTCTAACTATTTTCTGGGTGGCAAATAAGTGGAAAAAAACTTAGAAAATTTTGTGCATTGGAGGGTTTGTACTTTATAAGTTGAAGCTTCAAACTGAAAAAAGCACCCAGTGAACTATTCATCAAAAATATGTTGAATTGTACTTTAAGTTTAAAAGTCCTCTCTAAATACTCAGGTCTTAGTGCAAAAAAAAAATAGCAGCATAAGTTAAATTCAAAGTATCATAATTATACTGACTTTAATTTACAAGTATCAAAACTCTGCAAACTGATCTAAATTCAGAAGTAACATGTTAACAGAAAAATAGATAAGACATAACTATACCGTATATGGGTATAGCCCGTACAAAATATTGGCACGGATTCTGGGCGGAAATGGAACTGAATTGGGAAGGAATCAGAAATTCTGTTCCATTCCGCCTCACATTGCAACTATTTTATAAAACATTCTGGGCGGAGAACTGTAAAAATTCCTAGTTGGAATTTATTTCTAGGCGGAATTTTAAACTTTTTGTTTTGGGCGGGATTTCTAACTTCATGTTTTAATCTGAGGATATAACAGTGAAATAAACTAAAATGAAACTGAACTGTTTATACCGTTTAATAGACACAATAATAAGATGTAACAGAGTATTAACGGACATTAAAAAATGTATATTGAAACATCAGACATGGGGCATGATGAGCAACATGTACACAATATAATGTCAGGTTCTTCAATGAAACTTATCACATATAATTCGAGATAATTTTGGAGAAATAAATGTATCATCTCACTGAATTTGGGTTAAAACATTTTTTATGAGTAAATTCATCAGGATATGTGTATGTAACATCTTTGTAGCTATATTTTCAAGAGTTGTATGTTCTTTATTGAAGAAAATTCTATTTTGCTAATTAATGTATCATACATCTACATCATATGAAACTGTAGATAAAGAACCAAAATAAATAGAAATTCATTCATTCACAACCACATTCCTGAAGTCCAATAAATAAACAATTAACATAGAACAGCTGGGGTTCCATAAGGTGAGTGTAACAAAACTGGTAGGATCAGAACACTGTTTGGCTGTGTGAACTGATAAGACTAATGGCCAACTGACCCCAATCACCCTCAATTGCACCTCCCTAGTAATTTGAGTAATCTGAAAAGCCTTTGGCTTGGGATATTTGGGGTCAATCCATTTTGTGATGAAGGGCAGAAACCAATAATTACTGATGCCAAGAATAAGACCAACTTGGATCAAATGTTGTCATTTACTTCACTAAACTTTTTTTGTGATCATGTTTTCGTCCTTTTTATAAATGCATAATAATAACCATATAGTGTGATTTTTCTAATGGATTCACAGAAGGGAATTTCACCAGACATATTGAATGGACTGTTCTGTACACAGGGTGTAAAATCCGTTGCTGAACTTTCAAATTTTATACAATGGGCATTTGAATGTCTGCTTGTGGACTGATGGTCTAAACTGCCAGCAGAATCAAATTGTAATTGTCTGCATTTTAAGCATGCAGTGACCTGTGTTTTCTTGATTCAGTGGGAATATATCTAATTCTATTTTATTCCTGGAAAATATCTCCTTCTCAGTGCTGTAAATCAATTTACATAAATGACAAAAATCGGAAATGCTCAGGGCATTCAAACCCTGGTGAAAACAGGATGATAAGGTGAATAAAGATCTACAATAGGATCATAATCAAAGTCACAGGTAAGAATTTTATATGTAAATAAGATCTTAATACATATTTTATTTGTTGCAAATTGAGCTAATTAACACAGGCCATGCATACAACAATAATTTCAACTAGACAGCATAATGAAAATTCCCAAAATTCGTGCATTAGAAAGTACATTCTACACTCAATTTTCAAAACTTTGTTTTATCATGAAGTACTGCTTATACTAAAAATAATGGCCACACACCTAATATGTCGATCAGGTAATTATCATACTATTGTTAACCATTTTATGCTGTCTTGTTAACATGGAAAGTAACCTTATTCCCAATAATGTATACCAACTGAAAACAGAAATGTAAGGAATTTTAAAGAAATTTATTTGGACTCATTCTGTGAAGTCATACGGGTAGTAGTTTTAGAACAGAATGATCTATTTTTCTTATGACAAGTAAATGATATTCAAACAAAAATAATTTGCTTTATTGACTGTCAATTATTCTCACACAATTGTACCAATCTGTTTTGTAGAAAACACCAGAATGAGTGACCAAGGAAACAATTTCTTCAAGTGTGGCTAAAAATGCTGATCAGGTAATATATTAAAGTTTATTGTTGGGGATATTCTCTAGTGGGAAGATTCTCAAAAATTAAGTTAATCACTTTCACATTAAATAAAGCACTAAAAAGTTTGTAAAAATGTATGCTGTAGATCATCTTTATAGCAAAACAATTGTTTTAATATATTATAACATTAGCTTCTAGTGAGTTAGTAAAAGTCTTATTTCAACAACTTTTGAAGGTACATAGTAATTTTCTTGCCTTGTTTATACATAGAAATTATACAAGCTTATGCTTGTCTATTATCCTAATTATAAATAAAATCAATTTTGTTTTAACAGATTGTGTGCTGGAGAAGTGGGTCAACCACCACAAGGACTGAAATCTGGAGGGTGATTCGGCACCTCCTGAAACCATCAAGATACAAGAAGATGATGAATTGAGGGGTTATTAGATTGTGATAGCAGAAAGTTTCCTATATTATAAATTGTAAAACAAATTAAATCATTAAAAGGATTGTTTTATGAATTGGTTTTATGGTTCTCTTTTAGTGTACAGGACGGCTTTCACGCAGTTTCCACTTATTTCCAGCTATTGCCACCCATAAGGTGGAAAATGTCTGAAAGGGTGGAAAATAAAAATGCCACCATAGCAGTGGCATTAAGTGGAAAAATGTCTAAATACTCCACTACTTGCCACCTTTTGGTGGCAATAGGTGGAAATAAGTGGCATCTAGTGGAAAATGAATTTGCCACTCTAATGGTGGCATAATGGTGGAAAATTGTCTAAATACTCCACTACTTTTCACCCTTAGGTGGCATTAAGTGAAAAAAAGGTGGAATTTACTGGAAAATATGTTTGCCACCATCCTGCTCAAATTTTTCACCATTTTCATGATTTTGGTGGCATTTTGGTGGCAGTTTTGGTGGAAAATTGTCTAAATACTCCACCATTGAAAAAAGGTGGCATTAAGTGGCAAATCTAGGGATGGGAGGTCAACAAAATTCGATATGGGTGGATGAAAATTGTATTGAGTTTTTAGAACAATATTATAAGACTCATACTAAAACTGGTAGCAGAAGAAAGTATAAGACTAAAATTTTCAAAAGACAAAATCAACCGAAGGAATAATACTGATTTTTTTCAACCTTAGCTCCAGAGTGTTCCCATCGCAAATCCTAGCACGGCTAATTATGTACTATTAGGACAGGCGCCACTAAATTCAAAATTATTTTTCTAGTAGTGAGATCTCTTACCACTAGTATTTTTTTTATATTTTCAGATGGGTCCCCATTGAGTGCTCTCTTGTTTGCATTGTTGATTTTTCTTCAGCAAAGTCAGTTTGTTCTAGCTCTGCCAACCACAGTACCATATTTTATATACACTCTGAAACCTACTGTTTCCACTGATTATGTAGTTAATGTAAATTCATCTTGGGAACATATTCATCTTTTGTTTTTGAGTTTCAATACAAAAAATATGTTGATACTGCTTGTGAATAAATGTGTTAAACTTAGAAAAGCACCAAGACTAATGCTAGAAGTCACAAGTATTGATCAATGTGTACTTATACCAGTTATCAAACTTCCTTTATGTCCATGGCATTCCAACATTAAAGTACCAGAAAATGTCACCAAACTTAATATTTGTGGGTCATTTTTATTTCCTAAATTAAAATTAGATTGGGATCAATTTACATTTAATAATGAATTAACAGAACAAGTTTACCGGGTTCCATCAATGGTAACATTGAGTCTATGGCAGAAATACAAATTAACAAAGATTCTCAGAAAGCCATTCTTCATCCACTTACATACTGAACATAGTGGTTATTTGTCTCCCTATTTCCCTTTCGAACATGTAAATCCTTGCCAGGAAACTTGGTTATTCCTATCTTTGAATGCAGTACATTGTGTTTTATATTATTTTAGGTCATGTTAAGACCTCATTTTAAATATTTAATTGTTTTAACAGGTGTAACCTTATTGGTAAGTCCAGACTTGTATATATTTTGAAATTGTTGTCTTCTTTTTGTACATTTATAATCTTGTACATAATATTTTAAAATATTATAAAAATACAAAAAAAACTAGAGCTATCACTGAAGGTGATTAATACCCCCACAATACCGCTTTGTCAGACATATTTTTGATAAATTCAAAGATGGCCACCAGTCAAGACAATGAAATTATCTATCACTATCTATCACTACAGGACCACAATCAGAATGTGCCGACAATATACACAACTAGGATTGGTAGAAATAATTCATGGAAAACCATGTTATGTGACATGACGGAACAAGTGGTGATTCCCATATAGCCCCCATTGCATATTTTGAAGTGGGGTTATAATAAGAATTGTGTACATTTTAATATTTCGGAGGTGATATGAATACCACAGTATGGGAGTCAGGTCAAAATCAATAAAATAGAAAAAATGAACAGTAATATATAGCACTTTGTCACAAAGAAATATAATGATACATTCGACTAGAGTATGAACTAGTAACACCAATATATTTGATTTTAACTCCCAAGATCTGAACATTTTGCATTCAAATTCGAACAAATATAGCAACAAAGCGTATTAAATTGATACAATTTATATTCGCAATCAAGACATTTTGTTCCATTGTCCTTGACTGCAGTTTCACAGATTTAATCAAATAATCAAACTACCTGGATATAACATTATATTATGCCTTATTTCAATGGATTTTAAAAGAAATCCCGTTATTTTCACTGAAAGGCGAGTCTTCAACAACAAAAACAAACCATTTGCTAGTATCTGAATGTAATAAACCAAAAATGCTGCCAACAGAACAGTAAGAACTAATCAACAGTTCCTGTGAAATAAAAAACTGAACTTGTATAGAATTGCTCACAAAAAGCTGGGCAAAATGGAACTAAATCAATGCAAAATATATCAAACAATATGCTAGAAATAACAGTTATTTTCACAGAAAGATAAGTCGTTTACAACTAAAAACAAACCATTTGCTAGTAAGTGAAAGTAAGAGAAACTATTTTTAGTAACAGTGACCTTGACCTTGGCCCCACCAGCCCCAATATCGAACTTGACCTGTATCTTCTGATGTTACACCTGTGTACCAAAAAATTTTCAAATCTGTCTAGCCTTTCATGAGTTATCGTCCGGAAACCATGAAAACCAAGAGAAACTATTTTTAGTAACAGTGACCTTGACCTTGGCCCCACCAGCCCCAATATCGAACTTGACCTGTATCTTCTGATGTTACACCTGTGTACCAAAAATTTTTCAAATCTGTCTAGCCTTTCATGAGTTATCGTCCGGAAACCATGAAAACCAAGAGAAACTATTTTTAGTAACAGTGACCTTGACCTTGGCCCCACCAGCCCCAATATCGAACTTGACCTGTATCTTCTGATGTTACACCTGTGTACCAAAAATTTTTCAAATCTGTCTAGCCTTTCATGAGTTATCGTCCGGAAACCATGAAAACCGACAGACCGACCGACAGACAGACAGACCGACCGACCGACAAGCTCACTCCTATATACCCCCTCAAACTTCGTTTGTGGGGGTATAAATATTGTTTTAATTTAGACTATGGTCAACAGATATCTAGTACAGTTCATACTTATATAGTCCTGTATTTTCATACTTCAGTAATTTTTTCCTCAGTGATGATGCATATTTCTGTATTCCGCTTTGGGGTCCAAAGCTAAAGGACTCCCGAGGAACTATTATGATGTATATTTTTCATTA
Source organism: Mactromeris polynyma (assembly GCA_032209605.1). Classification (NCBI taxonomy): domain Eukaryota; kingdom Metazoa; phylum Mollusca; class Bivalvia; order Venerida; family Mactridae; genus Mactromeris; species Mactromeris polynyma. Next base: position 17,441,023 of record JASFXZ010000006.1, on the reverse strand, counting down.
TTTTACATTGCGTAATATATAAAATATATATGGATTTTAATTCTTAAAATAATTATGACAAATTTAATATCACCAGATGTGGTTTGGAAAGTTGAATCTAAATGTCATTTACAATTTTGTATTTTTAAAATAGTAACAATATTTCATGATTGAATAGTTTTTAAATATTTTTGTATAAGTTATTTAAGAAATCACCATTGGTGGCAAGTTTACATTTCTAAAAAGATAATGCCCAATGGCTAAGTTTGAATGCTTAATGATTTATTTCCTTTAATAAAAAACTATCATACGTCTCATGTCGGTATCATTAAGTAATTATCGCTATCATTAAGTAATTATCGCGTTGATAAAATCTAATGGTCTGAGTAAAACCATCAGATGTGACAAGCAGCCACCTCAATTCAAGTTCCTTTAAAAGCTAGTTACAATGTCCAGAATATCATATTGAACTGGACATTGAATAAAACTAGTAGAACTTTACAAGCTTGTCATCATCTGTTTTTCCAGCATGTCCCGCCCACAAAGGTCGAGGTCATTTCTGTAGTTAGTGTCCGCGGTGTTTAGCCATAATACATACATGTATATCTGAACATGTTTTAGTTTTATGAATAACAGAGGGTATATAGTGGGAAGTCTTTTCTATGAAAATGATACAAAAAATAAGAATCAGGTAAACATGGTAACTGCAGAAAACATTTTTAACCCAATATTCAGCAATAAAAATAATTTTTTCTTTAACCCTTCCCATGCTGAACTCAGAAATCCAGCTTGGAGATCAGTGTAGACCAGTCACAGATCAGTCACATGTAACCATGGTGTCTCATGTGTTCCTACTCTGTTTGCTTCTGAGTCAGTAGGTAAGGTTTAATTGTCCAAGCAGCAAACTGTGTGGACAATTACCAAAGTTGTGTGCCAGCTGATCTTGGAAACTTATGCAAATGTAACAAATTGTGAATACAAAGTGAATTTAAAACTATTCAGGGTTATACTGGCAGTAGATCTTGCAAAATTCCATGTAGACCCAGACCTACATGGTAGCTATTAAGTTTATAATTTATGTAGAGCACCTCTATATGGATTGACTCACAATGACTGAGAGGTGAGCCTATTACAGTAACCCTTTACTCCATCGATACGGCTTATATCCCATGTGCGACCAGTGTAGATCCATATCAGCAAGCACATCCATGCAGTCTGATCTGGATCTACACTAGTTGCTTTTAGATTCATTAGGATATTTCTGAACAAGACGCAAACAGTGCAGATTTGAGGATGTGCAGGCTGGTCTAGATCTACACTGGTAGCACATGGGATATAAGTCGATCCATGGAGTAACAGGTTATTTCAACGAGTTAAGGGTTAAATATGCAGCAAATGTATGAAAATGACATTTTAATATTCTCACTAGGCTATGTTTACCAATTAAATACTTGTCATAAAATAAGAAGATTGGGGTGTTATTTTGCAACAAACAGTGAGATTGTAACCTTGTATTATCCAGTATTTATGATTTCATTGTGTTTGAAACCATTTACATTGGACATATTGATTATAATCTGAGTTCAGCACCTATTAAAGTGTACTTATAATTAATATTATTATCATGTCAGTACATGTATATTCAAATGTTGTGTGTAGTAATCTTAACATATTACATTGCAACAGTAACGGACAAATTTGAAAAAGCCTGTCAGAATTAAAAGTATGAGGAGATATTTTTTTATCTTTTTTTATCATACAAAGGTCAGCTGCTCATCAGAATGGGAGGGTAAACAATTGACAGTTTGTGAAAAGTCCATGATTACAGACCATCACAGGGCCCAATAAAAACAATATGTTTGGTTCTGGTACACTGTTTGACCCTGTTCCTAGTATTTTTCATACAGACCCAAAACATTTTTTATGAATTTTGAAGAACAAAAGTTTTTACTGCAACTGATTATTCCTGAAATTATTTTAAATAATTTGAAACAAATTTATTCATTTTGCTCATAAAAAATTAGCGTAACTCATAAAATTTCATATAAAATTTGAAATTAAAAATTGAAATTAAAATACTGTAGAGTTCTTTGTAAGCTTTCTGAAAATGATTAAGAACTATAATTGGCAATGTGTATGATGATAAAGTCCAAAATATTTTCACATGAAATTTGTTTACAGACAACATACAATGACTGAACACAATTCATATACTCAGCTGAGCTAAAAATAACTGCTCCAACACAAAAAGTTTGATTGTGGTAACCATTTTTCATTTTAAAAGTATTTCTGTTTACAGCGTATGCAATTAGACAAAACTTTGTGCATTCAACAGAGGTTTTATTCTGGAAGATCTACAAAGGTCTGTTGGTAAGAAATACCGAGTTCATTGTAAAGAGGGTGTAAAATACATAATACTATAATCAGAAATTACTTTGGACATATTTTGATCAAGGAAATGAACAGTTAGCAAAAGCCGAACCACTTTGTGTGACAAATTTGCCTCACCTATAGGAAGTCTTGTTGCATGTGCCATAGCTCTATAATGAATGGCTGAAGGTCTTCAAACCTTTCTTTGGTGTTGTGGGTAACATACGCAGGTGCTTTGTCTCTTCCAGTCTTACTCTTGTCAACCTGGTCACCACCGACTGGTACTTTGAATTTCTGCAGGATGTGATCAGACCCTTTAGAATTAATGAAACTTTCTGTTACACTAACTGATCATACATGTAAGTCTTCCAAATGAGATAAAAGTTTCTTCTTTAAGTAACACAATGTATTTATAGTCATATCTCAAGGTAAAAAGTATTTCTCTATAAAAATCTTGATTGCTAGATTGAAAATGACAAACAAAATGGAACTGCTAGGAAATAATAACACACAAAAGCTCCATACATGATTTCATTCAACTTTTTACTGTTATAACTGACACTACCTTTAAAGAAGGGGATCACTATAGCTCACCATGAGCTAACAGCCGAGCTTGCTCTATTTATAGCATGAAATTAATTGAATTGTCATAATGGTAAAAATGAAAATATTTACCCTAGTCAGAACATATCCTGTCTGAAAAGTGACTTCCATACTGCTCAGGATTGTGTCTAAAAGGAGGAGGGAAATAACAGTAGCTGTAACTTTCTGAACACATAAAAGAATAATAACTACAACTTAAAAACAAACAAAAGAAAGTATGTTCAATTAACAACATGCAAACAAATGTTGCAAACACAGGGCATACTGTAAAGGCCTGGGTCCAAGATCATAACACTAAGACTGGAGACCAGCCTCAAATCTCAAGCATCTGATTGGTTGAAATTGAGACCAGTCTCCATATTGACAAATCAAAAGCTTAAGATTTGAAACTGGTCTCCAATCCGTTAATTGTAGAGACTTGAAATCTCTGTTCCCTTTTCCTTGTAATGAAAGTATCACATTTTCTGTCATGATAATTCTTATACACTGTCATGTGTAACAGCTGGTTTTCTTCGTGGTAATTTCTGTCTTACAAGGAAATATTTTTTTCTTCCGATAAAATACCTTGTACCAAAGAAATGGAAGATTTCAATCCAAGAAATAAACAATGCCATTTATTTTATGCTTTCTGGTGAATTATAGTTTTACAAACTAAAAAAATCATGGTGATTCACTGTGAATTATGCAAGTTTCATAATTTGTAGACCGAAAATACCTGTTAAAGCATAAAATAAATATTTGTCGAGTCCAGTAAAAGATATCACATTTATTTTGTTGTCTAATCTTTGAAACAGCTTTTGCAGTTGTGGCTTTGCCACTCGCAAAATATTGTTTTGAAGATAACTTGAGGAAATAACTGATATTTCAATGAACTCAATAAATATCCTCATAAAAAGCAATCTATGAAACAGAAGAGAACTGAACATTAACCTGACAACTATTAACATACCGTGTGCTTTTTCATAGACATCTACAAGATCTACAAGGATGTTCTTAAAACTGTCTAAAATATCCACACAGTCTCCATGCTTTGCCTCGTTTTTCATCATCACTGGGAGTTGGAAGACATGACACTTCTGACTCATCTCTTGCTGATAAGGATGATGTATGTGAGCAGGTAAATCGAACGCATCCATGAGAAGGCTGTCATGTCCACAAGTATTCTACCTATAAAAAATACATGATAAAAAACAGAATGTTTAAAGCAATCAAGGAAGAAACTGACACATGTACTTTGGAAAATTTGTAAATTATACTAACTTAACTAAGAATAAGGAAAGTTTTATCAATTAGCTAAGACAATAAGTTATCAAACAAAAATTTGTTTATTTAAGTATTTAAGTACCGGTAATAGTAACTGACAACTAGGGGCCTGTAGAGTACCTCAGCTTGAATCAGCTGTTTATAAATATGATACAACTGTCGATCTTATTACACTTACCTAGAAGAATAACAAAACTGTTGATCAATATCTGGTGTTGTCCATGTAAAAGGAAGAGGCTAGGAGATAGTATTTCCAATTCAATCTGGCTTGCCTCATTACTGTACAAATCAGGTCGGGCAACTCTGCAAAATATGAGGTTTGATGCAAATAGGTGAAGATCTTTATTAGACTTCTCTAGCGATTTGTGTCCAGTCCGGATGTAAATATCTAGATTATCTCCAGTGACTTTCACAAGGGGGTTATTGGCAAGCTGCTGTACTATGCCAGTGTCCATACAATTCCCTGCTTCATCCAACAGTCGAAGTTTTGTCGCAGGCGACATGGTTACAGCTAAATGGTTTGAACAGTCTTGTCAGGGCCTGTTTATAATTTATAAGCATAAGTGTATGTTTCATATGTGGCTAAAAATGTTGTGGTTCTGGTTATGTGCCAAAACATATATGTACCTACCTGAGTGCCATGGCATAGTGGTTGTGGAACAGACATTGATATATAGTACTGGGTTTCTGTTACAGACATTTTCAGAGAATAGCATAATTTTCACTGTCTGACAGGTCTAGGAATGTGATTTGAAAAGAAATGACTTACAGACTCATCTAACTGGCCTTTAAAAGCAACCATAGTCATCAGTTGATGCCATGCAGATAACTTCTCACACCTTCCATTCATTAAAATGGCATAGGCTGCTGCAATAGGTGCTACTTTATTCTCTCTAGGTTCCTTTCCACCGGTGACAATGATAGTCAGCACGTCCAAAACAAATGGAAGTCTGTATAAGAACAATTCAAACCATTACTATGTATGTTTAAAACTAAAAATGGATACTAAATAAGAGCAATGCAACATTTGCATATTTAAGGTCATGAAAATGAACTGTTTCAGTTTTGAATGATTGCTAGATTGAAAATGACAAAACAAAATGGAACTGCTAGGAAATAATAACACAGAAAAGCTCTATACATGTATTTAGTTATCTTTTGTTGCATTACTATTAATGAGTTGTATTTCATTGATGTTACAAAGCAATTTATAGACCCCTAGTATCTTATTTAAATTCACCAATATGTATTTTTCTTCTGCAAATATAATAAAATATAATATTGATAGATCTACCAGATAGGCAGATCTATATTTTCCAATATTAGTTCAAGAAGCAGATTTTTTCCAAAATCAGTACAATTCTATGTGATTAATTTACCTGATAGAGAATTCATGAATGATTTCATTCAACAGTTGCTCCCCATGCTGAAGCAGATTCCCCACACTTCTATATCTGGATAATAGCCAGCAAAGGCAACATTTCTTGATAACAGCGTTGAACACATTGCTAAGCTACAAACATCAGTGTTTAGCATGAATCTAAACAGCGAACAACCGAGAGTTACTGGTCTATTCAGCCCGTGCAAATTTCGGTACGGATAAAATGGCGCCAAACCGTAACCGAAATAATTGCGGCTAAAAGCAAGCGCAGAACGGATAATACACGTTAGTTGCAGTTTGCTTCAAATGTTGTATTGGTGATATCCATCGTCGGTACTGGTGCATTTGCCATTTCAAAGCAAAAGAGAGCTTTGAAAAATAGCATCACGTGACCTCTCAAAAGCGGTTCTATTCCAGAAAAGTTCCGAAATAATCACCGCTGCCACCAATGTAGAGGCTGTTGTCGGTAGGTAAGGCAATGCAATACAATGAAATGACCCACCAACGGTAGAAATCACATCTTGGGCTGTAGATACTTGAATTACCTCATCATGTGTTCGGTTGATGTGTTCGCTTCGTGTTCCCTGTGATGACTGCACTATAGCCCGAATCTGGGGAGCGGTCAAGCGTAGCTAATCCCAGACTGGTTCTGTAGCGGAAGTGGCGGAAAGAGACCCAAATCACCACAAAGTTCTTAATCTTATGATCAGGTGGGGTGGGGGGGGGGAGGTTAGTCCTACACATATAACTCCTAGTATTGTATTCTTCACGTTTTACCTTCATTTTGATGTTATTTTACATTTTCTGTCAATGCAGATTCATATGGGATATCGTCATTTTCCCGTAGCACTTTTTATATAGTGGCCGACCGAAATTTGGTCGGGACGATTTTATGCATATTAAATCGAAAATGTCACCAATAAAACTGATGACACATTAATAAATAATCAATTATGGTACAGTTGCAACACAAAACATGAATAAAACACTCACCTTGATCATGCAAATTGAGTTTAAATCCGATGGGTAGTCGAGTACACATGTATTTATTTGTCTACACAACATGCTGCATTCTGATTGGCTAATTTATATTTTTAGTACACTCCAGAAGCCAAATTGGTTTTAGACGAAAATTTAATCAGTTCATAGTACTTAAAAGACTGGTGAGCGAGACAATTCCCATTCACCTGTCGTAAAAGCAATTATATTCCTCGTCCTAACTTTCACAAACGTTCAATTAAAACAGGCATGTTTAAATGGAGACATCGGTGACTTTAATCACTCCCGGTCTGTCATTTCCCAGCCTCTGTTCCCTAAAGTATGTACCATTGAACCTCCTCAAGTGCCTTATGTTTTATGGATTGTTGTTTTCCCGGAGGTCTGTGTGGAGAGGCACTTGTCTTATGTATGTGGCGTTCCCTGTAATAACTTATTCTCTCCATTTAAATTTTAACATTTCACCAGGCTGCGTCATGACCGAAATTTCGTGTTCTATTATAAATGTATATCCATTGGTTGTTCATTCATGTCTGTCTAAAGCAAGTTTCTTCATTTTTAAAAACCACAATTTAGAAAGTGTTTCACCTGGATGTATTCCGTCCAAATATAAAGCATTAAGTTAAGATAGTATCTGGATCGTGTACCCGTTTTCGTATTTTTTAGGAGGTCTAACGTGAATTTAGGTGTATAAAATGAGTTAATTTTATCCACTTCCGAGTTAAATTCTTCTATGAAGGACTCCAAAACTTTATCTTCTTCTTTTCCATCTCCTTCACACCCGTGTTTGTTGTTCCATATCGAAATTGAATATGCAGGGCACTGAAGGCACACGACTTCAGCAGAATTGTTCATTCCTTTAATGACTAATATCATTTCCTGGAGACGATTGATGATTTCTTTTACATCGGTTTGGCGCATGGAAATTGCACTTCCACCCCGTTGCTTCTGGGTTATGTCACAAGTCCCCAGCCATAGCATGACAATTGGCTTTGGAAGTCCGGAAATTCTTCCTCTAAGCCGGCATAGCAAGTCTTTTTCCCCGATTTGCGCTCCACCACGATATAATATTTCCACAAAATCCCTCCTTTCTAGATATTTGCTGATGTATCTCCCTTTTGAATCTGTTATGCTGCCGAATTTTCATCAACACATTCCTCAATACGATAAATTTGTTTTTGTACGCGTGGTACATACATCTTGTACGTTCCAAGAGCGATATTAGAATGAGACTTGCAACTATTTTGGCGCGAAATAATGGCACAAGCAAATGACGTCACATCTGAGCCGTATTAGTAAGAGTGAGCGAGACAATTCCCATTCACTCATAAACAGCTATTTCGAATACGATATTTGATATTTTAGAGCCATTTTGATGAGATCGACATAGTCGCCACAATTTCACATAACTTAAAACAAATCTCCACAATGTTGAGACGGCGTGTCGCGCACAAGACAAATGGTAGGAGTTCAACGGTCAAACTCATATGTGTTATTAGTTATAGGTCTTGCCTAGAGCTATTACATATACAACTCAATTAAAAAACATCTCTGCAAATCGATATGTTGAAGAGTGGTTAAATGGTCTGCCTACATGCATTGCTAGGCGATGGCGCCGGTCTGTGCGGGTTCGAGCCGCAGTCTGTCAAAATAATTTTGAATATCTTTACGTCTTTAACCGATTTTTACAATTCCAAATAGTGTTACTTAAGTGAAATTCTAAAATTAAACTGATAAATTTGTGAAAAATATGGCCACAATGTGCGGACCAGCCTTACTATAGATATGAGTAAACAGAACCAATAGCATGGCCATTATTAAATACCTTGACGATGAACTTTTGACCTACATTCGGACCTTGTGTACAGTTTGACGGACATATGCCACTAGCGGATCCAGGGGATAGTACTGAATGACACAGATGTCACAATGCTGGACTATGTTTATTAAGAACAAAAATTCTGACCTACACAAAATATCACAAGCGCAAAGACAACAACAAAAACGCAACGACACACATGTACGTTCATTACACGAAGCAGACCTAGTCCTACCTACACCAAAATAATGAATAGGTTATCGTTTTCAGGTGAGTCAAGGTCATATATTGTGTATTCATTATTTTTAATACAATACAGACGAATCGTCATAAAAACAACATTCTGTTTCGTTTCAAAACTGTATTTAACATATATTTATTATAAACAAACACAGATTTTCCAGAGTTACTTCCATCAGGATACATGTACTATCAATATCAGACACAACTAATTTCACATCAATATTTTTAAGATTTAAATATTAATAACACAGTATCTTAAATACATTGCTTATAAAGATGCATTTGTGTGCAAATATAGTCCTGGGTTGCCTTGGGGTGTCTTGGGTACTACCGACCGCTACAAAAATATTTCGTCTAAATAATTCTTATTATCGATACTACTGTACCGTCAACGCATGAATGGCTGGCGGTGACAGAAGCGTGTTGTTTACATCGTGGTAATTTGTCTGTTTTGCGCTTTTTATTGGTGTTATGCATGTAACTAACGGCGAATTTGTTTTGCAAAACCTGGTTCAGGTTTGAGGTTTCAGTTTTGTTGTAGTTTGGTAGAAAAACTTAAACCAGTTTAGATTAAGATTGGTCTGAAAACAAACAGATGGTTTAGTCGATGAAAAATGGCCCACGTGATTTTGATTGTGCGAGATAAGAAAATCAGAGTTAAGAACTTTAAAACGTCTGTTTTGCAACGTAACATAGTGGACAATTTTAAAGCCAGGTTCCCATATAGCAAAGAAACATTTATTTTTAAACATTGTTCAACAAATGAGTGACACGGTCACCCGCCATAAAATCAGTCCTTGGGGGTCTTCAACAACTTTACAGTTTTTGTCCTTTTAGTAGTTTCTGAACTTGCAGCTGGCTTAATTTTAGGAGTAATAGGGCTATTGGACAGCCTCTTGAACCTCAAACCGCTATCTGAACTTGTGTTACTTGACCAGCACAAGATCGACACATTCCGTACGAAATGTTACTTTTGCTGGTAGGAAATACCTCAAAGTCTGATTTAATTAACACACTTATTTTCTTGTATATTATGTCTGTTTGTGAAATCTTTTATTATTTTCACAAATAAAACACGGCGTAGGGACTTCTTTCTTTGGTGTCTCGGCCATTTTGCGATGTCATGTGATCTTCTTATCATCACGCGGTATCTTGTGAAGGCAGTAGTTACTGTACTGGTAAGGGGAAGTAAGCGCTGCGGGGAGTTTGGTGAAGAGTATGACAGAGATATTTTAAATGTTCGGAATACAGGGCTGTATGGGACTACTCACTCGAAGAGTTAAATCAATTTATAACACAAACAATTTTTATCCGAAAATTAAATTTACATACACCATAATTATGGAATCAATCTGTTTATTTCAGGTATCGAAGGGTTATTTGCTTTGGATTGACATGGATATTCATGTAGAAGAAACCACTTCAACTACCAAACCATCGACTACACTTCATGCCATCCGAAACAGTGTAAGATCAGAATCCCATACAGTCGGGCCAATCGATATAGAAGAATTATATCAGACGATGAAACATTCAACTCATTTTAGTGATGTGATTTGTTTCCTTGACAAAAACTTTCATGAGTTTGTTATAAATTTTGAATGCATTTGAAAAAGTGTCAAGTGATGTGGAGCACAAAGTGATGTGCTTGAGAGTCTGCTATTAGAGATTAGAAAAGTGTTATTCAATTCAGTGGTTTATAACCAATCTTTACCGATAATGGTGGTACTATTCACAAATATTAGAACCATCTGAACAGCTGTAACAGTAATTTTTGTTCACATTATCCTCTTAGTAATAAGGCAATTCTTAAACATGTGTTGATGCTCTGAATTTACAGAAGTGTAGCAGTTGACAAATCCATTATTACATCTGTCAAAATAAAAGATTAGCGTAAATATACTGTTGTGTTATCTTCCGGCTTGGTACTACATTTGTAGGACTGTTTTTTTTCATGTCTTCAGGAATAACATAATCAAGCATTTATGTTGTAGCAGTGTTCTGATGTTTGTTAGCAGTTACGCAGTCCAGACTTTTAAGTGAGAAGGTAGGTAGGTAGGGCTTTTTGTTTTTATTTAGTTAAGTACTGTAGTGGCCTAAAGACTGGGAACATTCTTTTTCATCGATGAACCTGAAATGATAAATTGATTCACAGCATTTTTCATGGGTCGGTCGAGTAACTGCAAACAAACAGTATTTTAACGTTGGCCTAATATATCAACATTTACCAGTCACAATACAAGAGACATATTTGATTTACGTGACAATACCAACTGCCAAACTAAAATTATGTACACCGTATCACATGTAAGAAATGCAACAGTGCAGTATGTGGGGCAAACTATTCAACCTGTCTCTAGACCTATGCACAATCATAGATTAGCATCCTGCATCTTCTTCTGTTGTTGCTGTAAATTTCAGTTCAGAAAAGCATAGTGTAAATGACTTCATTTAATGATTTATGCCCATTGATATGGTCAAAAATGATGTGAATGGCTTTGTAAAGAGACTTACTGGATTATTTATATACGTTTATGCTTTTTCTTAGTATGCACAACTACAACTGTATATTTTTCCACCTTTTAATCTTGCAACATAACTTCACTTCCACTGTTTATGTTTGGAAAATTTGTTATCTTGATGAAGGCTAAGCCAAAATGTTGATGCTCTGAATTTACAGAAGTGTAGCAGTTGACAAATCCATTATTACATCTGTCAAAATAAAAGATTAGCGTAAATATACTGTTGTGTTATCTTCCGGCTTGGTACTACATTTGTAGGACTGTTTTTTTCATGTCTTCAGGAATAACATAATCAAGCATTTATGTTGTAGCAGTGTTCTGATGTTTGTGCAGAATCACACTGTACTTGGTGATGTTCTTCTTTGTCATTGAAACATTACATAAGTCAGTGTTCAAACCAGCATGGCTATTTTGTACACATTGACTGGATTGCTTTCATATAACTGTATAAGCATTTACTTAATATAAAGCACAAACTCAGTCTTAGGTTACAAAGGTATATTTTCAAAATACACTGTAGAAATGTGGTTATTCACAACATATGTTTACAATCAAACTAGTAACGGAATAGTAAAAGATGAATAAAGATTCATATATAACACATACAAAAACTAAATTAGACATTACACAATTTATATAAAATAACTCTGTTAAAGGATTTCACACTCTAATGAGGCTGGGTAATTTCCCTTTCATATGTATGGTAACTAACACAAAATATACTCACAGCAGTTGGACTCATATATACAGTCATTCTTAATTGGTACTTGATGAGCGTTCCTATTTCTGTAGTATTCCGAAAGAGAGTTTAATCATGTGCTGCGAGCCGGCTGCCCCAACCCTTCTCTTTCTTTTTTCCTTTGTATTGAAGTAATGTTTTGTGAGGGGGAGGTAGGGAGAATCCATGCTCTGACCGGCGCATTTTTGGACCATAAAAATGCCTTTTTCCACGCGGTGTTATATTCTTTTCAGGATAATATTTTCAGTCATTCCTGTTCGTACAGCTTGGACAGAAATACAGACATACTCGGCACATATTTATAAATTATTAACTTTATTTCTCAATCTAGACTAATTATTTTGGTACATTTATCACATAGAATATTCTACATTTTCTTAATTTATACACATGCAATACATTGAAACAATGATCAAGATTTGGATTAGTGCATCAAACTACACAACTCACCATGAAAAAGGCAAATGTGACTGCTAAGGCTAGTTGGTTGCTAGTTTATGGTGCAAAATTAATACATTCCTGCTGTTCCATGTCAGGAAGAAACCCATTCTCAATACCACACAAAAGCAGCCTTGTAACCATTGAACAAAATGTATGTGTTCTTGAACGATTGAGTATGCCACATTATGCGTCAGTATCAGCTCATCAGCAGGGAGGCATTTGCCGTACTTTCTGTTCTGCTACTATGATGTTTAACGCTGCTGCCTTTGATAAGTTTCTGAATACGTGTACTGGTATGATGATATTTTTTTATAATTCGCTGATGAACTGTGACATCACCGTTGCCTTGCAGTTATGGCTGCTGCTGTTATGAACGAAACAAAGTATGCATTTAGGTAATCATAAATCTGCAAGTGTATCCTTTCAAAAGGAGTTTACTAAGTTTGGTATTTTTTACCAGGGACATGAAATATCCTCAGTGAATATTTGATTAACCAAATCAATCTACTACCAATAAGACAATAACAACAAGAATGAATAGAAAACTTTGGATATTTTATTGCTCATAATATAATATAACAACTTATAAACTACTTACAAATATTTTATTACAAATAATATTTGCATTAAGTATACAGACAAATTAATACAAGTAATGACCGATTACTATACTAGACATGAATCTATCAATATAACAACACATGTGCAATGAATATCATGTTAAAACAAACCTCTCTTCAACAACAAAATCAACTTTTCCTATAGTAATAATTTCAGTGAATATCTACTTTTATTTGGCCTCCCATCTCCACTCACAGCCATGCCTATCTCCCTTCATTGAAATGATTTTTACAATTATTTTTATTTATATACAAGAATAATTTCAAAACATGTATACAATGCAACCTCTCTTAAGCAACAACCTCTCTTCAACAACAAAATTAACTTTTCCTATAGTAATAATTTACAATATATTTAATCTCTTTGACCTCTAAACAACAGCTAGTGTGCTCTCCCAAAGTGTGTTGCTACGGAGAGGTTGTATTGTACAAACAATTACAAACTGGACATTAAACATTGCAATAGTACAGACAACAACAGTTAACAAACAGTTCAAATTACAGAAATAGTTGTTCTACCTATTAACATATGTTTACAGATGACGGTGTACTTTGTTTTGAAACAAAGTTACCTGTACAAATATTACATACATGATACATACACTATGCACTACAATATGTCAAATCAAATGGAAACGCCTTAATCAATAACTTTAAACCAAACGCATGGTATCATGCATTACTATAAAGTATAAATCTTCATATATATTATTAAAATACCGTGTAAGGAAAATATCAATCACTGTAGAGTAGTCGGGTTTTCGAGTTTGATTTACTTATGATTATATGGTATCATATATACGTTAATTCTTAATTGGTACTTGATAGGCGTTCCTATTTCAGTAGTACTCAGAAAGACAGGTTAATCATGTGCTGCGAGCCGGCTGCCCCAACCCTTTGCTTGGGGAGGTAGGGAGAATCCATGTTATGACAAGCGAATAGCCTCTCTCCGACCCCTGACTTCTGAGTATTATTACGGTAAACGATAAATTGAATCAATTAAAACATGTATGTGTATTTATATCTTGTATTTGACCATCTCCTCTTAATTATCTTAATATACAATCTATTATTATTATTGTCGTAATACTTGTAATTTGCTGAACTAAGATAAACTTCTTATTGCTTTGTGTAGTAAACCTCGAATGATCAAAACCCCGTGCTTATTCACGTACGTTTCGTTTCGGAACACCTCGGCCATTCAACTACGGAGCAATGCCTCGGATGTATCTAGCCTGGGGTCCTGGCTCATTGATTGCTAACGATGTCAGTATAGCCAGGCGGAATACAATCACTTCGATTATCTGATTGGACAAGATTACCTTATAATATATGCGCGCGCATTTTCTTTATCCAGTATCTTGATCACGTAATAAACTTCAGTCCTGATCAGCGCTGAAACATAGTCACGTGGATTGTATTACGCCTGGCCTTACCGACGCGGAGCAATAGTAGGTTTGGCCAGGATTCCAGGCTAGGATGTATCAGGATTGTTAACTTTGTCAAAAAAGTTAACATTTTTATACTCTACAAGAAATAGTCCGCGTAGTCATTTCAAAATGGATGACTTTGAGCGTTCTTTACGCAGAACATTACAAAAAATGGGAATTTTCTTCGAGTTGAAGAAGGAGCAAAAGGATTGTTTGTTAAAATTGTATAACTGTAACGATACTGTTGCTGTGCTTTTTCAGCTTTTGCCTTGTTTGATGCATGCGAAATATTGTATGTCCGAACCAATGATTGTTTTGGTGGTTACAGTTTCAAATTTCAAATCTGATGTTATTTCTTCGTGTTTCCTTTCTTTTGATGGTCAAATTGCTTCGACTTTTGATGAAGAAGCCGGCTGTGATGGATTTGAAGTATATGGTATGCTGTTTAAGTACATGTGTGATGTATATTTTGATTTAATTTATATTATTTGCGGAATACTACTAGTGTGATGATGTAGTAAGTGGATGTGATGTTGCATTTTATGTGTGGGTATATGATATTCCGATATAGCTTTATAGATATGTACAACAGAAACTTATGTTTACAAATATTTTGTTAACAAGTCTAGGATTACTAACCCATAATCATAACTAGATCTCTGCCAAAAATATTTTCATAACATATTACAATCATGATGAGGCATATCATTGTCAGCACCAGACTGATATGACTAAATGTGGCTGGTCAAAATTGAAAATCATATGTCTGCATTTGAATGAAGAAGCCAATATACTGATAACATTTATAATATGAACTATCAATTAAATAACAACATTTATAAATGTGTGTCTGCAGCAAGTGATACTGATGTTGATTACTCCAATTTTACAAAATATCGAAATAGTACTTTTTTCGATAACTCTAAATATCGATGACAATAACATCTCATACGTCGTTATTATTGAATTTTTATGGAGTGAATGCTATTGTGAAATAAAAAATAAATTATGTGCTAAACAGTGCGAGTAATTTGTCTGAGAATTGGGGTCTCCCTAATTAGCGACAAGAAGCGTCCGGAAGCGTCCGGAAGCGACAAGAAAGAAAAAATATACATTTTATGAATAAATGATGAGTATGTATGATTATATATGTATGAAAATATGTTTATATATAGTATTTCTAGTGATATATTGCTAATTTTTTTATTTCGGCACCGTTTATAAAAGTTTTTATGACTGCGTAAACATCCAACTCTATACAGTAGAAGTTGAATAGCGACACGAAGCGACAAGAAGGAAAAATACAATTTATGAATAAGTTATGATTATATATGTATAAAAATATACTAATATAATTATATTATTTCGTCCATAGAACACAGATGCCCCCACTTGCAGCCTTTGTCACAAAAACAAATGCTATTATTCTGCTCATAGTTTGTGAATGGATATCAAAATTACCAAGGGAACAACTGTACTGATTATGGTGATAAGTCAAGGGCTATAACTTTGCACTTACTGGGCATAACCATACATGCAACCCCAGGTGCACAACTATACAGGTTGGTGAACATTCCTGTTAAGTCTTATGACCCTGGCTCATATACTTTTGGAGATATGAGTGACACAAGATTTTGTGACGGACGGAAGGACGGACAGGGGCAAATATATATGCCCCCCTCCCCCTTCAGAGTGGGGGCATAAAAATCTCTTCATTAAAGATCTTTGTATATTTTCATATTTATAATTATACTCAGACATACATGTGAGGTTGGGGAAATTTAGGGGCGTGTGCGCCGGGTGCGCCCCCCTTCGAACCGCTAGTAGACTGCCCGTTAATAACATATTAAGGAAATCTTCATAGATTCTAGGACACATTCACTGTTTGACTAAATCACACATGTGAACCAATACACAAGTTCCAGATGATATCAGTGTATTGTAATACATATTATAATTATTAGTTATAACTGTAAACTATTAAGTAGCAGTGTACCTGCATGGAGAAGTCGAATGAGTGAGGCTAGCACATGTATGCGTTAAGGTTTAATATCCACTGACAACCACACTCAATGTGTAGATTGAGTGTACGTTACGTACATGATCTAGCTAATATTTTTTAAAATTAGAGCAGTAATGGCATGAATTGAAAGGTATGTTTGCGGTTGACTTTTTTTTTTTTAAATGTTCGACACTGAAACGACCAAAAAACGACAGAGTACGAAACGGCAAGAGTACGAAACGACCTGTATTCGTTACAGCAAATTATAAAATGAAAATACATCAGTATATACGCAGAGTAACGACATACAGTTCTTCGACTGTTAGAGACAGTAAACATGCATTTAAACATCACCAGATAAAACATCTTCACAATACATGACTAAAGTATTCGTTTTCTCTCAAACATTCAATGTGAAAAACAACACGATTCGTACTCACCTTGTAAGAATGTTTACATGTTTCGCAAATTTTTCGACACGCTATATTATCAAATTATATTGTACGGACTAGTTCGTATAAAATAGTTGTTTATTGTTAAAATAAATATAACCCACTACATAAAAAAAACACACATACACAGGTGACATTATAAAGAAATAATAACATTTTAATTATAGAACTTACTTTTGATTAATTTGTAACATTTTACATTTTGATTACCTTTAACTAGCGACAAGAATGCAGATGGCAAACACAATTAATGTCTAATCCCCACTCAATTAAAATATAATCCATAATTGTTATTATGATGCATTCTACAAATGGTGTCACGGACCTATATACCATGGATTCGTGACAGGCTGATATCCGTGAAACGGTAGGAACGAATAAAAAACCCATAATTCTTAGCGCGCAATTACCAACAATCCTAAGCGCGCTCGGTAAGTATCGAAGATTGCCGATTTTTATCGATCGGCTAAAGTCGGCAAACTCCGTTCATTTCCGTCCGTTTCAGACTCTGTTGATTAAATGTCCGTGTAATTTACAAAACGAGATAAACAAGTTGGTAATTTTCCGCTTTAATTCTGATATTTTCATCGAAGTTTAATTGTATTGTTGATATTGTTTATTAATACATTTCCACGCCACTTTGATAGTTTAAAAGACTGCTGTGAAAACAATTTGGGTTAAATAATCTTTAAAAAGGTGTAAAAATCGACCAAACAATGGATGTAGATCACGCAAGCAATATGCCATCATGACATTTTTAATGTACACAAGTCTGCTATTTTCACCAGCACAAGGCGTAAAAATCAATATTAAAGTACAGTAAAACTTCGAAACCTCGAACTGCCGTCGGACCTAGTTCGAGCCATCTACTGTTCGAGGCATCTACGGTATACGCGTATATTTCCTAATTGACAGTCGCCGGTTTTCATACTGAATACACGTCGATAATAGTCGCAGCATTATTCATAATAATAAAATTAAAAAAGAAATGAAAGGAAAGCAAACATGATTCCCTGTGACACCTTATTCTCTCTCGTTTATTCTTATACGCATGAATTGTCTGTCACATACTTCATGTACAGTGGAAACTCCCTAATCCGGAAACTCTCCGATCCGGAAACTTCCTGCAACCGGACAATTTTCAGAGTTTAGTTCCTCCAATACGACTTATAAAAAATCCCCCACAGTCCGAATCCTCCCTACTCCGGAATCCGAACGAATTTTTCTGTCCGGATTGTTATTTTACAGGTAAAATAAATCTCCCAAAACCGGACGATAATTTTCCGCAAAAATACGTCAGATCGTATAATGACGGAGCATTGAGAGAAGGCATAATAATTTAATTGTCTCTATGAATACATACCATTAGACGTTATCATCGTATGCATTAAGTTTTGATGGAAACAAGGTAAGACCGGGTACGAGATGTACTTATTTTGTAAACAATTGGAAAACATTGGATGTGAGCGCAGAAAAGGGCCCATTAGGTACACAAATCACAATCCAAAAATTTTACCATAGATTATTTTTTTCCTCTACGAAAAATCTTTTGAAATGAAGCTATGGTGCATAGTTTTCAGGTATGGTGTTTTGATAATTCATCGTACGTAAGTGAATAGCTTGTCAGGTTTTATGGACGGTATAATGTCGCAAAATACCCATTTCAGCTATGTTTAAAATCATTTGACATGTAAAATGATTCACTGAAATACTTGCTTGAGATTCATATATCCACCTTGTGCAGTGAAATTATCAAAATATCCATAAAATTCTAAAAGATAAAATCTTATACATTTTCTGCACAGTGTAATTTTGCTGTAATCTCTACATCTATTTAAGAATGAACTATAGGTCAAAATCTTACGTTAATTATATTCAATGCTTTCATACAGTTTTAAATAAACGAGAGGCGTCTACAGCGGTTCATATTCTGAAGAATCGAATTTCCTACATTTCTATAACGAATAAACACATTATAATGATAATTTACATAATTTATGGGAGAATTTAAATATCAACCAATATTTCACACATCATGTATTTTGCATATCGCATTGCAAATCTTCCTCTTATGAAAGTTGCATAAATATGTTGGTCTCTTATAACTTATGATTTTGGGCTATAAATTGAATTTTCAAATTTATATACATTTTGTAGCTTAAATTAGTTTGCAAAGTCAAATAATAGAATGCATTCAGACATTATATATTACATCGCGATAACGCAAACAACCTCTAGCCAAATGGTATTTAGGTATTTGCTCTAGCGAACATATTCAAATTACTGAAAGAATGTCTTGCCTACGGACATTCAATGGAGGAATTCTCTCCAGTCCAGACTCTCCTCTAATCCGACCTTTAAAGTTTGTCCGAGGGGTGTTCTGATTAGGGAGTTTCCACATGTACATCTGGCAAGTAATTATCACGAAGTGCGAATAACGGGCCCGTTTTATCAATATTCGTACGAACTAGCGTTCGTAAGATTCGAAATGTTCGTAAGAATTTTCTTACGAAAATACTTACGACCGTTTTATCAAGGCATTCTTACGAAAATACTTACGACCGTTTTATAAACGCGTTCGTACGTATGACAACGATTTTACGAATAAGAATATTCGTACGCAAACGCTCTTCAATTGGAGGTAGAAAACAACGTAGTTCGCGCCATCTGTCATCTGTTGTCATACACGTTTGCATAGAATTATCATGACTGACGCAGCGGAAACAAAAACAAACTGCAGACAAACAAACTGGTCGGAGGAGGAGAAGCAGGCGTTAGTGGAATGTTGTTATGAAAAGCAGCTGTCTGAAATGAATGGCATGTTTTGGGTGGCTGTAACTGCACAGTAAGTAGTTTTAATTTGTTAAATTATTCATATAGCCAAAGACCTAAATACCGTGTTTAGGTCTTTGATATAGCAGACGTTTATCATTTACAAGTAAGACAGACTACCCGCCTATTAATGGACTTGTAGATACACATATTTGCGCTAAGGTAAACGAATGCATGACCACTGCGAGTCATATTTATTACTGAATCCAGAGCTACTGGTCCCAAGGGGATCGTCGTGATGATTGCTTCTACTTTGCAATATGTAAATCTATATACAATTGTTATGACGGTTATGCCAGTAAATAATCACAAATGAACTTTTATTAAGCCTAAAGTAGATCAATATGAATGTGGTGTTCGAACCCTCGACCCCAGAAATTCTAGTATAGCACTCTACCAAATGAACTAACTGGGCGTCTGATTAACGTTTTTTCATTTGTAAAATAAATGCATACTTCTTATACATTTCAGCCGCTACATGTTCCAACACCAACAATGCACAGGCGGGCAAAAGGAAGCGTAAATGTATGTTGGGTTTACTGCTGTCCTATAGTTATTTTTATTAATTTTTAGTAATTATCCACAATTTTCAGTCCATTTAGGTAAATAAAAGGTTCATATTGGTGTAAGGATTAAAAAACTAGAACATAATTTGTTGACAGAACAAAGTTATATTTGTAGCTTTATCTGCATATTTGTCTCACAATAAATTTCCTGTATTTCAGGTGACTGTCTATCAGAACTGATATAATTGAAAAAAAGAGAAATTGTCTCTTTTCAGAGAATTGGTTCAACTTAAAAGGGAATCTGTTGAATTTAAACAACTGAAATTTGCCACATTGAACCCCTTCAGTTCTAAATGATTTATTTATTATTGTTATATATACTATGTTGTTATTGTTATTTTCTTATTGTTTATGCAGCAATAAATTCAAATGTGTATTTGAGTTGTGGTGTTTGTACATTTTTAAAAAAACAACACTGATGATAATATAAACAAAAGCAAAGTAAAATAATGTATGTGCTTTGAAGTAAGGACATAAATACAATTCAACACTAATTTATGGTTAACATTTGTGTATCTTAGACTGCAAATAGAATGCACTGAAACAAATAACTATTCATGAATGTTTAATGTCTGCCAATGAATAAGACACTATAATGACATGCATACACCACTCTTATGCAAACATCTATAAAACAAGAGACCAATGAGGGCATGTGCTCTACTGGCTGACTGAATTCGTTCACTTTTTGTCTTTAAGTTATAAGAAGGCAATTATGGAGGCTATATTGATTACAGAAATATTGCCAAATTCAAGGGCCATAATGCAGTCATGAATGCACGTATCTGTCTTTTCAAAAAGAACAAAGATCTCATGGCTATCAAACGACTGTCCAAGTTTGGTGAAGATCAAATAAAGAATAGAAGCTATTCACAAGCTCATGCATGGCAATTTTGTCATTTTCAAGATACCATAATCTAGTCTAGCACGAGTGGATCTGGCTGATTTTCGAAAGGAACCGAGCTTTCATGGATATCTACCTACTGTATAAGTTTGGTAAACATCGGATAATATAGAAGGTGCTATTCTGTTCACAAGCTGTATTATAGAAAATTGACAATTTTAAGGGCCATAATCCAGTCATGCATGGGCAGTTCTGGCTAGATATCGAAAGGAACAGAGCTCTTATGGATATCTAACTACTGTATAAATTTGATTGAAATACAATCAAACTAACGTCTTTATCATGTTCACAAGCAATTGTATACGGACGTACGGACGGGCGTACGGACGACAGACACCGCGCCATCGCATAAGCTCTTCTGTTCTTTTGTCAGTAAGGCTAAAATTATTGAAATTGTTAATTGCATGACACTTAAATAAAGAAATATAGAATGGTTCTCTTTAGCATCTGACCAAATTTGTCTCTTAGCCTATATTTACGAAGGTTACGCATGCCTATGACCATTCGTAGCATTTTGGCTTAAACTTACGAATTTGTAGCGTCTGCATGCGTAAGAAAATATTGATAAAACGCTCTTGCGATAGTAAGAACGTCGTAAGAAAATCTTACGAATTCGTAGCGTCTGCATGCGTACGAAAATATTGATAAAACGCTCTTGCGATCGTAAGAATGTCGTAAGTAAATCTTACGAAAATTTCGTGCGTAAGAACGTTGATAAAACGGGCCCAACATGTATATACTAGTATATTAAGCGGTCATTGAAAGGTGTGAATTATTGTATTGTTCGACCTATCTATAGTGAACAATGAATGAAATGATAGCTAGGGTCCCGTAATCCTGTTCGAGTGTTCGACCTATCTCTGTTCGAGTGATCTACTGTTAGATAATATGAAATAAGAAGGGGTTTCGCCGGGACTTAAGAACCTGTTCGAGGTATCTACTGTGTTCGAGCCAAAACTGTTCGAGGTTTCAAAGTTTTACTGTAGGTCAAATCCAGGTATTTATTGTCTGTGCAGCAATTCTTGTGACATCAATTTTATTTTGAGCAAGAATTAACATTCCAAGATGTTTGAAGTCGCTGGCCAAGTCTTTGAAGTAAATATTTGTGGATGACAGATGCAGCCCCATTGTGCAAATTACGAATTGAGATCAAAGATTGATATGACCTAATCGTTGAAATTATCAATGGGATTAATTATATCTAACAGGAAATTAACACATAATAAAGATCTCCTGGGTTTTATGACTCTTGTGTTTTTACAGCTGACACATGGGGCATTTAGTGACCAGTAGGACTAATCTTCTGTCTAGGGCGTGGCTTATGAATTGCAAAACAATTAGCATCAACCAATCAGATTAAAAGAACCGTAAGAAATATTTATTAATTATAGTCAATTATCATTCGAATTTTTATATCAAAATTAGATGACACTTAGGTTTTGAATACGATATATTAATCATTTTTCTACTTACCTAAATTGTTAACACCCAGTGCAAATGAAATGAAGAAATAAAACCTTTTCTAGCTCCTCTAAATTTAAATTACCGTTGAAAGAAAAAAGACAGACTCAAAAGTAAGTAACCAATACTGGTATGTCTCCCTAATTTTATTTTTTTCACTAATATTGCCAAAATTATTGGATCAAATATTAATGCGAGTAATTATTGATAATATAATTGTTTTAAGTTGCGTTAAATAAGCATTTATTGCAAATTTAGCATCGATGTATATAAATTGCAACTACAATGTAATTAAAACAAGAATATAAAAAATATATTTTGGTAGAAAATTGACTTAAACGCTTTCAAATTATTGGTGGAAATGACATTAAGCATGAATAATGCAGTCGGTAAGTCGTGGTCTAGTGGTTGAGGAGAATAAGTACTATTACTAAATGAATCCAGCATGTCCTTAGACATTACAATAACACACCTCAGTCCATCCACTTTGAATAGATGCCAATTATATAGATACAATATGCTTGCTCATTCTCATAAAGTCCAGTCATGAGTTGTGTACTGAGAATGTAGAGAAACATTTTGTTTGAATTTCAACCCAACAGTTGCAGCCGTCTAAATTTACCTCAAAGCTTGCACAACGAATCTAGATGAAATCTAGAGGTGTAATTAGTATATAAATACTAGACTAGTGCAGATATAGTGCCATATCTAGATAACTAAGTTGAAAAAGAAATACACACACTATAACAGTAATTACAATTTTATTTCAAGAACTCTGCATTTCAACGCAAAATATTGTTTTTTACTTAGTCAATCACAGATTGAATTAATTTCAGTCACAAAATGATAAATGGATTAAAAATGTACAAGGAAAAGTTCCGGAGTATTTTCCAAGAACAAATTCATATCAACTCATTGACGAATGTTTGTAAATTCACAGCATATTTCTTTTTGTAACCAAGTTGACTTTTATGAGGCATCTTGTAAATATCCAGGAAACCTGAAACGATAAAGTAATATTTAACATCATAGCAGATCCAAAACAGTTTTATATTATAATGATATGACAATAAAGTGTATTTACATTTTTATTATGTAATTGATATGTGTAAAAAGCTTTTCAAGCCCCACATTGGGTGCACTTGCCCCCCTTGAATTACTTAAATGGTGGCAGTGTTTGACGATTGAGCCTCAAATTTATGCCGGAAGAGGGAGGAGTGTAGTGCTGTAGGGTTAGGCAGCCATCCGTTAAGTTTAGTCGGTAGAGAGCCATACTAGTATTTAGCATGAGCTGATGGATTTACACGAGATGTTATAATTTTAGAACCAACATGTATCCGAAATATATATCCGAACTTCTATACAACAAAATTTAGACCGTAAAAGTGCAATTATTGATTTATTTAATAATAATTCTAAACAAAAAGATGATAAATAACGGAAAACAAAATAAATCAAGCTAACGAAGGGAATAAATTACGTTCTATAACGGACTTTTTAACCAAGTATGTAATTTACGGATCGCCTGTAAATCGAAATTTCAGCCGATTAAAAACGACGCTCGTTTCGTCGAACAACTAGGTGTTGGACCAAAAAATGCATACAAGCAAACAACAGGATAAACTCAAAATATATAAATACCATTAAGAAATGTTTAGCTGTAGTAATCATCACGATTTCGGCGGATCAAAAAGTGAAATTCTCTCGATTCAGCAACAAGATGGCGGACATCGCATTTTTTTCTCATCATTTGGTAAACATTTCAGAGGTGTTCCGATTGTTAAATCTCGGCTGGGAAATCTCGCCGTTGCCGTCATTTCAAGCAAGTTTAGCACAAATATCAGCCTGTCACGAATCCATGGTATATAGGTCCGTGATGGTGTTAATCTATTTAACTTTTGATTGAAGAAGTGTGGTGTTTGGTGTGTGATATCGAATAATTATCAGTTTTTCACACCTATGTAAAAGGGCACGTGAGTTTATATTGGCGGTTTATCTCTATATTATAAAGAACATTTGAGATCGAAAATGTGTATAGTTGAACATAACCAGGCTGGTATCATGTGGTTAAAATTATCCAAAGATCTGTTCTATTTTAATGAAGATGTTTTGCTATGTAATACTTACGTTTTACCTACCAATTCGCCTTTATTCAACCAACATGAATTTGATTTTTTTGAGCAAATAGAGTCTGATATAGAAAAATATAAATCGTCTGGCAGAATTTACGTAACGGGCGACTTTAATGGAAGAACTGCTTCTTTATCAGATGTTATAGATCGTGATCGTTATTTATATAATCAAAATGACAGTTATGAACTAGATTTTGAACTTAAAGCACGAGCTAATACTGACCATGTGACTGATTCCCACGGTAGGAGATTATTAGATTTGTGTAAAAATACAGGTTTACGTATTGGTAACGGTCGACTGCACAATGACATTTACGGTGAATATACATTTCACTCTCACAATGGATCGAGTACAGTTGATTATTTATTATTAAGTACCGAACACTTTCGTAATGTTTCGCATTTTCAAATTAACGACTTGAATGAATTCTCCGATCATTGCGGTTTAACATTTTCAATCCTAGGAAAATTAAGCGACTCGTAAATACCTCAAAACGATACCGACGAAACATTGTTTATACAATGGGATTCATCAAAAATCATAAACTTTAATTTAAGATTGAATGATAACGAGCATGCTATGACACAATTATCATCGGATTTAGATTCTAATGATAAAGATATCAATGATATCTTATCAGACTTCATGTCAATAATGCATCAATCAGCCGCTGACGTTTTTGGTAAAACTCTTAAAAAAACGTTCAAACAAAAACAAACACAAAAATGGTTCAATACTGAATGTTTTAATGCAAGACGTGAGTTTAAAAAGACAAGAAACCTGTATTTGAGGTCTAAAACTTATGAAAATAAGACAAACTTCTTAAATGCAAAACAACATTTCTGTAAAATAAAAAGAAAAGAGAAATATCAAAAACAACACAAACAAATATTATCAGAAATGGCAGTTAAAAATCCCAGGAAGTTTTGGTCGAAAATTAAACAATAGTATAAAAAGCCACCAACTAATGCTAAAGCATTAACAGTTGAAGAACTACATTTATTTGGATCTAACGATAGTTACGATAATTATGACCATAATTTAACTGATCTAAATATATCGGATGATCTTTTAGATAATGAAATTACCCTTGATGAACTAAAAAAGCCGTTTTCTCGCAAAATAATAACAAAAGCAGCGGGCTTGATGAACTGGTAGCCGAAATATATAAACATTCATTTAAAAAAATATCATATTTTATTCTTAAATTATTTAATCGCATATTCATGGGGGGAAACTAGCCAATATCTCGGGGGGAAGGCATAATTGCGCCAATTTTCAAGGGAGGAATTGCGGAAGAACCAAACAATTACAGAGTGATAACTTTGATAAACGTTTTAGCAAACATTTACTCTCAAGTGTTAATGAATAGACTCACTAAATGGTCACATGACAAGGATTTTATATCACATAACCAATTTGGATTTCAAAAGGGCAAATCAACGACTGACTGTATATTCCTGTTACATGCAATTATTGCGAAAACACTAGATTCGAAGCAAAAACTATATTGTGTCTTTATAGACTTTGAAAAATGCTTTGACCGTATCAACAGATCGTTCTTATGGGAAAAATTATTAAACATTCAAGTCAGTACACAATTTGTATCGGCTTTAAAGGCTATGTATAATACAATTAAACAGTGCGTACGATACAAAGGTAAAACGTCCGATTTTTCTTCTTCACATATTGGATTAAAACAAGGTGATCCACTCTCTAGTTTAATGTTCATTTTATTTATAAATGATATCTTACACAATATTTATACAAATTTAGAAGGAATATTTTCTGTGAACTTAAGATATTTTTACTTCTTTTTGCTGATGACGCGGTATTATTTGCGCATTCACCCGAAACCTTAAACTAATGCTCAATGATCTAGAACAATATTGTCGTACATGGGGGCTTACAATAAATGTAAATAAAACCAAAGCGATGGTATTTGAACGCGGGCGAGGTACGCAGTGTAATATAGAATTAAACAATATACGCTTAGAAGTTGTCACTTCCTTTAAATATCTCGGTACCCATTTATTTAAAAATGGTTCTTGGTATAGAACCCAATTACGAATTGCCCAACAATCAGCGCATGCGTTGCATAATCTATTTATAGTATATAACCAAATTATATTAACTTCTGTTGAAAAATGTCGATTATTTGATAGTCTAGTCGGATATATATTAAACTACAATGCATCCATTTGGGGTTATCATGACGCTAAACTCGTAGAACAAATTCATTGTAAATTTTTAAGAAAAGTTTTAAATGTTAAAAAATCAACAAACTTAGACGGGCTTTACGGAGAACTAGGGCGTTATCCTATGAAAACTGCGAGACAAATCATAATGATTAAATATTGGCTTACTGTACTGAAATCAAAAAATCCTTTGATCATTAACATTTATAAAATGCTGTCAGAAGATGCAAATAATGGACTGTCATACAGTGGGTTAAATTGGGCTTATCATATAAAATTATTATTAGATGTAAACGGTCTAGGAAATGTCTGGTTATCACAAAATCCAAATAGTATTAACTATAAGGCTATTAAACAAAGAATATTGGATGTTTTTAAACAAACTTGGTATACTAATATAAATAACTCGAGCAGATTATCTGAATATTGTTTATTTAAACATGATTTTGTTATGGAAAAATATCTTAATATTAATATTGATCAGAAATATCTAATTGTCCTTTCAAAATTTCGACTATACTCAAATAACCTAACAATAGAGACTGGCAGATATAATAATTTAGAAAGACAACATCGTATCTGCCCACAATGTAATATGCAAGTTATAGAAAATCAGTATCATTTTTTGTTAGTATGTCCTAAATATAGACAATTAAGATTAAAATTCTTCCAACCATATTTTCGTAATTGGCCAACTATCAAAAAATTTGAAATTCATATGTCCACAAAATCAATCAAATTAATAGG
This sequence comes from Mactromeris polynyma, assembly GCA_032209605.1. Lineage (NCBI taxonomy): Eukaryota > Metazoa > Mollusca > Bivalvia > Venerida > Mactridae > Mactromeris > Mactromeris polynyma. The sequence goes on along the minus strand of JASFXZ010000006.1, from coordinate 17,413,322 downwards.
TAACTTAGCAAATTTTTTATTTTTCGCTTTTAAAGAAAGAAATTAGAACTATAAATACGTTGAAAATACTGTTAATACATGTACTTACTTCCAAATATGAAATCTTGTTCTTGAACAAAAACTTTTTCACCACTTATACATGTACATTTGTTTATTTGTTTGTTTGGCTATATTTATGTAATATTTTATGCCAATAAACTATATGTTATGTTTATGTTATGTTATATTAAAGATTGGGCATTGTTTGTTCATACGTATCAACGCTTCTATACACATCTAGCGTCTGTTTTGGAAACATCAATGGATGAAACCCAATTAAGTCTTAATGACATGATTTTTGGGACTGATGAAGAAAAAGCTCTGGTTAAGGCAATGCAGTAATCTTTTCCAAATTCCAAATTGACGCTTTGTACCCGCCAATTGCCTTTTTTTGGGTGAAAAATTCAAAAGGCATTTAAAAAACAAAGTGGGAATTAATGAAAAAAGAACCAAAGACATGTATGATGATGTATTTGGTCCAGGTGGTCTCTTAGAGTCTGATACAAATGTGGACTTCACACAAAAAGCTTCTGAAAGTCAAAGAAAACATGAAAAAACAGTAGGCAATTATTTGACCGATAAAGTAATATCATGTCTCAACAAATTTGTTTATGAGATTCGCACCAGTGATAACAAGGTTCCTCTGAACTGGAAAAAACAGTAATGGTAAATAATCTTAAAATCAAATCAAAATTGGACACCTGACAAATTATCGACAAAATTCATAAATAATGTACCCTTCAGGAAGCGTTGACAAAAGGGGCACGTTAAGGTCAAAATCAGCAAAAACAGTGTCAAACAAACGCATACGACCAGAATAACAGAAGCCATATCAGCGCACAAGGACTCAGTGAAGTAGGTCCGGATACGCATACGATATCAAATAACTGGTGGGATCAAATGTAGTTTTGTGTTACATTAATTTTAAAATGATATATTTTGTAAAAATCTCTTCCTGTTTGATCAACGGTAACTGAACGCTCAATAATGGTAACATTAACTTCTTGTCTCATTTTATTACTTAATTTACCAATATATAAGTTCTAAATTAAAACACTTATGAATAAATCTTCTTGACGCTATATCTACAGGTGCTATATACACTTGAATACCCGCGCTAAATCTTCTTGTCGCTAAACCATCTTGTCTAATTCGTATGTATAGAGTTGGATTTTTATCTCATTTTATTACTCAATTTACCAATATATAAGTTCTAAATTAAAACACTTAATATGAATAAATCTTCTTGACGCTATATCTACAGGTGCTATATACACTTGAATACCCGCGCTAAATCTTCTTGTCGCTAAACCATCTTGTCTAATTCGTATGTATAGAGTTGGATTTTTATCTCATTTTATTACTCAATTTACTAATATATAAGTTATAAAATAAAACACAACCTTCTTGTCGCTAAATCTTCTTGTCACTAATTCGAATGTAAAGAGTTGGACTTTTACGCTGTCATAATAACTTTGTATAGCAGCAATAGAGTTTTGCCATAGATCACTCAAAATAATATATATTAGTATATTTTAATACATATATAATCATAATTTATTCATAAATTGTATTGGTCCTTCTTGTCGCTTCGTGTTGCTATTCAATTTTGGATTTTTATGCAGTCATAAAAACTTTTATCAGCGGTGCTGAAATTAAAAATTTGGCAATATATCACTAGAAATACTATCTATAAACATATTTTCATACATATATAATCATTATTTATTTATAAAATGTATTTTTTTCTTTCTTGTCGCTTCTTGTCGCATCCGGACGTTTCTTGTCGCTAATTAGGGAGACCCGATAATTGCATTGTTCTATACTATCAATTCAGAAGGTTTTTATACACCTTGTTTCATTTTTTTAACTTATCCTTTACTTGAAGCCTGTATATTTTGACCCAAATGTGATAATTCCATACCCATATCAGCCTACATATCAGTGCAAATGAGCAAGTCAACTGTCAAGTGAAGTAATATATATATTTATTCACAAAGTCAGTAGTACAAACAAATACTACAATGATAATTATGGGATTTAATATTTAAACCGACAAATACATAACATGTATGAGAATATAGCATTACTGTGATTACATCATTATTCCGTAAATGCATATGTAATATTATACATGTATACATCATCAGTAGTATTGTAAGTTATACATTTTTACATTCTGAACAATATAATGCTTATGAGGTCTACAAGCAAGAAATAGTAAGCCTAGCACATGTACATTATAACAAACATTTGTAAATTGCAACTCATAACATCCATGTAGCAGTAAATGATGATACATGTACATGTAATACATATATGGTAGAAAAACATGCAAAAAGCACATTGTGTTTTTTTCTTAATTATTAAGAATATAATCATTAAACATTAAATTTTGAACTCGAACTAACCAAATGAAAACGTGTTGTAGCAAGCAATACAAATAATGCTTACACACACACATGTTGAACACATTGCACACTGTACATGTATACACAGTAATAATGTGGATCTGAATTGGTTGCACCTTGGAAAACAGAAATATGCATGAAGTAAATTGAGTGTTTTGCTGTTTTATTTTTCTAGATTTAACCACACAGAGTTAGACTACCCACTACCATGTCACTGAGTGAAAAAAGGATGCAGTAATATTGTTTATTCTCATCATGAGGCCATGTTCAACAGTAATGTAATGAAAATCCTGCAGTCTCGGTTGTATCAAGAACGCGTATGTGCAGTAGTTATAGACGAGGCTCATATGGTGTCTGAGTGGTAATTCTAATATTTTTTAATCGAACGCATTACCTTGCTTTGTGAATATGTTGGTTAGCTCAGCTGGAAGAGCATTTCAGAACTGTTGATATAACTTATGTTCATGAGAAGGTCTCACGTTCGAATCCTGGTCTAACATGTTCTTGTAAGGTACATGTAGCAGGTAGTTGTCTTTAATCATATTAAGATCAATGTTACTTCAAAATCGTTACACTTTTTCAAAAATATTAGGAAATATGAATTGTAATAATCGTAAAGTATTGAACACATTTTCTCTGATTTCAAAGATTATTTGAAAAAAATTAAGTTAACCATTTTGTTTCATCAATGATTTGTTTTCTTTCTGAAAACTTCACAACGCTTAGAATCTGTTCAAATAATTATTTCAAAACAATGGACGCGTAGATTGATTCCTTCAAAATAAGGGATTTTATTTATAACATATTCTCATCAAACTAATCATAATAACATTACAATCATTAATAACTATGTATCTACTTTAACATATGATAGGTTCAAGAAATTCATTTTTATATTTATGTAAATGTATGCACGTATAATAAACATCTTGCTGTTATTACATGTTGGGCTGCAATATGGGCACCAACCAATAATTTCCTCCATTCATTCAGTTACATGGATTATTAATACACACATTCAAACGATTCATAAAAACGAACAATGTTAATGTACATACTACACGACTGGATGAGAAAATGTTACAGAACGGGTGAAAGTACAAGCCGTTTGAACATAAACCTTTAATTTTCATTACTCAGAACATAAATTTAAACAAAGTTTACAAAATCAATGTAGTATTGAAATGGTGCTTAATACTTTTAGGGGCGATGATTTCAGATCAAGCTTTAAGCGCCTCGGGGAACTAACTTGTATTTTCCACGATGCTGGCCATCTGGCACTTACTGCCACAGCTACCCCAACACAGATCAAGGATCTTGCAGATGTTTTACTGTACACTACACCATGCAATATAGCTGTGAATCCAGATCGTCCAAATATCTATTTGGAACTATTAACAAGACCTCCAAATGTGCATAAGTTTGAAAAGTATGACACTTTAATTAATCCAATCTCTGTAGATCTGTCAAAAAAATTGATAAATTTTCCAGTCACTATAATGTATGTGGAGAGTTTGGAGGCTCTTCGCTATTGTTACAGATATATTTCATACGATCTTAATGATAAGCAATACCTTGGTGATCCTATACCTGAAAATCGTATATTCGCACAACATCACACAGACTATACTGCAAATATGAAGAGACATATAGTTGCTGAACTAAGTAAAGGAAAAGCCCAAGTTGCGCCTGGTAATGGCAACAGATGCCTTGGGAATGGGACTCAATTCTCCATCTGTGATTCGTATAATTCATTGTAGGCCTCCAACCACGTTGGAGCAGTTCTTACAAGAGATAGGTCGAGCAGGCAGGAAAGGTCAGTTGTCATATGCTGCATTGCATTACAATAGCAGTGACTCACGGAAAGGGATGAGTCATCCAATTATTAATTATTGTAAAAATGAACATACATGTCTGAGACTGCAACCTGTGCAACATTTTGGATTTGATTGTGTAGCATATGTTGGAGAAAGTGAATTGTGCTGCTTAAACTGTAAAAAAACTTAGACATAAAAAAATCATTAAATTAATAAATAAGTAAATGTTAAGTGAAATTAAGCTATCAATTATAATAAAATGCACTTTAACACTCATTGTTTTATCTTTGTCAAAGTGGCAACTTCTGATAATTTCATATGATGCTAATAATGTAATAACTTATCAAGTTTGATGTTCATTTCTTCACAACATAATGTTACATAATCAAGTAAAAATATGTCTTATCATTGTTCCGTTGTTTTGTAATGGATTTTATCATTAATAAGAACAATTTCCATGTATAAACGTTTAAAACAATCGTGTTCATTCATATTACTTTAAGACAAAACAAGTAAAAACAACTGCTTGTTAAAAAACTGGAAGTTATTTTTTTATTTATGATAGTACTTTCATTTTTGACAAATCAGAGAAATTCATTATAAATGTATGCTGTGATAATGCATTTTGTGGTTTAAGTTTTAACTAGATTAAGTATATGTTTAATGATTGTTTATGTAAACAAGTGAACCAGAAAATGAGCATAATATATATTTAAAAAAAGTGTAATAACATCGAATGAATTGTACGAGGTGCTCCGAATGGCCTGGGTAAAAACCTGGGATTTTAACGCATGATTTTAACGGTGCTATTCTGGGGTCTTTATTATCGACCGAACAGACTTTTGAGAGTACGGAAAAACCGTAGCAATCCTTCACGAGTAGAAGCAGACAAAAACCGCTAAGATCACTGTCAATCAAACGTAACTCCGCCCAAGGTGCGCAAGTAAACTATCTACCTTACAAACGGGATGTTGACATTCGCACTCTCGCCAATTTCGCCCGTCAAAGTAGCAATACAAGATGGATTTTAACGTTAAAACAACTTTTGATCGAATTCGTATGGGCTCAAGAAGGAGCAAATAATAGCAATATCGACGGTAATCTGAGTAGGGTAATAACTAAGTGCGCACCGCCTCCATAGCAACTCTCCCATCTTCTTATTTAGCAGGTGCTCGATTCACAAATTTTTTTTACAAAACAAGTCGTCTAAAATGCATTTCCACGTACATACACGGGATAGGCATATCCGGTCCACATGTAGAAAATATTTTCACTTCAATATATTGCATAAGACGACTTCAGTCAGAAAATAAACAAAAACATTCAAAATAAAAGGTTTACAACTGAATTCCAATGCCGCGAATTCCAAACAAGTTACGGGAAATAGCCATTTGGATGCTGGATGCATGAATTCCTAGTGAAGAGATGGCACCACAAGTTGGGTATATGTACAGGCAGTTGGGAGTCTTAGTTCGATTCGCGCAGACCGGAAGAACCGGAAAGCGGTTTTGTACGGACTTCGTCCCTATGTTATATATGTTTTGACGGACCGTTCAATGGGCCGAGGGTCACATAAGTTGGACAAGGCAGAACTGGCGAACGATTCTTTTTCCGACGAATCAAGGTTTGCGTTGTCCCGGCTGATGGCCGAGTGAGAGTCTACCGACGTAGAAATGAGCGTTATGCTGACTGTTGCATAGTGCAAAGGGGTAGTTTTTGGGGCGGAATATCAGTTACGGTCTTTGCCGGTATTGGTTATGGACATCGGACTTTACCTGTGGTCATTGAGGGTAATTTGAATGCTCGTCTCTACAAACCCATGGCGACATTTCAACATTTCAGCAAGACAATACTAGAGTCCACGTCGTTCGTGATAACATAGTATTGTTTGCCTTAATTACAACATCGATTTCATAGGCAACTGGCCCTGAAAATCCCGGATTTAAATCCGAAACGCCCAAATCCACCAGATAACGTCAATGAGCTCTGAGATGCATTTCTATGAAGAGTTGAATAATATCCCTAAATCCGATATCAAAAAGCTTGTTCACTCAGTGCGACGTCGCTGCCGATTCGCCATAAATGCACGCGGTGGTCATACACCTTACTGGTGTCAGATTTTCAAATCCGACCCCTATGTAGGTTGAAATCAGTAACATGAAAAATATGTTTCAAAACGATCACTCTAAAAAGTAACGAATATTCCAATTCAAGTTTAGCGAAAGTTTCTTTTTTGGTTCAGTATACTATAGCTCTACTTTCTGACGCAGTTGTTAAGGCAAACAATACTATGTTCATCTGGTTTTCATACAACATTGTCATGTTCACAATAATAAAAATAACGCCTCTATCGTGATCAAAATGTTTTCTTTGCAAACGTAACACTGTTGCAATAATAGTGTTCATTACTTTGCCTCGGAAGACAAATACTTAACAATAAACAAGTTAATGTGTTTAGGTTTGGTAAACACATATATATATATGCCTTATCGAACGGTACGTTACCTTACCTAAATCCACTGCAGACGTAATCATTATTTGTCTTAATATGCAATACTTTCCTTAGATTTTTTGTATGTACATTTAAATTAACCTAATGTGTAATGTTATAACAAGTAATCAACAATATATAGTGCAGATATTGTATTAGAAGTGGATTTCGGTTATGGTAAATTGGATTCGGTAAATTACCGAAATTCAGTGGATATCGGTAAGGTAACGTACGCCTTATCGAAAGGTTAACCAATCCGCGTCAAGGTTAGTTTAGTGATTAACGTTAGATTTGATTGGTTTACACACCACTGATATGCAAATTGCAAAGCCATGTTAGTACGGCTGCGTCTGAAAATGTTCTAAAGCTTCAAAATCCCCCAAACATTATGTGTTAAGGTAAAAATATGCTTAATTGTGTGTGTTAATGTTTTACCTAAACGAGCATGAAACTTTATTTCATATAGTTAAAAACATAAATAAATATGCATTTTAAAGAATACATTAATAATGTATTTTTCTGTTGTTGTGGACAAAACGAGTTTGTAATATCTTCAAATTTAAACATCCATTTGTTTAATATGCAGGGTTTCACGATTTTTTTCCATTCGTAACATAAAGAGATACTGTTTTCTTTTTGAATTGGTATTACATTACAATTGTTCGTATTACAATGTCTGAGCCAATGTTGCAACAAAACTAAATGAAGCCCGTTCAAATGTTTTACGCCCAGATGGGCCAGATTCGTCATTAAGAAATATCGAGTTACCCCATTGAATAGGTATCGAGACTTTTCAACCCCAAGACTTTTCAACCCCAAGACTTTTCAACCCCTAAGGTAAAATATCCAAGACTTTTCAACCCCACTGTCATTTTCAACCCCTAATTAGCCTAAGACTTTTCAACCCCTGTTAAAATCAAAACTTTTTAACCCCTAATAAACCAAGACTTTTCAACCCCTCGAATATGTTTTTAATTGGACAATTATCACATTTGTTGGCTGGAAAAATGTTGACAAACACGTTGTTTAAGTTTAATTTTTTAAGTTTATTTACATTCCAAAATGAATACTTATGAAGCATATACAGTTAAACTTCAAAACCTCGAACTGCCGTCGGACCTAGCAATTAGTTCGAGCCATCTACTGTTCGAGGCATCTACGGTATACGCGTATATTTCCTAATTGACAGTCGCCGGTTTTCATACTGAATGCACGTCGATCAATAGTCGCACCATTATTCATAATAATAAAATTAAAAAAGAAATGAAAGCAAAGCAAACATGATTCCCTGTGGCACCTTATTCTCTCTCGTTTATTCTTATACGCATGAATTGTCTGTCACATAGTACATGTACAGTGGAAACTCCCTAATCCGGAAACTCTCCGATCCGGAAACTTCCTGCAACCGGACAATTTTCTCGGTTTAGTTCCTCCAATACGACATATAAAAAATCCCCACAGTCCGGATCCTCCCTACTGCGGAATCCGAACGAATTTTTCTGTCCGGATTGTTATTTTACAGGTAAAATAAATCTCCCAAAACCGGACGATAATTTACCGCAAAAATACGTCAGATCGTATAATGACTGAGAATTGAGAGAATAGTTTAATTGTCTCTATGAATACATACCATTAGACGTTATCATCGTATGCATTACGTTTTGATGGAAACAAGGTAAGACCGGGTACGACATGTACTTATTTTGTAAACAATTGGAAAACATTGGATGTGAGCGCAGAAAAGGGCCCATTAGGTACACAAATCACAATTCAAAATTTTTACCCTAGATTATTTTTTTCCTCTACGAAAAATCTTTTGAAATAAAGCTATGGTGCATAGTTTTCAGGTATGGTGTTTTGATAATACATCGTACTAAGTGCATAGCTTGTCAGGTTTTATGGACAGTATAATGTCGCAAAATACCCATACTTAATTTCAGCTATGTTTAAAAGCATTGGACTGTAAAATGAGTCATTGAAATACTTGCTTGAGATTCGTGTATCCACCTTGTGCAGTGAAATTATATTCAAAGCTTATTCTATAACGAATAAACACATTATAATGATAATTTACATAATTTATGGAAGAATTCAGACAACCAATATTTCACACATCATGCATTTTGCATATCGCATTGCACATCTTCCTCTTATGAAAGTTGCATAAATATGTTGGTCTCTTATAACTTATGATTTTGGGCTATAAATTGAATTTTCAAGTTTATATACATTTTGTAGCTTAAATTAGTCTGCAAAGTCAAATAAAAGAATGCATTCAGATATTATATAGTACATCGCGATAACGCAAACAACCTCTAGCCAAATGGTATTTAGGTCTTTGCTCTAGCGAACATATTCAAATTACTGAAAGAATGTCTTGCCTACGGACATTCAATAGAGGAATTCTCTCCAGTCCGGACTCTCCTCTAATCCGACCTTTAAAGTTTGTCCGAGGGGTGTTCGGCAAGTAATTATCACGAAGTGCGAATAACATGTGTATACTAGTATATTAAGCGGTCATTGAAAGGTGTGAATTATTGTATTGTTCGACCTATCTATAGTGAACAATGAATGAAATGATAGCTAGGGACCCCAAATCCTGTTCGAGTGTTCGACCTATCTCTGTTCGAGTGGTCTACTGTTAGATAATATGAAATAAGAAGGGGTTTTGCCGGGACTTAAGAACCTGTTCGAGGTATCTACTGTGTTCGAGCCAAAACTGTTCGAGGTTTCGAAGTTTTACTGTATACACCAAAAAACATATCAATAATATTAAAAAAAATAAAGGATCTATTTGCACAACATGTGTAATACACAGAACTAATAAAGATATATCATTCTATCACATTTTATTTGGCATAAAACAGCAGGTAATTTAATTGGTATTTAATTGATAATGTGATTTGTTATTCTAATTAAGTCTAATTACGCTGTCACTTACACTCAAACATTATGTATTTATACTGCCACACACAATCAAACACAATCTACACTATTTATTCACACAAAATATTATGCCAAACAATACACTTATCTGAAACACAGGGGTTGAAAAGTCTTCGATATAGGGGTTGAAAAGTCTTAGAAATAGGGGTTGAAAAGTCTTCAAAGTAGGGGTTGAAAAAGATAAATGTAGGGGTTGAAAATATTCAAACTAGGGGTTGAAAAGTCTTAACAGGTAGGGGTTGAAAAGTCTTGAAATCAGGGGTTGAAAAGTCCTGGGTTTGAAAAGTCTTCATTTGAAAAGTGGGGTTGAAAAGTCTTGGGGTTGAAAAGTCTGTAAGCCATTGAATATGCCTTTTTAAAAGTTGGCGAGTTGTTGCTTTGACAAATAAATTGCCACTTTGGAATATTACAATTATTTTACTGATATGTTCCTATATAAAAAATGCATAGTACAACATGAAAGCAGTCTTGCAAAATAAGATAGCGGTATATATAATATATTTAATTGATGAATAAATGAATTCCAGTGATGCCTTGATGGTATAAACATTAGACATTTGTTGAAAGGTGGAAAATGTGTAATAGTATAATGTAGTGGGTTCCATTAAATTTCAATGTACGAGAAAACCGCTCTAGCTTTATTTTTTTATTTTTTATTTATATAAAAGTGTAGACAGTAGAAGAACCTCAGAAGTATGGACAGTACACATCGATACACTACAACTGATAATACATGAAAAATAACAGTAGCTCATGCATTTTTAAAAGAGAAGGAATACGTTGCTACAGAGAACACCACATACATAAGACAGTGCCTCCACACCCAGACCATAAAGAATAACTAGGAGAATCAAAGAGGAAACAATGAATGGATGGAAAATATCAAATGACAAATCAAAGCAGATGGCAACAATAGGCCGAAACTGGGCAGAAAAAAAACTGAACACTATAAAAAGTGACAAAACTGCACAGGGGAAAGGGAAATGTAACATACATTCAAAACACAAAAAGAATTCTGTCTAAAATCGCTCAATGATTCTCAAACATAAAATTCGTTTCTTTGTGTTTCGATACAATTCCAGAAACACAAATTATTAACAAGTTAGAAACAAAGTTCTTTATCTCCATAGAAAACATGCCTACAAATAGATCCAAATATGTTACTCATATTTCGTATAGTAGTTTCATTTACAACTTTTTTATATATCCTAATGTACGTATGTATACCGTATATATACGACCAATCATGTGCTACATATTTGTGTTGATATATTCTCATACGAGTCATCCCGATAGGTCGAGAGACCGTACCATATTCTACATGGATTAAATGTTTATTTGATATGTTTCGTGCCAAATTCTTTGTGGATATCATTGCGTTGTATATATACTCTTTTGGGCGGTAGTCAATCTTGTATTCATTCATCCAGAGTTGAAGAAAGGAGGAATTTCTCTCTGACATAATAAATGCCGACCCGAAAGCTCCAGTACTTTGATTCGACAAAACAAAGGGATACTCCATTAGCTTCTCCAGAGGTTTGACAAGAATGGTGTCGGTATCTATGTAAATTCCACCATATTCAGTCAACGCTTCTATTCTCATGATATCGCTTGAATGAGTTTTTTTCTTTATTTTAACCCCAAAGATACTCGTTGGGCGTTCGCGTTTTAAATGAATGATATTGGGATAAAAGAACGTAACCGCATCCCAATATGGTCCAGAAGGTATTTCTCCATGAAATACGATGGCGCATGGTTTTACGAATCGTATAACACTTAAGATGCTTAGAAAAGGCACGAAAGTCCATGTTCCGCGCATGTACCACACATAATGAGACACCTTTGGAATTCGGTGGTCCATTCCACAACAAGTGTTTAGGTAAATGCCCAAACAAGGGTCGCCATACTGAAAGGTAAGTACATCGCTGGAATTGAATGTCTCAGAATATGACACATGAGCAGACCCATTGAAACATTTTACTGACAATTTTCTTCGTGCTTTGAAAGCAAATTGATTGCCGATATCATGATTTTTACATTTGATGCGTTCTTTAAACGTCCAGACATTCATATCGGTTTTTATTTCACCAAAGAACTGTTCCAACTCTTCAGTGCTTGTATCCGCACATGTTTTCTGAACTTCATTAACATCGTCTTTGTTATTCTGCGTAGTTTCTGAAAGGAATATGTAGCAACTTTAACTTTATCATGTATGATGGTTCTACATGTCTCCATTTGTTATAACAACCAAGCATGGGAATGTATTTGTGTATTGTAACGACTGTACATAAAGAAGAGATGTGAAGGTGAAAACCGAGTTTTTTCAGAAGTTTCTATAAATACTATATAAACATGATAATTTAAGAAAACAATTATATGATGGCGTATATATTATTAATTGACAACAGTTGTGTATGTGAGTCAAAAACACGCACGCTTTTACGTTTTCAGTGCGCTTTTAAAAATAATTGAAAGAAAAGTACATGTATATGGTAAAATTAGGAATTATAATATAATATCAACTTTGACATATTTGTGTCATTAAATATTTGCGTTTGAATGAGCCAATTCTAAAGTGTTTATTGCCTTCATTATCCGATGCTCGTGCAAATTTGTGATCAATCAGCTGTAATTCAAAATTTCACTTGTGTCTAGTCTCATCTCTTTACGTACATTGTATGCTCATAGTCATCTATACCGTATATATTAATGGTGTTTGACCTATGGTACCATTATCACGAGCATTCGAATCAAACGCTTGATTGTCTGCGGAATTTGCAAGTTGTTCTTTAACGATTGCGTGTCGTTGTTAGTGCTACGATTTTCTTTGCTTCATATTATATCTAATATTGTTTCAGATTTTCAATATGACAGGCAAAGTTGAAATTTCGGTTATTCCCAATTACACAGATTGCAAGTATTTTCATTGGTCGTCAACGTTTTATTCCTTCTTCATTTTGTCAGCTGGAGAAACAGTTATTGTTTAAGCGACGTCAAAACATTACAAAAGGAACTGTTACATATATTATGTACATGTAATCAAAATACTTAATATGCATACCGTTTCTATGAAAATGTAATTTTGTTCAGTTGATTTTATACCTGCTTGTGCTAAAAATAACTTGTGATAGTAGCCCGGATAGCTCAGTCGTTAAAGCGTCGTTAGGGCTCGAGGCTTTTAATTTCAGGGTCCCTAGTTCGAGTCCAAGGTTGGGCGCTTTTTTAAGCTACATTATTTTCTGTATTTCAAATAGTCTTGAATTTTCTTAAACACCCGAAGACCGATTTTCTGTAGAAGTATTTGACTCTAATATATTATATCAGTATACTGAAGCTATTAATGCAAATAATGTTTTAACTTCTCATGTATGTAGTATTTGAAAATTCTAAACTATGTTCTAAACTAATATCATTAAATCTTCAATATTTGATGCACACATTTATTAAACAAAAATGTTTACAAAATTCCGTTTGTGTTATTAATATACCCATTAAATTGTATCTTCCGATTCCTTCAAATATTGTTTCTGTATTGATTTCGCTATACTTTTTCTTGTATCAACTTTCTTCAGTTATTTATTTGAATTAATTTGATCTAGCGGTCGTCAAACAAGTATGTGAATGTTGCGTTCCCTGTAAACATTGTATCATTCCTTCGTATTAAAAGTTTAAAGAAAACTTGGAATATTAAAAGTAAGCGCCTAACTTGAGGCTCGAACCCACGACCCGTAGATTAAGGGTTGCGTTCTCTATCGAAAGAGACAGCCGGGTGATATAACTGAGTTGAGATAATTGTGAAAAGCAATAGAACAACAGTGTAAAAGATTCATTTTTATTGGAAATTGTATCTCATATAAGTTTTTTTAAACGCATTTCGGTCGTTCTTATTATGTAAAATATCACATATGTAATGTTCACTTACACAATATCTGCTCCTTCCACGAACAAAATGAAAAAGGAATAAAATAGAGGCTAATGAACATATACGCATTTAATATATTGTATAAAATAAACCAATATAGTATGGACATGGAAAATATCAAATGAATGCACAAACAGTTCAGTCACATACGACGGTCAATTGACTCAAAAAATATTCCTGGATCACCAACCAGTACTAACCTGTCCTTCTGCAGGGAACTAACAACTTACCACATGAATCAAACGAAGGAGATCGAGTTTTGACTCTTCAACGTCAGTCAAATCATAACCGAGAACATTCGCCACATCCAGGGTTTGAATCTACGACTTACAGAATGGCAGGTAGGTGCACTACCGACTGAGCTGATACGTTCTTTCGAAGAAATGCAATCGAAGGTAATAAGCTTATCAATTAATAATATTGAGATAACAGTTGTTTTATGAAATTTGAATGATTTATCTCCTTAAAAAGTAAAAGACACAATGTACAGATATAAGAAAGTAAAAATTGAAATTTCTGTTACCTTCCATGAGCCTGGACATGCCCATGCTATTACATGCAAACTTGTGCAATGCATGAGGGTCGATTTGCTTGCTAATTGATACGATTAATAAGAAAGAAACAACAAGAAGTCCGACAACCAGTGCACTTGGATTTAGTCGGCGTATTAGTCGCATCAACATTTTGCTGTCGAATCGGGTACTGAGACTGAAAATGAATGAAAATATACAATATTAAAATGCATAAATAGAATGTAGAGGATATCAGTTTTGCTATATAATCACTTCACTCTTTTGCGGTCACAATGTCTATACTTAATTCTTTGTTTTAAACAAGAGGTATGGTCTTGTTACCATATAGTAGCACACACAGAAAAAACGTGTTTAAAAAGCATGAACAATGTTGCTAAAATAAAATTAATCTATTGGTATTGACTGGTGCTCATTTGAAACTTATCAACCTTACTTTCATCGGTCACCTTTACGTTACTGTATTTTTTAATCATTATTCATATAGTTCAAACTATGCCACATGTTACTGAAATCAAATATACGACGATCCTGAAAAACTTCATTTGGAATTAAAGCTATAATCTGGATGTACGGTTGTATTAGCTCTATAACAAGTTACGCAATACCTAACGCAAGACCTATCTGACGTAAAATGAGATGGGTAGTCTGAGGAAGGCTTCATTCCCAATGAAGGACATTCCCACGAGAACCCCTAAGGAATAAAATAAAATAAAATTGGAGGAGGTGCACACAAGAAAGAGGTGGTAATATGGTGAACAACAAATAAGTACGCAACCATTAACCATTTCTATCAATAATAGAAACGACACAGCACAATGGCCTTGTAGTATCGGAGCCGTCAGAATTAATACATGGGCTTATATCTTGTCGAATAGACAACCTCGAAATTAATAATTATATAAGGATTACTTCTCTAATCTCGGTCCTATATTGGTCCGTGCTATAATCCGTGATATATTTCAACAAATACCAGAAATAATACTTTATAATCAGAAACAGTGGCAGAAGCAAGGCCAATATTGGATTGGACAAATTATAAATTGTTATGCAATAAACAATATTGTCACCTGTGTGCACTATCTCGATATCAATCTTATTCAGACCCCTAATCAATATTTCCCAGTATCTGGCCCTATGGGAGTCCAATAAACATCCATTCAGTATTTGGTGTCACCATCTGACACTTTATACAGTAAAGTTGAGAAGAGTAATTTATTTTAAAGATATATTTTTACAAAGGCCATTTATAAAAATAATCGATCAAATTTGTGTTGAATGTTAGAAAATGAGTTTATTTACTGAAAAAAAAATTCAACATGTGTTTGATATTTAGGGTTTTAAACATGATATATTACTCATTTCTACATTAACGTTAATTTAACAACCCTAGTGCAAATGACATAACAAAGAAATGGCAATTTTTCTGTCTCCTATAATCACTGTTTAAAGACTGACTCAACAGTGAGTAGACAATACTGGTATATCTCCTGTATTTTTATATTTCACCAAATTGAATATTAATTACCAAAATGAAAATATTGTTTCGGCGCAGCCGTACTAACATGGTTTAGCTTTTTGCATATCAGTTTTGTATACACCAATCAAATCTTGAGTTAACCACCAAGAAAATGTCTCTTCAACCGAACAACGTTTATAACCTGGACGCAGATTATTTAAGCTTTCGATAAAGGGTACGTTACGTTAAATTTACCGAAATCCACTTTGGATCTTGAGTGACCAGCAATAAATTATTACGTTTTGTTTCAGGTATGTTCTATACACTTTGTGGATGGTAAACCTATGAAAGAAAATCCCATTACTCTTCTTTACCCCCGCTACACATGGGCTATAGTTATAGTATATCATTAAATACAGTGGCTTTTTGAACTATCTACTGCCTGGTGATGAGGTCATGGCGGACCACGGGTTCACAATTAGTGAGGAGCTTTGTGCACGTCGTGTAAAACTGAATATACCAGCATTCATTAGAGGTCGGGAGAGGTTGACTAAAGAAGAAGTTGTTGACACTAGACGGATAGTTTCAAACCGTATTCATGTGAAGAGAGGAATTATGCGCATGACGTCATATCGTGTTATATAAACACGAACATATCCATACAATCTCTTAGTAAAGCCAACAAGACCTTACTTGTCATAGTGGCAGCTCTGTGCAATCTGAGAGACTAATTAATTATCCCATATTTAAACGAATACGGTATGGTTTGTATGTTCAGGTTTCCCTTTGATATCACTATTAGTGAAGATTGCATCCCATGCGTGCTAATCGGACATGTTAACCTCTAAGTATGGACGGTCCCAGAAATCAATAAATCGATCGCCGCCATCTTTGTGATCACGTAACCAAACCGCCATTACAGTTCTAAAATTTGCCGTCCATTGTACACTCACCGCCCAAGCTGTCCCACAAATTCTCAATGGAGTTCAGGTCTGGCGATTATCTCGAAGAATGGGCACATCGAACAGTTCCAATATTTTGAGCCGTTTGACGCAGCAATCGGCGTAACGATCACCTCCGCGACGCCAATCCGTACGCCTCACATTCAGCAGTTCTACACAAAACCTGAACTCATCAGTGGAAATGTGTTGTTTTTTTTCTCGTGTCCATCGTAGATGCCGACACAACTCACGGTTACGTTGCTTCTCTGATGTCAATTTGTTAACCCTATATGTATCATGGGATCAAGTTCCGGCATCTAACTGGCGCTGACGCACGGTGGATCGACTAATCCTCTGTTAGTTTAACCCCTCATGTTTCCTGGGCAGTCCATGTTGCTGTTTGAAAGCAATCTCAAAAGTGTGTCTCAATATAGCGGTTTTGTTGACGAGATGCCACTCTGGTTAATCACAAAACGAACAAAGTTCGGTTAATCCGTGCAGCCCTAATCACATGTGTGTGAATAAGTAAGTTAGAGGGTCTACTGAAATATTGGACTATTCTAAATCATGCAGAAGGTTTGAAATAAATCTGCGTTTACGACCCTCATTAATGTGAGTTTATAACCTACTCCGAGGACAATTACATACTGAATCAGATCAATTTTCCTGTAATATGTATTTCATTGTTTTTTTCTATGGGTCATGCATTTCGTCTCTGGCAAATTAACTATAATAAATAAGTAATTTTTCATGATACAGGCACTTATTCGTTTCTTTGCATTTAAATTAGTAATTTATAATACGCTCTTTACCAACCATTTTTAGCAAGGGGCTCGTCAGAGCCAGTTCCTATAGCGACGAAATCCGCGGATACTCGTCAAAAGCCTTTAGATCTGAACCGTTATTTCAGTAACATAGTCATGACGAAAGTATTCATTGTCGAACAAAAAACAGCGGTAAGCCTTTGCTATTTAAGTTGGATAACGGATTTGAGCTGACTTCACTTACGCAAAAACGAACCCCGAAGAAATTTGCTGTTCAATATTGCAACTACGCCGCAGCTGTGCAATTGATCATAAAGGTATCACGAGTGAAGTGCATGGGAAATGAAATTTTCTGTCATCGTTCCGTTGAATATCGACGGCATGTCCAACAATATCGCTTATCGCATCGGCCCAAATCGATATTTCCAATGGTCTAATTTGCATTAAGTAGATGGAGAACGCTACGTATTTTTTATGAGTATTTCTTAACATATTCAAAAGTTTCATCCAGATGTGGAAACCTCAATATATCGTCTTTTCAATCGTATAAAAATATTGATATTTTTTAGATGTTTAGGCGGGGGAATTTACAGTTTTCTTCAGCCACTCAGTTTCCTATTGAAATCAGTGTGAACGGTGCGTTTTTCCTGGTCGTCCGACGTGTTTAAACCATTATTTTTACTTATCCTTAGACGGGAATTCAAAGTTTCAAGCAGATTTTATTAGGACATTTTATGCTTGTTCTAACGGTGTCAATTGTTGTTATTTATTATCAAAAAAATGGGGGAATTTAGAGATACGTAAAGTACCTGTCAATGTCAAGATTGTTTCAGTGATATCTCACGGAAATTCACGAAGCGAGTGATACTGATTTGGTTAGTCTTTTTGGTGACAAGTTTAATCTCCACATGTGGTCTCTTAAGATATTATCTCAATCTAACTGTTCACTGGACCATGGTTTATGGTGGTAAAGTGTAGACTGCATTTATACAATATATAGTGTTATGCTTCATGAAATTAATTTCTTCTATGATACCATATCGCGACTCTTGTGTCGCATTTTCTTTAGCAGCAGCTTAATTTCAATTGTGATAAACATGTTTTATTCAGCGCAAAGATATAGGCAGTGGTCACAAAATTAAACATAATACATTATAGTACAGAAACATCGTTGTGTTGGCACCTATGCTCGTCTTTCCCCCCTTACGGAAAGTGTTTAGAATTTACTGTTGTTTAACCTTAGATTTGATTATTATTTTCAAGAGTTATTTCCCTTTTTTAATTTGCACCATTTGTACAATCCAATGGCGGTTTGCGCGTTTTTGAAGCGCCTCAAGTTTAATTGAAGAAATAGTCTTATAGCCCCCATGGTGTAAGTTTGTTGGTTTTTATTACATTGTTACGTATTGTTCTAACTTTCTACATATATATAGGTTTGGCAAGACGAATATTCGCTTCAGTAAAGGGGTGCTTCGCAACTTTTTCTGTAGCGTGGCTAAACGCCGGTATCCGGTACATAATTGTACGGTCTGTAGAGACGGATTGTAAAGTGGTAAATTTCAGTGTAATTTTTTATGCACTTTTTGTAACTATGTTCAAGGAACATCTTCATTCTAATTATAAATTGTAAACGCTGTATTAATGTTTAAGCAACATTATTTTAGACATTTTGATCAATAGTTGTTGTTAATATGTTTTAGAAACATTGAGCATTGAAACTATTTTCCTGTGTCTATTTTCAGTGTTTTACTGCTTATCTATGACAACGGACATAATAAAGTTAAGAACTTTAGATGAGTCGTTGCGTTTTATGTCAAGGACATCATAGTAAAACAACCTATATTGGCTAAAGAAACCAAGATAGTGTCATGGCGTCAAGTGAGAAAGACCCTGAGAAAAGAGTGAGAAAGTTAACGGACAAAGCAAAGCAAATTTATGATGAAAAACTAGAAGTATTTCAAATTAGACTTATAAATTGTCGGAAAGAAATTGAAGAAACTATAATCTTGTTTAAAACCACAGAAAGTATTGATAAGGAACATACCTCAGAATTACTGACAAAATTAAACAGTTGTTATGGCATGTACGATACATTCATGGAGGATCTCAGGAAATATCTTTATGATGTATACGCAGAAGAAAGTTTAATTGAGCTTGAAAAGCAGAACACTATTCACAGAACAATCTCAGAAAAAGTTGTTAACACTATTTTTGAAATGGAGATTCTATTAAAAGATATTAAACTTAAAGCGCCAAGTGTTGTTAGTTCCAACCGTTCGTCTCAGTCTACCAGATCAAACCGAAGTGTAACATTTATAGCGGAACAGAAGGCCAAATTGAAAGCGGCTAAATTGAAATTAGAGTTTGAAAAGAAACAAGATGATTTAAAGAAAGAAAAAGAGAAAATAGACTCTAAGATGAATATGCTGAACATAGAGAAAGAAGTGGCGGTAGAAAGTGTGATACTAGAAACTCTTGAAGAAGAGCTGAAAACACAATATGAATCCGAAGATGAAAGTGTCGCGTCAGTGAAATTTAACTTTGTTCAAACTCCGAATCCAAAAGTACCTATCCAAGATTCAAAGTTTCATACGTATTCGCTAGACCCGAACGCTAAACCATATGAACCAGAAATTCCAAAGCAACTGTCAACATATTTGCTAAAGAGAGATTTGTTGGTTGAACGTTTTTTCCACTTCGATGATAAGCCAGAGTCTTATAATATATGGAAGACAAGTTTCAGATCAATCTTAGATGAACTGAATGTTTCGCCAGTTGAAGAGTTTGATCTGCTACAGAAATACTTGGGACCTGAATCTAAAAACGTCTGTATCAGGATACGGCAGTCCAACCCTTTAGATACAAAGAGAGCTTTGGAATTAACGTGGGAAAGGCTAGAAGAAAGATACGGTTCTCCAGAACTTATAGAACAATCTCTAAAGAGAAGAATACAGCAATTTCCGAACGTAAATAAAGACAATAGTGCTATGTATAGATTATCTGACCTGTGCTATGAGATCGAATCAACGAAGAAGGATCCAAGATATGCGCAATTACTGAGTTATTTTGATTCTTCGACAGGCGTTCATCCTATAATGGAAAAACTCCCCATACATGTGCAAAGCAAATGGATAAGCAGAGCATCACACTACAAGAGGGTCAACAAAGTGTATTTCCCTCCATTTAGTGAATTATGTTCATTCTTGAGAGAAATGAGTGTGATGATGAATGATCCAGGCTTGTGTATGCAGTATTCTAGTTCTGGGCAGCAAAATCTTAAGGCTAGAGGAAAAGTCAACGTAAACAAAACAGTTGCCGATGTGTTTGTTGTTGATTGTTGTCCTATGCATGGTAACACGAAATCCCACAGTTTAAATGACTGTAAAACTTTCAAAGGCAAATCTGTAACAGAGAGAAAACATTATCTCAGAGACAAAAATATATGTTATAAATGTTTGAACTCGAACACACATACATACAATACATGCAGCTTTTCAGGTAAATGCAACGAGTGTGGTAGCCTGCGTCATCCTTCTGGTCTTCACTTCTTCGGTACATCCAGTGACGGTGATTCGAGGAGTCAATCTTATAGAGACAATGGCAGGGAGCAACTCCCCGGAAACAATACTGATTATTTGCAGCCTCAAGCAGTTGTAAATAGTTGCACGAACATATGTGGTAATAGTCTTTCAGGCAAGTCTTGTTCAAAAACTGTGTTGGTAAAAGTGCACCCTGAAGAACGCCCAGAACAGTCAAAATTAATATACTGTATTGTAGATGACCAGAGTAATAGAACTTTAGGCAAAACTGAATTGTTCCACATGTGGAACAATGATACACTAACTGTAGGCTCAGAAGAGTATGATTTGATTTCGTGTTCAGGTAAATCTGTGTGTAGAGGAAGAACTATGAGCGGTTTATGTGTAACATCGGTAGACAATTCATTTTGTGTAACATTGCCGTCTGTTCTAGAGTGTGACAATGTCCCCTCCGCAAGGTCAGAAATCCCCACTCCACAAATATCGCAGTATCATAGTCACTTGAGAGATATACCAATCTACCCACTACAACCAGATGTTAACATCGTACTATTGATTGGCCGAGATGTGCCCGAAGTGCACCATGTCCATGATCAACGAATAGCTCGTGGTCAGCCAAATGCCCCCTTTGGTCTAGGGTGGGTCATAATTGGTGAAGTGTGTTTAGGTGCTCATAAACCAGATGTAACATGCATGAGAACCTATGTAAACAGTAATAGTAGGCCGTCTTTGTTTGAACCATGTGAGAACAATATTACAATAAAAACTTTAAAGTTTGACAAGGTTGAACCTAATGTATTTGTAGAGACAAAGAGAGACAATGAAATAGGAATGTCCATAGAGGATCATGAGTTTGTGAATACAATGAATCAGGAGTTCCATAAGGATGAAGATAATAACCACTGGACAGCCCCATTACCTTTCCGCACACCACGTCAGCGGCTACCCAACAATAGGCCTGAAGCCTATCGCCGAGCCATGTCATTTGAAAGTTCGCTGAAAAGAGATCAAACAAAGTTACGACACAGCCTAGATTTCATGGGAAATCTAATTGATCAAGGTTATTGTGAGCTTGCACCTGATTTAGACAAAGGTGAAGAATGTTGGTATCTGCCATTATTTGGCGTGTATCACCCGAAAAAACTAGACAAAATTCGTATAGTGTTCGATTCATCGAGTAAGTTCAAGGGTGTTTCTTTGAACAATGTGTTAATGAGTGGCCCAGACTTAACTAACAATTTAGCTAATTCTGATGAGATTCAGAAAAGAGAAAATCGCAATAATGGGAGACATCGAGCAAATGTTCTATCAATTTCGAGTTAATAGAGTGCACAGAAACTATCTAAGATTTTTATGGTATGCAGACAATAACTTCGAAAACCCATTAGTAGAGTACCGCATGTGCGTTCACGTTTTTGGAAACGCTCCATCACCAGCGGTTGCCGCTTATGGCCTCCGCAGAACAGCGGGCAATGCCGCTGGAGAGTGTGAGGTCATCAACTTTGTCGAAAACAATTTCCATGTCGATGATGGTCTTATATCGGTACCAACAGTCTCCGAAGCTGTTGAATTGGTCAGCAATACGCAGCGCGTTCTACAGGAAGAAGGAAACTTGAGGTTTCACAAATTATCGTCAAACAGTGTTGAAGTGCTGAAGTGCTTTCCTGACAAAGATCTCTCAAAAGACTTGAAACATTTGCAGAAAGGTGAAGATGGTTTACCAATACAGAGAAGCTTAGGTTTGTGTTGGGATTTAAATGAAGACAGTTTTATGTTCCAAACACCCCAAAACAAAACTGACTTGAAGTACACAAAACGCACTGTTCTATCTACTATCAATAGTCTATTTGACCCATTAGGTTTCTTGTCACCATTCACTATCACTGGCAAGATACTTCTTAGAGACATTGTTGGTAATGTCAGTGACTGGGACGAGCCATTGCCAGAGCATCTAGCCAAGGAATGGGAGAGATGGATTGGATCCCTACCGGACTTAGAATCGTTACAGATTCCTCGCATCTACTTTCCAGAAATGAAGTTTGATCAGAATTGTCAATTACATGTATTCCGGGATGCGTCAGAAAAGGCTATCGCGTCGGTCGCTTATTTGGTAGCTGAGAGCACTAACAAACAAAAACATGTCGCTTACGTATTTGGTAAAACTAAAGTAGCACCGAAACATGGACATACAATACCTAGGTTGGAACTTTGTGCGGCAGTTCTTGGAGTTGAAATAGCAGAGACTGTGTCAAGAGAGTTGTCCATTTCTCCAGACAACATAACTTACCATTCTGATAGCAAAGTGGTTCTCGGATACTTGAACAACAGAACGCGTAGGTTTAAGTCTATGTTGAGAACCGCGTATCTAGGATACTGAAATTCTCTAAACCAACTCAATGGGAGTATATTGAAACCTCTATGAATCCAGCTGATGAAGGTACTCGAGGTATGAAACTGTCTGAATTAGCACATAGTTCATGACTTTGTGGACATACCCTATTATCTATACCAAACACCAGTGAACAATATGAATTACAATTCCCTAATGAAGATGCTGAGGTTCGTGATTCAGTAAAAAGTGTGAAAACTGAACTTAGACTTGGAACGGATAGATTTGAGAAGTTTTCAAATTGGAAAAGACTGTTGCTTGCCTTTTCTACACTCATTCACTTCATTAAACGTGTAAATACTAAGTCGGTCAATAGTTGTGAGACACCTGAAATGTCAAAGGACAAAGCCAAGGAATTTGTCATTAAACAGGTACAATGCGAGGCTTTCTCAAGAGAAGTACTATACCTGAAGGAGAACAAGAATTTACCTAAAGACAGTCATGTGTTAAATCTTTCACCATTTTTGGATGAAAATGACATACTACGTGTTGGTGGAAGACTTAAATATTCTCAGTTGAAAATACAAGAGAAACACCCCATATTGATTCCAGGGAAGTCACATATAGCGTTACTGATAATACAACATTATCACGAAGAGATACATCATCAAGGACGACACCTTACGGAAGGTGCAGTGAGAGCTGCAGGCTTTTGGATAACTCGTGGGAAGCGACTCATCACAAATCATATATTCAACTGTGTGACATGTCGTAAATTGCGCGGGCAATTCTCCAAAACCAAAATGGCCGACCTACCTGTTGATCGAATTACTCCAGCTCCACCGTTTACATTTGTAGGGGTTGATGTGTTTGGTCCATGGAATGTTGTTACGAGACGTACCAGAGGAGGCAGTGCTTCATCAAAACGTTGGGCTGTTATGTTTACTTGTCTAACGGTCCGAGCCATACACATTGAAGTCATTGACGAAATGTCCGCGTCTACATTCATAAATGCTCTTCGGCGATTTGTCTCAATTCGAGGAAATGTTAAGGTTTATCGGTCGGACAGAGGTACAAATTTTGTAGGTGCGACTGACGATTTGGACAAACAAGCTATCAATGTTGAAGATAAGAAGGTTAATAATTTTCTGTGTGATTCCGATAGCACCTGGATATTTAACCCACCACATGCATCACATATGGGCGGCGTCTGGGAGAGGATGATTGGGGTGACTCGTCGAATATTGGATGCAATTCTTTTAGAGAACAAGCATAAACAGCTAACTCATGATGTGTTGTCGACATTTATGGCTGAGGTTTGTGCCATAGTTAACTCAAGACCAATAACCCCAGTGTCTACGGATCCTGAAGATCCATTGGTGTTGACCCCTTCAGTACTATTAACTCATAAAACTGTAGATAGTGCTCTAAACACATTTCAGCATTTAGATATCAAGGACATGTATCAAGCGCAATGGAAATGTGTACAAGTTTTAGCAGAGGTATTCTGGAAGCGTTGGCGCTCACAATATCTTGTTCAATTACAACCGCGTAAAATTTGGCACAATCAGTCTGAAAATGTTAAGGAAGGAGATTTTGTGCTTTTAAGAGATAAGTCTGTTGTTAGAAATGATTGGCCAGTTGGTTTGGTCACGAATGTATACCCTAGTGAAGATGGTGTTGTGAGAAAATGTTCAGTAAAAGTTTTGAAAGACGGAAAGGCTATAGAGTATGTACGTCCAGTTATAGAGTTAGTAAAACTACTCGAGTAATTTGAATTGTGTAGACTACTTGAGATTCAGTGTTCGAAAATCAAACAGATTTCAGTACACTGGTCGTAAATACTTAATTTGATTGTTGTGTGCACTCGAGGTACACCATTATTTACTTGATGTGTACTTTGTGCTGTTTCATATCTGAAATGTTAACGACTTGTGTTACAGAGGCTTGGTACATCATTCTTATGATTGTGTTAAATTGAAACTACTTGTACATCACATTCTGCATTTTGTGTACATACTTAATTTGTTTTTTGTGTGCACGATTATTTACTTGGTGTGCACTTTATGCTGTTTCATCCAACCACAATCATTTGTGTTTAAGTACCGTATATCTTCAGTCATAGGTCGATGGCAGCCATAAGTCGTGTGAATTGATCGTTTGTTTTTTAAGTACCGTATATCTTCAGTCATAGGTCGATGACAGCCATAAGTCGAGTATTTTTGATTAATATTCATTCAATACATGTACATGTATATATTGTTTACTACTGGCTGGTTATTGCTGTTACCACTATTTTTGGTATACTTTACGCATTTTTTAAGGTTTTTCAGAATAAATTGTTGAGATGCTTTGGTATAGTGTACGCATTTTTGAAGTTAATGTTTCAGTATAAACTGTTAAGAAGATAGTGATAAATTCATGAGAATTATATCAGGCAGGGAGTGTGTTGGCACCTATGCTCGTCTTAGAATTTAGATGAGTCGTTGCGTTTTATGTCAAGGACATCATAATCGTTCTAAATGTATGTGGTGTACACTTGATATTCCACAAATACCATGAACTAATGTAATTTTATAAATCAGTTTGTATAGTTCGTAACATATAAATCATGTCCGTGGTAACAGAATTAAATATAGTTTATTTATTTCAAATACAAGTTCAATAAGCCACATGGCCCGTGAGACAAACAAGATACACAAATAAACATTACAAATGACATAGCAAGTGGAGCATGTTTAGGCAATTCATATAGGTGCATTTCATTATTTGAAGTAAAAAAACATTCACTCTTAAGAACATACTACAAAGAAAGAAAGATGAACTGTCGCGTCATAGACGGAGAAGGTGATATTTAGTGTAATGTCCTCATCTCCGCTGTATATACATACACGTTTACCATGCAGTATATCAATATAACAACATAACAGTAAAACAATGTAGCTCTCAATCAGTCAGTCACGGGGGCACATGACCATATAGCTGTCGATTGAGAGTCACATGGTCAAAGAACAGGCAATGTGGATTTTGACAGTAATTAAATGAATGAAATTATATCTAAATCGATAAAAACTGTATTATACACTTAATATCTCTTTAGGGTTAAATTGAATAGTCACACATTATACAATTTCAAAAAACTACAACAACAAAATACGACACATACATATTACAGAACAGAACATATAATTATGTGTAATATTACATAACTATGAATCCAAATTTCATCAGTATGTAAATTGTAAAGACAACAGAACATATATATATATATATATACACACATGTATATTTTAAACTTCTTTACAAATGAATATGACATAATCATTGTAAAGTGGATCTTAATTGAAAAGCTTTAAATAAATATGTACTTAATTTTCTGAGTATAAACACATTAGTGCATTCGAAAAGTTGTTTAAGTTTATACATACTAGGATTGCACCTGTAATATTTAGAAATATATGTTTTACGGAGGTCAGAATATAAATGACACTCTATAACAAAGTGGTATTCGTCTTCAATTTTATTACATGTAATACACTTCCTGTCTTCACGTGGGATACAGTTTGGTCGATGCCATCTACCAGTTTCAATGAAAAGATTATGAGATGAAAGTAGTAACCTTGACATTGCAGCAGTTAAATTATAAGTGAAATTACATTTTAAATAAAACTGAAAGTCAAAGGAAACAATGGTTTTAAAGAAGGTGCTGCGCGTCGAATTCCCAATTCGTGCATTCCAGTTCTGTACATTTGTATCACGCAAACGTTGTTTAAAAAGACTAACAAACGCATTTACGTTACCAACACCCTGAGCTAACCAAACTTCATAAAAACCTAATGATGATAATAAATGTTGAAGCAAAGAAACCCACGACACTTTGTGTGGATACAAGTCCGCATCGGTTCTTAAAACTTCATATATAATTTTGCAATACTTTAAATCGTCACTAGTTATAATTTTTAACCAATACTTTACAATTCGTATATGTCTATTATGGGATAAAGGAAATCTACCGAGTATTCCGTAAACAAAATCATTTTGTGTACAACGTTTTACTTGTAGAATACGTTTGCAATACTGTGTATGAATACGTTCCACACTATTTGCCTTGTGGAAACCCCACACTTCACTTGAGTAATTCAAAATGGGTAAAATCAACTTGTCGAAAAGATCAAGTCTATGTTTCACGCTGACATTAGGAAAATTTTATAAATATTTATTGAGTTTAAAAATAGCTTTTTGCGCTTTATCGGCGAGAGTTGTCTCTGATATATTAAAGGAACCACCAGAAGAAAAGACAACACCTAGATAAGAAAGGGACTTAACTATTTCAAGACGGTCCCCGTTGAATGTAAACTGTAAGTTCTTAGACAAAATGCCACCTTTTCTGAAAACAATAATTTTACTTTTCTGGACATTTATTTTGAGTTTCCACCTACGGCAATAATTATTTAAACTATCTAAACCATTTTGCAAACCCTCCGCTGAATCAGAAAAGACAACAATGTCATCAGCATAGAGTAAAATAAACAGTTTTGTCATGTACACATCAATACCTTTAAAACCTAAAAAAATGTATACGTTGTATCTTTCAGCCCATGATGTCAAGCGGTTATTTAAAACGCGTGTAAAAAGTTTACCCATTACACTCAGTAAAGTTATACCTCTATACTTTTCGGGGTTATGAATAGACCCTTTCTTATGGAGTGGTACTATATATCCTTCGGACCAAAATTCTGGAAAATAACCAGTTTTGAAAATAACATTAAACAATGATTGTAAATAAGGGATTAATACAGCATTTCCATATATGAAATATTCATTTAAGTAGTTATCTGGACCAGCACTTTTACTGAGTTTTAATTGTTTAATACCTTTATGAATCTCTGCTATATTGACATCAGCATCCAATTCATGAAACATAACTTGAAATTCGTCGCGTACAAAGCGTTCATTAAAATACATGATATCCTCATCAGCTTGAAAGAATAGATCATCAGGATTGTTTACTGCTTTAAAATACACCTCAAAAGATGACAATGGTATATCTGGAGATTTTATATGAGCTGACTGTTTCAACATTTTCCAGTATAGTTTGGCATTATTTAGTCTATACTGCTCCAGCGTTTTTGTTCTATCATCAAGGTATCTCCTTTTACATGATTTTATTGTACATTTATATTCAGATCGAGCTTTTACTAGTAACGATCTATTTTCATTTGAAGGACAACTACGATATTTGTTTAAAAAGGATAAGAACATATCTCTCTTCTGGCAACATTCATCGGTAAACCAAGGATTATTACCAGACTGTGTTTTGTTATTTATATTATTGTTATTATGAATACTAATTTTGAAAAGGTCATCAGTAACATTATTCATAAGTTGGGAAAATTGGGTTAAACTGGCATCTACATCAACATCCGTGGAACAGTTATTGGTTAAAATGGTCAATGTACTCAGTTCATCAACAAATACATCTGTATTTATTGCATTGACGAATGAATTAGATAGATCAGTACTCCACTTATATTTATAATTTATCTCCTCGTAATTCACATTTTCCACTGCCCCATCACGTGATAGAAATGCTACGTCAAGAGTAACTCTGTTTTCAAATGTAAACTCAATTAAACAGTGATCAGATAAAGAATGAGGATCATGTACTGTAAATGAAGTAATAAGATCGAATATGGATTCAGACACTAAAACATAATCAACCAAACTGCATCCTCTCGACCCTACAAAAGTAAATTTACCAACACCTGCATCGTCTCCACAACGGCCATTCAAAATACGTAACCTCGTTTGTTTACAAAAATCTATCATAGCAGTGCCGTTACTATTTGTATGACCTTTGTCCTGAGAAAATCGTGGACGTGATAGGTCATCTGTATAATCATCAGGTAATAAAACCAGATCATTTTCTGAGTCAAAATCAATACAGTCAGAATTATCCGACGTACGGCTATTAAAATCACCTGACAATAAAATGTTACACTGACCACCCGTATAGTTATGAATAAATGCTACCGATTTTAACAATCTATCAAAAACATTTTGTACCTGTAAATTAAATCTACCGCTACTCTCCGGTACAACATAACATAATCCGATAAATAAGTCATTATCTAGAAATAATATATTACCATCCAGTCGTATCCATAAAATATCATCTTCGCTTTGGAAAAACAAACTTTTGTCATTCACATACTTATCTTTTATATAAATTATTATTCCACCGGAATCACGTTAAGAGTTTTTACTTCTTTTTCTGTGTAAACAAAATTGCTGAAAATTAGGTACATTTAAATCGATAGATTCATTAGACCATGTCTCAGTGAACATCACTATATCATTTTTGTTAAATATGGAAATAATTTCTGGACAATGCAGTTTATTACAATATTTAGACACTAAACATTGTATATTTAACACAACGATATTAAGCTTCACCTTCTCCTGCCGTTCCTAACCCGAGTCAATACATGGTGAGGCCGCAGATTCGACACCGATAGTGGAGTTTTTGTTTTCACAAATAAGTGAATTTGTAATTTACATTCCATGAGAGCTTACTGTGTGACTACCTTAGATGTGATGTTGTTCACACCTTTGACACCAGTTATATGAATGTCTAATTGGCAGGTGTCCGTCTTTAATATACAGAAATGTGTGTATGAACTTTTTATACATGTGACCAATAAAAGGTGTACATCATTATATACATTTGTTCCAAAAGTTGAACCAGTGTTTATACAGGATAAAGCAGTCGAAAAGGAAAGACCAGCAAGAGCGAAGAAAATAAATTACATCAATATATTTTATAGACGTTTTTAATATACATGAATATACATGATAAGGAATTTGAAAGCGCCTGGCTGATGTCGAGTGAAAACCATCCGATTTTACTTGACGGTCACATAAGGCCAAGGTGCACAACAGGGGGGGGGGGGAGTGGGGTGGGGCAAATTTCATTGCACTTGCTTTCGCTATACTGGTAGTAAAGAGGATATTGATAATAAATTGATGTATTGTACTTAAAGTGCTAAAAGAATAGCAACCTTGAGAGACATAATCTGGTCACTTCACAGCCGACCCGGTAGAATCGGGCATGGGAGGGGATAGTAGGGGACACCATGACGAGTAAAAATGTTCTCCTAAAATTGTGTCCCACAGACCCGATCCATTGCATAAAAACTCCTTAAAACAAAACATAAGGAGGTCTTGCTACACAAATCCTGGGATAACCGTGAAACAAAGATTTGTTTTTATTAAACTTATTGTTATTAAACTTTCAATAATGCTGGATACATTACATAGATGAAAATCAAACACAAAGTTTAATGCTAATATAAATACTAATGCAATGTGGACAATTATATAGTTGTAGTTGTAGTAGTATCTTATTTTCATCTCATCATTGCACATACACAATATATATGAAAATATATATTACGCGATAAGCGGGCACCACAGCACCTTGCATGTTTAAATTACCCAAAATTAGTTTTGTAGTTGCAATTTTAATTGAAAATTGCATGACAAAGTGTTTACTACACATGTTAAGTGAAACGGATTCCTTGTTTTTTTCTAGTTTATTTCATAAGAAAACATTTGCTTTACACATAGGTTAATTTTAATAATAAAATAATCTCGTGTTTCATCTGGGACCAAAATATACATAATATTATTTACCTTCATTGCTCAATAAACAGTTGCTTAATTCTTTATTTATGTGTAAGTCCAGTATATAAATGAGTTTGACAATCATCGTTCTGCAACAATGATTGAAGAACATTATCGTCTTCATAGGCATTCGTATTACTGGTTCAGTGATATAGTACTTTTTATACATAACTCTTCAATACACGGAGGAAGAAAAGTTGTATATGATATTTACATACATGCGTACAATATATAATATAAAATACCAACACTAAGACGTGGTTGATTCACGCATTTAATCTACGTTCATAGATCTACTCTGTTCTGAAATATGAACCTAGCATCCATAAAAACATAATAATAATCATTCATGTAAAACTTTATATTCTAGTTTTATGGTTTAATTTTTCTACCGTTTACGTCGTTTACTGGTACAAAATGTACTGACATTTTAAGGATTGAATAATATCGTTTCAAATACTGAGCAAGTCGATATTGAAGCGAATTGTATACTTTGAGTATTACGTGTGCATTATCATTTTGCAGAAAAACACCAATACAAAAATGAATATCAGTTTTAATGCTTTTCAATTTATTTTACATAAGTTATACAGGTGATTTGTCTAAACAATTGCAACATCTGTATTACATTATAAATAGCATCAATATAATAATTTAAAAACAATTCAATAATGTCAACGCAAACAATATATTTATTGTACATGCAAGGTGTCCTGTAGATAGTTTTTTTGCGTCAGTGAAGAAACTTTACCACCGTACTGATTGTGACTCATTGGAACAGCTTCAAATTGTTGTTGACAAGTCGCCTGCCATAAATAAAGCAGTCAGATACCCAGCGTGGCAATGGCGTGATTGGAAAGCATTTGTTTCACCAATCTTCAAACCAATTCGTGGAATAAGGTTATTTGTTTTTACCATTGACATAACGATGATTATGAAGTCATGATGAATAATAAAGCATGCTTGATAAAACGCCTTAATTCATAAGAATATCCTGTCTTCAGATTCAAAATAAAGCAAATATCAAACAGTGTGTATTCGAAATATATTGCCTGAATTTCTTACATTTGAGATATAGATACACTTCTATTGAACAACATATGTTTTCGAGAAATATAAAAGATAAAAAAATACAAACAGTATGGTTCTAATTAACAATGTAATTACACTTAATTCTGATAATTCTGTGTGTTAATAAGTGTTCTCATCAAGTCTATATCGTAATTGTAACAATATCAGTTTCCAAATTAAACAGAACATCTCTTTTGAACAGAACAACAGAACAACTGTTAGTACTGTGTCTATAAGTATCAGATTGTTTGTTAAAATGTCAATCAACACATAACACTTGATTACGATTTTATTATATTTTATATTTATAACTGTCTAATTCCCTTTCTTGTATTAACAGGAAAATATCAATACAGGATGTCATCAGATGAACCAGGGAGTGTAACCGTAAAAGAAAACTGTAATTCCTGTGAAACAACATCCTTCGGTGTCGAGACTACAGCTTCACATAAGACGTACTTCCAGTAGTTATTTAACCACATGGACTAAGCCATGAACGAATGGAGTACTTATACAAAGTTGTAAGACCGTGTGTGCGACCTGCGTATCAGGACACCACTTGTCCAGCTCCAACAATCCAGCGATATTATTGACTGTTGTATTTTGTTTGTTTATGATTTTGTAATTTTCTAGTAATAGTAGTATAGTAGTGATAAATAAACATGTACGCCTTGTTTGATTTTCTTTCATTTATTTCCTTAATGTGGATTAAATACATCTTTAAAATACTCTCAAATACTATCCTGAACAAAATATGTATAAAAACAAAGCTATAAGACTATTCCATCTAACGGCATATGAAAATGATCTATTAAAAGTTGGATGAAATGAAATGACCAAAAACCCCACTTCCGTCATAGAACATTCAATGATCTTTAGATGACGTCGCCAAAACAAAATGACGTTCCTGTGAGCATGACACGTGTTGTCTTTAAAACGTTATAAAATAAAAAGGAAATAGTATAGAGTCAAAGGTTTTCATTTTTAAGGTTCTTATGTCTGAGGCAACAGAAATCGTAAAAACCTGAAAATCGAAAATTTTGTCATTCTTGGAAAACGGTCCATATATATTGGTCCCAGGTTTCATCAACAAAATCGAACTCCAATAGTTTTTTCTTTATGATCATAAAACATAATGTTTTAACCGTTTATCGGATACATAGATCTAAGATAGCCCGAGGCTACATGTTAATGTGTTATACCATCGGAAAATTTACGATCACTTACGGAAACTATATGGATCTGCATCGCCTGAATTTATCTGATTAGCGATATTGTTGGGTATGAGTTTGCGAAAACTCTTCTAAATTCAATAAATTCACATTCTATTACTTTTTGTTTTATTGTCAACTGTTAAATATTACCGATTGAATTATTAATTATAACTCGTTTAAGGTAGGATCGTGCGAAATTTATAAATACATTATTCTACACAACAATGATCTCACTCTGCTATTGTCTTTCGTATCTGACTGCAGGCAAATGACATGTACCTACAACTGGTTTAATTACTTATTTACTGTGTAGTGGTGTGGGGTTAGGCGTTCGCGCAGTCGGTAGAGCGCTGTGTACTCTAGTGTTTAGGGGGTTGTAGGTTCGAGCCCCACTTCGTGCGCTTTTTCCTTTTGACTTACTTCAACTGTTACACATTTATGATCAACCAATATGTTGATATACAAAGCTATTTTGCAATCAACAGAATATCCACTAACATATACTTAACAGGTCTTATTTATCTCCTGTTCTATTCTTTACATGTGTATGCTAATTGCCAAGTAAATTAGCTATAAATACAATTTGTACATATTGGGCATGACATAGTCATTAAACTAAATACCTCCAGCGCTCAAACCAGACACTACCACTTGAGCGATTTTGTTCAAATACATAATTATGTAGCTATTATATTGCTGGTTGCCATTGTAACCATGTTTTAGTATTAAGGTCACAGCAATAGTTAACGTATAGCAGAATGAATTAAATTATATAGTAAAAACTGTTGTCATATCCAACAATCTGTCTTCTCACATTATACCCGAGAAATTTAATCGATAATGGAAGCAATCGATCGCTACTGTTCCGTATCTTTCGGCAATTTCCGGAAGATCACCGACGCAAATCGTAAGTCATTAATGAGGGTCATAAAACCCCAGAGTCATAAACACCGGATTAGCAATAATATTAGGCCTACCGTGTTTTAAGTTATAGTGGTTTTAGCGGGATATTTATACATAAGAAAACAGAAGTGTATTTTTATGTTTCATAATTGTCGTTATTTTTATACATTTCAACAGAGACTATATATACCTATCATACCTATCTTATATCTCAGATTTCAAACATAATATGTCTCTATTATTTAATATAAAGCAAACACTTGTACACATATTTTAATGACTATCAATATACATTTATATTTTACGGCCCACACAAACTCATATTCAAGTGTGATGTTATATATTTAACTTCCCTACTCCTGCATATTTAAGTTTATTCCACTTTTAATTTTAATTCATAACGCTCTTCAGTAAATCAATTAATTTTTCTTTCTTTCTTAATTTTGTGCTGGCTCCCTTCTTTTTCAATAAAATCTTAATTTCCTGTTCGGTCATGTCGTCGAAGTTAACACTAGAACATATTTCTTGTTGGTGATTTTCATGCGCGATTTCAATTTCCCTATTTATCCTAAGTTTTTTGGCCGATCTTGACATGTAAATTCTACTTTCCCAAATATTCACTATTGTCTTTATTATATGTTCTTTTTTTGTCGTTCAATCATGCTATTTCGATTTCATTTGATGAATTTTGCTTCAATATATCATTAGTTTTCTCGACACCTTGTCCAGAAAACTGGCTTAAACTACCTAGTCTGGATACAAACATTTTATTATTTTAACATTTCCATTTATCATTTTGCTTGGGGTAAATATCTTACTGCAGTACTATGCGCTAATTATCCTTGTTTAATGACCCTTGAAACTTTCACCATCGTTATTATAAGCCCGAGGCATTGATAATTACAGATTAACTTTAATACCTTTAATTATTGTCGTCTATGAAATTGCGGCAATATATGTGCCAAATAGACCGTGCATGGGTTTAAGCCGAATAGTATACGTATTAACAACCTTGTCATTTTAAAGTACATAATTATAAACGTAATTGTATTTCAACATTTATCATCGTTAAAAATTAATAAATAATACTATAGAGAAACATGAACACATCATATAACTTTAAAAAGTATCACGTTTATACATGTATAATAGTTAATGGTATGTGTATAAAATGCTGAAACTATAGAACGTAATCATTATATTCCTTGATAGCATCGAATCTCGGACTGCATAGTCACGCATATAGATGACTATATATGGTACAATTACATAACAGCATACCGTAAAAAAGTAACTTCAAGTAACTATTCCCGACACTTTAATATTTTACTAAGTGCATTAGAGAGTCATATTAAGTGTATACGAACTTTTCCTGAATAAATACAAATGTACATATAAAATATTACTTCTAGTAAAATGTGCATATGACCACTTTCGCTAAATATACTTAAAGCTTTTTGATAATGACTGTCTTAAATTAATACTTCTTCTTTTATTAATGTACAGGTGTGACAATAATTATTTTGGTGTGAAATTTCAAAACTTGACAAAGTGAGAAGAAACCCCTTTTTGCAATAAAATAAATTTCATACATTCTTTAGCTGATACAAATGACTAATACACAAATTAGTAATTATTGCCAAGTGTTTTTTTTTCAATTTCATGACCTTTTTAGATAACATGTAATTCAGGATATTAACAATTTATAATATAATTCAACATTATTTCTATTATTACCCTGAACCTGTCCGAAAGGCTTTATAACTTTAATCAGTCATTGTCAAGATTTCTATAATCCGCACTGAAGGGAGTTTTATTGCCGTGCTATAAAAACATAAACGGACCGCAAACCCGATTAACTTCGTAAGTTTCCGTTAGTTTCCGCTACTGTTTAACGGACTAAACCGAACATATAAAATAATTACAGGTGGTTTGACAAAAGTATTAATTCCCCCGCCTATTTTTTTCAATTTCAAATTTAAAAACATCATTGTTTCAAAAAATGTATACATTGTATTTTATATGAAAGTGAATGCGAACCTCAAAAAAGTTTTAAAGGGAAAAAGTTATAGCTAATTAAACAACAAAATTTGATGGATTTTTCAGTGAAATTACCGACTTTGTATGTAATTCAATAGGAATATAGGGTCACTCTATGTTTGTATGAATTCCCCCACCTAAATTATGTCTCTTATTATTTATTTTTATATATTTGAAATCCTAAGATTTTGATCTATCCAAATCTGAATGCGAACTTGAAATATGTTAATAAATAAGAAAGTTATTACCTAATTTGTTAAACGTCCCTTCTTATTTCTATATAGCCGATTATCGATTTTTTAGTTATCGGCAGAAGACAAATTGTTGCATATGGTTATGGATATATGTTATTAAATTCTGTATCAGTAAATGACAATAAAGACTGAAATATTCGGCATTTAGTTTTGATAAAATCCATGATATTACAAAATAAATGGTCATTTCCGGCAATTGACCATTTCTGGTAATTCTACAGAAGTCGCAGAAATCTGTAAATAACTCATTTTGTCCAGATACCACATTTGGACAAAGAATCTCATGACAAAGCCAGTCCAGTCAAACAGACGAAATACTAATTCGTAAATACGAAATAATATTAAGTTTTAACGAAATAATAATACGCTTTTACGTAATAATATTACGTTTCTACGAAATAATACTACGTTTTTACGAAATAAGATTACGTTATTACGAAACATTAATACATTAATAAAAGGATAGCTCGAGAAAAAAGTATAGAATGTCACTTAAGGGTCTCCGTAGGAAAGGTCGCCTTCACAAAACAGGACTTTTTCATACCGAAACTTATAGGACGAAATAAAACAACGATGGGGAAATATAAAAGAATAGGCAAAGAGTCCAGGAATTACGATCAGAAAAAAATTCGGCAAGGTATAAAATCAGACTAAGAAGGGGTGGAACAGAGTATGCGAGTGGAATAGAGAGCAGTATTAAGCTAAAATTGGAGATGTATCAAATAAAATTTAAAGTAAAAGGAATGGGAAACAACGAAGGACTACACAATAAGTCACCATTATGAGAAACTCAGCCACGAAACGGTTTAAATTTAAAATAAAATATTGACTTGACAACTGTCACTTATGGTTTGATAAATTATAATAAAATAATAATTAAGACTCTCAAGAATGTATGCATGCAATCTGTTCTATAAATTAGTAAGTAATTATTCAACTGTTATTTAAATTGTTAGTTAAAATTTCTTCTGAAATGAGTGGATAAACAATTCAATAAAAATTATCTTACCTGACTGGATTTTATACCATACTTAAACATGAGTAACATCCGATTGTATACATTTCAGCTGGGACCAATTTATACAGGGATTTTCAACGGAATGTTCGTCCAATAAACTTGTCGTCGATTCGACGCATGCGCACTATTGGTCCCAAATTTCAGTGCACTGTATTCCATTTTTATTTATAGAATACTTTCTTTTGTGCTTGTGCACTGATGAGAAATCACTCATCTTCAGAGACTATAAACGATTGTACGTACCTTATGGTTGACTAAAATTACAATTTATCATGGTAGACGATAACACACGACAAACGTGTACATTAAATAACAAAGTATATAGGTAACACTGTTTAGAAACTAAATACTATACGGTACGCAGTGATAAACCAATTTTATTAATTCAGTGTGTTTGATGTTTTTGTTATATTGGCACATAACGGCATCAGGCAAGAGGTATAACGACAAATTCGGAAAACTCTGGTAAAGTAATCGTTGTTTTTTATCGAATTACAGAGATTCAGAAGCAATTTGAAACATTGAATGCGTGCAGCAGTGTCAAAATAGTGAGACAATATTTTTTCTGCCGATAAATTGCAATTAACACAATATAGGTACATGCACATGTAGTAGATATAAAATGTGATATGAGGGTTTATCTCCTCAGATGTCTCATGTGGTATTTTTAAACCAACAGACTTGCATTTCATTTAAAAAACATTTACCGTATGTGCGACCTGCGCATCATGACATCACTTGTCCAGCACCAACAATCCAGTGATATTATTGACTGTTGTATTTTGTTTGTCTATGATTTTGAAAGTTTCTAGTAATAGTAGTATAGTAGTGATAAATAAATATCTTGTTTGATTTTCTTTCATTTATTTCCTTATTGTGGATTAAATACACCTTTAACATACTCTCAAATACTATCTTGAACCACATATGTATATAAACAAAGCAATAAGACCATTACATCTAAAGGCATATACAAATGATCTATTTAAACATTGGAATGAAATGGCCAAAAAACCCACTTCCGTCATAGAACATTCAATGATGTTCAGAAGACGTCGCCAACGCAACATGACGTTGCAATGAGCATGACACGTGTTGTCTTTAAAACGTTATAAAATGAAAATGAAATAGTATAGAGGCAAACGGTTGTCATTGTTAAGGTCCTTAAGGTATGAGGCAACAGAAATTGTGAAAACCTGAAAATCGGAATTTTTGTCATTAAGCCCCGCGTTCTTGGAGAACGACCCATATATATTGGTCCTAGGCTTCATCAACAAAATCGAACTTCAAAAGTTTTTTCTTTATGATATTTATACATAATGTTTTACCGTTTATCGGATACATTGATAAAAGACAGCCCGAGGCTACATGTTAATGTTTTATATCCGTTATCAATCGGTGATCATCGGAAAATTTACGATCACTTACGGAAACTACCGACAGACCAACTGACTACTGACCAAAAGCCACATCGATATCGATCTGCATCCACTGG
Source organism: Mactromeris polynyma (assembly GCA_032209605.1). Lineage (NCBI taxonomy): Eukaryota > Metazoa > Mollusca > Bivalvia > Venerida > Mactridae > Mactromeris > Mactromeris polynyma. The sequence continues at coordinate 17,374,453 of JASFXZ010000006.1, read as the reverse complement.
GTTTATCTGATAAGCAATATTGTTGGGTATGTTTTACAACTTACAGAAAACCTGTTTACTGAAAGGACATCAAAAATGAGTGCAAAAAGGTCACAATGTGTGTCATGAGCTGTTTTCTGGGTCAACTAGTTGATTTTATGGGTCACAATATGTTGATATAGGTTATAGACAGTTTGAAGATGAACATAGTGGTTTTGACCGCAAGTAGAGGAAAACTGGCAGGAGTCAGCGCCACAATTGTGGCACCTTGCTCCTTGTGGTGATTTTGCTCCTTGTGGCAGCTTGCTCATTGTGGAACCTTGCTCATTGTGGAACCTTGCTCATTGTGGTGCCTTGTTTATTGCGGTATGATACTAGTTCGCAGCAACTCTGATGTTAGAACAATTGTTCGCATCCTCACAAAGCCTATACGCGTCAAATGCGGTTGATTCGGAACATAATACAGGGGAAGTAACTACCGCGAAACTAGTCGTTGTTGTCGCTACAGTTATACATCTTGACATCGGGTTTTTGAGACAAGTCATTAAACAAGCTTCAAGGCTGCCTATATATACCACTTTTGGGAGGGAATTTTCTTCTTTGTCTATATAAAGCCGCCATCTTGGATCGATACTAAAATGAGGGAATTTTCAGACCCATTCTTGCGTAATGTATCTATTTATAAATATGATGGTGTTTTCATAAGTAATGTTCAAGCAGACGACGCGTTAAACATCAAATTATATCGAATTAATAACCGTTGCATCTATCCTCATTCTATTTGACGATCGAGTGGTGATTTAAACTACCTACAACCACTGTTAAACCTTTCTGAATTATAATCACTCTTGTTAATTAAGACATGTAGTGACTTGTTTATGACTTGATCTTTACATCGAGTTTTTTAGACAAGTCATCATACTGTTAAACAAGCTTCATAGCTTATATTAGTCTTTTCAACCAATCATTTTGTTGAATTAAAATCTTCATTCTTTAATGTATTACTTATTTCAGTGTCTAACCGTGAATCTACATTTTATAATTGGTAGCAGTCACTTGGCAACATTTTTAATAGTACTTCACCATTACGTTTATCTCGAGTCATTCACCTGTTAGTAAAAAGGGTGTCTAAATTAAAAATGATAGTGTTCAACAGTTTCATTGATGGGATGATAATGGGATTCTTAATATGAACGGGATTCTTCATATGTATAGAACTTGTCGCAAAAATGATAATGAAAATAGTTTCTGTTACATACTGAATATAATCTTTCTTTCATTTTTCTAAGTCCCTACTGACTGAAATGTTACACATAAAAAGAGGATATTTTTTTTGTAAATATAAAGCAAGTTTATTTACTGTTAATTTTTATAGCTAAGATTTTATAAATAAACTTTTTTCCTTGTATTACAGAACACATACTCACCATCCCATCTTTCTAGAACATTTACTCATATTTTGTATGGCTTAAATTGATATAAAACACAGGTTTGCAATTACCAGTTATTACATGTCTCTAGACAAAATAGAAAACATTAAATTTTTAAAGGCATTCCGTTTTCTAAAAATGTTTTTATAGACTTTTTGAATAGTCATAGCAACATTGTATACAATTTTGTAACACAGCTCAATTTGTTTAAACGTATTATAAAAACCTACGACTTATATGTATATATTCTTAACATTTACTTAACAAATTTGATATTTAGATTGTTGTATCATCGGTATCAGCGTTAGGAAAGGTTTGTCGTGAAAAACGCATCATAAGCGAAAATAAAGAAATTAAGCGGAAAGAATGTAGAAACTTCATGTCACTGTTGAAAATCATTCGATAAACATGTATAGGATTTTAAATTCTAAAATCCATAAATTGTATAACAATGAATTGTTATTTCATCTACATTGAAAAGAAGTTTTTGAACAGGATACCTAGCGACAGTTTTAATTCAACCTTTTCTCATAGTAAACATAAAAGAAACAGATGAAGTTTCTAAATAATCTGGTCGCTTATTTACATTTGAATAGTTAAGTGATAACTGTGAAATGAAAAGAAGCAATTTTCATTCTCACATTAAGTCGCCCTTCATTTACATTTTTATTAAAAACCTTCTTAAATTACACTGCGTCATTTAAGCAAAAAAATAAGTCATAACTTTAGATGGAGATTAGTATATCACAACCTATAAAAGTGGAGGGAAAAAGTGAGATTTTCAAAGCGCTTTCTGAAGTTTCGTTAAACTGGAATATATAAAAGCGAAAATTAAGATCAGGTATATATAAACTTTACTGTATACGTTTATGATGACATTTACCATTTATTTTTTGTTACTATTATGTATTTGAAGTATGTTTCAAGAATTGTGGTTGGAAAATTGTGGCGTATGTTACGAGGATAAGGATATTTACCTTATTAATAAGTGTTAATGCGTTTCGCTCGTTTGTGAATCATGCTTCAAACAAATTGACAAATGTCCGTTTTGTCGTAAACTGTATTCAGCATCAATTATTGGTTCGCAGGAACAGCAGCAGCCTAGATTTATAATTTCTGCTTCTGAGGATCTTATGTTATATAATGATATCTCATCCGCATCTTTTCAGATAATGGACAAACCGATTAGAGTATCATTCGGTTACAATCAAAATATAACAGTGAAGAAAAACGGACAGTACTTAAATGTCTACTTGAATGATAACGTACTTGAGGACGGACAACTTGTTAAAGAAATATCCAAAGCTCTATGGTTGAAGTGGAGTGAAACAATAAAGCTAAGGGATGCGATCAACACTGTGGAAGAAGAGCTGAAGTTCCTTGAAGTAAGTTTACTTATCTTTCTTAAAGTAGAAAAGTTGTTTTTTATCAATATTGCTTTACTATAATTGTTTAAATATAATTATTTTAGTTATTATTTACTTCTTTTATAAATAAATCAACCCTAATTATCCCTCTCTCTGTTGTTGTAGGAAATTTCAACGGAAAATCCTGAGAGTCTAAAGCAAGCATCGGGGGAATGCAGTGAAGAAACTGCCTCTGGAGAAAAACGTTATAAACCATATTAAACATTTTTACTGTTACAATTTTTTATATCAATATCATTATGGATACAATTTTTTATATCAGTATCATCATGGATTAATCTATTATGTGTGATTGTGATTGTCAAAACACGCAACTGATGCGACAGCGTAGTAACATTTCCGTAGCTTTAAAATCTGTGAAACTGTTTAAATGCCTTTCCTGTAGAAAATACTTTATCGCGATAGAGTCCTACTTCGAATCATCGAATAACCGAGGTAATGTAGATTGCGTTTATTATATGTATTCTATGTGCAGAACTGAGGGACACAGACGGTTTAGAATTCTAACTTCAACTTAATACACATTCGCGCTAATTTGCTCATTCGAGAAAAAAGATACAATTTTCCGATATGAACGTGTGCGAGGTATTTGAAAGTGGAAGGTGTCCGACGACGATCATTTTCACTTCAAGTCTATTAATTGTTAATGTTTTAGAACGACATTTCAGGGACAATTTCATTTATACGAAAAAGTGTCATGTTCTCAACTGTACTGTTTCGGTATACTATTATTTTCGAAGAAAGATAAGGATGAATGTATTGATGTACTGAAAACTCCGCGCGCAACAAACTGTGAAAACTGTTTTCACGAATATACGCTAACTGAACAGGGGTGAATGTTTTTCATGTGATAGCGCATCATAATGTTTTTTACAGTAGGTAGTCATTGGTTTTTTAAAAAGTTGTTGTAGCATACATTTTGTTTAAGCGTAAATTTTGTGGGAATCTAAATCTGCCGTAAATCGCGGTGTATGTAAAACACGTGTCGCGATATTATATTCAAATTTAAGATTTAGACTACGTTTATGATATGACCAATCCAATCGTTCGATGGGAGGAGCTATGTTAGTTTGTATCATTTTCATTGACACGATTTCGATATGGAGACTCGCTATGAGAAACGCGACATAAATGAAATTAGTTTCATCATGGTTAAAGTGAAAAAGGAAAAATTAAAACCTATTTTCTGTTCGATATGTTCAAAATGGATGACAGAATTATACGTTGCGCGACATTTGAAAAGTAAGAGTCATTTTACGAAGAAACATTTTGCTAACGCATCTTCTAAACATAGAGGAATTGACGTTAAAAAGCGATCAGCTAAGAAATCTAAAACATCGCGGAAGCGACCTCGAAACACAAATTGTGTTCATCAATCTGCGAACAACACAACAGAGAATGATGAAGTAGAGCGCGAAAATGCAAACGCAACAACGATCAGTTTTGAAAATGCAAACGCAGCAACGACCAGTTTTCTAACATTTGAAGGCAGTAACTTATCTAACATATCAATTGCTGGATCGGTAATGCGAACGCCGGAAAAAAGTGAAAGCGAAAACGACTTTAATTTTTTAGAAGTAGATACCTTAAAAAAGATGACGATCGTGAAACATGTCGCAGATCGAGTGCTCCTAGCTCGCCGGATATATATGAGAAGGTGAAACAAAAATTGTTTGAGGCGGAACAAGAGCGATATAACCAGCAACTTAACGAGATTCCGGGAAATATTCTCGGTGTTCTGGACAATTGGGACTTTGAAAGCGTGTTGTTAGGTGATGGAAGTGGTATGAACGAGCCTTCTCAGAACGCTTATCATCAAACTAATTTGGGAAATGATAACTCGTTCGGAAATACGTCGCTCGATAAACTTAACACGTCTAGCGACTTTCCTATACATATTTTGAGCGGTGCATTCAGTAAGGATTGTACTGATCCTCAATACAATCAAATCTCATTTTATAAATGTCGTTTATGTAATCCCGCAACTTATAAAGACTACGAGGATTGGTAATCGCTGTCATTCATCGAGATAATGAATTCATATAACAATGTTATATTCGGTTGTAAATTGAAATCGGCACATTACGCGAAATATGAAGACAGGCTTTGTACATATCAAACATGGCCAAAACAGATGAAATAAGATAAATTTTCTGTAGCGAATGCGGGATTCTTTTACACCGAGGAGGGTGATGTCGTGGAATGTTTCGCCTGCGGTGTTTGAGTGAGTCAATGGACAACTAGCGACGTGCCCGCCATCGAACACGAAAAGTGGTCACCTGACTGAGTCTATATAAAACTTACTGGATGTAAAGATAAACACTCAGATCCTCAACCTCCTTGGTCGTTTGGAGCATTAACGTATTTAGATATTTAAATAGCGATTGATGATAAAAATGGAATGTAATAAGATCACATTACTACAGTCTTACTTTGACTTTTTCTATGCCAAAGAAATAAATAGGAACATGCGTACAGTGTTCGCAAAGAAGTGTTTCGGTTGTCAGAACTCTTGTTTATCGCAACTAGATCATACATGTACGTGTATCAATTTAACGAATGAACAACAACTAGAACTTTATTTCGAAGATGTTCTAATGGTAGTGAATGAAACGGACATATTAATAAAATGGAATGAAGCAGCATCTGTTCTCGATGTTTCTCCGGAGCTGCTCGAGATGTACAAATTAAAATTTTACTGTCGAGACTGGCGTGAAACGGACATGAAAACGTTTGAGTGGAAACCCAAAATGATAAAAATGACTATTCAAGTGTCGCTACTCGAAAACAGACTTAGTTAAAACATTGTAAACAGAATTGTAATCGCATCAGTTATATTGTTTTCTACATTACCAAGTTTGCTTTATACATTTTATGACATTACTACATTATGTTTGCTTTTCATTTTATATATTTCTACATGTAGTCATATTATCCGATGTATAGGTGGTGTTGGTTTATATATTCAAATAAAATGCAATGTATTCAAAGATGTGTTATAGTTTTACTTTTGTTTAATATGGTGTATACAGTCAAACCTGTCTGTAAAGACCACTCATGGGAACAGCAAATGTGATCTTTGTTTACAGGTGGTTTCTATTAACAGATTAAATGTCATTGAAAATGGTCTGATGGGAGATAAATTGGTGGTCTTTGCAGACAGGTTTTGCAATAGTGGTCTTTGTTCACAGGTGGTCTTTAACACAAGTTTGACTGTACTATGTTTGCAACTTGACTAAACACGGCATTACACAAACACAACAGCAGTATCACGCTTAAAAGGAAGGTGTTAACAGTTTCTGGTTTCATTTGCATACGTATCGCGAAATGGTTTTTGTATTGTTATTAAGCATAAAATGACACTTCTCATTTATGATACGTATGGAACTGATATTGTGAAATCTGTTAACAATTCCTTCCATATTTGCAGGACCGAGCAATGTCGGGAAGACTAGCTTCGTGTTCCAACTGTTAAAGAATGCTGACGAAGCATTTGCAAAGCCGATAAAAGCCATTTATTATTGCTACAGCGTAGATCAGCCTGTGTACACAGAAATGAAAAAAGCTATACCACATATTACGTTTTATGAGGATCTTCCTACAAAAGCTGAACTTGAATTGTGGCATATGAACGAACCGAGAGAAAAAATATTGGTGATCGATGATATGATGACAGAAAGCGCTAAAAGTAAAGATGTGGTGGATATCTATTGCAAATACGCCCATCATTTTAAATTCTTTTGCTTTCTCATTTGTCAAAATGCGTTTTGTCCCGGACGGGAATTTCGCACCATAAGCTTGAACACACACTATTTCTTTTTATTCAAAAACAGTCGAGATGAACTACAAATACAGACTTTAGGCCGGCAGATATTTCCCGTTCAAATTAAGTATTTCATGGACGCGTACAAAAAAGCTACTGCGGAAAAGTATCGTTACCTGTTGGTCGATCTTTCCCCACATTCTGACTCGAAATATAAACTTCGAACAAACATTTTACCTGCTCAGTTAATGGCAGTGTATCAACCTGAAAGGCAGCATGAATCCACTCATTAAAATGGAGAAGGACTTTTTACGTTTATTGCTCACTACTTCTAACAAACAGAGAAAAGTGTTGCTAGAAACTATAGAAAAAGCTCAGTTAAACGCTATTGTGCAGATTGCGTATAATATACTGCAAGGTTATCGTGCGCTGTCAGAAAGAGACAAAAAACAGTTAGCAAAACGAAAAGTTGTTATTCGTCAATTTGTAAGCAAAGGAGTGTCATTGAAGCATAGAAAACAATTGCTTTTAATTAAGTTCAAGTACATTTTACCGCTCATAAGCGTGATTCAAAACGAGCTTGTCTAAAATGGCGCGTGAATTGGTGCTTGTACCTAAAACGAAATACGAGCGTTTGCTGACGCTCGTTGAAGAGTCAAAACAAATTGAACAAACTGGTGGACAGGCGGAAAATAGGGAGGAAAACAGGGAGGAAAACCCCTCAATCCCTAAGATGAAATCGGAAGACCGTATTTCGAGCGATATTCCAAACATCAGCAAGAATGAAAACGAGATCAGCACCAGTCTGGATGAAGTAGAAAAACCGAGATTGTTCGTAGATAAACCTCTATCTAAAATGCATTTCGCAAGAAGACATTTTACAAATGGCGCCAAATCGAGATTGAATGAGAAAAAGACTGCACGAACAAATGGAAAGAAAAAAGGCGCTAAACTAACGCGATGGATTAACTACACTATATAAACAGGTACATATTTTTCTCACGCTTTTAAGTACAATCCTTTGCGAATCAAATTTAATTTATTTTCTGCGCATGCGCTAATATTTTTAATACTTATAAGTTTAATAGAATCTAAGATTGAACACACTCGCACAGTTAAGACTTATACAGTGAATATAAGGAGTTTGTAGTGTGATATCATAATGATATAACTAATAAACGGAGACATATTGTGAAAAATAATAGCAAATTGAAGTTACTTATGAATGACACTACTTAAACATTTTTATTTTAAATTGGAATTGTATTGTGAAAGATAATAGCAAATCGAAGTTACTTATGAATGAAACTTAAACATTTTTATTTTAAATTGGAATTACTTTTAGTTATTACTTAAACTATTCGATATGAAAAGAAACCATATTGGAGATCAGTCCAGTGATGATGATGATGATAATATCTATCGGCAAACAGGTCAGAAGAAAAGCAAGCAAGGAACACTATCATGCGATAAATGTTCTAAACAATTCAAGAACATGAACACATTGAAACAACATTTGAAAAGTCATATGTCTAAACGAAAGTGCGAATTTTGTGATAAATTTTATGCGCGTTCAAATAGTTTGCGTATAAATCAAACGCGTGAACATGGATTACGACACGAAAGCGAACAAAAATCCACTTCGTTTTCGTGTGACATATGTAACGCAACCTGTAATCGTTCGTATAATCTAAAGCGACATAAGACTAAAGTACCCGGACGAGTTACTGTGAGACCACGCAGAACTCAATTTTCATGTCGACACTGCGATCGCGAATTTGGAGATTACGACGAATTATTTGAACACGTAAATGAAAATCACCCACTTAATCAACAAGGAGGTCGTATGGCTACAATTTCTGCTTCACTACGCGAGCACGAATTTTCCGATACTCAAACTGAAAAGTCAGTGAAAGATGGCGTTGAGTTTGATAATCAGCAAAAACAACAACAACACGCGGACAATATAAGAGATTCGAATCAAACAGTCTATGAATCCGCATTAAATAATGCGGTACAGAATAGAAATATACTTCCGAGCGACGGTGAACAATACGATGTTCTTACATTTTTCGCAAATATCAGAGATCAAGTGAGAACATTTTTACAGTTCCGCGCGAGAGAATTAGGAGGCATTAAATGGAATTTGTGTGTGCAAGTAGAGATGCAGAGAGATGATGAACAGGATAGTGCAGCAAATGCGCCATATTTTAGGAGTCGCACATACTTTACGTTATCAGTAGATGATTTTAATGAACATGACTTAAATGAGGCTATGCAGAAAATGTATGCTAGTCTAGAAAAATTCATGTGAGAAGGTTCGGGGTGGTATGTGAAAAAAGTATCGAAGCTGGAAATTCATAGCGTTGTTTACAAACCTGTGGGCGGTTCTGCTTACCTAGCTTTACCGAGGTCACTTTTACGCAGTAACAGCTTATTAAATATTCAAAATCAGGATGATAGATGCTTTTTGTATTGTCTGTTAGCGTCGTTACATCCAACAGCAGCGGAGCCTGAACGTGTAGACAATTACATTCAATATGAACATGACATTGATATGTCCGGTGTAGCCTATCCCGTCACATTACCACAGATTCGCAAAGTGGAAATGCAGAACGAAAATATTTCGATCAACGTCTTTACTTATGAGGATGAATCGATTCTACCATTAAGAATTACTGAACATCAACATCGTCTACATCACATCAATTTGCTGTGGCTGATCAATGGAGATGAGTCACACTACTGTCTTATTACAAACTTGAATCGCTTTCTATCTCGCACAAAAACCCACGTTGGGTGTATGTTTTTCTGCTCTTATTGTCTGCATGGATTTCGCAAAAAACGTCGATACAAGAACATCAGCCATATTGCTCACCTCACGGAGCGCAAAGAGTAGAACTTCCTATTGCCGGTAAAAACGACATATTGAAATTTAAAGATTATGAAAAAACGTTGAAGGTGCCCTTCGTCATATATGCCGATTTCGAAACCATCAATAGAAAACTGCACACTTGCGCGGCAAATCCCGAACACTCTGCTACAGCGGCGACTACTAAACTCGAAGTTTGCAGTTTCGGTTACAAAGTCGTATGTGAAGATGATCAATATAGTAAACCCACAGTCATTTATAGAGGCCCAGACGCTGGCGTGAACATGATTGAATGTTTGTTACGAGAACAAGAAGAAATACAGGAAATACTTTCAAATATTGAACCTATGGATATTACGAAGGAGCAAGCCAGTCTGTTTGATAATGCCAGCCATTGCTGTATCTGTAAAAAACAATTTAGCGTTTATGACAGGACGTATGATAGAGTAGTCAGACATCATAATCATTTAACGGGGGATTTCATTGGACCGGCTTGCAACAGCTGTAACCTCGCCTGCCGTCAAGCAAAATTCATTCCCGTGATATTTCACAACTTGAAAAAATTTGATGCGCATATTCTCTGCGAACAACTCGGACACTTCAAAGAACATCGATTACAATGCATTGCTCAAAATTCGGAGCGCTATGTCAGTTTTTCTCTCGGTAGACTTCGATTTATTGACAGCTTTCAGTTTTTACCAGCTTCGTTTGAAAACCTCGTTGAGAATTTAGCTCAATACGGCTTGCAAGCGTTTCCTTCTCTGCTGTCGGAAACTGAATCAGATGCGGAAGCTACGCTACTGCTTCGCAAGGGCGTCTATCCGTACGATTATATGGATTCCTTCGAGAAATTTGAAGAACAAATATTACCACCTAAAGTAGAATTCTATTCTACAATTAAAAAAGAGCATATTTCTCACGAAGATTACGAGCACGCGCAGATGGTGTTTGAAACGTTCAATATGACATCATTAGGACAATATCACGATCTCTATCTAAACATGGATGTGGCGCTACTGAGTGACGTGTTTGAATCATTTCGAAAGGTTTGTCTTGCGCAATACGAACTGGATCCGTGTCATTTCTACACACCCGGTTTATCGTGGTCTGGTTTACTCAAGATGACGGAGGTTGAGCTGGAATTACTTACAGACATTGATAAAATATTAATGATTGAGACTGGTATTCGCGGAGGTTTATCGCAGATCCCCAATCGACATAAGAAAGCCAACAATCCTTATCTCGAGGAATATGATTCAACAAAACCCGCATCCTATCTGCAGTATTTAGACGCTAACAATCTTTATGGTTGGGCTATGGTACAACCCCTCCCCATAGGCGACTTTGTCTTTATGGAAGATAAAATCATTGACTCTTTAGATGTTATGGCTATTCCAGAAACGGGGGAGGTGGATTACATACTGGAGGTTTCGCTTCACTATCCTCGTAGGCTACATACTCTTCACAATTGTCCCCACTAGCGCCGGAGCAGAAAGTTATCTCGAACGATCAACTCTCACCATATGCGCGGCAGTTGTTAAGAAAATTGTTTAATCTGACTGAAAATGATCCTCTACCTACACGAGGTCGAGTGGGGAAGTTGCTTGCCACATTAGAAGACAAGCATCATTACGTGGTCCATTACAGAAACCTTCAATTGTACGTACAGCTGGGAATGGAAATAAAAGCAATTGAGCATGATAATGTTCAGATTTGCACTTCTTTAAGTAAATGTTTTTAATTGCCTATATCTAAAAAACTATGTAGTTTTGTGTATCTATAAACTACGAGTATGTAGTCTTGTATATCAAATACAATGTAGAAATGAAATAAGTCGTTTGTTGTTAAAAAACAAAAAGTGTAGTTTTACAAGTTTATTTTGTTATATACATAGTGGTTAATATGGACGATATAGTATAAAGTGTTTAAGGCAACTTTACGCAGGGAGTACATTTAAAACCATCTACCATAAATGAGTGTTCATCGTGCGTATCAACGCGATATTCCCTTAAAAATTCAGTCATTGGAATAATAGTATATGAGGGTTGATCACTCTCTTTCGATAATTGTTCATTGTCACAGTCACTACTTTTATTCGAGTCTATTTTCTTTTCGCAAGGAGTGCATTTAAAACCATCTACCATAAATGAGTGTTCATCGTGCGTATCAACGCGATATTCCCTTAAAAATTCAGTCATTGGAATAATAGTATATGATGGTTGATCACTCTCTTTCGATAATTGTTCATTGTCACAGTCACTACTTTTATTCGAGTCTATTTTCTTTTCGCAAGGAGTGCATTTAAAACCATCTATCATAAATGATTGTTCATCGTGCGTATCAACGCGATATTCCCTTAAAAATTCAGTCATTGGAATAATAGTATATAATGGTTCATCACTCTCTTCCGATAATTGTTCATTGTCACAGTCACTACTTTTATTCGAGTAGATTTTGTAATGTCCGTACGCGTAGCTCTCCACCGGGTTGATGAGATAACGTTTGTCATCAAAAGCTGACAAACTCCTTTTTTGAATGTTTTCACTGAATAATTCGTGTTTGTGGCTTCGCAACGAAGTCATGGAAAAAATCATGCTAGATTCGTCAAAAAGAACATTTCTATAGTGTTCGTGTTTCAAATCCTTTTTCACCGTCACTTTAGAAATACCCTTAGCACGTTTTTCTTCTTTGTTATCGCACAAAAAACTATACATTTTCGATTTTGATCCAACAAATTCTGCGATTGGTTTTCCAGTGGTCTCATCCTTCATTTTTCCCCATCTAATCAATGCAAATTAGACGACTGGAAATATCGATTTTTGGCCGATGCGATAAGCGATATTGTTGGACATGGAGGGTACTTCCCCGGAGATTTGTTGAATAGTCGAGCGCAAATGGTGAACTCTGAATGTGTTTTGGATATCAAAACCCGTTTAATGATATAGTTTGATATAAACGGAGTCGAAATTTTTATTTATTATAGGGACCATTTATTACAAAAGATACAGCGTCCGTCAACATTCACAGCAATATAAAACAAACATGTACATAGCATTATAGTAAAGTCAGTATAAACTTACGCAAACAGTGTCTTCAATGTTCATATCCTCAATTAAACATTGCATTATGGAACAGAGCTACTAAAGATAACAGAGACATAAAGTTTGTTTGTACATGTATTTCTATTTATACTAAAATGGTACATTACATGTAAAACGGCATATGTTTACCCTCATTAAAACGTAAGCCATATACATTAAATGAGTGTAGTTTAGGCACGTTCAAATTCTAAATAAAAGAGCCAGGCGTCTTTCATTTTTCCTGGCAAATATTTCAAACACTGCTTCACTATCTATCTCCTTCTCTCTATAGATATTGAGGAGATCAAGACCACTGAGTCTTTCAGTGGTCATCGTACTTCGCAAATTGGTCTTAATATGTCGCATCGTGCAAACGGACCATTCGACTGTCGCTGTTGACACAGGCATTGCTAACAATATAGACAAACAGACACGGACATTTGGGGAGAGGTCCTTATTTGTCTGACCCAACGCTTCCAATAGGCAGTCGATTGGGTCCTCCATTTCCGTCCGCACACGAGGCATGAATTTCACCACCACCATCCATTTAATTATCTGCATATTAAACATATAATTATTTGTCTGAAAGGATCCCGTAAGTTCGTCCGTCCGTTGGTGATAATAAAGCGTATGCAAACAACAACTGTCAAATATGTTAATACATAACTATTTTGGATATTAATTTCCTTAGCCAGGTTGTTTTAAATGAGCTCATAAATTGTTTTATGTCCAACATTCTAAGCCCCCCTGTGCTATATGGGTGAACAATACATTTTCTCTTAATTTTGTCTGGACCATCATTCCATAGGAATTTAAAACACATATTTTGTAGACGATTAATTACTTCTTCACATGGGTTCGGGAGACTAATAATTAAATGATTTATCTTTGGCAAAGCCAATGTTTTTATGACAACAATTTTTCCTATAGGGGTTAATATTCTTTTATTCCATGATGCAAATAACTTTTCAATTTCATTGATCTTTTTTGTGTAATTAATTAATGTGATTTCGTTTAGATTTGTTGATAAAGTGACTCCCAGTATTTCGAAAGAATTCTGTTCCCATTTTAAGTTTAAATCTGGGCATAATATATTTTTGTTGTCCTTCTGAGAACCAATCCTGACTGCTTTTGTTTTATCAATGTTCAAGTATAAACCAGAGATTTCCGCATAGAATTTTAGAGTATTCATTGTGTTGCGTAGTGACTTCTCTGAGCCATCAAGTAGAACTGTAGTATCATTTGCATATTGGGATAACAGAAAATGAACATTATTGATATAAATACCAGTAATATTGGGGTTATTTTTAAGCATTAAAGCTAAGATTTCGGCACATATAATAAAGAGATATGGTGACAGTGGATCGCCTTGTCTGCAACCACGCTGCACATAAAACCATTCAGATAAATGACCATTGATAGTCACGCAAGATTCAATATTTGTGTAAAAGAGTTTGATCCATTTTATTATGTTATCCCCAAAGTTGAAAAACCGTAATACGTTGAACATAAAATCCCATGAAATTGAATCGAATGCAGTAGCAAAATCAAGCAATAAAATCATTCCTGGAGTATTATACTTCTCAGTATAAAACAAAGTATCATAAATTAGTCGGATGTTATCCCCCATAAATCGGCCCGGCAAGAATCCACTTTGGTCTTCACTGATCAGGTTATTCAAAACTGATTTTAAACGTGCAGCAATTGATGCAGATGCAATTTTATAGGACACATTAAGCAGGGAAATTGGGCGCCAATTTTTCAGAAACATTTTATCTTTATCCCCTTTTGGAATACACGTTATAACTCCCTGCTTGAATGTTACTGACATTTCTCCTGCATTAAAAGCATGATTAACAGACCGGACTAAAAAATCGCCTATATCATTCCAGAAAAAATTATAAAAGGAGGCTGTGAAGCCACTGTTACCTGGAGCAGAATTATTATTCATTTTCTTTAAACTAGCTGCCATTTCTTCTTTAGACAGGTTGTTTTCCATTGAGTTTTTTTCAGCATTTGAAATCCTGTTTGTGTTGTAATTTTCAAAAAAGGAGTTTAAGTTTATGTCATTTACTGTTCTTTTAGAATACAAGGATTTAAAATGATTCATGGTTTCATTTAAGATAACTTTTTTGATCAGTGAGAATAATTCCAGTATTTGCATGTAGTTTGTTCATCACTTTTGACACATAATTTCTATTTTCAAGATTGCAGAAATAATTTGAAGGTTTTTCTCCTTCATTTACAAAAAAATGTAACCACTTTGCTCTGGACCTAATTAATTTGCCTTCCATGTATTTTTTACGTAAATCTTGTAGTTCCTTATTTTTTTCATTTATTAAGTTGATATCTAAGTTTTTTTGATTGTTGAGAAACTCTAAATCTTTTAATATTTGTGATTCTCTTTTGATTTCTTTTTTCTTCTTATAACTTGCATATGATATAGATTCCCCCCGAATTTCTAAAAGCAAGGTTTCAAAAAACAATTGGTCGCTTATATCAAATATTATATCTTTATTACAGATTGTATCAATGTTAATTTTTTCAGTTTGGTTTGAAGAAGCATATTGGGACTTGACCCTGTTAATAGTAATTTTTATTTTATTTACAAACTCAATGTCTTTTAACAGAGAATTATTAAACTTCCAGTATGAGTTACCCTTATTTACATTTACATAACTATGTTATTCCTGGAGATGCTGTTGTTCGTATGATATAAATAATGTAGTTCTTGACTAAATAACTTCACATCTGCAGGATAAGGACATTACCTTAAGTTTAGTTTTTTACTCATAAAATGCTCTCTTTTCTATTTGTACACATGAAGTTCCAGTCCAGTATAACAATAATAGGTGTTACCAAATACAATATACCAAAATTTGTTAAAATATTAAAGCTTAGAAAATAACACTGTAGTTAAAAATATGTCATTGTTTATCCATAAAGCCTTTAACCTAAGAATAGCATGTATATGATTAAACTTTTAAGAAGCAGTTATATTCCATATCTAAAATAATGGAGATGTTGTATGTACTTGGTTAATGTCAATATATATACGTATAGTTAAATAGCTGTGCTGTAACCCTTCATCCCCCAGCCTTCGATTTTTAATGCTGATTTAAAGTTTTTAGTTTTTCGACTTTTGAAAATGATGAAACGCACGGTCGTACGTGCGTATGCCAAGCTACGGGCCTGCACGGCGTAGGGACTTCTTTCTTTGGTGTCTCGGCCCTTTTGCGATGTCATGTGATCTTCTTATCATCACGTGGTATCTTGTGAAGGCAGTGGTTACTGTACTGGTACGGGGAAGTAAGCGCTGCGGGGAGTTTGGTGAAGATTATGACAGAGATATTTTAAATGTTCGGAATACAGGGCTGTATGGGACTACTCACTCGACGAGTTAAATAAACTAATAACACAAACAATTGTTATCCGAATATTAAATTTACGTACACCATAATTATGGAATCTATCTGTTTATTTCAGGTATTGAAGGGTTATTTGCTTTGGATTGACATGGATATTTATGTAGAAGAAACCACTAACTACCAAACCATCGACTACACTTCATGCCATCCGAAACAGTGTAAGATCAGAACCCCATACAGTTGGGCCAATCGATATACAGTTGAACCCCGTTATGTCGACATCGTTTATATCGACATTCCGGTTAAGTCAACATATTTGTAAAGTCCCGATTTCTGTCCCTATATATTGTATATGGAAAATGATTTTATGTCGACATTTCTATGTCGACAATTTCGGCTATGTCGACGTGATTTCTCTGGCCTAAAGAGTGTTTTCACACCTTAATGTACTTGTTTGTGTCGACATCCTCTCGACGTGATTGAAATTGAAAAGGTGTCAATTGACCATGAAGAGATAAACAATTTTATCCCGACCTATTGTTTGTGTCACAATTAATTATTTCACAGTTTGTAAAACGGATCTGTAAATTAACATCGTATATAGTTTGCAATATGATTGATAAGTGTCGCAGCGAATATTTACCAGTTTCAGTAAAACTGATAAATTCATCTGAATATATCAGACGATGAAACATTCAACTCATTTTAGTGATGTGATTTGTTTCCTTGACAGAAACTTTCATGAGTTTGTTATACATTTTGAATGCATTTGAAAAAGTGTCAAGTGATGTGGAGCACAAAGTGATGTGCTTGAGAGTCTTCTATTAGAGATTAGAAAAGTGTTATTCAATTCAGTGGTTTATAACCAATCTTTACCGATAATGGTGGTATTATTCACAAATATTAGAACCATCTAAACAGCTGTAACATAATTTTTTGTTCAGGCAATCCTTAAAAATGTGTCTGTTTGCAGTTACGCAACCCAGAATTTTAAGTGAGTAGGTAGGTAGGTAGGACTTTTTGTTTTTATTTAGTTAAGTACTGTAGTGGCTTAAAGACTGGGAAAATTATTTTTCATCGATGAACCTGAAATGATAAATTGAGTCACAGCATTTTTCATGGGTCGGTCGAGTAACTGCAAACAAACAATCTTTTAACGTTGGCCTAATATATCAACATTTACCAGTCACAATACAAGAGACATATTTGATTTACGTGACAATACCAACTGCCAAACTAAAATTATGTACACCGTATCACATGTAAGAAATGCAACAGTGCAGTATGTGGGGCAAACTATTCAACCTGTCTCTATACCTATGCACAATCATAGATAAGCATCCTGCGTCTTCTTCTGTTGTTGCTGTAAATTTCAGTTCAGAAAAGCATAGTGTAAATGATTTCATTTAATGATTTATGCCCATTGATATGGTCAAAAATGATGTGAATGGCTTTGTAAAGAGACTTACTGGATTATTTATATACGTTTATGCTTTTTCTTAGTATGCACAACTACAACTGTATATTTTTCCACCTTTTAAACTTGCAACATAACTTCACTTCCACTGTTTATGTTTGTAAAATTTGTTATCTTGACGAAGGCTAAGCCAAAATGTTGATGCTCCGAATTTACAGAAGTGTAGCAGTTGACTAATCTATTATTACATCTGTCAAAATAAAAAATTAGCGTAAATATACTATTGTGTTATATTCCGGCTTGGTACTACATTTGAAGGACTGTTTTTTCATGTCTTCAGGAATAACATAATCAAGCATTTATGTTGTAGCAGTGTTCTGATGTTTGTGCAGAATCACACTGTACTTGGTGATGATCTTCTTTGTCATTGAAACATTACATAAGTCAGTGTTCAAACCAGCATGGCTATTTTGTACACATTGACTGAATTGCTTTCGTATATCTGTATTAGCATTTACTAAATATAAAACACAAACTCAGTCTTAGGTTACAACGGTATATTTTCAAAATACACTATAGAAATGTGGTTATTCACAAAATATGTTTACAATCAAACTAGTAACGGAATAGTAAAAGATGAATAAAGATTCATACATGACACATACAAAAACTAAATTAGACATTACACAATTTATATAGAATAACTCTGTTAAAGGATTTCACACTCTAATGAGGCTGGGTAATTTCCCTTTCATATGTATGGTAACTAACACAAAATATACTCACAGCAGTTGGAATCATATATACAGTCATTCTTAATTGATACTTGATCAGCGTTCCTATTTCTGTAGTATTCCGAAAGAGAGTTTAATCATGTGCTGCGAGCCGGCTGCCCCAACTCTTCACTTTCTTTTTTCCTTTGTATTGAAGTAATGTTTTTGTGAGGGGGACGTAGGGAGAATCCATGCTCTGACCGGCGCATTTTTGGACCATAAAAATCCCTTTTTCAGGCGGTGTTATATTCTTTTCAGGATAATTGTTTCAGTCATTCCTGTTCGTACAGCTTGGGCAGAAATACAAACATACTCGGCACATATTTATAAATTATTAACTTTATTTCTCAATCTAGACTAATTATTTTGGTATCACATAGAATATTCTACATTTTCTTAATTTATACACATGCAATACATTGAAACAATGATCAAGATTTGGATTAGTGCATCAAACTACACAACTCACCATGAAAAAGGCAAATGTGACTGCTAATGCTAGTTGGTTGCTAGTTTATGGTGCAACATTAATACATTCCTGCTGTTCCATGTCAGGAAGAAACCCATTCTCAATACCACACAAAAGCAGCCTTGTAACCACTGAACAAAATGTATGTGTTCTTGAACGATTGAGTATGCCACATTATGCGTCAGTATCAGCTCATCAGCAGGGAGGCATTTGCCGTACTTTCTGTTCTGTTTCCTGCTACTATGATGTTTAACGCTGCTGCTTCTGAATACGTGTACTGGTATGATGATATTTTTTTATAATTCGCTGATGAACAGTGACATCACAGTTGCCTTGCAGTAGTTATGTCTGCTGCTGTTATGAACGAAACAAAGTTTGCATTTAGGTATTCATGAATCTGCAAATGTATCCTTTCAAAAGGAGTTTACTAAGTTTGGTATTTTTTACCTGGGTCATGAAATATCCTCAATGTATATTTGATTAACCAAATCCATCTACTACCAATAAGACAATAACAACAAGAATGAATAGAAAACTTTGGATATTTTATTGCTCATAATATAATATAACAACTTATAAAATACTTAAACATATTTTATTACAAATAATATTTGCATTTAAAAACAAGTATACATACA
This sequence comes from Mactromeris polynyma, assembly GCA_032209605.1. Lineage (NCBI taxonomy): Eukaryota > Metazoa > Mollusca > Bivalvia > Venerida > Mactridae > Mactromeris > Mactromeris polynyma. Next base: position 17,355,237 of record JASFXZ010000006.1, on the reverse strand, counting down.
AATTAATACAAATAATGACCAATTACTATACTAGACATGAATATATCAATATAACAACACATGTGCAATGAATATCATGTTAAAATAACCTCTCTTCAACAACACAATCAACATTTCCTATAGTAATAATTTAAGTGAAAATCTACTTTTATTAAAATACTGTGTAAGGAAAATATCAATCACTGTAGAGTAGTCGGGTTTTCGAGTTTGATTTACTTTTGATTATATGGTATCATATATACGTTAATTCTTAATTGGTACTTGATAGGCGTTCCTATTTCAGTAGTACTCAGAAAGACAGGTTAATCATGTGCTGCGAGCCGGCTGCCCAAACACTTTGCTTGGGGAGATAGGGAGAATCCATGTTCTGACAAGCGAAAAGCCTCTCTCCGACCCCTGACTTCTGAGTATTATTACGGTAAACTTGGATAAATATAATCAATTAAAACATGTATGTGCATTTATATCTTATGTTTGACCATCTCCTCTTAATTATCTTAATATACAATCTATTATTATTATTGTCGTAATACTTGTAATTTGCTGAACTAAGATAAACTTCTTATTGCGTTGTGTACTAAACCTTGAATGATCAAAACCCCGTGCTTATTCACGTAAGTTTCGTTTCGGAACACCTCGGCCATTCAACTACGGAGCAATGCCTCGGATGTATCTAGCCTGGGGTCCTGGCTCACTGATTGCTAACGATGTCAGTATAGGCAGGCGGAATACAATCACTTCGATTATCTGATTGGACAAGATTACCTTATAATATATGCGCGCGCATTTTCTTTATCCAGTATCTTGATCACGTGATAAACTTCAGTCCTGATCAGCGCTGAAACATAGTCACGTGGATTGATTACGCCTGGCCTTACCGACGCGGAGCAATAGGAGGTTTGGCCAGGATTCCAGGCTAGGATGTATCAGGATTGTTAAATTTGTCAAAAAAGTTAACATTTTTATACTCTTGCAAGAAATAGTCCGCGTAGTCATTTCAAAATGGATGACTTTGAGCGTTCTTTAAGCAAAACATTACAAAAAATTGGAATTTTCTTCGAGTTGAAGAAGGAGCAAAAGGATTGTTTGTTAAAATTGTATAACTGTAACGATACTGTTGCTGTGCTACCGACAGGTTATGGAAAAAGTATAATTTTTCAGCTTTTGCCTTGTTTGATGCATGCGAAATATTGTATGTCCGAACCAATGATTGTTTTGGTGGTTACACCGTTGAATTCCATTATGGAAGATCAAGTTTCAAATTTCAAATCTGATGTTATTTCTTCGCGTTTCCTTTCTTTTGATGGTCAAATTGCTTCGACTTTTGATGAAGAAGCCGGCTGTGATGGATTTGAAGTAGATGGTATGCTGTTTTAGTACGTATATTTTGATTTAATTTATATTATTTGCGGAATACTACTAGTGTGATGATGTATTAAGTCGATGTGATGTTGAATTTTATGTGTGGGTATATGATATTCCGATATAGCTTTATAGATATGTACAACAGAAACTTATGTTTACAAATATTTTGTTAACAGGTCTAGGATTACTTACCAATAATCATAACTAGATCTACTGCCAAAAATATTTTCATAACAAATTACCATCATGATGATGCATATCATTGTCAGCACCAGACTGATATGACTAAATGTGGCTGGTCAAAATTGAAAATCATATGTCTGCATTTGAATGAAGAAGCCAATATACATTTATAATATGAACTATCAATTAAATAACAACATTTATAAATGTGTGTCTGCAGCAAGTGATACTGACTGTTGATTACTCCAATTTTACAAAATATCGAAATAGTACTTTTTTCGATAACTCTAAATATCGATGACAATAACATCTCATACGTCGTCATTATTGAATTTATATGGAGTGAATGCTATAGTGAAATAAAAAATAAATTATGTGCTAAACAGTGCGAGTAATTTGTCTGAGAATTGGGGTCTCCCTAATTAGCGACAAGAAGCGTCCGGAAGCATCCGAAAGCGACAAGAAAGAAAAAATATACATTTTATGAATAAAAGATGATTATGTATGATTATATATGTATGAAAATGTGTTTTTATTTCGGCACCGTTTATAAAAGTTTTTATGACTGCGTAAAAATCCAACTCTATACAGTAGAAGTTGAATAGCGACACGAAGCGACAAGAAGGAAAAATACAATCTATGAATAAGTTATAATTATATATGTATTAAAATACTAATATATATTATTTCGTCCATAGAACACAGATGCCCCCACTTGCAGCCTTTGTCACAAAAACAAATGCTATTATTCTGCTCATAGTGTGTGAATGGATATCAAAATTACCAAGGGAACAACTGTACTGATTATGGTGATAATTCAAGGGCCATAACTTTGCACTTACTGGGCATAACCATACATGCAACCCCAGGTGCACAACTATACAGGTTGGTGAACATTCCCGTAAAGTCTTATGACTCTGGCTCATATACTTTTTGAGATATGAGTGACACAAGATTTTGTGACGGACGGAAGGACGGACATGGGCAAATATATATGCCCCCCTCCCCCTTCAGAGTGGGGGCATACAAATCTCTTCATTAAAGATCTTTGTATATTTTCATATTTATAATTATACTCAGACATACATGTGAGGTTGGGGAAATTTAGGGGCGTGTGCGCCGGGTGCGCCCCCCTTGGATCCGCTAGTAGACTGCCCGTTAATAACATAAGGAAATCTTCATAGATTCTAGGACACATTCACTGTTTGACTAAATCACCCATGTGAACCAATACACAAGTTCCAGATGATATCAGTGTATTGTAATACATATTATAATTATTAGTTATAACTGTAAAATATTAAGTAGCAGTGTACCTGCATGGAGAAGTCGAATGAGTGAATGTAGCACATGTATGCGTTAAGGTTTAATATCCACTGACAACCACACTCAATGTGTAGATTGAGTGTACGTTACGTACATGATCTAGCTAATAATATTTAAATTAGAGCAGTAATGGCATGAATTGAAAGGTATGTTGGCGATTCGACTATTTTTATGTTTTTTTAAATGCTCGACACTGAAACGACAAAAAACGACAGAGTACGAAACGGCAAGAGTACGAAACGACCTGTATTCGTTACAGCAAATTATAAAATGAAAATACATTAGTATATACGCAGAGTAACGACATACAGTTCTTCGACTGTTAGAGACTGTAAACATGCATTTAAGCATCACCAGATAAAACATCTTCACAATACATGACTAAAGTATTCGTTTTCTCTCAAACATTCAATGTGAAAAACAACACGATTCGTACTCACCTTGTAAGAATGTTTACATGTTTCGCAAAACTTTCGACACGCTATATTATCAAATTATATTGTACGGACTAGTTCGTATAAAATAGTTGTTTATTGTTAAAATAAATATAACCCACGACATAAAAACACACATACACAGGTGACATTATAAAGAAATAATAACATTTTAATTATAGAACTTACTTTTGATTAATTTGTAACATTTTACATTTTGATTACCTTTAACTAGCGACAAGAATACATATGGCAAACACAATTAATGTCTAATCCCCACTCAATTAAAATATAATCCATAATTGTTATTATGATGCATTCTACAAATGGTGTCACGGACCTATATACCAGGTCCGTGGTATATAGGTCCGTGATGGTGTTAATCTATTTAACTTTTGATTGAAGAAGTGTGGTGTTTGGTGTGTGATATCGAATAATTATCAGTTTTTCACACCTATGTAAAAGGGCACGTGAGTTTATATTGGCGGTTTATCTCTATATTATAAAGAACATTTGAGATCGAAAATGTGTATAGTTGAAAATAACCAGGCTGGTATCATGTGATTAAAATTATCCAAAGATCTGTTCTATTTTAATGAAGATGTTTTGCTATGTAATACTTACGTTTTACCTACCAATTCGCCTTTATTCAACCAACATGAATTTGATTTTTTTTAGCAAATAGAGTCTGATATAGAAAAATATAAATCGTCTGGCAGAATTTACGTAACGGGCGACTTTAATGGAAGAACTGCTTCTTTATCAGATGTTATAGATCGTGATCGTTATTTATATAATCAAAATGACAGTTATGAACTAGATTTTGAACTTAAAGCACGAGCTAATACTGACCATGTGACTGATTCCCACGGTAGGAGATTATTAGATTTGTGTAAAAATACAGGTTTACGTATTGGTAACGGTCGACTGCACAATGACATTTACGGTGAATATACATTTCACTCTCACAATGGATCGAGTACAGTTGATTATTTATTATTAAGTACCGAACACTTTCGTAATGTTTCGCATTTTCAAATTAACGACTTGAATGAATTCTCCGATCATTGCGGTTTAACATTTTCAATCCTAGGAAAATTAAGCGACTCGTAAATACCTCAAAACGATACCGACGAAACATTGTTTATACAATGGGATTCATCAAAAATCATAAACTTTAATTTAAGATTGAATGATAACGAGCATGCTATGACACAATTATCATCGGATTTAGATTCTAATGATAAAGATATCAATGATATCTTATCAGACCTCATGTCAATAATGCATCAATCAGCCGCTGACGTTTTTGGTAAAACTCTTAAAAAAACTTTCAAACAAAAACAAACACAAAAATGGTTCAATACTGAATGTTTTAATGCAAGACGTGAGTTTAAAAAGACAAGAAACCTGTATTTGAGGTCTAAAACTTATGAAAATAAGACAAACTTCTTAAATGTAAAACAACATTTCTGTAAAAGAAAAAGAAAAGAGAAATATCAAAAACAACAAAAACAAATATTATCAGAAATGACAGTTAAAAATCCCAGGAAGTTTTGGTCGAAAATGAAACAATAGTATAAAAAGCCACCAACTAATGCTAAAGCATTAACAGTTGAAGAACTACATGACCATTTCAAACATTTATTTGGATCTAACGATAGTTACGATAATTATGACCATAATTTAACTGATCTAAATATATCGGATGATCTTTTAGATAATGAAATTACACTTGATGAACTAAAAAAAGCCGTATTCTCGCAAAATAATAACAAAAGCAGCGGGCTTGATGAACTGGTAGCCGAAATATATAAACATTCATTTAAAAAAATATCATATTTTATTCTAAAATTATTTAATCGCATATTCATGGGGGGAAACTATCCAATATCTCGGGGGGAAGGCATAATTGCGCCAATTTTCAAGGGAGGAATTGCGGAAGAACCAAAAAATTACAGAGGGATAACTTTGATAAACGTTTTAGCAAAAAATTACTCTCAAGTGTTAATGAATAGACTCACTAAATGGTCACATGACAATGATTTTATATCACATAACCAATTTGGATTTCAAAAGGGCAAATCAACGACTGACTGTATATTCCTGTTACATGCAATTATTGCAAAACACTAGATTCGAAGCAAAAACTATATTGTGTCTTTATAGACTTTGAAAAATGCTTTGACCGTATCAACAGATCGTTCTTATGGGAAAAATTATTAAACATTCAAGTCAGTACACAATTTGTATCGGCTTTAAAGGCTAAGTATAATACAATTAAACAGTGCGTGCGATACAAAGGTAAAACGTCCGATTTTTCTTCTTCACATATTGGATTAAAACAAGGTGATCCACTCTCTAGTTTAATGTTCATTTTATTTATAAATGATATCTTACACAATATTTATACAAATTTAGAAGTAATATTTTCTGTGAACTTAAGATATTTTTACTTCTTTTTGCTGATGACGCGGTATTATTTGCGCATACACCCGAAACCTTACAACTAATGCTCAATGATCTAGAACAATATTGTCGTACATGGGGGCTTACAATAAATGTAAATAAAACCAAAGCGATGGTATTTGAACGCGGGCGAGGTACGCAGTGTAATATAGAATTAAACAATATACGCTTAGAAGTTGTCACTTCCTTTAAATATCTCGGTACCCATTTATTTAAAAATGGTTCTTGGTATAGAACACAATTACGAATTGCCCAACAATCAGCGCATGCGTTGCATAATCTATTTATAGTATATAACCAAATTATATTAACTTCTGTTGAAAAATGTCGATTATTTGATAGTCTAGTCGGATATATATTAAACTACAATGCATCCATTTGTGGTTATCATGACGCTAAACTCGTAGAACAAATTCATTGTAAATTTTTAAGAAAAGTTTTAAATGTTAAAAAATCAACAAACTTAGACGGGCTTTACGGAGAACTAGGGCGTTATCCTATGAAAACTGCGAGACAAATCATAATGATTAAATATTGGCTTACTGTACTGAAATCAAAAAATTCTTTGATCATTAACATTTATAAAATGCTGTCAGAAGATGCAAATAATGGACTGTCATACAGTGGGTTAAATTGGGCTTATCATATAAAATTATTATTAGATGAAAACGGTCTAGGAAATGTCTGGTTATCACAAAATCCAAATAGTATTAACTATAAGGCTATTAAACAAAGAATATTGGATGTTTTTAAACAAACTTGGTATACTTATATAAATAACTCGAGCAGATTATCTGAATATTGTTTATTTAAACATGATTTTGTTATGGAAACATATCTTAATATTAATATTGATCAGAAATATCTAATTGTCCTTTCAAAATTTCGACTATACTCAAATAAGCTAACAATAGAGACTGGCAGATATAATAATTTAGAAAGACAACATCGTATCTGCCCACAATGTAATCTGCAAGTTATAGAAAATCAGTATCATTTTTTGTTAGTATGTCCTAAATATAGACAATTAAGATTAAAATTCTTCCAACCATATTTTCGTAATTGGCCAAATATCAAAAAATTTGAAATTCTTATGTCCACAAAATCAATCAAATTAATAGGTAACTTAGCAAATATTTTACTTTTCGCTTTTAAAGAAAGAAATTAGAACTATAAATACGTTGAAAATACTGTTAATACATGTACTTACTTCCAAATATGAAATCTTGTTCTTGAACAAAAATTGTTCACCACTTATACATGTACATTTGTTTATTTGTTTGTTTGGCTATATTTATGTAATATTTTATGCCAATAAACTATATGTTATGTTTATGTTATGTTATATTAAAGATTGGGCATTGTTTGTTCATACGTATCAACGCTTCTATACACATCTAGCGTCTGTTTTGGAAACATCAATGGATGAAACCCAATTAAGTCTTAATGACATGATTTTTGGGACTGATGAAGAAAAAGCTCTGGTTAAGGCAATGCAGTAATCTTTTCCAAATTCCAAATTGACGCTTTGTACCCGCCAGTTGCCTTTTTTTGGGTGAAAAATTCAAAAGGCATTTAAAATACAAAGTTGACCGTATCAACAGATCGTTCTTATGGGAAAAATTATTAAACATTCAAGTCAGTACACAATTTGTATCGGCTTTAAAGGCTAAGTATAATACAATTAAACAGTGCGTGCGATACAAAGGTAAAACGTCCGATTTTTCTTCTTCACATATTGGATTAAAACAAGGTGATCCACTCTCTAGTTTAATGTTCATTTTATTTATAAATGATATCTTACACAATATTTATACAAATTTAGAAGGAATATTTTCTGTGAACTTAAGATATTTTTACTTCTTTTTGCTGATGACGCGGTATTATTTGCGCATTCACCCGAAACCTTACAACTAATGCTCAATGATCTAGAACAATATTGTCGTACATGGGGGCTTACAATAAATGTAAATAAAACCAAAGCGATGGTATTTGAACGCGGGCGAGGTACGCAGTGTAATATAGAATTAAACAATATACGCTTAGAAGTTGTCACTTCCTTTAAATATCTCGGTACCCATTTATTTAAAAATGGTTCTTGGTATAGAACACAATTACGAATTGCCCAACAATCAGCGCATGCGTTGCATAATCTATTTATAGTATATAACCAAATTATATTAACTTCTGTTGAAAAATGTCGATTATTTGATAGTCTAGTCGGATATATATTAAACTACAATGCATCCATTTGTGGTTATCATGACGCTAAACTCGTAGAACAAATTCATTGTAAATTTTTAAGAAAAGTTTTAAATGTTAAAAAATCAACAAACTTAGACGGGCTTTACGGAGAACTAGGGCGTTATCCTATGAAAACTGCGAGACAAATCATAATGATTAAATATTGGCTTACTGTACTGAAATCAAAAAATTCTTTGATCATTAACATTTATAAAATGCTGTCAGAAGATGCAAATAATGGACTGTCATACAGTGGGTTAAATTGGGCTTATCATATAAAATTATTATTAGATGAAAACGGTCTAGGAAATGTCTGGTTATCACAAAATCCAAATAGTATTAACTATAAGGCTATTAAACAAAGAATATTGGATGTTTTTAAACAAACTTGGTATACTTATATAAATAACTCGAGCAGATTATCTGAATATTGTTTATTTAAACATGATTTTGTTATGGAAACATATCTTAATATTAATATTGATCAGAAATATCTAATTGTCCTTTCAAAATTTCGACTATACTCAAATAAGCTAACAATAGAGACTGGCAGATATAATAATTTAGAAAGACAACATCGTATCTGCCCACAATGTAATATGCAAGTTATAGAAAATCAGTATCATTTTTTGTTAGTATGTCCTAAATATAGACAATTAAGATTAAAATTCTTCCAACCATATTTTCGTAATTGGCCAAATATCAAAAAATTTGAAATTCTTATGTCCACAAAATCAATCAAATTAATAGGTAACTTAGCAAATATTTTACTTTTCGCTTTTAAAGAAAGAAATTAGAACTATAAATACGTTGAAAATACTGTTAATACATGTACTTACTTCCAAATATGAAATCTTGTTCTTGAACAAAAATTGTTCACCACTTATACATGTACATTTGTTTATTTGTTTGTTTGGCTATATTTATGTAATATTTTATGCCAATAAACTATATGTTATGTTTATGTTATGTTATATTAAAGATTGGGCATTGTTTGTTCATACGTATCAACGCTTCTATACACATCTAGCGTCTGTTTTGGAAACATCAATGGATGAAACCCAATTAAGTCTTAATGACATGATTTTTGGGACTGATGAAGAAAAAGCTCTGGTTAAGGCAATGCAGTAATCTTTTCCAAATTCCAAATTGACGCTTTGTACCCGCCAGTTGCCTTTTTTTGGGTGAAAAATTCAAAAGGCATTTAAAAAACAAAGTGGGAATTAATGAAAAAAGAACCAAAGACATGTATGATGATGTATTTGGTCCAGGTGGTCTCTTAGAGTCTGATACAAATGTGGACTTCACACAAAAAGCTTCTGAAAGTCAAAGAAAACATGAAAAAACAGTAGGCAATTATTTGACCGATAAAGTAATATCATGTCAACAAATTTGTTTATGAGATTCGCACCAGTGATAACAAGGTTCCTCTGAACTGGAAAAAACAATAATGGTAAATAATCTTAAAATCAAATCAAAATTGGACACCTGACAAATTATCGACAAAATTCATAAATAATGTACCCTTCAGGAAGCGTTGACAAAAGGGGCACGTTAAGGTCAAAATCAGCAAAAACAGTGTCAAACAAACGCATACGACCAGAATAACAGAAGCCATATCAGCGCACAAGGACTCAGTGAAGTAGGTCCGGATACGCATACGATATCAAATAACTGGTGGGATCAAATGTAGTTTTGTGTTACATTAATTTTAAAATGATATATTTTGTAAAAATCTCTTCCTGTTTGATCAACGGTAACTGAACGCTCAATAATGGTAACATTAACTTCTTGTCTCATTTTATTACTTAATTTACCAATATATAAGTTCTAAATTAAAACACTTATGAATAAATCTTCTTGACGCTATATCTACAGGTGCTATATACACTTGAATACCCGCGCTAAATCTTCTTGTCGCTAAACCATCTTGTCTAATTCGTATGTATAGAGTTGGATTTTTATCTCATTTTATTACTCAATTTACTAATATATAAGTTATAAAATAAAACACTTAAGAAGAAATATAAATGTAACCGTCAGCCGAAACCTTCTTGTCGCTAAATCTTCTTGTCACTAATTCGAATGTAAAGAGTTGGACTTTTACGCTGTCATAATAACTTTGTTCAGCAACAATAGAGTTTTACAATAGATCACTCAAAATAATATATATTAGTATATTTTAATACATATAGAATCATAACTTATTCATAAATTGTATTGTTCCTTCTTGTCGCTTCGTGTCGCTATTCAACTTTGGATTTTTACGCAGTCATAAAAACTTTTATAAGCGGTGCTGAAATTAAAAATTTGGCAATATATCACTAGAAATACTATCTATAAACATATTTTCATACATATATAATCATTATTTATTTATAAAATATATTTTTTCTTTCTTGTCGCTTCTTGTCGCATCCGGACGTTTCTTGTCGCTAATTAGGGAGACACGATAATTGCATTGTTCTATACTATCAATTCAGAAGGTTTTTATACACCTTGTTTAATTTTTTTAACTTATCCTTTACTTGAAGCCTGTATATTTTGACTCAAATGTGATAATTTCATACCCAGATCAGCCTACATTGATCAGTGCAAAATGAGCAAGTCAACTGTCAAGTAAAGTAATATATATATTTATTCACAAAGTCAGTAGTACTAAAAAATACTACAATGATAATTATGGGATTTAATATTTAAACAGACCAGTACATAGTACATGTATGAAAATATAGCATTACTGTGATTACATCATTATTCCGTAAATGCATATGTAATATTATACATGTATACATCATCAGTAGTATTGTAAGTTATACATTTTTACATTCTGAACAATATAATGCTTATGAGGTCTACAAGCAAGAAATAGTAAGCCTAGCACATGTACATTATAACAAACTTTTGCAAATTGCAACTCATAACATCCATGTAGCAGTAAATGATGATAATACATATATGGTAAAAAACATGCAAAAAGCACATTGTGTTTTTTTCTTAATTATTAAGAATATAATCATTAAACATTAAATTTTGAACTAACCAAATGAAAACGTGTTGTAGCAAGCAATACAAATAATGCTTACACACACACATGCTGAACACATTGCATACTGTACATGTATACATAGTAATAGTGTGGATCTGAATTGGTTGCACCTTGGAAAACAGAAATATGCATGAAGTAAATTGAGTGTTTTGCTGTTTTATTTTTCTAGATTTAACCACACAGAGTTAGACTACCCACTACCATGTCACTGAGTGAAAGAAAGGATGCAGTAATATTGTTTATTCTTATCATGAGGCCATGTTCAACAGTAATGTAATGAAAATCCTGCAGTCTCGGTTGTATCAAGAACGCGTATGTGCAGTAGTTATAGACGAGGCTCATATGGTGGTAATTCTAATATTTTTTAATCGAATGCATTACCTTGCTTTGTGAATATGTTGGTTAGCTCAGCTGGAAGAGCATTTCAGAATCCTGGTCTAACATGTTCTTGTAAGGTACATGTAGCAGGTAGTTGTCTTTAATCATATTTAGATCAATGTTACTTCAAAATCGTTAAACTTTTTCAAAAATATTAGGAAATATGAATTGTAATAATCGTAAAGTATTGAACACATTTTCTCTGATTTCAAAGATTATTTGAAAAAAAATAAGTTAACCATTTTGTTTCATCAATGATTTGTTTTCTTTCTGAAAACTTCACAACGCTTAGAATCTGTTCAAATAATTATTTCAAAACAATGGACGCGTAGAATGATTCCTTCAAAATAAGGGATTTTATATATAACATAATATTCTCATCATACTAATCATAATAACATAACAATCATAATAACATTCAACTAAGTACAACTATGTATCTACTTTAACATATGATAGGTTCAAGAAATTCATTTTTATATTTATGTAAATGTATGCACGTATAATAAACACCTTGCTGTTATTACATGTTGGGCTGCAAAATGGCACCAACCAATAATTTCCTCCATTCATTCAGTTACATGGATTATTAATACACACATTCAAACGATTCATAAAAACGAACAATGTTAATGTACATACTACACGACTGGATGAGAAAATGTTACATACAAAACGGGTGAAAGTACAAGCCGTTTGAACCTAAACCTTTAATTTTCATTACTCAGTACATAAGTTTAAACAAAGTTTACAAAATTAATGTAGTATTGAAATGGTGCTTAATACTTTCAGGGGCGATGATTTCAGATCAAGCTTTAAGCGCCTCGGGGAATTAACTTGTATTTTCCACGATGCTGGCCATCTGGCACTTACTGCCACAGCTACCCCAACACAGATCAAGGATCTTGCAAATGTTTTACTGTACACTACACCATGCAATATAGCTGTGAATCCAGATCGTCCAAATATCTATTTGGAACTATTAACAAGACCTCCAAATGTGCATAAGTTTGAAAAGTATGACACTTTAATTAATCCAATCTCTGTAGAGCTGTCAGAAAAATTGATAAATTTTCTAGTCACTATAATGTATGTGGAGAGTTTGGAGGCTCTTGGCTATTGTTACAGGTATATTTCATACGATCTTAATGATAAGCAATACCTTGGTGATCCTATACCTGAAAATCGTATATTCGCACAATATCACACAGACTATACTGCAGATATGAAGAAGTCGCTGAACTAAGTAAAGGAAAAGCCCAAGTTGTGCCTGGTAATGGCAACAGTTGCCTTAGGAATGGGACTCAATTCTCCATCTGCGATTCGTATAATTCATTGTAGGCCTCCAACTACGTTGGAGCAGTACTTACAAGAGATAGGTCGAGCAGGCAGGAAAGGTCAGTTGTCATATGCTGCATTGCATTACAATAGCAGTGATGTATCAAACTCAAGGAAAGGGATGAGTCATCCAATTATTAATTATTGTAAAAATGAACATACATGTCTGAGACTGCAACTGGTGCAACATTTTGGATTTGATTGTGTTGGAGAAAGTGAATTGTGCTGCTCAAACGGTACAAAAACTTAGACATAAATATCATTAAATTAATAAATAAGTAAATGTTAAGTGAAAATAAGCTATCAATTATTATGTTTTATCTTTGTCAAAGTGGCAACTTCTGATAATTTCATATGATGCTAATAATGTAATAACTTATCAAGTTTGATGTTCATTTCTTCACAACATAATGTTACATAATCAAGTAAAAATATGTCTTATCATTGTTCCGTTGTTTTGTAATGTACACTATTAAAGATGTATCTGTCTCATCTGAACCTATTTTTTTAATGGATTTTATCATTAATAAGAACAATTTCCATGTATAAATGTTTAAAACAATCGTGTTCATTCATATTACTTTAAGACAAAACAAGTAAAAACAACTGCTTGTTAAAAAACTGGAAGCTATTTTTTTATTTATGATAGTACTTTCATTTTTGACAAATCAGAGAAATTCATTATAAATGTATGCTGTGATAATGCATTTTGTGGTTTAAGTTTTAACTAGATTAAGTATATTTTTAAATAATTGTTTATGTAAACAAGTGAACCAGAAAATGAGCATAATATATATTTAAAAAAAGTGTAATAACATCGAATGAATTGTACGAGGTGCTCCGAATGGCCTGGGTAAAAACCTGGGATTTTGACTCATGATTTTAACGGCACTATTCAGGGGTCTTTATTATCGACCGAACAGACTTTTGAGAGTACGGAAAAACCGTAGCAATCCTTCACGAGTAGAAGCAGACACAAATCGCTAAGATCACTGTCAATCAAACGTAACTCCGCCCAAGGTGCGCAAGTAAACTATCTACCTTACAAACGGGATGTTGACATTCGCACTCTCGCCAATTTCGCCCGTCAAAGTAGCAATACAAGATGGATTTTAACGTTGAAACAACTTCTGATCGAATTCGTATTGGCTCAAGAAGGAGCAAATAATAGCAATATCGACGGTGATCTAAGTAGGGTAATAACTAAGTGCGCACCGCCTCCATAGCAACTCTCCCATCTTCTTATTTAACAGGTGCTCGATTCACTATTTTTTTTACAAAACAAGTCGTCAAAAATACATTTCCACGTACATACACGGCATAGGCATATCCGGTCCACATGTAAAAAATATTTTCACTTCAATATATTGCATAAGACGACTTCACTCAGAAAATAAACAAAAACATTCAAAATAAAAGGTTTACAACTGAATTCCAATGCCGCGAATTCCAAACAAGTTACGGGAAATAGCCATTTGGATGCTGGATGCATGAATTCCTAGTGAAGAGATGGCACCACAAGTTGGGTATATGTACAGGCAGTTGGGAGTCTTAGTTCGATTCGCGCAGACCGGAAGAACCGGAAAGCGGTTTTGTACGGACTTCGTCCCTATGTTATATATGTTTTGACGGACCGTTCAATGGGCCGAGGGACACATCAATTGGACATGGCAGAACTGGCGAACGATTCTTTTTCCGACGAATCAAGGTTTGCGTTGTCCCGGCTGATGGCCGAGTGAGAGTCTACCGACGTAGAAATGAGCGTTATGCTGACTGTTGCATAGTGCAAAGGGATAGTTTTTGGGGCGGAATATCAGTTACGGTCTTTGCCGGTATTGGTTATGGACATCGGACTTTACCTGTGGTCATTGAGGGTAATTTGAATGCTCGTCTCTACAAACCCATGGCGACATTTCAACATTTCAGCAAGACAATACTAGAGTCCACGTCGTTCGTGATAACATTCGGTTTTTACAAAATTGCAACATCGATTTCATAGGCAACTGGCCCTGAAAATCCCGGATTTAAATCCGAAACGCCCAAATCCACCTGATAACGTCAATGAGCTCTGAGATGCATTTCTAGGAAGAGTTGAATAATATCCCTAAATCCGATATCAAAAAGCTTGTTCACTCAGTGCGACGTCGCTGCCAATTCGCCATAAATGCACGCGGTGGTCATTCACCTTACTGGTGTCAGATTTTCAAATCCGACCCCTACGTAGGTTGAAATCAGTAACATGAAAAATATATTTCAAAACGATCACTCTAAAAATTAACGAATATTCCAATTCAAGTTTAGCGAAAGTTTCTTTTTTGGTTCAGTATACTATAGCTCTACTTTCTGACGCAGTTGTTAAGGCAAACAATACTATGTTCATCTGGTTTTCATACAACATTGTCATGTTCACAATAATAAAAATAACGCCTCTATCGTGATCAAAATGTTTTCTTTGCAAACGTAACACTGTTGCAATAATAGTGTTCATTACTTTGCCTCGGAAGACAAATACTTAACAATAAACAAGTTAATGTGTTTAGGTTTGGTAAACACATATATATATATGCCTTATCGAACGGTACGTTACCTTACCTAAATCCACTGCAGACGTAATCATTATTTGTCTTAATATGCAATACTTTCCTTAGATTTTTTGTATGTACATTTAAATTAACCTAATGTGTAATGTTATAACAAGTAATCAACAATATATAGTGCAGATATTGTATTAGAAGTGGATTTCGGTTATGGTAAATTGGATTCGGTAAATTACCGAAATTCAGTGGATATCGGTAAGGTAACGTACGCCTTATCGAAAGGTTAACCAATCCGCGTCAAGGTTAGTTTAGTGATTAACGTTAGATTTGATTGGTTTACACACCACTGATATGCAAATTGCAAAGCCATGTTAGTACGGCTGCGTCTGAAAATGTTCTAAAGCTTCAAAATCCCCCAAACATTATGTGTTAAGGTAAAAATATGCTTAATTGTGTGTGTTAATGTTTTACCTAAACGAGCATGAAACTTTATTTCATATAGTTAAAAACATAAATAAATATGCATTTTAAAGAATACATTAATAATGTATTTTTCTGTTGTTGTGGACAAAACGAGTTTGTAATATCTTCAAATTTAAACATCCATTTGTTTAATATGCAGGGTTTCACGATTTTTTTCCATTCGTAACATAAAGAGATACTGTTTTCTTTTTGAATTGGTATTACATTACAATTGTTCGTATTACAATGTCTGAGCCAATGTTGCAACAAAACTAAATGAAGCCCGTTCAAATGTTTTACGCCCAGATGGGCCAGATTCGTCATTAAGAAATATCGAGTTACCCCACTGAATAGGTATCGAGACTTTTCAACCCCAAGACTTTTCAACCCCAAGACTTTTCAACCCCTAAGGTAAAATATCCAAGACTTTTCAACCCCACTGTCATTTTCAACCCCTAATTAGCCTAAGACTTTTCAACCCCTGTTAAAATCAAAACTTTTTAACCCCTAATAAACCAAGACTTTTCAACCCCTCGAATATGTTTTTAATTGGACAATTATCACATTTGTTGGCTGGAAAAATGTTGACAAACACGTTGTTTAAGTTTAATTTTTTAAGTTTATTTACATTCCAAAATGAATACTTATGAAGCATATACAGTTAAACTTCAAAACCTCGAACTGCCGTCGGACCTAGCAATTAGTTCGAGCTATCTACTGTTCGAGGCATCTACGGTATACGCGTATATTTCCTAATTGACAGTCGCCGGTTTTCATACTGAATGCACGTCGATCAATAGTCGCACCATTATTCATAATAATAAAATTAAAAAAGAAATGAAAGCAAAGCAAACATGATTCCCTGTGGCACCTTATTCTCTCTCGTTTATTCTTATACGCATGAATTGTCTGTCACATAGTACATGTACAGTGGAAACTCCCTAATCCGGAAACTCTCCGATCCGGAAACTTCCTGCAACCGGACAATTTTCTCGGTTTAGTTCCTCCAATACGACATATAAAAAATCCCCACAGTCCGGATCCTCCCTACTGCGGAATCCGAACGAATTTTTCTGTCCGGATTGTTATTTTACAGGTAAAATAAATCTCCCAAAACCGGACGATAATTTTCCGCAAAAATACGTCAGATCGTATAATGACTGAGAATTGAGAGAATAGTTTAATTGTCTCTATGAATACATACCATTAGACGTTATCATCGTATGCATTACGTTTTGATGGAAACAAGGTAAGACCGGGTACGACATGTACTTATTTTGTAAACAATTGGAAAACATTGGATGTGAGCGCAGAAAAGGGCCCATTAGGTACACAAATCACAATTCAAAATTTTTACCCTAGATTATTTTTTTCCTCTACGAAAAATCTTTTGAAATAAAGCTATGGTGCATAGTTTTCAGGTATGGTGTTTTGATAATACATCGTACTAAGTGCATAGCTTGTCAGGTTTTATGGACAGTATAATGTCGCAAAATACCCATACTTAATTTCAGCTATGTTTAAAAGCATTGGACTGTAAAATGAGTCATTGAAATACTTGCTTGAGATTCGTGTATCCACCTTGTGCAGTGAAATTATATTCAAAGCTTATTCTATAACGAATAAACACATTATAATGATAATTTACATAATTTATGGAAGAATTCAGACAACCAATATTTCACACATCATGCATTTTGCATATCGCATTGCACATCTTCCTCTTATGAAAGTTGCATAAATATGTTGGTCTCTTATAACTTATGATTTTGGGCTATAAATTGAATTTTCAAGTTTATATACATTTTGTAGCTTAAATTAGTCTGCAAAGTCAAATAAAAGAATGCATTCAGATATTATATAGTACATCGCGATAACGCAAACAACCTCTAGCCAAATGGTATTTAGGTCTTTGCTCTAGCGAACATATTCAAATTACTGAAAGAATGTCTTGCCTACGGACATTCAATAGAGGAATTCTCTCCAGTCCGGACTCTCCTCTAATCCGACCTTTAAAGTTTGTCCGAGGGGTGTTCGGCAAGTAATTATCACGAAGTGCGAATAACATGTGTATACTAGTATATTAAGCGGTCATTGAAAGGTGTGAATTATTGTATTGTTCGACCTATCTATAGTGAACAATGAATGAAATGATAGCTAGGGACCCCAAATCCTGTTCGAGTGTTCGACCTATCTCTGTTCGAGTGGTCTACTGTTAGATAATATGAAATAAGAAGGGGTTTTGCCGGGACTTAAGAACCTGTTCGAGGTATCTACTGTGTTCGAGCCAAAACTGTTCGAGGTTTCGAAGTTTTACTGTATACACCAAAAAACATATCAATAATATTAAAAAAAATAAAGGATCTATTTGCACAACATGTGTAATACACAGAACTAATAAAGATATATCATTCTATCACATTTTATTTGGCATAAAACAGCAGGTAATTTAATTGGTATTTAATTGATAATGTGATTTGTTATTCTAATTAAGTCTAATTACGCTGTCGCTTACACTCAAACATTATGTATTTATACTGCCACACACAATCAAACACAATCTACACTATTTATTCACACAAAATATTATGCCAAACAATACACTTATCTGAAACACAGGGGTTGAAAAGTCTTCGATATAGGGGTTGAAAAGTCTTAGAAATAGGGGTTGAAAAGTCTTCAAAGTAGGGGTTGAAAAAGATAAATGTAGGGGTTGAAAATATTCAAACTAGGGGTTGAAAAGTCTCAACAGGTAGGGGTTGAAAAGTCTTGAAATCAGGGGTTGAAAAGTCCTGGGTTTGAAAAGTCTTCATTTGAAAAGTGGGGTTGAAAAGTCTTGGGGTTGAAAAGTCTGTAAGCCATTGAATATGCCTTTTTAAAAGTTGGCGAGTTGTTGCTTTGACAAATAAATTGCCACTTTGGAATATTACAATTATTTTACTGATATGTTCCTATATAAAAAATGCATAGTACAACATGAAAGCAGTCTTGCAAAATAAGATAGCGGTATATATAATATATTTAATTGATGAATAAATGAATTCCAGTGATGCCTTGATGGTATAAACATTAGACATTTGTTGAAAGGTGGAAAATGTGTAATAGTATAATGTAGTGGGTTCCATTAAATTTCAATGTACGAGAAAACCGCTCTAGCTTTATTTTTTTATTTTTTATTTATATAAAAGTGTAGACAGTAGAAGAACCTCAGAAGTATGGACAGTACACATCGATACACTACAACTGATAATACATGAAAAATAACAGTAGCTCATGCATTTTTAAAAGAGAAGGAATACGTTGCTACAGAGAACACCACATACATAAGACAGTGCCTCCACACCCAGACCATAAAGAATAACTAGGAGAATCAAAGAGGAAACAATGAATGGATGGAAAATATCAAATGACAAATCAAAGCAGATGGCAACAATAGGCCGAAACTGGGCAGAAAAAAAACTGAACACTATAAAAAGTGACAAAACTGCACAGGGGAAAGGGAAATGTAACATACATTCAAAACACAAAAAGAATTCTGTCTAAAATCGCTCAATGATTCTCAAACATAAAATTCGTTTCTTTGTGTTTCGATACAATTCCAGAAACACAAATTATTAACAAGTTAGAAACAAAGTTCTTTATCTCCATAGAAAACATGCCTACAAATAGATCCAAATATGTTACTCATATTTCGTATAGTAGTTTCATTTACAACTTTTTTATATATCCTAATGTACGTATGTATACCGTATATATACGACCAATCATGTGCTACATATTTGTGTTGATATATTCTCATACGAGTCATCCCGATAGGTCGAGAGACCGTACCATATTCTACATGGATTAAATGTTTAT
This sequence comes from Mactromeris polynyma, assembly GCA_032209605.1. NCBI lineage: Eukaryota > Metazoa > Mollusca > Bivalvia > Venerida > Mactridae > Mactromeris > Mactromeris polynyma. Next base: position 17,335,594 of record JASFXZ010000006.1, on the reverse strand, counting down.
TTGATATGTTTCGTGCCAAATTCTTTGTGGATATCATTGCGTTGTATATATACTCTTTTGGGCGGTAGTCAATCTTGTATTCATTCATCCAGAGTTGAAGAAAGGAGGAATTTCTCTCTGACATAATAAATGCCGACCCGAAAGCTCCAGTACTTTGATTCGACAAAACAAAGGGATACTCCATTAGCTTCTCCAGAGGTTTGACAAGAATGGTGTCGGTATCTATGTAAATTCCACCATATTCAGTCAACGCTTCTATTCTCATGATATCGCTTGAATGAGTTTTTTTCTTTATTTTAACCCCAAAGATACTCGTTGGGCGTTCGCGTTTTAAATGAATGATATTGGGATAAAAGAACGTAACCGCATCCCAATATGGTCCAGAAGGTATTTCACCATGAAATACGATGGCGCATGGTTTTACGAATCGTATAACACTTAAGATGCTTAGAAAAGGCACGAAAGTCCATGTTCCGCGCATGTACCACACATAATGAGACACCTTTGGAATTCGGTGGTCCATTCCACAACAAGTGTTTAGGTAAATGCCCAAACAAGGGTCGCCATACTGAAAGGTAAGTACATCGCTGGAATTGAATGTCTCAGAATATGACACATGAGCAGACCCATTGAAACATTTTACTGACAATTTTCTTCGTGCTTTGAAAGCAAATTGATTGCCGATATCATGATTTTTACATTTGATGCGTTCTTTAAACGTCCAGACATTCATATCGGTTTTTATTTCACCAAAGAACTGTTCCAACTCTTCAGTGCTTGTATCCGCACATGTTTTCTGAACTTCATTAACATCGTCTTTGTTATTCTGCGTAGTTTCTGAAAGGAATATGTAGCAACTTTAACTTTATCATGTATGATGGTTCTACATGTCTCCATTTGTTATAACAACCAAGCATGGGAATGTATTTGTGTATTGTAACGACTGTACATAAAGAAGAGATGTGAAGGTGAAAACCGAGTTTTTTCAGAAGTTTCTATAAATACTATATAAACATGATAATTTAAGAAAACAATTATATGATGGCGTATATATTATTAATTGACAACAGTTGTGTATGTGAGTCAAAAACACGCACGCTTTTACGTTTTCAGTGCGCTTTTAAAAATAATTGAAAGAAAAGTACATGTATATGGTAAAATTAGGAATTATAATATAATATCAACTTTGACATATTTGTGTCATTAAATATTTGCGTTTGAATGAGCCAATTCTAAAGTGTTTATTGCCTTCATTATCCGATGCTCGTGCAAATTTGTGATCAATCAGCTGTAATTCAAAATTTCACTTGTGTCTAGTCTCATCTCTTTACGTACATTGTATGCTCATAGTCATCTATACCGTATATATTAATGGTGTTTGACCTATGGTACCATTATCACGAGCATTTGAATCAAACGCTTGATTGTCTGCGGAATTTGCAAGTTGTTCTTTAACGATTGCGTGTCGTTGTTAGTGCTACGATTTTCTTTGCTTCATATTATATCTAATATTGTTTCAGATTTTCAATATGACAGGCAAAGTTGAAATTTCGGTTATTCCCAATTACACAGATTGCAAGTATTTTCATTGGTCGTCAACGTTTTATTCCTTCTTCATTTTGTCAGCTGGAGAAACAGTTATTGTTTAAGCGACGTCAAAACATTACAAAAGGAACTGTTACATATATTATGTACATGTAATCAAAATACTTAATATGCATACCGTTTCTATGAAAATGTAATTTTGTTCAGTTGATTTTATACCTGCTTGTGCTAAAAATAACTTGTGATAGTAGCCCGGATAGCTCAGTCGTTAAAGCGTCGTTAGGGCTCGAGGCTTTTAATTTCAGGGTCCCTAGTTCGAGTCCAAGGTTGGGCGCTTTTTTAAGCTACATTATTTTCTGTATTTCAAATAGTCTTGAATTTTCTTAAACACCCGAAGACCGATTTTCTGTAGAAGTATTTGACTCTAATATATTATATCAGTTTACTGAAGCTATTAATGCAAATAATGTTTTAACTTCTCATGTATGTAGTATTTGAAAATTCTAAACTATGTTCTAAACTAATATCATTAAATCTTCAATATTTGATGCACACATTTATTAAACAAAAATGTTTACAAAATTCCGTTTGTGTTATTAATATACCCATTAAATTGTATCTTCCGATTCCTTCAAATATTGTTTCTGTATTGATTTCGCTATACTTTTTCTTGTATCAACTTTCTTCAGTTATTTATTTGAATTAATTTGATCTAGCGGTCGTCAAACAAGTATGTGAATGTTGCGTTCCCTGTAAACATTGTATCATTCCTTCGTATTAAAAGTTTAAAGAAAACTTGGAATATTAAAAGTAAGCGCCTAACTTGAGGCCCGAACCCACGACCCGTAGATTAAGGGTTGCGTTCTCTATCGAAAGAGACAGCCGGGTGATATAACTGAGTTGAAATAATTGTGAAAAGCAATAGAACAACGGTGTAAAAGATTCGTTTTTATTGGAAATTGTATCTCATATAAGTTTTTTTAAACGCATTTCGGTCGTTCTTATTATGTAAAATATCACATATGTAATGTTCACTTACACAATATCTGCTCCTTCCACGAACAAAATGAAAAAGGAATAAAATAGAGGCTAATGAACATATACGCATTTAATATATTGTATAAAATAAACCAATATAGTATGGACATGGAAAATATCAAATGAATGCACAAACAGTTCAGTCACATACGACGGTCAATTGACTCAAAAAATATTCCTGGATCACCAACCAGTACTAACCTGTCCTTCTGCAGGGAACTAACAACTTACCACATGAATCAAACGAAGGAGATCGAGTTTTGACTCTTCAACGTCAGTCAAATCATAACCGAGAACATTCGCCACATCCAGGGTTTGAATCTACGACTTACAGAATGGCAGGTAGGTGCACTACCGACTGAGCTGATACGTTCTTTCGAAGAAATGCAATCGAAGGTAATAAGCTTATCAATTAATAATATTGAGATAACAGTTGTTTTATGAAATTTGAATGATTTATCTCCTTAAAAAGTAAAAGACACAATGTACAGATATAAGAAAGTAAAAATTGAAATTTCTGTTACCTTCCATGAGCCTGGACATGCCCATGCTATTACATGCAAACTTGTGCAATGCATGAGGGTCGATTTGCTTGCTAATTGATACGATTAATAAGAAAGAAACAACAAGAAGTCCGACAACCAGTGCACTTGGATTTAGTCGGCGTATTAGTCGCATCAACATTTTGCTGTCGAATCGGGTACTGAGACTGAAAATGAATGAAAATATACAATATTAAAATGCATAAATAGAATGTAGAGGATATCAGTTTTGCTATATAATCACTTCACTCTTTTGCGGTCACAATGTCTATACTTAATTCTTTGTTTTAAACAAGAGGTATGGTCTTGTTACCATATAGTAGCACACACAGAAAAAACGTGTTTAAAAAGCATGAACAATGTTGCTAAAATAAAATTAATCTATTGGTATTGACTGGTGCTCATTTGAAACTTATCAACCTTACTTTCATCGGTCACCTTTACGTTACTGTATTTTTTAATCATTATTCATATAGTTCAAACTATGCCACATGTTACTGAAATCAAATATACGACGATCCTGAAAAACTTCATTTGGAATTAAAGCTATAATCTGGATGTACGGTTGTATTAGCTCTATAACAAGTTACGCAATACCTAACGCAAGACCTATCTGACGTAAAATGAGATGGGTAGTCTGAGGAAGGCTTCATTCCCAATGAAGGACATTCCCACGAGAACCCCTAAGGAATAAAATAAAATAAAATTGGAGGAGGTGCACACAAGAAAGAGGTGGTAATATGGTGAACAACAAATAAGTACGCAACCATTAACCATTTCTATCAATAATAGAAACGACACAGCACAATGGCCTTGTAGTATCGGAGCCGTCAGAATTAATACATGGGCTTATATCTTGTCGAATAGACAACCTCGAAATTAATAATTATATAAGGATTACTTCTCTAATCTCGGTCCTATATTGGTCCGTGCTATGATCCGTGATATATTTCAACAAATACCAGAAATAATACTTTATAATCAGAAACAGTGGCAGAAGCAAGGCCAATATTGGCTTGGACAAATTATAAATTGTTATGCAATAAACAATATTGTCACCTGTGTGCACTATCTCGATATCAATCTTATTCAGACCCCTAATCAATATTTCCCAGTATCTGGCCCTATGGGAGTCCAATAAACATCCATTCAGTATTTGGTGTCACCATCTGACACTTTATACAGTAAAGTTGAGAAGAGTAATTTATTTTAAAGATATATTTTTACAAAGGCCATTTATAAAAATAATCGATCAAATTTGTGTTGAATGTTAGAAAATGAGTTTATTTACTGAAAAAAAAATTCAACATGTGTTTGATATTTAGGGTTTTAAACATGATATATTACTCATTTCTACATTAACGTTAATTTAACAACCCTAGTGCAAATGACATAACAAAGAAATGGCAATTTTTCTGTCTCCTATAATCACTGTTTAAAGACTGACTCAACAGTGAGTAGACAATACTGGTATATCTCCTGTATTTTTATATTTCACCAAATTGAATATTAATTACCAAAATGAAAATATTGTTTCGGCGCAGCCGTACTAACATGGTTTAGCTTTTTGCATATCAGTTTTGTATACACCAATCAAATCTTGAGTTAACCACCAAGAAAATGTCTCTTCAACCGAACAACGTTTATAACCTGGACGCAGATTATTTAAGATTTCGATAAAGGGTACGTTACGTTAAATTTACCGAAATCCACTTTGGATCTTGAGTGACCAGCAATAAATTATTACGTTTTGTTTCAGGTATGTTCTATACACTTTGTGGATGGTAAACCTATGAAAGAAAATCCCATTACTCTTCTTTACCCCGCTACACATGGGCTATAGTTATAGTATATCATTAAATACAGTGGCTTTTTTAACTATCAACTGCCTGGTGATGAGGTCATGGCGGACCACGGGTTCACAATTAGTGAGGAGCTTTGTGCACGTCGTGTAAAACTGAATATACCAGCATTCATTAGAGGTCGGGAGAGGTTGACTAAAGAAGAAGTTGTTGACACTAGACGGATAGTTTCAAACCGTATTCATGTGAAGAGAGGAATTATGCGCATGACGTCATATCGTGTTATATAAACACGAACATATCCATACAATCTCTTAGTAAAGCCAACAAGACCTTACTTGTCATAGTGGCAGCTCTGTGCAATCTGAGAGACTAATTAATTATCCCATATTTAAACGAATACGGTATGGTTTGTATGTTCAGGTTTCCCTTTGATATCACTATTAGTGAAGATTGCATCCCATGCGTGCTAATCGGACATGTTAACCTCTAAGTATGGACGGTCCCAGAAATCAATAAATCGATCGCCGCCATCTTTGTGATCACGTAACCAAACCGCCATTACAGTTCTAAAATTTGCCGTCCATTGTACACTCACCGCCCAAGCTGTCCCACAAATTCTCAATGGAGTTCAGGTCTGGCGATTATCTCGAAGAATGGGCACATCGAACAGTTCCAATATTTTGAGCCGTTTGACGCAGCAATCGGCGTAACGATCACCTCCGCGACGCCAATCCGTACGCCTCACATTCAGCAGTTCTACACAAAACCTGAACTCATCAGTGGAAATGTGTTGTTTTTTTCTCTCGTGTCCATCGTAGATGCCGACACAACTCACGGTTACGTTGCTTCTCTGATGTCAATTTGTTAACCCTATATGTATCATGGGATCAAGTTCCGGCATCTAACTGGCGCTGACGCACGGTGGATCGACTAATCCTCTGTTAGTTTAACACCTCATGTTTCCTGGGCAGTCCATGTTGCTGTTTGAAAGCAATCTCAAAAGTGTGTCTCAATATAGCGGTTTTGTTGACGAGATGCCACTCTGGTTAATCACAAAACGAACAAAGTTCGGTTAATCCGTGCAGCCCTAATCACATGTGTGTGAATAAGTAAGTTAGAGGGTCTACTGAAATATTGGACTATTCTAAATCATGCAGAAGGTTTGAAATAAATCTGCGTTTACGACCCTCATTAATGTGAGTTTATAACCTACTCCGAGGACAATTACATACTGAATCAGATCAATTTTCCTGTAATATGTATTTCATTGTTTTTTTCTATGGGTCATGCATTTCGTCTCTGGCAAATTAACTATAATAAATAAGTAATTTTTCATGATACAGGCACTTATTCGTTTCTTTGCATTTAAATTAGTAATTTATAATACGCTCTTTACCAACCATTTTTAGCAAGGGGCTCGTCAGAGCCAGTTCCTATAGCGACGAAATCCGCGGATACTCGTCAAAAGCCTTTAGATCTGAACCGTTATTTCAGCAACATAGTCATGACGAAAGTATTCATTGTCGAACAAAAAACAGCGGTAAGCCTTTGCTATTTAAGTTGGATAACGGATTTGAGCTGACTTCACTTACGCAAAAACGAACCCCGAAGAAATTTGCTGTTCAATATTGCAACTACGCCGCAGCTGTGCAATTGATCATAAAGGTATCACGAGTGAAGTGCATGGGAAATGAAATTTTCTGTCATCGTTCCGTTGAATATCGACGGCATGTCCAACAATATCGCTTATCGCATCGGCCCAAATCGATATTTCCAATGGTCTAATTTGCATTAAGTAGATGGAGAACGCTACGTATTTTTTATGAGTATTTCTTAACATATTCAAAAGTTTCATCCAGATGTGGAAACCTCAATATATCGTCTTTTCAATCGTATAAAAATATTGATATTTTTTAGATGTTTAGGCGGGGGAATTTACAGTTTTCTTCAGCCACTCAGTTTCCTATTGAAATCAGTGTGAACGGTGCGTTTTTCCTGGTCGTCCGACGTGTTTAAACCATTATTTTTACTTATCCTTAGACGGGAATTCAAAGTTTCAAGCAGATTTTATTAGGACATTTTATGCTTGTTCTAACGGTGTCAATTTTTGTTATTTATTATGAAAAAAATGGGTAATTTAGAGATACGTAAAGTACCTGTCAATGTCAAGATTGTTTCAGTGATATCTCACGGAAATTCACGAAGCGAGTGATACTGATTTGGTTAGTCTTTTTTGTGACAAGTTTAATCTCCACATGTGGTCTCTTAAGATATTATCTCAATCTAACTGTTCACTGGACCATGGTTTATGGTGGTAAAGTGTAGACTGCATTTATACAATATATAGTGTTATGCTTCATGAAATTAATTTCTTCTATGATACCATATCGCGACTCTTGTGTCGTATTTTCTTTAGCAGCAGCTTAATTTCAATTGTGATAAACATGTTTTATTCAGCGCAAAGATATAGGCAGTGGTCACAAAATTAAACATAATACATTATAGTACAGAAACATCGTTGTGTTGGCACCTATGCTCGTCTTTCCCCCCTTACGGAAAGTGTTTAGAATTTACTGTTGTTTAACCTTAGATTTGATTATTATTTTCAAGAGTTATTTCCCTTTTTTAATTTGCACCATTTGTACAATCCAATGGCGGTTTGCGCGTTTTTGAAGCGCCTCAAGTTTAATTGAAGAAATAGTCTTATAGCCCCCATGGTGTAAGTTTGTTGGTTTTTATTACATTGTTACGTATTGTTCTAACTTTCTACATATATATAGGTATGGCAAGACGAATATTCGCTTCAGTAAAGGGGTGCTTCGCAACTTTTTCTGTAGCGTGGCTAAACGCCGGTATCCGGTACATAATTGTACGGTCTGTAGAGACGGATTGTAAAGTGGTAAATTTCAGTGTAATTTTTTATGCACTTTTTGTAACTATGTTCAAGGAACATCTTCATTCTAATTATAAATTGTAAACGCTGTATTAATGTTTAAGCAACATTATTTTAGACATTTTGATCAATAGTTGTTGTTAATATGTTTTAGAAACATTGAGCATTGAAACTATTTTCCTGTGTCTATTTTCAGTGTTTTACTGCTTATCTATGACAACGGACATAATAAAGTTAAGAACTTTAGATGAGTCGTTGCGTTTTATGTCAAGGACATCATAGTAAAACAACCTATATTGGCTAAAGAAACCAAGATAGTGTCATGGCGTCAAGTGAGAAAGACCCTGAGAAAAGAGTGAGAAAGTTAACGGACAAAGCAAAGCAAATTTATGATGAAAAACTAGAAGTATTTCAAATTAGACTTATAAATTGTCGGAAAGAAATTGAAGAAACTATAATCTTGTTTAAAACCACAGAAAGTATTGATAAGGAACATACCTCAGAATTACTGACAAAATTAAACAGTTGTTATGGCATGTACGATACATTCATGGAGGATCTCAGGAAATATCTTTATGATGTATACGCAGAAAAAAGTTTAATTGAGCTTGAAAAGCAGAACACTATTCACAGAACAATCTCAGAAAAAGTTGTTAACACTATTTTTGAAATGGAGATTCTATTAAAAGATGTTAAACTTAAAGCGCCAAGTGTTGTTAGTTCCAACCGTTCGTCTCAGTCTACCAGATCAAACCGAAGTGTAACACTTATAGCGGAACAGAAGGCCAAATTGAAAGCGGCTAAATTGAAATTAGAGTTTGAAAAGAAACAAGATGATTTAAAGAAAGAAAAAGAGAAAATAGACTCTAAGATGAATATGCTGAACATAGAGAAAGAAGTGGCGGTAGAAAGTGTGATACTAGAAACTCTTGAAGAAGAGCTGAAAACACAATATGAATCCGAAGATGAAAGTGTCGCGTCAGTGAAATTTAACTTTGTTCAAACTCCGAATCCAAAAGTACCTATCCAAGATTCAAAGTTTCATACGTATTCGCTAGACCCGAACGCTAAACCATATGAACCAGAAATTCCAAAGCAACTGTCAACATATTTGCTAAAGAGAGATTTGTTGGTTGAACGTTTTTTCCACTTCGATGATAAGCCAGAGTCTTATAATATATGGAAGACAAGTTTCAGATCAATCTTAGATGAACTGAATGTTTCGCCAGTTGAAGAGTTTGATCTGCTACAGAAATACTTGGGACCTGAATCTAAAAACGTCTGTATCAGGATACGGCAGTCCAACCCTTTAGATACAAAGAGAGCTTTGGAATTAACGTGGGAAAGGCTAGAAGAAAGATACGGTTCTCCAGAACTTATAGAACAATCTCTAAAGAGAAGAATACAGCAATTTCCGAACGTAAATAAAGACAATAGTGCTATGTATAGATTATCTGACCTGTGCTATGAGATCGAATCAACGAAGAAGGATCCAAGATATGCGCAATTACTGAGTTATTTTGATTCTTCGACAGGCGTTCATCCTATAATGGAAAAACTCCCCATACATGTGCAAAGCAAATGGATAAGCAGAGCATCACACTACAAGAGGGTCAACAAAGTGTATTTCCCTCCATTTAGTGAATTATGTTCATTCTTGAGAGAAATGAGTGTGATGATGAATGATCCAGGCTTGTGTATGCAGTATTCTAGTTCTGGGCAGCAAAATCTTAAGACTAGAGGAAAAGTCAACGTAAACAAAACAGTTGCCGATGTGTTTGTTGTTGATTGTTGTCCTATGCATGGTAACACGAAATCCCACAGTTTAAATGACTGTAAAACTTTCAAAGGCAAATCTGTAACAGAGAGAAAACATTATCTCAGAGACAAAAATATATGTTATAAATGTTTGAACTCGAACACACATACATACAATACATGCAGCTTTTCAGGTAAATGCAACGAGTGTGGTAGCCTGCGTCATCCTTCTGGTCTTCACTTCTTCGGTACATCCAGTGACGGTGATTCGAGGAGTCAATCTTATAGAGACAATGGCAGGGAGCAACTCCCCGGAAACAATACTGATTATTTGCAGCCTCAAGCAGTTGTAAATAGTTGCACGAACATATGTGGTAATAGTCTTTCAGGCAAGTCTTGTTCAAAAACTGTGTTGGTAAAAGTGCACCCTGAAGAACACCCAGAACAGTCAAAATTAATATACTGTATTGTAGATGACCAGAGTAATAGAACTTTAGGCAAAACTGAATTGTTCCACATGTGGAACAATGATACACTAACTGTAGGCTCAGAAGAGTATGATTTGATTTCGTGTTCAGGTAAATCTGTGTGTAGAGGAAGAACTATGAGCGGTTTATGTGTAACATCGGTAGACAATTCATTTTGTGTAACATTGCCGTCTGTTCTAGAGTGTGACAATGTCCCCTCCGCAAGATCAGAAATCCCCACTCCACAAATATCGCAGTATCATAGTCACTTGAGAGATATACCAATCTACCCACTACAACCAGATGTTAACATCGTACTATTGATTGGCCGAGATGTGCCCGAAGTGCACCATGTCCATGATCAACGAATAGCTCGTGGTCAGCCAAATGCCCCCTTTGGTCTAGGGTGGGTCATAATTGGTGAAGTGTGTTTAGGTGCTCATAAACCAGATGTAACATGCATGAGAACCTATGTAAACAGTAATAGTAGGCCGTCTTTGTTTGAACCATGTGAGAACAATATTACAATAAAAACTTTAAAGTTTGACAAGGTTGAACCTAATGTATTTGTAGAGACAAAGAGAGACAATGAAATAGGAATGTCCATAGATGATCATGAGTTTGTGAATACAATGAATCAGGAGTTCCATAAGGATGAAGATAATAACCACTGGACAGCCCCATTACCTTTCCGCACACCACGTCAGCGGCTACCCAACAATAGGCCTGAAGCCTATCGCCGAGCCATGTCATTTGAAAGTTCGCTGAAAAGAGATCAAACAAAGTTACGACACAGCCTAGATTTCATGGGAAATCTAATTGATCAAGGTTATTGTGAGCTTGCACCTGATTTAGGCAAAGGTGAAGAATGTTGGTATCTGCCATTATTTGGCGTGTATCACCCGAAAAAACTAGACAAAATTCGTATAGTGTTCGATTCATCGTGTAAGTTCAAGGGTGATTCTTTGAACAATGTGTTAATGAGTGGCCCAGACTTAACTAACAATTTAGCTGGAATTCTGATGAGATTCAGAAAAGAGAAAATCGCAATAATGGGAGACATCGAGCAAATGTTCTATCAATTTCGAGTTAATAGAGTGCACAGAAACTATCTAAGATTTTTATGGTATGCAGACAATAACTTCGAAAACCCATTAGTAGAGTACCGCATGTGCGTTCACGTTTTTGGAAACGTTCCATCACCAGCGGTTGCCGCTTATGGCCTCCGCAGAACAGCGGGCAATGCCGCTGGAGAGTGTGAGGTCATCAACTTTGTCGAAAACAATTTCCATGTCGATGATGGTCTTATATCGGTACCAACAGTCTCCGAAGCTGTTGAATTGGTCAGCAATACGCAGCGCGTTCTACAGGAAGAAGGAAACTTGAGGTTTCACAAATTATCGTCAAACAGTGTTGAAGTGCTGAAGTGCTTTCCTGACAAAGATCTCTCAAAAGACTTGAAACATTTGCAGAAAGGTGAAGATGGTTTACCAATACAGAGAAGCTTAGGTTTGTGTTGGGATTTAAATGAAGACAGTTTTATGTTCCAAACACCCCAAAACAAAACTGACTTGAAGTACACAAAACGCACTGTTCTATCTACTATCAATAGTCTATTTGACCCATTAGGTTTCTTGTCACCATTCACTATCACTGGCAAGATACTTCTTAGAGACATTGTTGGTAATGTCAGTGACTGGGACGAGCCATTGCCAGAGCATCTAGCCAAGGAATGGGAGAGATGGATTGGATCCCTACCGGACTTAGAATCGTTACAGATTCCTCGCATCTACTTTCCAGAAATGAAGTTTGATCAGAATTGTCAATTACATGTATTCTGGGATGCGTCAGAAAAGGCTATCGCGTCGGTCGCTTATTTGGTAGCTGAGAGCACTAACAAACAAAAACATGTCGCTTACGTATTTGGTAAAACTAAAGTAGCACCGAAACATGGACATACAATACCTAGGTTGGAACTTTGTGCGGCAGTTCTTGGAGTTGAAATAGCAGAGACTGTGTCAAGAGAGTTGTCCATTTCTCCAGACAACATAACTTACCATTCTGATAGCAAAGTGGTTCTCGGATACTTGAACAACAGAACGCGTAGGTTTATGTCTATGTTGAGAACCGCGTATCTAGGATACTGAAATTCTCTAAACCAACTCAATGGGAGTATATTGAAACCTCTATGAATCCAGCTGATGAAGGTACTCGAGGTATGAAACTGTCTGAATTAGCACATAGTTCATGACTTTGTGGACATACCCTATTATCTATACCAAACACCAGTGAACAATATGAATTACAATTCCCTAATGAAGATGCTGAGGTTCGTGATTCAGTAAAAAGTGTGAAAACTGAACTTAGACTTGGAACGGATAGATTTGAGAAGTTTTCAAATTGGAAAAGACTGTTGCTTGCCTTTTCTACACTCATTCACTTCATTAAACGTGTAAATACTAAGTCGGTCAATAGTTGTGAGACACCTGAAATGTCAAAGGACAAAGCCAAGGAATTTGTCATTAAACAGGTACAATGCGAGGCTTTCTCAAGAGAAGTACTATACCTGAAGGAGAACAAGAATTTACCTAAAGACAGTCATGTGTTAAATCTTTCACCATTTTTGGATGAAAATGACATACTACGTGTTGGTGGAAGACTCAAATATTCTCAGTTGAAAATACAAGAGAAACACCCCATATTGATTCCAGGGAAGTCACATATAGCGTTACTGATAATACAACATTATCACGAAGAGATACATCATCAAGGACGACACCTTACGGAAGGTGCAGTGAGAGCTGCAGGCTTTTGGATAACTGGTGGGAAGCGACTCATCACAAATCATATATTCAACTGTGTGACATGTCGTAAATTGCGCGGGCAATTCTCCAAAACCAAAATGGCCGACCTACCTGTTGATCGAATTACTCCAGCTCCACCGTTTACATTTGTAGGGGTTGATGTGTTTGGTCCATGGAATGTTGTTACGAGACGTACCAGAGGAGGCAGTGCTTCATCAAAACGTTGGGCTGTTATGTTTACTTGTCTAACGGTCCGAGCCATACACATTGAAGTCATTGACGAAATGTCCGCGTCTACATTCATAAATGCTCTTCGGCGATTTGTCTCAATTCGAGGAAATGTTAAGGTTTATCGGTCGGACAGAGGTACAAATTTTGTAGGTGCGACTGACGATTTGGACATACAAGCTATCAATGTTGAAGATAAGAAGGTTAATAATTTTCTGTGTGATTCCGATAGCACCTGGATATTTAACCCACCACATGCATCACATATGGGCGGCGTCTGGGAGAGGATGATTGGGGTGACTCGTCGAATATTGGATGCAATTCGTTTAGAGAACAAGCATAAACAGCTAACTCATGATGTGTTGTCGACATTTATGGCTGAGGTTTGTGCCATAGTTAACTCAAGACCAATAACCCCAGTGTCTACGGATCCTGAAGATCCATTGGTGTTGACCCCTTCAGTACTATTAACTCATAAAACTGTAGATAGTGCTCTAAACACATTTCAGCATTTAGATATCAAGGACATGTATCAAGCGCAATGGAAATGTGTACAAGTTTTAGCAGAGGTATTCTGGAAGCGTTGGCGCTCACAATATCTTGTTCAATTACAACCGCGTAAAATTTGGCACAATCAGTCTGAAAATGTTAAGGAAGGAGATTTTGTGCTTTTAAGAGATAAGTCTGTTGTTAGAAATGATTGGCCAGTTGGTTTGGTCACGAATGTATACCCTAGTGAAGATGGTGTTGTGAGAAAATGTTCAGTAAAAGTTTTGAAAGACGGAAAGGCTATAGAGTATGTACGTCCAGTTATAGAGTTAGTAAAACTACTCGAGTAATTTGAATTGTGTAGACTACTTGAGATTCAGTGTTCGAAAATCAAACAGATTTCAGTACACTGGTCGTAAATACTTAATTTGATTGTTGTGTGCACTCGAGGTACACCATTATTTACTTGATGTGTACTTTGTGCTGTTTCATATCTGAAATGTTAACGACTTGTGTTACAGAGGCTTGGTACATCATTCTTATGATTGTGTTAAATTGAAACTACTTGTACATCACATTCTGCATTTTGTGTACATACTTATTTTGTTTTTTGTGTGCACGATTATTTACTTGGTGTGCACTTTATGATGTTTCATCCAACCACAATCATTTGTGTTTAAGTACCGTATATCTTCAGTCATAGGTCGATGGCAGCCATAAGTCGTGTGAATTGATCGTTTGTTTTTTAAGTACCGTATATCTTCAGTCATAGGTCGATGACAGCCATAAGTCGAGTATTTTTGATTAATATTCATTCAATACATGTACATGTATATATTGTTTACTACTGGCTGGTTATTGCTGTTACCACTATTTTTGGTATACTTTACGCATTTTTTAAGGTTTTTCAGAATAAATTGTTGAGATGCTTTGGTATAGTGTACGCATTTTTGAAGTTAATGTTTCAGTATAAACTGTTAAGAAGATAGTGATAAATTCATGAGAATTATATCAGGCAGGGAGTGTGTTGGCACCTATGCTCGTCTTTCCCCCCTTACGGAAAGTGTTCAGAATTTACTGTTGTTTAACCTTAGATTTGATTATTATTTTCAAGAGTTATTTCCCTTTTTTAATTTGCACCATTTGTACAATCCAATGGCGGTTTGCGCGTTTTTGAAGCGCCTCAAGTTCAATTGAAGAAATAGTCTTATAGCCCCCATGGTGTAAGTTTGTTGGTTTTTATTACATTGTTACGTATTGTTCTAACTTTCTACATATATATAGGTTTGGCAAGACGAATATTCGCTTCAGTAAAGGGGTGCTTCGCAACTTTTTCTGTAGCGTGGCTAAACGCCGGTATCCGGTACATAATTGTACGGTCTGTAGAGACGGATTGTAAAGTGGTAAATTTCAGTGTAATTTTTTATGCACTTTTTGTAACTATGTTCAAGGAACATCTTCATTCTAATTATAAATTGTAAACGCTGTATTAATGTTTAAGCAACATTATTTTAGACATTTTGATCAATAGTTGTTGTTAATATGTTTTAGAAACATTGAGCATTGAAACTATTTTCCTGTGTCTATTTTCAGTGTTTTACTGCTTATCTATGACAACGGACATAATAAAGTTAAGAACTTTAGATGAGTCGTTGCGTTTTATGTCAAGGACATCATAATCGTTCTAAATGTATGTGGTGTACACTTGATATTCCACAAATACCATGAACTAATGTAATTTTATAAATCAGTTTGTATAGTTCGTAACATATAAATCATGTCCGTGGTAACAGAATTAAATATAGTTTATTTATTTCAAATACAAGTTCAATAAGCCACATGGCCCGTGAGACAAACAAGATACACAAATAAACATTACAAATGACATAGCAAGTGGAGCATGTTTAGGCAATTCATATAGGTGCATTTCATTATTTGAAGTAAAAAAACATTCACTCTTAAGAGCATACTACAAAGAAAGAAAGATGAACTGTCGCGTCATAGACGGAGAAGGTGATATTTAGTGTAATGTCCTCATCTCCGCTGTATATACATACACGTTTACCATGCAGTATATCAATATAACAACATAACAGTAAAACAATGTAGCTCTCAATCAGTCAGCCACGGGGGCACATGACCATATAGCTGTCGATTGAGAGTCACATGGTCAAAGAACAGGCAATGTGGATTTTGACAGTAATTAAATGAATGAAATTATATCTAAATCGATAAAAACTGTATTATACACTTAATATCTCTTTAGGGTTAAATTGAATAGTCACACATTATACAATTTCAAAAAACTACAACAACAAAATACGACACATACATATTACAGAACAGAACATATAATTATGTGTAATATTACATAACTATGAATCCAAATTTCATCAGTATGTAAATTGTAAAGACAACAGAACATATATATATATATATATACACACATGTATATTTTAAACTTCTTTACAAATGAATATGACATAATCATTGTAAAGTGGATCTTAATTGAAAAGCTTTAAATAAATATGTACTTAATTTTCTGAGTTTAAACACATTAGTGCATTCGAAAAGTTGTTTAACTTTATACATACTAGGATTGCACCTGTAATATTTAGAAATATATGTTTTACGGAGGTCAGAATATAAATGACACTCGTCTTCAATTTTATTACATGTAATACACTTCCTGTCTTCACGTGGGATACAGTTTGGTCGATGCCATCTACCAGTTTCAATGAAAAGATTATGAGATGAAAGTAGTAACCTTGACATTGCAGCAGTTAAATTATAAGTGAAATTACATTTTAAATAAAACTGAAAGTCAAAGGAAACAATGGTTTTAAAGAAGGTGCTGCGCGTCGAATTCCCAATTCGTGCATTCCAGTTCTGTACATTTGTATCACGCAAACGTTGTTTAAAAAGACTAACAAACGCATTTACGTTACCAACACCCTGAGCTAACCAAACTTCATAAAAACCTAATGATGATAATAAATGTTGAAGCAAAGAAACCCACGACACTTTGTGTGGATACAAGTCCGCATCGGTTCTTAAAACTTCATATATAATTTTGCAATACTTTAAATCGTCACTAGTTATAATTTTTAACCAATACTTTACAATTCGTATATGTCTATTATGGGATAAAGGAAATCTACCGAGTATTCCGTAAACAAAATCATTTTGTGTACAACGTTTTACTTGTAGAATACGTTTGCAATACTGTGTATGAATACGTTCCACACTATTTGCCTTGTGGAAACCCCACACTTCACTTGAGTAATTCAAAATGGGTAAAATCAACTTGTCGAAAAGATCAAGTCTATGTTTCACGCTGACATTAGGAAAATTATATAAATATTTATTGAGTTTAAAAATAGCTTTTTGCGCTTTATCGGCGAGAGTTGTCTCTGATATATTAAAGGAACCACCAGAAGAAAAGACAACACCTAGATAAGAAAGGGACTTAACTATTTCAAGACGGTCCCCGTTGAATGTAAACTGTAAGTTCTTAGACAAAATGCCACCTTTTCTGAAAACAATAATTTTACTTTTCTGGACATTTATTTTGAGTTTCCACCTACGGCAATAATTATTTAAACTATCTAAACCATTTTGCAAACCCTCCGCTGAATCAGAAAAGACAACAATGTCATCAGCATAGAGTAAAATAAACAGTTTTGTCATGTACACATCAATACCTTTAAAACCATTTAATTCTAGATGTTCTTCAATGTCATTGATAAACATTGAAAACAAGAAAGGAGACAAAGATTCACCCTGACGAACGCCTAAAAAGCAAGAAAACTCGTCACTTAATTTGTTATTAAACCTAACACGTGATTTAACACTTAAGTACATACTTTTAAGAATTGTCATCATTTTACCGCGAATACCGAGTTTTATTAGTTTAGACCAAAGACTATTGCGCTCAATGTAATCAAAAGCTTTACTGAAATCTATGAAACTACAATATAATTTATTACCTTGGTTTATCATATGCGTAACTATACCATGTAATACGAAGATATTATCAGTAGTGCTCATTCCACTGCGAAAGCCTGCCTGGGCCTCGATGTATACGTTGTATCTTTCAGCCCATGATGTCAAGCGGTTATTTAAAATGCGTGTAAAAAGTTTACCCATTACACTCAGTAAAGTTATACCTCTATAATTTTCGGGGTTATGAATAGACCCTTTCTTATGGAGTGGTACTATATATCCTTCGGACCAAAATTCTGGAAAATAACCAGTTTTGAAAATAACATTAAACAATGATTGTAAATAAGGGATTAATACAGCATTTCCATATATGAAATATTCATTTAAGTAGTTATCTGGACCAGCACTTTTACTGAGTTTTAATTGTTTAATACCTTTATGAATCTCTGCTATATTGACATCAGCATCCAATTCATGAAACATAACTTGAAATTCGTCGCGTACAAAGCGTTCATTAAAATACATGATATCCTCATCAGCTTGAAAGAATAGATCATCAGGATTGTTTACTGCTTTAAAATACACCTCAAAAGATGACAATGGTATATCTGGAGATTTTATATGAGCTGACTGTTTCAACATTTTCCAGTATAGTTTGGCATTATTTAGTCTATACTGCTCCAGCGTTTTTGTTCTATCATCAAGGTATCTCCTTTTACATGATTTTATTGTACATTTATATTCAGATCGAGCTTTTACTAGTAACGATCTATTTTCATTTGAAGGACAACTACGATATTTGTTTAAAAAGGATAAGAACATATCTCTCTTCTGGCAACATTCATCGGTAAACCAAGGATTATTACCAGACTGTGTTTTGTTATTTATATTATTGTTATTATGAATACTAATTTTGAAAAGGTCATCAGTAACATTATTCATAAGTTGGGAAAATTGGGTTAAACTGGCATCTACATCAACATCCGTGGAACAGTTATTGGTTAAAATGGTCAATGTACTCAGTTCATCAACAAATACATCTGTATTTATTGCATTGACGAATGAATTAGATAGATCAGTACTCCACTTATATTTATAATTTATATCCTCGTAATTCACATTTTCCACTGCCCCATCACGTGATAGAAATGCTACGTCAAGAGTAACTCTGTTTTCAAATGTAAACTCAATTAACAGTGATCAGATAAAGAATGAGGATCATGTACTGTAAATGAAGTAATAAGATCGAATATGGATTCAGACACTAAAACATAATCAACCAAACTGCATCCTCTCGACCCTACAAAAGTAAATTTACCAACACCTGCATCGTCTCCACAACGGCCATTCAAAATACGTAAACTCGTTTGTTTACAAAAATCTATCATAGCAGTGCCGTTACTATTTGTATGACCTTTGTCCTGAGAAAATCGTGGACGTGATAGGTCATCTGTATAATCATCAGGTAATAAAAACAAATCATTTTCTGAGTCAAAATCAATACAGTCAGAATTATCCGACGTACGGCTATTAAAATCACCTGACAATAAAATGTTACACTGACCACCCGTATAGTTATGAATAAATGCTACCGATTTTAACAATCTATCAAAAACATTTTGTACCTGTAAATTAAATCTACCGCTACTCTCCGGTACAACATAACATAATCCGATAAATAAGTCATTATCTAGAAATAATATATTACCATCCAGTCGTATCCATAAAATATCATCTTCGCTTTGGAAAAACAAACTTTTGTCATTCACATACTTATCTTTTATATAAATTATTATTCCACCGGAATCACGTTTAGAGTTTTTACTTCTTTTTCTGTGTAAACAAAATTGCTGAAAATTAGGTACATTTAAATCGATAGATTCATTAGACCATGTCTCAGTGAACATCACTATATCATTTTTGTTAAATATGGAAATAATTTCTGGACAATGCAGTTTATTACAATATTTAGACACTAAACATTGTATATTTAACACAACGATATTAAGCTTCACCTTCTCCTGCCGTTCCTAACCCGAGTCAATACATGGTGAGGCCGCAGATTCGACACCGATAGTGGAGTTTTTGTTTTCACAAATAAGTGAATTTGTAATTTACATTCCATGAGAGCTTACTGTGTGACTACCTTAGATGTGATGTTGTTCACACCTTTGACACCAGTTATATGAATGTCTAATTGGCAGGTGTCCGTCTTTAATATACAGAAATGTGTGTATGAACTTTTTATACATGTGACCAATAAAAGGTGTACATCATTATATACATTTGTTCCAAAAGTTGAACCAGTGTTTATACAGGATAAAGCAGTCGAAAAGGAAAGACCAGCAAGAGCGAAGAAAATAAATTACATCAATATATTTTATAGACGTTTTTAATATACATGAATATACATGATAAGGAATTTGAAAGCGCCTGGCTGATGTCGAGTGAAAACCATCCGATTTTACTTGACGGTCACATAAGGCCAAGGTGCACAACAGGGGGGGGGGGACAAATTTCATTGCACTTGCTTTCGCTATACTGGTAGTAAAGAGGATATTGATAATAAATTGATGTATTGTACTTAAAGTGCTAAAAGAATAGCAACCATGAGAGACATAATCTGGTCACTTCACAGCCGACCCGGTAGAATCGGGCATGGGAAGGGATAGTAGGGGACACCATGACGAGTAAAAATGTTCTCTTAAAATTTTGTCCCACAGACCCGATCCATTGCATAAAAACTCCTTAAAACAAAACATAAGGAGGTCTTGCTACACAAATCCTGAGATAACTGTGAAACAAAGATTTGTTTTTATTAAACTTATTGTTATTAAACTTTCAATAATGCTGGATACATTACATAGATGAAAATCAAACACAAAGTTTAATGCTAATATAAATACTAATGCTATGTGGACAATTATATAGTAGTAGTTGTAGTAGTATCTTATTTTCATCTCATCATTGCACATACACAATATATATGAAAATATATATTACGCGATAAGCGGGCACCACAGTACCTTGCATGTTTAAATTACACAAAATTAGTTTTGTAGTTGCAATTTTAATTGAAAATTGCATGACAAAGTGTTTACTACACATGTTAAGTGAAACGGATTCCTTGTTTTTTACTAGTTTATTTCATAAGAAAACATTTGCTTTACACATAGGTTAATTTTAATAATAAAATAATCTCGTGTTTCATCTGGGTCCAACATATACATAATATTATTTACCTTTATTGCTCAATAAACAGTTGCTTAGTTCTTTATTTGTGTGTAAGTCAAGTATATAAATGAGTTTGACAATCATCGTTCTGCAACAATGATTGAAGAACATTATCGTCTTCATAGGCATTCGTATTACTGGTTCAGTGATATAGTACTTTTTATATATAACTCTTCAATACACGGAGGAAGAAAAGTTGTATATGATATTTACATACATGCGTACAATATATAATATAAAATACCAACACTAAGACGTGGTTGATTCACGCATTTAATCTACGTTCATAGATCTACTCTGTTCTGAAATATGAACCTAGCATCCATAAAAACATAATAATAATCATTCATGTAAAACTTTATATTCTAGTTTTATGGTTTAATTTTATGGTTTACGTCGTTGACTGGTACAAATGTACTGACATTTTAAGGATTGAATAATATCGTTTCAAATACTGAGCAAGTCGATATTGAAGCGAATTGTATACTTTGAGTATTACGTGTGCATTATGCACGGAATGATCTCTCTTTTGCAGAAAAACACCAATACAAAACTTATAAATGAATATCAGTTTTAATGCTTTTCAATTTATTTTACATAAGTTATACAGGTGATTTGTCTAAACAATTGCAACATCTGTATTACATTATAAATAGCATCAATATAATAATTTAAAAACAATTCAATAATGTCAACGCAAAAAATATATTTATTGTACATGCAAAGTGTCCTGTAGATAGTTTTTTTGCGTCAGTGAAGAAACTTTATCACCGTACTGATTGTGACTCATTGGAACAGCTTCAAATTGTTGTTGACAAGTCGTCTGCCACAAATAAAGCAGTCAGATACCCAGCGTGGCAATGGCGTGATTGGAAAGCATTTTTTGCACCAATCTTCAAACCAATTCGTGGAATAAGGTTATTTGTTTTTACCATTGACATAACGATGATTATGAAGTCATAATGAATAATAAAGCATGCTTGATAAAACGCCTTAATTCATAAGAATATCCTGTCTTCAGATTCAAAATAAAGCAAATATCAAACAGTGTGTATTCGAAATATATTGCCTGAATTTCTTACATTTGAGATATAGATACACCTCTATTGAACAACATATGTTTTCGAGAAATATAAAAGATAAAAAAATACAAACAGTATGGTTCTAATTAACAATGTAATTACACTTAATTCTGATAATTCTGTGTGTTAATAAGTGTTCTCATCAAGTTGATATCGTAATTGTAAGACTATCAGTTTCCAAATTAAACAGAACATCTCTTTTGAACATAACAACAGAACAACTGTTAGTACTGTGTCTATAAGTATCAGATTGTTTGTTAAAATGTCAATCAACACATAACAATTGATTATGATTTTATTATATTTTATATTTATAACTGTCTAATTCCCTTTCTTGTATTAACAGGAAAATATCAATACAGGATGTCATCAGATGAACCAGGGAGTGTAACCGTAAAAGAAAACTGTAATTCCTGTGAAACAACATCCTTCGGTGTCGAGACTATAGCTTCACATAAGACGTACTTCCAGTAGTTATTTAACCACATGGACTAAGCCATGAACGAAAGGAGTACTTATACAAAGTTGTAAGACCGTGTGTGCGACCTGCGTATCAGGACACCACTTGTCCAGCTCCAACAATCCAGCGATATTATTGACTGTTGTATTTTGTTTGTTTATGATTTTGTAATTTTCTAGTAATAGTAGTATAGTAGTGATAAATAAACATGTACGCCTTGTTTGATTTTCTTTCATTTATTTCCTTAATGTGGATTAAATACATCTTTAAAATACTCTCAAATACTATCCTGAACAAAATATGTATAAAAACAAAGCTATAAGACTATTCCATCTAACGGCATATGAAAATGATCTATTAAAAGTTGGATGAAATGAAATGACCAAAAACCCCACTTCCGTCATAGAACATTCAATGATCTTTAGATGACGTCGCCAAAACAAAATGACGTTCCTGTGAGCATGACACGTGTTGTCTTTAAAACGTTATAAAATGAAAAGGAAATAGTATAGAGTCAAAGGTTTTCATTTTTAAGGTTCTTATGTCTGAGGCAACAGAAATCGTAAAAACCTGAAAATCGAAAATTTTGTCATTCTTGGAAAACGGTCCATATATATTGGTCCAAGGTTTCATCAACAAAATCGAACTCCAATAGTTTTTTCTTTATGATCATAAAACATAATGTTTTAACCGTTTATCGGATACATAGATCTAAGATAGCCCGAGGCTACATGTTAATGTGTTATACCATCGGAAAATTTACGATCACTTACGGAAACTATATGGATCTGCATCGCCTGGATTTATCTGATTAGCGATATTGTTGGGTATGGGTTTGCGGAAACTCTTCTAAATTGAATAAATTCACATTCTATTACTTTTTGTTTTATTGTCAACTGTTAAATATTACCGATTGAATTATTAATTATAACTCGTTTAAGGTAGGATCAAGCGAAATTTATAAATACATTATTCTACACAACAATTATCTCACTCTGCTTGTCTTTCGTATCTGACTGCAGGCAAATGACATGTACCTACAACTGGTTTAATTACTTATTTACTGTGTAGTGGTGTGGGGTTAGGCGTTCGCGCAGTCGGTAGAGCGCTGTGTACTCTAGTGTTTAGGGGGTTGTAGGTTCGAGCCCCACTTCGTGCGCTTTTTCCTTTTGACTTACTTCAACTGTTACACATTTATGATCAACCAATATGTTGATATACAAAGCTATTTTGCAATCAACAGAATATCCACTAACATATACTTAACAGGTCTTATTTATCTCCTGTTCTATTCTTTACATGTGTATGCTAATTGCCAAGTAAATTAGCTATAAATACAATTTGTACATATTGGGCATGACATAGTCATTAAACTAAATACCTCCAGCGCTCAAACCAGACACTACCACTTGAGCGATTTTGTTCAAATACATAATTATGTAGCTATTATATTGCTGGTTGCCATTGTAACCATGTTTTAGTATTAAGGTCACAGCAATAGTTAACGTATAGCAGATTGAATTAAATTATATATAACAATCTGTCTTCTCACATTATACCCGATAAATTTAATCGATAATGGAAACAATCGATCGCTACTGTTCCGTATCTTTCGGCAATTTCCGGAAGATCACCGACGCAAATCGTAAGTCATTAATGAGGGTCATAAAACCCCAGAGTCATAAACACCGGATTAGCAATAATATTAGGTCTACCGTGTTTTAAGTTATAGTGGTTTTAGCGGGATATTTATACATAAGAAAACAGAAGTGTATTTTTATGTTTCATAATTGTCGTTATTTTTATACATTTCAACAGAGACTATATATACCTATCATACCTATCTTATATCTCAGATTTCAAACATAATATGTCTCTATTATTTAATATAAAGCAAACACTTGTACACATATTTTAATGACTATCAATATACATTTATATTTTACGGCCCACACAAACTCATATTCAAGTGTGATGTTATATATTTAACTTCCCTACTCCTGCATATTTAAGTTTATTCCACTTTTAATTTTAATTCATAACGCTCTTCAGTAAATCAATTAATTTTTCTTTCTTTCTTAATTTTGTGCTGGCTCCCTTCTTTTTCAATAAAATCTTAATTTCCTGTTCGGTCATGTCGTCGAAGTTAACACTAGAACATATTTCTTGTTGGTGATTTTCATGCGCGATTTCAATTTCCCTATTTATCCTAAGTTTTTTGGCCGATCTTGACATGTAAATTCTACTTTCCCAAATAGTCACTATTGTCTTTATTATATGTTCTTTTTTTGTCGTTTAATCATGCTATTTCGATTTCATTTGATGAATTTTGCTTCAATATATCATTAGTTTTCTCGACACCTTGTCCAGAAAACTGGATTAAACTACCTAGTCTGGATACACACATTTTATTATTTTAACATTTCCATTTATCATTTTGCTTGGGGTAAATATCTTACTGCAGTACTATGTGCTAATTATCCTTGTTTAATGACCCTTGAAACTTTCACCATCGTTCTTATAAGCCCGAGGCATTGATAATTACAGATTAACTTTAATACCTTTAATTATTGTCGTCTATGAAATTGCGGCAATATATGTGCCAAATAGACCGTGCATGGGTTTAAGCCGAATAGTATACGTATTAACAACCTTGTCATTTTTAAAGTACATAATTATAAACGTTATTGTATTTCAACATTTATCATCGTTAAAAATTAATAAATAATACTATAGAGAAACATGAACACATCATATAACTTTAAAAAGTATCACGTTTATACATGTATAATAGTTAATGGTATGTGTATAAAATGCTGAAACTATAGAACGTAATCATTATATTCCTTGATAGCATCGAATCTCGGACTGCATAGTCACGCATATATATGACTATATATGGTACAATTACATAACAGCATACCGTAAAAAAGTAACTTCAAGTAACTATTCCCGACACTTTAATATTTTACTAAGTGCATTAGAGAGTCATATAAAGTGTATACGAACTTTTCCTGAATAAATACAAATGTACATATAAAATATTACTTCTAGTAAAATGTGCATATGACCACTTTCGCTAAATATACCTAAAGCTTTTTGATAATGACTGTCTTAAATTAATACTTCTTCTTTTATTAATGTACAGGTGTGACAATAATTATTTTGGTGTGAAATTTCAAAACTTGACAAAGTGAGAAGAAACCCCTTTTTGCAATAAAATAAATTTCATACATTCTTTAGCTGATACAAATGACTAATACACAAATTAGTAATTATTACCAAGTGTTTTTTTTTCAATTTCAAGACCTTTTTAGATAACATGTAATTCAGGATATTAACAATTTATAATATAATTCAACATTATTTCTATTATTACCCTGAACCTGTCCGAAAGGCTTTATAACTTTAATCAGTCATTGTCAAGATTTCTATAATCCGCACTGAAGGGAGTTTTATTGCCGTGCTATAAAAACATAAACGGACCGCAAACCCGATTAACTTCGTAAGTTTCCGTTAGTTTCCGCTACTGTTTAACGGACTAAACCGAACATATAAAATAATTACAGGTGGTTTGACAAAAGTATTAATTCCCCCGCCTATTTTTTTTTCAATTTCAAATTTAAAAACATCATTGTTTCAAAAAATGTATATTTTATATGAAAGTGAATGCGAACCTCAAAAAAGTTTTAAAGGGAAAAAGTTATAGCTAATTAAACAACAAAATTTGATGGATTTTTCAGTGAAATTACCGACTTTGTATGTAATTCAATAGGAATATAGGGTCACTCTATGTTTGTATGAATTCCCCCACCTAAATTATGTCTCTTATTATTTATTTTTATATATTTGAAATCCTAAGATTTTGATCTTTCCAAATCTGAATGCGTACTTGAAATATGTTAATAAATAAGAAAGTTATTCCCTAATTTGTTAAACGTCCCTTCTTATTTCTATATAGCCGATTATCGATTTTTTAGTTATCGGCAGAAGACAAATTGTTGCATATGGTTATGGATATATGTTATTAAATTCTGTATCAGTAAATGACAATAAAGACTGAAATATTCGGCATTTAGTTTTGATAAAATCCATGATATTACAAAATAAATGGTCATTTCCGGCAATTGACCATTTCTGGTAATTCTACAGAAGTCGCAGTAATCTGTAAATAACTCATTTTGCCCAGATACCACATTTGGACAAAGAATCTCATGACAAAGCCAGTCCAGTCAAACAGACGAAATACTAATTCGTAAATACGAAATAATATTAAGTTTTAACGAAATAATAATACGCTTTTACGTAATAATATTACGTTTCTACGAAATAATACTACGTTTTTACGAAATAAGATTACGTTATTACGAAACATTAATACATTAATAAAAGGATAGCTCGAGAAAAAAGTATAGAATGTCACTTAAGGGTCTCCGTAGGAAAGGTCGTCTTCACAAAACAGGACTTTTTCATACCGAAACTTATAGGACGAAATAAAACAACGATGGGGAAATATAAAAGAATAGGCAAAGAGTCCAGGAATTACGATCAGAAAAAAATTCGGCAAGGTATAAAATCAGACTAAGAAGGGGTGGGACAGAGTATGCGAGTGGAATAGAGAGCAGTATTAAGCTAAAATTGGAGATGTATCAAATAAAATCTAAAGTAAAAGGAATCGGAAACAACGAAGGACTACACAATAAATCACCATAATGAGAAACTCAGCCACGAAACGGTTTAAATTTAAAATAAAATATTGACTTGACAACTGTCACTAATGGTTTGATAAATTATAATAAAATAATACTAAAGACTCTTAAGAATTTATGCATGCAATCTGTTCTATAAATTAGCAAGTAATTATTCAACTGTTATTTAAATTGTTATTTAAAATTTCTTCTGAAATGAGTGGTTAAACAATTCAATAAAAAATTATCTTACCTGACTGGATTTTATACCTTACTTAAACATGAGTAACATCCGATTGTATACATTTCAGCTGGGACCAATATACACAGGGTTTGGCAACGGAATTTCGTCCAATAAACTTGTCGTCGATTCGACGCATGCGCACTATTGGTCCTAGATTACAGTGTACTGTATTCCATTTTTATTTGTAGAATATTTTCTTTTGTGCTTGTGCACTCATCTTCAGAGACTATAAACGATTGTACGTACCTTATGGTTGACTAACATTACAATAATTTATGATCATGGTAAACGATAACACACGACAAACGTGTACATTAAATAAAAGTACATTTATATAGGTAACACTGTTTAGAAACTAATTACTTTACGGTATGCAGTGATAAACCAATTTTATTAATTCAGCGTGTTTGATGTTTTTGTTATATTGGCACGTAACGGCATCAGTCAAGAGGTATAACGACAAATTCGGAAACCTCTGGTAAAGTAATCATTGTTTTTTATCGAATTACAGAGATTCAGAAGCAATTTGAAACATTGAATGCGTGCAGCAGTGTCAAAATAGTTAGACAATATTTTTTCTGCCGATAAATTGCAATTAACACAATATAGGTACATGCACATGTAGTAGATATAAAATGTGATATGAGGGTTTATCTCCTCAGATGTCTCATGTGGTATTTTTAAACCAACGGACGTGCATTTCATTTAAAAAACATTCTGTTCGATTGATATTGACGTGATTCTGAACCGACACGGGCTAATTCCGATTGATATTGACGTGATTCTAAACCGACACGGGCTAATTCCGATTGATATTGACGTGATGCTAAACCGACACGGGCTAATTCCGATTGATATTGACGTGATTCTAAACCGACACGGGCTAATTCCGATTGATATTGACGTGATTCTAAACCGACACGGGCTAATTCCGATTGATATTGACGTGATTCTAATCCGACACGGGCAAATTCCGATTGATATGACGTGATTCTAAACCGACACGGGCTAATTCCGATTGATATTGACGTGATTCTAAACCGACACGGGCTAATTCCGATTGATATGACGTGATTCTAAACCGACACGGGCTAATTCCGAATGATATTGACGTGATTCTAAACTGACACGGACCAATTCCGATTGATATTGACGTGAGTCTAAACAGACACGGGCTAATTCAAGACAGAACATCCTTACTTCCCTTACTTCAGATTTGATGTCTTGAATTAGCCCGTGTCTGTTTAGAATCACGTCAATATCAATCGGAATTAGCCCGTGTCGGTTTAGAATCACGTCAACAATTTCCAATATAATTTAGCGTTTTTGTATCGGTATGTTTCTAAGGTGTTAGTGCGTTCCTTCAAATACCGCTTACGATTATATTTCAACGTGTTTTTATACTCAGATCGTGCTTTCACTAATAACACTCGATTTTCGTCCGAGGCATTTTTTCTATAATCCTTTAAAACGGATAAAAATTGATACCGTTTCAAAGCACAATCATCATTAAACCGCGATTTTTTAAAATGTGGTGTTACATTTTCATGACTGTAATTATCTATAGGGCGCTTGAATAATTCATCGGTTGTACGACACATAATGATGTATGATGTAATTTATTATGAAAACCAATTGGGGGAATTTAGAGATACATGAAGAACCTATCATTACCAAGAGTGTTTCCGTGATATCTCACGGAAAGTCACGAAGATCAGCGAGTGATACCGATTTCGGTTAGTCTTTTCTTGTGACAATTTTAATCTCCACATGTGGTCTCTTAAGATATTATCTCAATCAAACTGTTCACTGGACCATGGATTATGGTGGTAAAGTGTAAACAGCATATATATATATAATTATGTTACTTGTGTATAGTGTTGAGCTTCATGGAATTATTTTTTCTAGAAGACCATATCGCGACTCTTGTGTCGTAGTATTTCCTTTAGCAGCAGCTTAATTTCAATTGTTATAAACATATAGGAAGTGGTCACACAATTGAACATAATATATTATAGTACAGAAACATCGTTTAAAAATGTATGTGGTGTATTGCGATATTCCACAAATACCATGAACTAATATAATTCATTTATTATAATTATACAGAGGGATTTATAAATCTGTTTGAATAATTCGTAATAGCACGGACATATAAACCATATATATAAGCGTGAGAGTTTACGGTGTGACTTATTTATAAAAACATTTGCATTCCCGGAATTAGTGTACCCACTCAAAGTTTTAAATAATCTAACAGAAAAGAGAATTTAAAAAATTAAAACTCTTGTTTGACTTTCTTCGAGATTCTTAACCTCATAAAATATCCCGAAATTGATTTTCCAAACATATGAAAATGGAGGACCGAAAATGTTAGATATCTTCATTCTTAAATTTAGTCAAGGTCAGCTAGGTCAAAAGAATCATACCGGAAATAATGCTAAATGCAAAATAATTTATAACATTGAACTTAAAAAATACGGTCAATATTTTTAAATACGTATAATACTTGTAAAACAGATGCAGACAAACTGAAATTTAATTTTACATTTCTCTGCATCCTGGTGCTCAATCAAGCAACAATCTATAAGCAACCTTCCTAAAGAAATTATATGGAATAATTCAAACATAAAACAGACAAATAGATATTTATTTCTACATAAAAAATTTGTTGGAAAGAGAACATTTTTTGACTTCTTAACTAAATATTTCTTAACTTTTGAACAAATGCAGAACGTATATGCCATTGAAAATGGTGCCTTTCTTAAATATTTATCATTAATTAAAGCAATCGATAAAAAATGGGGGAAACAACTACGGAAGAGGAATTTACATCAGTTCTGTAGAACAAGTAAAACAAACTAATAAAACAAACTAATAAAACGAATAAATTGTTATATGAAAGACAAAAGTGTCATTCCTTACTAAATGTGCAAAAAGGTTTCTTGCATACATTATTTACATAAAATATATTAGCCGCTTTATGACATTCCATGATAAAACACAATGTCACGGATCATCGACGAGCGTGTCCTATATTTAATTCAAATTTATTTATCAATAAATAGGTGCTTAATAACCCGGAACATACCAATCACAATTATGGGTACTTATTTCTGTATTTATGTGTTAAGTTAAGTATATAAATGAGTTTGACTATCATCGTTCTGCAGCAATGATTAAAGAAAATTATCGTCTTTATAGGTAGTACTGGTTCAATAATAAAGTACTTTTTATATGTAACTCTTCCGTAAACGGAGGAAGAAAAGTTGTATATACCAGGTCCGTAGCTATGCTGTGGCACACCGAGGCAGCTGCTTTTGTTGAAATTTCCAAAGCCATCGTGGAGGACGATAGTGTTTATGGTTTGGCACTTTGTTTGGTTTGTACACAAAAACATGCCAATCGACTACTTGGACATTTTTCAGCTGTGGGACGCTCCGGGACATCAAAAGATGCCATTGCTTTAGCTTCATACTATTAAAATAAAACAAAACTGCACTTGATAAATCACTTCACTAGTACATGAAATAACCTGAAAACACAGGTGAACCCTTCTGTACGCATTCCCCTGGGGGAGGACACTCCCAGACCCGCCTTCATTGCCTCGGTTTAATTTTGCCTCAAGCTACGGGCCTGAATATATATATATGATTATTATTGTGTTTTTATGGATGCTAGGTTCATATTTCAGAACACTAGAAAAAAAGGCGTGATTCAACCATGACATTTTGATAGCATGTATATATATATATATATATATATATATACATGCTATCAAAATGTCATGGTTGAATCACGCCTTTTTTTCTAGTGTTCTGAAATATGAACCTAGCATCCATAAAAACACAATAATAATCATTCATGTAGGACTTTATATACTCCCACTAGTTATTCAACCACATTGACTAAGCCAAAAATTAAAGGAGTACTTATACAAAGTTGTAAGACCGTATGTGCGACCTGCGTATCATGACATCACTTGTCCAGCACCAACAATCCAGTGATATTATTGACTGTTGTTTTTTGTTTGTCTATGATTTTGTAATTTTCTAGTAATAGTAGTATAGTAGCGATAAATAAATATGTGCACCTTGTTTGATTTTCCTTCATTTATTTCCTTATTGTGGATTAAATATACCTTTAAAATACTCTCAAATACTATCATGAACCACATATGTATATAAACAAAGCAATAAGACCATTACATCTAAAGGCATATGCAAATGATCTATTTAAACATGGATATGGAATGAAGTGGCCAAAAACACACTTCCGTCATAGAACATTCAATGATGTTCAGAAGACGTCGCCAACGCAACATGACGTTGCTGTGAGCATAATACGTGTTGTCTTTAAAACGTTATAAAATGAAAATG
This sequence comes from Mactromeris polynyma, assembly GCA_032209605.1. Lineage (NCBI taxonomy): Eukaryota > Metazoa > Mollusca > Bivalvia > Venerida > Mactridae > Mactromeris > Mactromeris polynyma. Next base: position 17,303,993 of record JASFXZ010000006.1, on the reverse strand, counting down.
AAATAGTATAGAGTCAAGCGGTTGTCATTTTTAAGGTCCTTAATATATGAGGCAACAGAAATTGTGAAAACCTGAAAATCGGATTTTTTGTCATTAAGCCCCGCGTTCTTGGAGAACGACCCATATATATTGGTCCTAGGTTTCATCAACAACATCGAACTTCAAAAGTTTTTTCTTTATGATATTTATACATAATGTTTTACCGTTTATCGGATACATTGATCTAAGACAGCCCGAGGCTACATGTTAATGTGTTATATCAGTTATCAATCGTTGATCATCGGAAAATTTACGATCACTTACGGAAACTACCGACAGACCAACTGACTACTGACCAAAAGCCACATCGATATCGATCTGCATCGACTTGATGCATCAAAAATGAGTGCAAAAAGGTCATGAGCTGTTTTCTATGTTGATATAGGTTATAGACAGTTTGAAGATGAACATAGTGGTTTTGTCCGCATATGTTTAACTCATTATAGAAAATATTTATGTTCATAGTGTTCCGCTTCACTTGATGTGTTTTTAGTGAACATTTGAATTGTTTAGGATTATAAGTGTATACATGTCTGGTCAATTTGTGTAGTTAGAAATATGTAATCGGACATAATTATGATGAGTTTGTATGATTATATGTGTAATATGGAAGCCGAGGATTATATCAGGAATTGTAGACTTGAAGTCTGAGAGTTAGAAAATATTATATATAAAACAGACATAAATTTATATAGTTTATTTGATTTTATACACAAAATATAAATGTGTTCACTACATGGTCAATTAATATACATGATATAATTATATAACCAATACATACATGAGTTAATGTGATATTCAATACAGACAATATCAACTATTTTAATACAAGACAAAGATACAACACAATACAAAAGTTCATACAAAAACAATGAATAGTTTTCTGACAATACAAAATTATAAATTTCTTCAATCAATTAATTGAGTAATTAACTTATTAATTGAGTTATATGAATAAATTAGGATATAAAAATATTCAGACAAGTATTTGCACAAATTACCACACTACTGCATTTGCTACCTTTATACAACAGTCAGACAAACTTCTGCCAGCTTTCACCTCTTTTGAACAGCAATCTCTTTTTTATAGCCAAAACAGAACACATTCCTAAACATACAAAGAAATCTTACGACTTAAAGCCAATTTATACAATAGTCAAACAAACTCCTGTCAGCAATTACCCCTGTTTAACAGCCACCTCTTTAAAGCAGCCAAAACCGAAAATCCTTAGATTAGCCAAAATATTTTTTGCATAAGTTTTTGTTAAACTTCCACCTGCTTAAAGTGGCCAGTATACAACCAGGAGGTACATGTACAGATTCTAAGCTTATACACAAAACATAGTATATTGTACTAAACCAGTCACATAATCACACACAATAGACAGGCAAGAGTTATTTTTGTATTTGCTTTTATTTATCGTCGCCATTGATTTCCCATATGGGCGACAACTCCGGAAGAATGTTAGTAATCTTAGAATTTTGGAGGATAGTGCATGATAGAGGAGACAGAAGCACCCATGGTTTTTTTACGTGCTCGATGTAAAGCATCATACACGGGACCTCGGTTTTTAAAGTCTCGTCCGAAAGACTGCAAGTACTGTCAGTGATGGAGCGGGGAATCGAACCGGCGATCCCTGGATTACTAGTCGAGCGCGTTACAACCGAACTACAGATCCGCTACAATACCATAAACTGAGTCAAATGCTTAAATACATATACATAAAATCTCCTTCAAACAAAATGTGTCATATTATGTCAATTAGTTGATTTGTACATTTGCCCGTTGGAAAATCTAAGTCGGAAGAGTGACTTACCTTTATTGTCATGGCAGGTCACTCTGAAAAACTTAAATTTTAGTCAGAAGAGTAAATTCTCTTTAATGTCAGGGGAGGTCACTCTGAAAAACTTAGATTTAAGTCGAAAGAGTTATTTCCCTTCATTGTCAGGGGCGGTCACTCTTTAATTTACGTCGGAAGAGTGAAGTCCCTTTATTTTCATGGAGGTCACTCTGGAAAACTTGAATTTCAGTCGAAAGGGTAACTTCCCTTTATTATTAGGGGGTGGTCACTCTGAACAACTTAAAATTTAAGTTTTTCATGGCGACTTTCCCTTTTAATCAGGGGATGTAACTCTGAAAAACTTTAAATTTTAGTCGGAAGTGTGACTTCCCTTTATTATCAGGGGAGGTCACTATGAAAAACTTAAAATTTAAGTCGGAAGAGTAACTTTCCTTAATTGTCAGGGGAGGTCACTCTGAAAAACAAAAAAATAAGTCGGAAGAGTAACTTCCCTTTATAATCAGGGGAAGTCACTATAAAAACGGAGATAACTGAAAATTGCAGGAATGTTAGGAAATTACCGAAAAAGCCGGAGATGAACGGAAATTACCGAAAAAATCAACGGAGATTTCATTCTCGGGCATATCATGACAAACGTATCATGACCGTGCGACCATATACACGTATCATGCGGTATTCGTCTCTAAAAGAAACGAACCGAAATAAGTCTACAGAGGTACTGATAAGATCGACGACTGCTCCTTGTTCAATTAAACAAGGAAACGGAGCAGAACACGCGCGAAGCAGAAATGAGCAATACGCTACATTGATAAGTGAACAAATACCAAAAACACACCTATACGATTGCTTAATAACTTTAAAACGGCTTTCACAGAAATAGATCTGACATTAAATGCAATAGCGTTTGTGAAAAAAGCTGTCGGTTGAATTAAACAACTTTGTTTTTCATATTGCGTTAAAATCGACAGCTTAATGAAATAGATATTAGTAAAATAATAATATCTAAGTTCAGGATTTTACGTCTCTATATTTAATGTTTGTGTCCCGGGGGCATACGCAAACTGCACAAAACCTTTCTCTCACCTATAACAATACACGTAACATAAACGTAATGAAAATATATTTTAATAATTTCTGATATAAATATGTTTTGCAATTTTTTTTTGCATATGGGACAGTTAACAACGACACAAAGTCTACAAAGAATACATTGTCAAATTGAAAATCTACTGTAGTTTTAAATCCCAAGAAAGCTGTATAAATTTCGATTCTACTTTTAAATTCAGCTACAAATATTCGTGCCTACTTGAAAGTAAATCAAAGTCACTGTTATTAAAAATAGAATTTTCTTGCACGGGCTATAACTTCACTATTTAGTGTAAATCTGAGTTAAGGCTCCAGGTCAAGTTCATTTTCAATCAACAACTTTTTGAAGAAGTTTTAGCCACTAGTCCATAGGGGGGCGGGGTGAGGCATCCGTGTCGTATGAACACTTCTAGTTATTCATAAGTAGCAATGTGATTCATTGCCTTCTAATATGTCAAATTTGTGAGGACCATTATGTTACTCGGGTTTCACTGTCATTGAATATTCATTAATTGTTTTTCCCACAAGATGGACAATATTATGTACAATGTAGTATGAAATTTACCAAACCTTTAATTTCTCATACCACTCTGTAGAATTGTGTGATGTTGGCTAAAAATAGTGGTTTACTGTTTATTTTCCGTCCCAATATGCTATATATCAGCTGATCAGGAGATTCATGTGTCCATTACATATTATACAAGCCACAATATGATTGTGCTGGCATTGAACGGGGAGGAGAATAGGCATATTTGGTTAAAAATATTGGATGATATGTTATGTTGTCATAAATTGACATTGTTTTATTTTCTTATATTTACTTTAATTGCAGGAGAAATCCTTTTGTTATTACAAACTTTAATGAACAAATTATTATAATTAATTCAGGTACACTGTGGCTTGATTCATGCTCAGGTCCAAGCCAGTTTACATATTTTTCAGTGTAGAAATTCAAATGTTAAAGTTAAAAATTAAAATCTTAAATTATTATAACCCCCCGCCCATCATGCTTTGATAAATTTTCAGAGTTATGGCCCTTTGTAACTTTTCATGATTGTTTTTTGTCTGCGCTATTTCTCACCTACCCTCGGCCGGATTTCAGTAATACCAAGCCTAGGAATGCATAGTCTTGGCAAATCACACTCTTGTGATTGAATTGTATGTCAAATGTGGTATTTGTTTTCTGTTTAACATTAGCTTCAATTTTGAAGGCTTCTTTATTCTTAACTTAGATGTCCAATACATTAAATATACAAAATGTTAATTTAAGACAGTTATTTTTTTAAGATCAATGTCACATTGTAACCATTATTTAGATTTTGGATTCATTACAAAAACCTAGTTGGTTTACTATTTCGCTTTTCGTGGTAGACAAACATTGTTTTATGTAAAGTGAGGGAACCTGAGCCCTGTGGACACATTTCTTAATGTATTGAATTGATGGACATTTATTTTGTACCGTCAACGGAACATTTGACTTTGCGGCTAACCATTTTTTCTGACTGTTTCGTTGACGGTACATTTCTTTTATGTATTTATTTATTACATATTTTAGCTTATATCATCTTGAACCGTCAACGGAACCATTTGACTTTGCACATAGAAATTTCAAATTGTTCCGTTGACGGTACATTTCTTTTGTTGGATGTACTTTTCAATTTTGTTCCGGCGACGGAACATTTGAATAAACACTTAGAAATTTCAAATTGTTCCGTTGACGGTACATTTCTTTTAATCATCAGCGGTACAAACAATGCCTGACTCGCTGAATTTTTTTCAAAGTCGCCACGGCAGATCAAATGCTACCCTGTACAGAAGCCTACCATGTACTCTATCTTTTCCCCGCATACCGACCCATGTGGTAAGTCGGGTGGCCCCAGGACGAGTGCCCCAAGTCGCCCTGCGTGGGTTTGCGGGTAGCATGGCTAAGTTTTTTCTCATATAAACTCGTGACTAGTAGCCAGCTATTGCATCTATCGCTTAAGATGTTCAGTGAAAACGCATTAAAATACTAACTGCTAACGGACACTTTGTACCGTTCCTCGTATACGGCATTTGACCGTATAAGGTCGAAAATGATTTTTTTTTAAAAATTCAAAGTTGAAATTAAATTTCAAAGTCGCTTAAAATACACGCATCCGCCCCATATGCATGTCTACGTCTTATAAATACCATTTGAATGATGAAAAATGCTTTCAAACAAATTGTATAGACGTATATGCAATCTCCTGCATCTACAGGCCGAGAATGCAATTTTATTAAATTTTTCAAAGTTTAAATTAAATTTCAAAGTCGCTTAAAGTACACACATCCACCCCACATGCATGTGTACATCTTAAAAATCCAATTTAAATGATGAAAAACGCATTCAAACAAATTTTATAGACGAAAATGCAATCTCCTGCATCTACAAGCCGAGAACGCAATATCTCGTAGCGGGCAATGCAACTACTCGCCATTCCACATGGCGAGTACTCGCCATGTTGGAATCGAGAAACGTTCAGACGTTGGAACTTAGAGTGAAATTAACAAAACTGGTTAGTACACTTTTTACTATGGCTGAACCTAAGCAGATGGAAAATAATACTCTAACATATGAAAAAGAAGACATTCAGTGTCAGAAGTGTGGTGCATCTTTACTTGATACAGAACGTTTAATAGCTCATAATAAAGTTTGGCATTCTGGTGATCTAGCCATTAATGAATATTTTCGGAAATTAAACGCTTTGAATAGAAAAGCTTACAAGGAACACATGAGTGAACAAATTTACACTCCAGACATTAGTTTATGGCTATAACTCAAACATTCACATTGTAACTTATAGAAGGATTTATTCACATATTTAGTGAGTACAATTTTAAAAGATATTTAAATTCAACATTCTTTTGCTTTAGAAATGTGAATATTAAAGGACACTAATCATGTAAAACTTAATACAGATGATATCGAATTATTTCCCTTTAACTGAGCATATGTATTTGTATATTTTCAGCATGGCACAAGCACAGCTCCAGTTTACTGACGAAACATTATCCTATTTTAAAGATAACGGAGTTGAAACTGTACAGTGGTCACCTGTTTTACAACATATTTGTTGTAAATTAGACAATAAACTGTCGTTGGTGATAAAAAAAACAGAAGATTCCTGTTACGTTATACTGAAGAAAGGGTCGCTACAGACAAAACTGACTATTACACAATTTCAATCTCTTTGTGACCTAAAACAAAGTGTATTCTTGTTAAAATCATTCCTTGATGGCCAGTGAATCTATGGACTACACTGATAGTATCTGCGACACTTCGTACAAGTTTTACGAAAATCGTCTCTTAACCTTCGATACTTGGTCAACACAGATACAGCCAAACAAGTATCAGTTAGCCAAAGCAGGATTTTATTATTCTGGTTTCTGTGATAAAGTCACTTGCTTTTCTTGTCACATAAAACTTAGTAAGTGGGAGAAAAGTGATAAACCGTGGGAAGAACACCTTAAGCTTTCACCATCTTGCCAATTTCTAAAACTTGTTGGATATTCATCTGGTGAAGACGTTATTAACACACATACTGCCATTGGATTTACCACAAAACATTCTTGTAATCCGTGGTCAGATAATCCATTATTTAACACATTTTCAAAATGAATGAATTTACAGCCCACGTAATGATTATGAACTCGTACTTTGACTTTGTGTATGCTAAAGCACTCTATGAATGTTTGGGTAAAACTGTCAAGCAGGAGTGTTTTGGTTGTCAGGTGGACCACCCCTCACAAGTACAGCACCCTTGCATAATGTATGACGACCAAGAACATATCGACATGTATTTCGAGTTGCTATTGTCTGTGGTTAACGAGGATGATATTCTTCTATCATGGAGTGAGATAATGGACTCCCTTAGTATCTGTCCCGAGTTGTTGGCGTTGCAGAAACTTAAATTATACGACAAAGATTGGTTAGACACCATGAAAACTCAACAGTGGAGAGCAAAAATGATGAAAATGATTGTTAATATTGTTCACTTGGAACACAGATTGTTTCAACCAGTTATGTAAATGTGTGTAGTGTTGTATCATAACATAGACAATATGTACACAATAATTTCATTTAATGTTTTAAATTTCATATTTCCACATATCCTTTGTTGTATTGTATAGAATGTTTTTTTCTAATCACGTAACTACAGCACTGTATTCAATAATTTCACCACTTGGTATGTTTAAACGCATGCGTCATTGTAAATGACTCGTAAATTTGTGAATAAATGTTCAATCTAATCCATTTCTCTGTTTTGATTGTATATCATTATGAAACAGGTTCACAGTCAAAACAAATTTGACCCTCATTTCACCCATAACCCAATCACACCGATGTTCGTTTGTTTGAGGTTAATAAATTGTGTTCCCGCTTAACTTGAATCAGATGAGTAACCACAAGTAGAGTAGGTCACATTTTCCCACGTTGTATCTAATTCACCGTTTAGCGAGGCCAGTGAACTTACTACCAGTCAACAAATCGGGTCAATTACCAACATCACACACACTCCATAAATAAATAAGATCTGATAGACTAGCTACAGAAATGGTTTAAATTATGATTCGTTAAACATTTACTTTAGTCTCGTTTAAGACATCATTGAGTACACACACGCACACGATCAACCAAATACTATCATCAAAATGAATAGTGAACATTCATCTTTTACTGGAGATTTTTCTACGGGAAAAACTATAATAAAAATGAACAGCGAATCATCTTTAACTGGAGATTTTTCTACGGAAAATCAATCTCAAACAGACCAAACTGACGGAACCTTCAGCTTGTTGTCTGAATTACCATCAGCATTTGAAGGCATTAATGCAATTGAAGACTTGCATTTAAGAGATAAAAACATTCGATATCATTTAACCATTATAAAGCTAGTAGGAGTTTTATTCATCGCAACAACATGTGCCGCCCCTGGTTTTGTTATTTTGTCGCAACATATTGCGGGAGAACATTGTAATTTACCAACCAACAACGAAATCATGAAACCAAATTTAACACAATCCTCATGCATGTTTGTGAAACAGTTTTATCTACAAGATTACGTTTATGCAACAGTGTGCAGACAAGGTGATACCGTTTTTTTGGATCTAAAACAGTTTTTGAACGGAACGGCTACTATTCGTGGAATACATATTAATATCCGTCAGTGGGTATCGAAACAATATACGTCAAGTATAGATAGTGCATTCTCAGATACTCAACACTACCATAAACAATGAAATCCTACTGTAAAAGAAACTGTATCTGTTTTATTATCAATGTAAATGTATTGATTCATTTTAGTCATGTATACTTCGTATAAATCATGCGTATTTATCAACATATTCATTTTGGTTGTAATAAAGTTTGATAAATATTACATTGGTTTGTCCTATTTTATGTGTTTAAGTCAACTAATTTCAACCATAACTGGGTTGTATGGTTATAAACACATTACCCCTCCATAATTACTCACAGTTAACTCAAGGTTAATATATTTCCATCATATAAAGAAAGGTCGTAGCAAGAGCCAAAACGTCAAACTCTTTCCCGCTCGCGCTTATAATGTAGGGTTACTGAAGTACATCGCACACGTATCGATAAAGATCACTAGTTTTACACCATGATCCAATTTATTTTCAAGTGATTGTTTGACACGCATCAATCGGTCATCAACTTGTATTAGGATTCAGCTCTGATACCACGATCATAAGTCATTAACCTCGAATATCACAAAATCTAATTCCGCTCGCGCTAAAATGATACAAGTGCACCTGCCCCAGTCATTGGTGGTATTATCAAGTGACCTTAAACAGCTGTTATACTACGTTTAAGTCAATGTTGATATGTTTCCAATGAGTTAATTGACGTGTTATTTTCAAACCCGCGCTACTAACGTGAAGTGACATTTCCCACCAACGCGTTTTTATCAACCGACCTTCAATATCTCTCAATCGTATTCCGCTTAAAATAAACAGGCGAGTCAATAGTGCTGGTATCATCTAACGACTTTAATTAACTGTGTTATGAGTATGGGTATTTAGGTTAATAGTTTAAAATATATAGATAATCTAGAAACATACTTTTTCCTAAAGTACACATTTATTAACGTGTATAAAACATATTGTATATGTGTTTAAACTTTAGTCATGGATAGACAACAGAAAGAATTGATCTTACAGCAATATTACTTCAAAAATAGTAATTCTGCTGCTTATAGTGGTCCTAAAAATTGTATTATGTGTTAGAGAAAAAATATCCAGGCATATTTACATTTTACTTTATCAAAAAATGGTTGAGTAACCAATACAGTTATTCTTTATCTAAAGAACCACGTCATCGTTTCAAAACAGCAAGAGTTTTAGTATCTTCTATTGACGAACAATTTGATGCAGACTTATCATCTATAGAAAATTTAAAGAAGTACAACGATGGAATGCGTTTCTTGTTGTTTGTGATCGACATATTCACTCGATTTTTATGGGTAAAACCTTTGTATGATAAAACGGCAAAATCTATTTTACTAGCCATCAAAGAAGTGTTTGCAGAAAGAAAACCATTGAAACTGAGAACAGATAAAGGATCAGAATTTAACAATAAATATTTGAAAAAATATTTGAAGGAAAATGATGTCTACAGCCCAAAGGCATATTATGTGGAACGAGTACAGAAAACGACTAAAGTCATGCTGTACAGAATGATGAAACAAAACAGATCTTATCGATACATTGATAATCTCCAGAATATTGTAGACAACTACAATGCAACACCACATAGAAGTTTATATTCACTCATAAGATTAGTTTCTATTTTAAAACATTGCTTGGCAAAATGGGCACTTACTCTTTTGACAGAGTAACAATTGAGTAATAACTCTTTTGAGTAACAATTGAGTAATAACTCTTTTGAGTAACAATTGAGTAATAACTCTTTTGACAGAGTAACATAAGAGAAATTAATGTTTATGTAGTGCCACTAAAACTTGCCTATACAATTTGAAAAATACAACAAAACTAAGTTTGTCATAATTATAACAATTAAAACAATATACTTTCTTCAATAATGCACGTATTTGCATATATATATTGTATATTCACGAACACATCCCAACAAATATATAACACGAACACATCCCAACAAATATATATATATAACACGAACACATCCCCACGAATAGCTATTAACAGAATATCAATCGTTGGAGAAGGAACATTTCTAAGCGACAAATATGAATTACAAGCAGTATGTCATAGATGCTAAAAAAATGACAAGTTTGTTTAAACCGAAAAACTTGGACAATTGGAACGGAAAAAATCTAACATTAAACTCGTATCACCAGTAAAAAGAGTCGTGGACAGAGCAAAATCAGAACTAAAACGTATGAATATTGAGAAAGCAGACAGTCAGATCATACTCCACGCGACACGCACAAGGGAGGATTAAAACGTCTCTGCAAGAAAAAGACACACCAAAAAAAGTAAACACATACACCGACTATTTCAACGAAGAACGAAAACAAAAAACCCACAAAAAAACAAGTCAAGAAAAAGACTCCAAAACCAAGCAAATCTCACGAATTTGAAGATATATTTGGATAATCATTCAACCTTTACCAGTGCTGAACGATATACGCAATGTTTTCATGTGATATATGTGATAAAACATTTGATAGAAAGTACAATTTGTTGAGACATAAACAAGCTAAACATCAACAACAAACTTCTGATTCTTAAGACATGGACAAAAATAGTAATATGTCAGACGATGAGGAAACCGATGAACCAATGGATCGTCTTGTGGATGAAGTATTCGAGCAGCACCAATCAAGTTACGAAGAAGAAGTTTTAGCTTTAACGAACCGAGAAAACATCCCAGAAGAAGAAGCACGAGATCGAGTCTACAAAACAATGAAAAACACTTATCGCAAGGCTCTTACTGATGTTTTTACAGACAATATTTTATGGATGATCTCGCTCAAGGACAGTCCACTTTTCCAGTCTATCAAGAAAACAGTTGATCGTGTTATAGAATCTGAGGACTTTGACAGAGAAGAGGCTTGGAAATATGCCATCAATACACGAAAATTTCTGTTTGAATCAATTCTTGATGATTACAAACCACCTGAGCTTACAAATGAGTGAAAATGTGACAAAAATATTGCATTTGTGTATTTTGTTAACTGTATGTCTAAGCTAACAAATCAATAACACATAGAATTGTTTTTCATAGTAGCTATAATATGTAAAGTCAGTATTCATAATAAAGTAAATAAACATACTCCTATTTGTGATTTATTATTCTGTAGTTTAACATCAAAACATGACGACAAAACTACTTATTACTTTGATCAAGTATCAAGTAAGTAGTTCTATATACGCATTTCACAGAACAACAATTGAGCACTTTCTCTTCTGATTGAGTAGCTTTTGAGTAATTACTTTTTTCATAGAGTAACAAGTTATAATTACTCCTTTAGCATGGTAACATTGGAGTAGTTAGTAACTTACTCTAGAGTAACAAGTTATAATTACTCCTTTAGCAGGGTAACATTGGAGTAGTTACCCTAGAGTAACAAGTTATAATTACTCCTTTAGCAGGGTAACATTGGAGTAGTTACTCTAGAGTAACAAGTTATAATTACTCCTTTAGCAGGGTAACATTGGAGTAGTTACTCCTTCGGAAACAATACAAAATACTGTTGGTACCTGAGCCATTACACCGAAACATGAGGAATAATCGGATCTCTATTGAACACTTTTCACTTGATAGCTATCAGCTTGATGTCTGCCTTTACAAATTTGTCATGTTTGACTAAGTAACACTTTGGAAATAGAAGTATTTGGAAATTATGACTTCCATATTGTTAACGTTCACCTGTCGGGATATTTTTAAGTTGTTTCAACCGAGCGCTGAAAATATAGCAGCGAAGATATGTGATTTAAGTTGGCAAATGTTTAACATGTTGTCTATTTTAATGCGAACAGAATGATCAATCATGGAAACTAAGGAGTTTATATAGCTACCATGAAACACATGATGTAGTTATGTCGCGTGAGAGAAAAGGATGACCGATCAATGCGTGTCAAAACAAATTGATTCGCGTGGGTATTAGTGATATAGAAACTACGTGTCAAGGTTGGGGTGGCTAATCCAACGTATGTTGGTGGTAATTATCACATGTCGTACACTAAGCTCACTGGTGGTAGTGACCATTGTTTACTCTGGAAGAATAAACTTCAGAAAGAGAACAGTGGGAAAGGAGTTGTATCATTGAACTTGGTTTAACCTTAAGCGTAACATGCGCTAAACAGAAACAATAACTATATCCTAGATTAGTCGCGCGGGATAATATTGCCTGGGACTGATGAGTCAAAGACCTTGACTTATTTACATACTTTAGCTGGCGTTGGTGTATGTTTGAGTATAACCACAAGGCGAATCTGATATGGTCCGACCTTGAACAGATGGTGTAGAGTTAATAATCCCGCCCGTGATGGGAGGACTTGATAACATCAGACCTATTGACCCGCAAACTAGGGTTCGTGGCCAGGAACCGCCAGAACCACTTAGGGGTGACCTACTGACCTACTAACCTGGGTCAGGAACCACCAGAACCGCTTAGGGGTGACCTACTGACCTACTGACCTGGGCCAGGAACCGCCAGAACCACCTCCACGAACCGTACTTCGCTACTACTCGCAATCCAGAATTTTAAGTGAGAAGGTAGGTAGGTAGGGCTTTTTGTTTTTATTTAGTTAAGTACTGTAGTGGCCTAAAGACTGGGAAAATTCTTTTTCATCGATGAACATGAAATGATAAATTGGGTCACAGCATTTTTCATGGGTCGGTCGAGTAACTGCAAACAAACAATATTTTAACTTTGGCCTAATATATCAACATTTACCAGTCACAATACAAGAGACATATTTGATTTACGTGACAATACCAACTGCCAAACTAAAATTATGTACACCGTATCACATGTAAGAAATGCAACAGTGCAGTATGTGGGGCAAACTATTCAACCTGTCTCTAGACCTATGCACAATCATAGATTAGCATCCTGCATCTTCTTCTGTTGTTGCTGTAAATTTCAGTTCAGAAAAGCATAGTGTAAATGACTTCATTTAATGATTTATGCCCATTGATATTGTCAAAAATGATGTAAATGGCTTTGTAAAGAGACATACTGGATTATTTATATACGTTTATGCTTTTTCTTAGTATGCACAACTACAACTGTATATTTTTCCACCTTTTAAACTTGCAACATAACTTCACTTCCACTGTTTATGTTTGTAAAATTTGTTATCTTAATGAAGGCTAAGCAAAAATGTTGATGCTCTGAATTTACAGAAGTGTAGCAGTTGACCAATCTATTATTACATATGTCAAAATAAAAGATTAGCGTAAATATACTGTTGTGTTATCTTCCGGCTTGGTACTACATTTGTAGGACTGTTTTTTTCATGTCTTCAGGAATAACATAATCAAGCATTTATGTTGTAGCAGTGTTCTGATGTTTGTGCAGAATCACACTGTACTTGGTGATGTTCTTCTTTGTCATTGAAACATTACATAAGTCAGTGTTCAAACCAGCATGGCTATTTTTTACACATTGACTGGATTGCTTTCATATAACTGTATAAGCATTTACTTAATATAAAACACAAACTCAGTCTTAGGTTACAACGGTATATTTTCAAAATACACTATAGAAATGTGGTTATTCACAAAATATGTTTACAATCAAACTAGTAACGGAATAGTAAAAGATGAATAAAGAATCATACATGACACATACAAAAACTAAATTAGACATTACACAATTTATATAGAATAACTCTGTTAAAGGATTTCACACTCTAATGAGGCTGGGTAATTTCCCTTTCATATGTATGGTAACTAACACAAAATATACTCACAGCAGTTGGAATCATATATACAGTCATTCTTAATTGATACTTGATCAGCGTTCCTATTTCTGTAGTATTACGAAAGAGAGTTTAATCATGTGCTGCGAGCCGGCTGCCCCAACTCTTCACTTTCTTTTTTCCTTTGGATTGAAGTAATGTTTTTGTGAGGGGGAGGTAGGGAGAATCCATGCTCTGACCGGCGCATTTTTGGACCATAAAAATGCCTTTTTCAGGCGGTGTTATATTCTTTTCAGGATAATTTTTTCAGTCATTCCTGTTCGTACAGCTTGGGCAGAAATACAGACATACTCGGCACATATTTATAAATTATTAACTTTATTTCTCAATCTAGACTAATTATTTTGGTATCACATAGAATATTCTACATTTTCTTAATTTATACACATGCAATACATTGAAACAATGATCAAGATTTGGATAAGTGCATCAAACTACACAACTCACCATGAAAAAGGCAAATGTGACGGCTAATGCTAGTTGGTTGCTAGTTTATGGTGCAACATTAATACATTCCTGCTGTTCCATGTCAGGAAGAAACCCATTCTCAATACCACACAAGCCTTGTAACCATTGAACAAAATGTATGTGTTCTTGAACGATTGAGTATGCCACATTATGCGTCAGTATCAGCTCATCAGCAGGGAGGCTTTTGCCGTACTTTCTGTTCTGTTTCCTGCTACTATGATGTTTAACACGGCTGCTTTTGATAAGTTTCTGAATACGAATACTGGTATGATGATATTATTTTTATAATTCGCTGATGAACTGTGACATCACAGTTGCCTTGCAGTTATGGCTGCTGCTGTTATGAACGAAACAAAGTGTGCATTTAGGTATTCATAAATCTGCAAGTGTATCTTTTCAAAAGGAGTTTACTAAGTTTGGTATGTTTTACCTGGGTCATGACATATCCTCAATGTATATTTGAATAACCAAATCAATCTACTACCAATATGACAATAACAACAAGAATGAATAGAAAACTTTGGATATTTTATTGCTCATAATATAATATAACAACTTATAAAATACTTAAACATATTTTATTACAAATAATATTTGCATTTAAAAACAAGTATACAGACAAATTATATATGTTAATAAATAAGTGATTTGGCATTGGCCCTTTTATTTGTCCTCGGGACAGTCGTATTGGCCCTCGCCCTTCGGCCTCGTGCCAATACGACTGCCCTCGGACAAATAACAGGGCCAATGTCAAATCACTTATTTATTGACAATTTTATTAAATAACTTCATGTACTTATAAATAAAGGATTCAAAATCGTGTTTTTTTCTATATACGCTAAAACTATGAATTAGTTCCGTGCTAAAAACTGTCGACGAACGTTTAAATACTGACTTTAAAATAAAATGGCTGTCGTTTCCGAATTTCCAGCTGCGAATCTATATCATTTTTTGGCCCTGTTTAATTAGCCAATCAAATTCTTTAAAATGCGGGCCAATATCAATATCAGTTAGCGGCCCCGGGCCGAAAAGTGATATAGATATTGGCACTGTTATAGAGGAGGCCTTTGTATTATTGGACGAGGCAAATGCTGTGTTTAAGGGCTAATAATTAATAGTTATTTAATAAATACAAGTAATGACCGATTACTATACTAGACATAAATATATCAATATAACAACACATGTGCAATAAATATCATGTTAAAACAACCTCTCTTCAACAACATAATCAACTTTTCCTATAGTAATAATTTCAGTGAAAATCTACTTTTATTTGGCCTCCCATCTCCACTCACAGCCATCCCTATCTCCCTTCATTGAAATGGTTTTTACAATTTGTTTTTATTTATATACAAGAATAATTTCAAAGCATGTACACAATGTAACCTCTCTTAAAGCAACAACCTCTCTTCAACAACAAAATTAACTTTTCCTATTGTAATAATTTACAATTTACTTAATATTTTTAACCTCTAAACAACAGCCAAAGTGTGCGTCTCCCAAAGTGTGTTGCTATGGAGAGGTTGTATTGTACAAACAATTACAAACTGGACATTAAACATTGCAATAGTACAGACAGTTAACAAACAGTACATATTACAGAAATAATAAAATGTTGAGCATGTACTTCATACAGTCGCCTCATGTTGTTGTATTAAATTTAGTTGTTCTACCTATTAACATATGTTTACAGATGGCGGTTTACTTTGTTTTGAAACAAAGTTACCTGTACAAATATTACATACATGATACATACACTATGCACTATAATATATCAAATCAAATGGAAACGCCTTAATCAATAACTTTAAACCAAACGCATGGTATCATGCATTACTATAAAGTATATATCTTCATATATATTATTAAAATACCGTGTAAGGAAAATATCAATCACTGTAGAGTAGTCGGGTTTTCGAGTTTGATTTACTTATGATTATATGGTATCATATATACGTTAATTCTTAATTGGTACTTGATAGGCGTTCCTATTTCAGTAGTACTCAGAAAGACAGGTTAATCATGTGCTGCGAGCCGGCTGCCCCAACCCTTTGTTTTGGGAGGTAGGGAGAATCCATGCTCTGACAAGCGAATAGCCTCTCTCCGACCCCTGACTTCTGAGTATTATTACGGTAAACTTGGATTAATAGAATCAATTAAAACATGTATGTGTATTTATATCTTATGTTTGACCATCTCCTCTTAATGATCTTTATATACAATCTATTATTATTATTGTCGTAATACTTGTAATTTGCTGAACTAAGATAAACTTTTTATTGCTTTGTGTAGTAAACCTCGAATGATCAAAACCCCGTGCTTATTCACGTAAGTTTCGTTTCGGAACACCTCGGCCATTCAACTACGGAGCAATGCCTCGGATGTATCTAGCCTGGGGTTCTGGCTCACTGATTGCTAACGCTGTCAGTATAGCCAGCGGAATACAATCACTTCGATTATCTGATTGGACAAGATTACCTTATAATATATGCGCGCGCATTTTCTTTATCCAGTATCTTGATCACGTGATAAACGTCAGTCCTGATCAGCGCTGAAACATAGTCACGTGGATTGTATTACGCCTGGCCTTACCGACGCGGAGCAATAGGAGGTTTGGCCAGGATTCCAGGCTAGGATGTATCAGGATTGTTAACTTTGTCAAAAAAGTTAACATTTTTATACTCTACAAGAAATAGTCCGCGTGGTCATTTCAAAATGAATGACTTTGAGCGTTCTTTACGTAAAACATTACAAAAAATGGGAATTTTCTTCGAGTTGAAGAAGGAGCAAAACATTTGTTTGTTAAAATTGTATAACTGTAACGATACTGTTGCTGTGCTTTTTCAACTTTTGCCTTGTTTGATGCATGCGAAATATTGTACGTCCGAACCAATGATTGTTTTGGTGGTTACAGTTTCAAATTTCAAATCTGATGTTATTTCTTCGTGTTTCCTTTCTTTTGATGGTCAAATTGCTTCGACTTTTGATGAAGAAGCCGGCTGTGATGGATTTGAAGTATATGGTATGCTGTTTAAGTACATGTGTGATGTATATTTTGATTTAATTTATATTATTTGCGGAATACTACTAGTGTGATGATGTAGTAAGTGGATGTGATGTTGCATTTTATGTGTGGGTATATGATATTCCGATATAGCTTTATAGATATGTACAACAGAAACTTATGTTTACAAATATGTTGTTAACCAGTCTAGGATTACTAACCCATAATCATAACTAGATCTACTGCCAAAAATATTTCCATAACATATTACAATCATGATGAGGCATATCATTGTCAGCACCAGACTGATATAACTAAATGTGGCTGGTCAAAATTGAAAATCATATGTCTGCATTTGAATGAAGAAGCCAATATACTGATAACATTTATAATATGAACTATCAATTAAATAACAACATTTATAAATGTGTGTCTGCAGCAAGTGATACTGACTGTTGATTAGAATGCTATTGTGAAATAAAAAATAAATTATGTGCTAAACAGTGCGAGTATTTTGTCTGAGAATTGGGGTCTCCCTAATTAGCGACAAGAAGCCTCCGAAGCGACAAGAAAGAAAAAATTAAATTTTATGAATAAATTCTGATTATATATGATTATATATGTATCAAAATATGTTTATATATAGTATTTCTAGTAATATATTGCTAATTTTTTAATTTCGGCACCGTTTATAAAACTCTATACAGTAGAAGTTGAATAGCGACACGAAGCGACAAGAAGGAAAAATACAATTTATGAATAAGTTATGATTATATATGTATTAAAATATACTAATATATATTATTTCGTCCAAAGAACACAGATGCCCCCACTTGCAGCCATTGTTACAAAAGCAAATGCTATTATTCTGCTCATAGTTTGTGAATGGATATCAAAATTACCAAGGGAACAACTGTACTGGTTATGGTGATAAGTCAAGGGTCATAACTTTGCACTTACTGGGCATAACCATACATGAAACCCCAGGTGCACAACTATACAGATTGGTGAACATTCCTGTAAAGTCTTATGACTCTGGTTCATACACTTTTGGAGATATGAGTGACACAAGATTTTGTGACGGACAGAAGGACGGACAGGGGCAAATCTATATGCCCCTCCCCCTTCAGAGTGGGGGCATAAAAATCTCTTCATTAAATATATTTGTATATTTTCATATTTATAATTATACTCAGACATACATGTGAGGTTGGGGAATTTTAGGGGCGCGTGCACCGGGTGCGCCCCACTTGGATCCGCTAGTAGACTGCCCGTTAATAACATAAGGATAGATTCCAGGACACATTTACTGTTTGACTAAATCACAGATGTGAACAAATACACAAGTTCCAGATGATATCAGTGTATTGTAATACATATTATAATTATTAGTTATAACTGTAAAATATTAGGTAGCAGTGTAACTGTAACAACAGCTGCATGGAGAAGTCGAATGAGTGAGGCTAACACATGTATGCGTTAAGGTTTAATATCCACTGACAACCACACTCAATGTGTAGATTGAGTGTACGTTACGCACATGATTTAGCTAATATTTTTTTAAATTAGAGCAGTAATGGCATGAATTGAAAGGTATGTTGGCGATTCGACTATTTTTTTTTTTAATGTTCGACACTGAAACGACCAAAAAACGACAGAGTACGAAACGGCAAGAGTACGAAACGACCTGTATTCGTTACAGCAAATTATAAAATGAAAATACATCAGTATATACGCAGAGTAACGACATATATACAGTTCTTCGACTGTTAGAGACAGTAAACATGCATTTGAACATCACCAGATAAAACATCTTCACAATACATGACTAAAGTATTCGTTTTCTCTCAACCATTCAATGTGAAAAACAACACGATTCGTACTCACCTTGTAAGAATGTTTACATGTTTCGCAAATATTCGCTATATTATCAAATTATATTGTACGGACTAGTTCGTATAAAATAGTTGTTTATTGTTAAAATAAATATAACCCACGACATAAAAAAACACACATACACAGGTGACATTATAAAGAAATAATAACATTTTAATTATAGAACTTACTTTTGATTAATTTGTAACATTTTACATTTTGATTACCTTTAACTAGCGACAAGAATACAGATGGCAAACACAATTAATGTATAATCCCCACTCAATTAAAATATAATCCGCAATTGTTATTATGATGCATTCTACAAATGGTGTTAATCTATTTAACTTTTGATTGAAGAAGTGTGGTGTTTGGTGTGTGATATCGAATAATTATCAGTTGTTCACACCTATGTAAAAGGGCACGTGAGTTTATATTGGCGGTTTATCTCTATATTATAAAGAACATTTGAGATCGAAAATGTGTATAGTTGAAAATAACCAGGCTGGTATCATGTGGTTAAATTATCCAAAGATCTGTTTTATTTTAATGAAGATGTTTTGCTATGTAATACTTACGTTTTACCTACCAATTCGCCTTTATTCAACCAACATGAATTAGATTTTTTTGAGCAAATAGAGTCTGATATAGAAAAATATAAATCGTCTGGCAGAATTTACGTAACGGGTGACATTAATGGAAGAACTGCTTCTTTATCAGATGTTATAGATCGTGATCGTTATTTATATAATCAAAATGACAGTTATGAACTAGATTTTGAACTTATAGCACGAGCTAATACTGACCACGTGACTGATTCCCACGGTAGGAGATTATTAGATTTGTGTAAAAATACTGGTTTACGTATTGGTAACGGTCGACTGCACAATGACATTTACGGTGAATATACATTTCACTCTCACAATGGATCGAGTACAGTTATATATTGCGGTTTAACATTTTCAATCCTAGGAAAATTAAGCGACTCGCAAATACCTCAAAACGATACCGATGAAACATTGTTTATACAATGGGATTCATCAAAAATCATAAACTTTAATTTAAGATTGAATGATAACGAGCATGCTTTGACACAATTATCATCGGATTTAGATTCTAATGATAAAGATATCAATAAAATATCTTATCAGACTTCATGTCAATAATGCATCAATCAGCCGCTGACGTTTTCGGTAAAACTCGTAAAAAAACTTTCAAACAAAAACAAACACAAAAATGGTTCAATACTGAATGTTTTAATGCAAGACGTGAGTTTAAAAAGACAAGAAACCTGTATTTGAGGTCTAAAACTTATGAAAATAAGACAAACTTCTTAAATGCAAAACAATATTACTGTAAAATAAAAAGAAAAGAGAAATATAAATATCAAAAACAACAAAAACAAATATTATCAGAAATGGCAGTTAAAAATCCCAGGAAGTTTTGGTCGAAAATTAAACAACAGTATAAAAAGCCACCAACTAATGCTAAAGCATTAACAGTTGAAGAACTACATGACCATTTCAAACATTTATTTGGATCTAACGATAGTTACGATAATTATAACTGATCTAAATATATCGGATGATCTTTTAGATAATGAAATTACCCGGCTTGATGAACTAAAAAAAGCCGTATTCTCGCAAAATAATAACAAAAGCAGCGGGCTTGATGAACTGGTAGCCGAAATATATAAACATTCATTTGAAAAATTATCATATTTTATTCTAAAATTATTTAATCGCATATTCATGTGGGGAAACTATCCAATATCTTGGGGGGAAGCCATAATTGCGCCAATTTTCAAGGGAGGAAGTGCGGAAGAACCAAAAAATTACAGAGGGATAACTTTGATAAACGTTTTAGCAAACATTTACTCTCAAGTGTTAATGAATAGACTCACTAAATGGTCACATGACAATGATTTTATATCACATAACCAATTTGGATTTTGAAAAGGGCAAATCAACGACTGACTGTATATTCCTGTTACATGCAATTATTGCAAAACACTAGATTCGAAGCAAAAACTATATTGTGTCTTTATAGACTTTGAAAAATGCTTTGACAGTATCAACAGATCGTTCTTATGGGAAAAATTATTAAACATTCAAGTCAGTACACAATTTGTATCGGCTTTAAAGGCTATGTATAATACAATTAAACAGTGCGTACGATACAAAGGTAAAACGTCCGATATTTCTTCTTCACATATTGGATTAAAACAAGGTGATCCACTCTCTAGTTTAATGTTCATTTTATTTATAAATGATATCTTACACAATATTTATACAAATTTAGAAGGAATATTTTCTGTGAACTTAAGATATTTTTACTTCTTTTTGCTGATGACGCGGTATTATTTGCGCATTCACCCGAAACCTTACAACTAATGCTCAATGATCTAGAACAATATTGTCGTACATGGGGGCTTACAATAAATGTAAATAAAACCAAAGCGATGGTATTTGAACGCGGGCGAGGTACGCAGTGTAATATATAATTAAACAATATACGCTTAGAAGTTGTCACTTCCTTTAAATATCTCGGTACCCATTTATTTAAAAATGGTTCTTGGTATAGAACACAATTACGAATTGCCCAACAATCAGCGCATGCGTTGCATAATCTATTTATAGTATATAACCAAATTATATTATCTTCTGTTGAAAAATGTCGATTATTTGATAGTCTAGTCGGACATATATTAAACTACAATGCATCCATTTGTGGTTATCATGACGCTAAACTCGTAGAACAAATTCATTGTAAATTTTTAAGAAAAGTTTTAAATGTTAAAAAATCAACAAACTTAGACGGGCTTTACGGAGAACTAGGGCGTTATCCTATGAAAACTGCGAGACAAATCATAATGATTAAATATTGGCTTACTGTACTGAAATCAAAAAATTCTTTGATCATTAACATTTATAAAATGCTGTCAGAAGATGCAAATAATGGACTGTCATACAGTGGGTTAAATTGGGCTTATCATATAAAATTATTATTAGATGAAAACGGTCTAGGAAATGTCTGGTTATCACAAAATCCAAATAGTATTAACTATAAGGCTATTAAACAAAGAATATTGGATGTTTTTAAACAAACTTGGTATACTAATATAAATAACTCGAGCAGATTATCTGAATATTGTTTATTTAAACATGATTTTGTTATGGAAAAATATCTTAATATTAATATTGATCAGAAACATCTAATTGTCCTTTCAAAATTTCGACTATACTCAAATAACCTAACAATAGAGACTGGCAGATATAATAATTTAGAAAGACAACATCGTATCTGCCCACAATGTAATATGCAAGTTATAGAAAATCAGTATCATTTTTTGTTAGTATGTCCTAAATATAGACAATTAAGATTAAAATTCTTCCAACCATATTTTCGTAATTGGCCAACTATCAAAAAATTTGAAATTCTTATGTCCACAAAATCAATCAAATTAATAAGTAACTTAGCAAATTTTTTACTTTTCGCTTTTAAAGAAAGAAATTAGAACTATAAATACGTTGAAAATACTGTTAATACATGTACTTACTTCCAAATATGAAATCTTGTTCTTGAACAAAAAATTTTCACCACTTATACATGTACATTTGTTTATTTGTTTGTTTGGCTATATTTATGTAATATTTTATGCCAATAAACTATATGTTATGTTTATGTTATATTAACGATTGGGCATTGTTTGTTCATACGTATCAACGCTTCTATACACATCTATCGTCTGTTTTGGAAACATCAATGGATGAAACCCAATTAAGTCTTAATGACATGATTTTTGGGACTGATGAAGAAAAAGCTCTGGTTAAGGCAATGCAGTAATCTTTTCCAAATTCCAAATTGACGCTTTGTACCCGCCAATTGCCTTTTTTTGGGTGAAAAATTCAAAAGGCATTTAAAACACAAAGTGGGAATTAATGAAAAAAGAACCAAAGACATGTATGATGATGTATTTGGTCCAGGTGGTCTCTTAGAGTCTGATACAAATGTGGACTTCACACAAAAAGCTTCTGAAAGTCAAAGAAAACATGAAAAAACAGTAGGCAATTATTTGACCGATAAAGTAATATCATGTCTCAACAAATTTGTTTATGAGATTCGCACCAGTGATAACAAGGTTCCTCTGAACTGGAAAAAACAATAATGGTAAATAATCTTAAAATCAAATCAAAATTGGACACCTGACAAATTATCGACAAAATTCATAAATAATGTACCCTTCAGGAAGTGTTGACAAAAGGGGCACGTTAAGGTCAAAATCAGCAAAAACAGTGTCAAACAAACGCATACGACCAGAATAACAGAAGCCATATCAGCGCACAAGGACTCAGTGAAGTAGGTCCGGATACGCATATGATATCAAATAACTGGTGGGATCAAATGTAGTTTTGTGTTACATTAATTTTAAAATGATATATTTTGTAAAAATCTCTTCCTGTTTGATCAACGGTAACTGAACGCTCAATAATGGTAACATTAACTTCTTGTCTCATTTTATTACTTAATTTACCAATATATAAGTTCTAAATTAAAACACTTATGAATTAGACAAGATGGTTTAGCGACAAGAAGATTTAGCGCGGGTATTCAAGTGTATATAGCACCTGTAGATAAAGCGTCAAGAAGATTTAGTTATACATTTTTACATTCTGAACAATATAATGCTTATGAGGTCTACAAGCAAGAAAAAGTAAGCCTAGCACATGTACATTATAACAAACATTTGCAAATTGCAACTCATAACATCCATGTAGCAGTAAATGATGATAATACATATATGGTAAAAAACATGCAAAAAGCACATTGTGTTTTTTTCTTAATTATTAAGAATATAATCATTAAACATTAAATTTTGAACTAACCAAATGAAAACGTGTTGTAGCTAGCAATACAAATAATGCTTACACACACACATGCTGAACACATTGCATACTGTACATGTATACATAGTAATAGTGTGGATCTGAATTGGTTGCACCTTGGAAAACAGAAATATGCATGACGTAAATTGAGTGTTTTGCTGTTTTATTTTTCTAGATTTAACCACACAGAGTTAGACTACCCACTACCATGTCACTGAGTGAAAGAAAGGATGCAGTAATATTGTTTATTCTTATCATGAGGCCATGTTCAACAGTAATGTAATGAAAATCCTGCAGTCTCGGTTGTATCAAGAACGCGTATGTGCAGTAGTTATAGACGAGGCTCATATGGTGGTAATTCTAATATTTTTTAATCGAACGCATTACCTTGCTTTGTGAATATGTTGGTTAGCTCAGCTGGAAGAGCATTTCAGAACTGTTGATATAACTTATGTTCATGAGAAGGTCTCATGTTCGAATCCTGGTCTAACATGTTCTTGTAAGGTACATGTAGCAGGTAGTTGTCTTTAATCATATTTAGATCAATGTTACTTCAAAATCGTTAAACTTTTTCAAAAATATTAGGAAATATGAATTGTAATAATCGTAAAGTATTGAACACATTTTCTCTGATTTCAAAGATTATTTGAAAAAAATTAAGTTAACCATTTTGTTTCATCAATGATTTGTTTTCTTTCTGAAAACTTCACAACGCTTAGAATCTGTTCAAATACTTATTTCAAAACAATGGACGCGTAGAATGATTCCTTCAAAATAAGGGATTTTATATATAACATAATATTCTCATCATACTAATCATAATAACATAACAATCATAATAACATTCAACTATGTACAACTATGTATCTACTTTAACATATGATAGGTTCAAGAAATTCATTTTTATATTTATGTAAATGTATGCACGTATAATAAACACCTTGCTGTTATTACATGTTGGGCTGCAAAATGGCACCAACCATTAATTTCCTCCATTCATTCAGTTACATGGATTATTAATACACACATTCAAACGATTCATAAAAACGAACAATGTTAATGTACATACTACACGACTGGATGAGAAAATGTTACAGAACGGGTGAAAGTACAAGCCGTTTGAACCTAAACCTTTAATTTTCATTACTCAGTACATAAGTTTAAACAAAGTTTACAAAATTAATGTAGTATTGAAATGGTGCTTAATACTTTCAGGGGCGATGATTTCAGATCAAGCTTTAAGCGCCTCGGGGAATTAACTTGTATTTTCCACGATGCTGGCCATCTGGCACTTACTGCCACAGCTACCCCAACACAGATCAAGGATCTTGCAAATGTTTTACTGTACACTACACCATGCAATATTAGCTGTGAATCCAGATCGTCCAAATATCTATTTGGAACTATTAACAAGACCTCCAAATGTGCATAAGTTTGAAAAGTATGACACTTTAATTAATCCAATCTCTGTAGAGCTGTCAGAAAAATTGATAAATTTTCTAGTCACTATAATGTATGTGGAGAGTTTGGAGGCTCTTGGCTATTGTTACAGGTATATTTCATACGATCTTAATGATAAGCAATACCTTGGTGATCCTATACCTGAAAATCGTATATTCGCACAATATCACACAGACTATACTGCAGATATGAAGAGACATATATCGCTGAACTAAGTAAAGGAAAAACCCAAGTTGTGCCTGGTAATGGCAACAGTTGCCTTAGGAATGGGACTCAATTCTCCATCTGCGATTCGTATAATTCATTGTATGCCTCCAACCACGTTGGAGCAGTTCTTACAAGAGATAGGTCGAGCAGACAGGAAAGGTCAGTTGTCATATGCTGCATTGCATTACAATAGTAGTGATGTATCAAACTCACGGAAAGGGATGAGTCATCCAATTATTAATTATTGTAAAAATGAACATACATGTCTGAGACTGCAACCTGTGCACCATTTTGGATTTGATTGTGTAGCATATGTTGAAGAAAGTGAATTGTGCTGCTCAAACTGTAAAAAAACTTAGACATAAAAATCATTAAATTAATAAATAAGTAAATGTTAAGTGAAATTAAGCTATCAATTATAATAAAATGCACTTTAACACTCATTGTTTTATCTTTGTCAAAGTGGCAACTTCTGATAATTTCATATGATGCTAATAATGTAATAACTTATCAAGTTTGGTGTTCATTTCTTCACAACATAATGTTACATAATCAAGTAATAATATGTCTTATCATTGTTCCGTTGTTTTGTAATGGATTTTATCATTAATAAGAACAATTTCCATGTATAAACGTTTAAAACAATCGTGTTCATTCATATTACTTTAAGACAAAACAAGTAAAAACAACTGCTTGTTAAAAAACTGGAAGTATTTTTTTTATTTATGATAGTACTTTCATTTTTGACAAATCAGAGAAATTCATTATAAATGTATGCTGTGATAATGCATTTTGTGGTTTAAGTTTTAACTAGATTAAGTATATTTTTAATGATTGTTTATGTAAACAAGTGAACCAGAAAATGAGCATAATATATATTTAAAAAAAGTGTAATAACATCGAATGAATTGTACGAGGTGCTCCGAATGGCCTGGGTAAAAACCTGCGATTTTAACGCATGATTTTAACGGCACTATTCTGGGGTCTTTATTATCGACCGAACAGACTTTTGAGAGTACGGAAAAACCGTAGCAATCCTTCACGAGTAGAAGCAGACAAAAATCGCTAAGATCACTGTCAATCAAACGTAACTCCGCCCAAGGTGCGCAAGTAAACTATCTACCTTACAAACGGGATGTTGACATTCGCACTCTCGCCAATTTCGCCCGTCAAAGTAGCAATACAAGATGGATTTTAACGTTTAAACAACTTTTAATCAAATTCGTATTGGCTCAAGAAGGAGCAAATAATAACAATATCGACGGAAATCTGAGTAGGGTAATAACTAAGTGCGCACCGCCTCCATAGCAACTCTCCCATCTTCTTATTTAACAGGTGCTCGATTCACTAATTTTTTTTACAAAACAAGTCGTCTAAAATGCATTTCCACGTACATACACGGGATAGGCATATCCGGTCCACATGTAGAAAATATTTTCACTTCAATATATTGCATAAGACGACTTCAGTCAGAAAATAAACAAAAACATTCAAAATAAAAGGTTTACAACTGAATTCCAATGCCGCGAATTCCAAACAAGTTACGGGAAATAGCCATTTGGATGCTGGATGCATGAATTCCTAGTGAAGAGATGGCACCACAAGTTGGGTATATGTACAGGCAGTTGGGAGTCTTAGTTCGATTCGCGCAGACCGGAAGAACCGGAAAGCGGTTTTGTACGGACTTCGTCCCTATGTTATATATGTTTTGACGGACCGTTCAATGGGCCGAGGGTCACATCAATTGGACAAGGCAGAACTGGCGAACGATTCTTTTTCCGACGAATCAAGGTTTGCATTGTCCCGTCTGATGGCCGAGTGAGAGTCTACCGACGTAGAAATGAGCGTTATGCTGACTGTTGCATAGTGCAAAGGGATAGTTTTTGGGGCGGAATATCAGTTACGGTCTTTGCCGGTATTGGTTATGGACATCGGACTTTACCTGTGGTCATTGAGGGTAATTTGAATGCTCGTCTCTATAAACCCATGGCGACATTTCAACATTTCAGCAAGACAATACTAGAGTCCACGTCGTTCGTGATAACATTCGGTTTTTACAAAATTGCAACATCGATTTCATAGGCAACTGGCCCTGAAAATCCCGGATTTAAATCCGAAACGCCCAAATCCACCTGATAACATCAATGAGCTCTGAGATGCATTTCTAGGAAGAGTTGAATAATATCCCTAAATCCGATATCAAAAAGCTTGTTCACTCAGTGCGACGTCGCTGCCAATTCGCCATAAATGCACGCGGTGTTCATACACCTTACTGGTGTCAGATTTTCAAATCCGACCCCTACGTAGGTTGAAATCAGTAACATGAAAAATATATTTCAAAACGATCACTCTAAAAAGTAACGAACATTCCAATTCAAGTTTAGCGAAAGTTTCTTTTTTGGTTCAGTATACCATAGCTCTACTTTCTGACGCAGTTGTTAAGGCAAACAATACTATGTTCATCTGGTTTTCATACAACATTGTCATGTTCACAATAATAAAAAAATAACGCCTCTATCGTGATCAAAATGTTTTCTTTGCAAACGTAACACTGTTGCAATACTAGTGTTCATTACTTTGCCTCGGAAGACAAATACTTAACAATAAACAAGTTAATGTGTTTAGGTTTGGTAAACACATATATATATGCCTTATCGATCGGTACGTTACCTTACCTTAATCCACTGCAGACGTAATCATTTTTTGTCTTAATATGCAATACTTTCCTTAGATATTTTGTATGTACATTTAAATTAACATAATGTGTAATGTTATAACAAGTAATCAACAATATATAGTGCAGATATTGTATTAGAAGTGGATTTCGGTTATGGTAAATTGGATTCGGTAAATTACCGAAATTCAGTGGATATCGGTAAGGTAACGTATGCCTTATCGAAAGGTTAACCAATCCGCGTCAAGGTTAGTTTAGTGATTAACGTTAGATTTGATTGGTTTACACACCACTGATATGCAAATTGCAAAGCCATGTTAGTACGGCTGCGTCTGAAAATGTTCTAAAGCTTCAAAATCCCCAAACATTCTGTGTTAAGGTAAAAATATGCTTGATTGTGTGTGTTAATGTTTTACCTAAACGAGCATGAAACTTTATTTCATATAGTTAAAAACATAAATAAATATGCATTATAAAGAATACATTAATAATGTGTTTTTCTGTTGTTGTGGACAAAATGAGTTTGTAATATCTTCAAATTTAAACATCCATTTTTTTAATATGCAGGGTTTTACGATTTTTTTCCATTCGTAACATAAAGAGATACTGTTTTCTTTTTGAATTGGTATTACATTACAATTGTTCGTATTACAATGTCTGAGCCAATGTTGCAACAAAACTAAATGAAGCCCGTTCAAATGTTTTACGCCCAGATGGGCCAGATTCGTCGTTAAGAAATATCGAGTTACCCCATTGAATATGCCTTTTTAAAAGTTGGCGAGTTGTTGCTTTGACAAATAAATTTCCGCTTTGGAATATTACAATTATTTTACTGATATGTTCCTTTATAAAAATGCATAGTACAACATGAAAGCAGTCTTGCGAAATAAGATAGCGGTATATATAATATATTGAATTGATGAATAAATAAATTCCAGTGATGCCTTGATGGTATAAACATTAGACATTTGTTGAAAGGTGGAAAATGTGTAATAGTATACTGTAGTGGGTTCCATTAAATTTCAATGTACGAGAAAACCGCTCTAGCTTTATTTTTTTATTTTTTATTTATATAAAAGTGTAGACAGTAGAAGAACCTCAGAAGTATGGACGGTACACATCGATACGCTACAACTGATAATACATGAAAAATAACAGTAGCTCATGCATTTTTAAAAGAGAAGGAATACATTGCTACAGAGAACACCACATACATAAGACAGTGCCTCCACACACAGACCTCCAGGAAAACAACAATCCATAAAACATAAGGTACTTGATGAGGTTATAGGGTACATACGTTAGGGAACAGAGGCGCAAGGAATGGCCTGACAGACCATAAAGAATAACTAGGAGAATCAAAGAGGAAACAATGAATAGATGGAAAAGATCAAATGACAAATCAAAGCAGATGGCAACAATAGGCCGAAACTGGGCAGAAAAAAACTGAACACTAAAAAAAGTGACAAAACTGCACAGGGGAAAGGGAAATGTAACATACATTCAAAACACAAAAAGAATTCTGTCTAAAATCGCTCAATGATTCTCAAACATAAAATTCGTTTCTTTGTGTTTCGATACAATTCCAGAAACACAAATTATTAACAAGTTAGAAACAAAGTTCTTTATCTCCATAGAAAACGTGCCTACAAATAGATCCAAATGTGTTACTCATAGTTCGTATAGTAGTTTCATTTACAACTTTTTTATATATCCTAATGTACGTATGTATACCGTATATATACGACCAATCATGTGCTACATATTTGTGTTGATATATTCTCATACGAGTCATCCCGATAGGTCGAGAGACCGTACCATATTCTACATGGATTAAATGTCTATTTGATATGTTTCGTGCCAAATTCTTTGGGGATATCATTGCGTTGAAAAAATACTCTTTTGGGCGGTAGTCAATCTTGTATTCATTCATCCAGAGTTGAAGAAAGGAGGAATTTCTCTCTGACATAATAAATGCCGACCCGAAAACTCCAGTACGTTGATTCGACAAAACAAAGGGATAGTCCATTAGTTTCTCCAGAGGTTTGACAAGAATGGTGTCGGTATCCATGTAAATTCCACCATATTCAGTCAACGCTTCTATTCTCATGATATCGCTTGAATGAGTTTTTTTCTTTATTTTAACCCCAAAGATACTCGTTGGGCGTTCGCGTTTTAAATGAATGATATTGGGATAAAAGAACGTAACCGCATCCCAATATGGTCCAGAAGGTATTTCACCATGAAATACGATAGCGCATGGTTTTACGAATCGTATAACACTTAAGATGCTTAGAAAAGGCACGAAAGTCCATGTTCCGCGCATGTACCACACATAATGAGACACCTTTGGAATTCGGTGGTCCACTCCACAACAAGTGTTCAGGTAAATGCCCAAACAAGGGTCGCCATACTGAAAGGTAAGTACATCGCTGGAATTGAATGTCTCAGAATATGACACATGAGCAGACCCATTGAAACACTTTACTGACAATTTTCTTCGTGCTTTGAAAGCAAATTGATTGCCGATATCATGCTTTTTACATTTGATGCGTTCTTTAAACGTCCAGACATTCATATCGGTTTTTATTTCACCAAAGAACTGTTCCAACTCTTCAGTGCTTGTATCCGCACATGTTTTCTGAACTTCATTAACATCGTCTTTGTTATTCTGCGTAGTTTCTGAAAGGAATATGTAGCAACTTTAACTTTATCATGTATGATGGTTCTACATGTCTCCATTTGTTATAACAACCAAGCATGGGAATGTATTTGTGTATTGTAACGACTGTACATAAAGAAGAGATGTGAAGGTGAAAACCGGGTTTTTTTCAGAAGTTTCTATAAATACTATATAAACATGATAATTTAAGAAAACAATTATATGATGGCGTATATATTATTAATTGACAACAGTTGTGTATGTGAGTCAAAAACACGCACGCTTTTACGTTTTCAGTGCGCTTTTAAAAATAATTGAAAGAAAAGTACATGTATATGGTAAAATTAGGAATTATAATATAATATCAACTTTGACATATTTGTGTCATTAAATATTTGCGTTTGAATGAGCCAATTCTAAAGTGTTTATTGCCTTCATTATCCGATGCTCGTTCAAATTTGTGATCAATCAGCTGTAATTCAAAATTTCACTTGTGTCTAGTCTCATCTCTTTACGTACATTGTATGCTCATAGTCATCTATACCGTATATATTAATGGTGTTTGACCTATGGTACCATTATCACGAGCATTTGAATCAAACGCTTGATTGTCTGCGGAATTTGCAAGTTGTTCTTTAACGATTGTGTGTCGTTGTTAGTGCTACGATTTTCTTTGCTTCATATTATATCTAATATTGTTTCAGATTTTCAATATGACAGGCAAAGTTGAAATTTCGGTTATTCCCAATTACACAGATTGCAAGTATTTTCATTGGTCGTCAACGTTTTATTCCTTCTTCATTTTGTCAGCTGGAGAAACAGTTATTGTTTAAGCGACGTCAAAACATTACAAAAGGAACTGTTACATATATTGGGCCCGTTTTATCAATATTCGTACGAACTAGCGTTCGTAAGATTCTAAATGTTCGTAAGAATTTTCTTACGAAAATACTTGCAACCATTTTAGCAAGGTATTCTTACGAAAATACTTACGACCGTTTTATAAACGCGTTCGTACGTATGACAACGATTTTACGAATAAGAATATTCGTACGCAAACGCTCTTCAATTGGAGGTAGAAAACAACGTAGTTCGCGCCATCTGTCATCTACACGTTTGCATAGAATTATCATGACTGACGCGGCGGAAACAAAAACAAACTGCAGACAAACAAACTGGTCGGAGGAGGAGAAGCAGGCATTAGTGGAATGTTGTTATGAAAAGCAGCTGTCTGAAATGAATGGCATGTTTTGGGTGGCTGTAACTGCACAGTAAGTAGTTTTAATTTGTTAAATTATTCAAATAGCCAAAGACCTAAATACCGTGTTTAGGTCTTTGATATAGCAGACGTTTATCATTTACAAGTAAGACAGGCTACCCGCCTATAAATGGACTTGTAGATACACAGATTTGCGCTAAGGTAAACGAATGCCTAACCACTGCGAGTCATAGGTCCCAGTTATATTACTGAATCTAGAGCTACTGGTCCCAAGGGGATCGTCGTGATGATTGCTTCTACCTTGCAATATGTAAATCTATATACAATTGTTATGACGGTTATGCCAGTAAATAATCACAAATGAACTTTTATTAAGCCTAAAGTAGATCAATATGAATGTGGTGTTCGAACTTTCGACCCCAGAAATTCTAGTATAGCACTCTACCAAATGAACTAACTGGGTGTCTGATTAACTTATTTTCATTTGTAAAATAAATGCATACTTCTTATACATTTCAGCCGCTACATGTTCCAACACCAACAATGCACAGGCGGGCAAAAGGAAGCGTAAATGTATGTTGGGTTTACTGCTGTCCTATAGTTATTTGTATTAATGTTTAGTAATTATCCACAATGTTCAGTCCAATTAGGTAAATAAAAGGTTCATATTGGTATAAGGATTAAAAAACTAGAGCAAAATTTGTTGACAGAACAAAGTTATATTTGTAGCTGTATCTGAATATTTGTCTCACAATAAATTTCCTGTATTTCAGGTGACTGTCTATCAGAACTGATATAATTGAAAAAAGAGAAATTGTCTCTTTTCAGAGAATTGGTTAAACTTAAAAGGGAATCTTTAGAATTTAAACAACTGAAATTTGCCACATTGAACCCCTTCAGTACTAAATGATTTATTATTGTTATATATATTTTGTTATTGTTATTTTCTTATTGTTTATGCAGCAATAAATTGAAATGTGTATTTGAGTTGTGGTGTTTGTACATTTTTAAAAAAACAACACTGATGATAATATAGACAAAAGCAAAGTAAAATAATGTATGTGCTTTGAAGTAAGGACACAAATAGAATGCAACACTAATTTAAAGGTTAACATTTGTGTATCTTAGACTGCAAATAGAATGCACGGAAACAAATAACTATTCATGAATGTTTAATGTCTGCCAATGAATAAGGCACTATAATGACATGCATACACCACTCTTATGCAAACATCTATAAAACAAGAGACCAATGAGGGCATGTGCTCTACTGGCTGACTGAATGGATTCACTTAAGTTATAAGAAGGCAATTATGGAGGCTATATTGATTACAGAAATATTGCCAAATTCAAGGGCCATAATGCAGTCATGAATGCACGTATCTGTCTTTTCATAAAGAACCAAGATCTCATGGATATCAAACGACTGTCCAAGTTTGGTGAAGATCCAATAAAGAATAGAAGCTATTCACAAGCTCATGCATGGCAATTTTGTCATTTTCAAGACACCATAATCTAGTCAAGCACGAGTGGATCTGGCTGGTATCGAAAGGAACCGAGCTTTCATGGATATCTACCTACTGTATAAGTTTGGTAAACAGCGGATAATATAGAAGGCGCTATTCTGTTCACAAGCTGTATTATAGAAAATTTGACAATTTTAAGGGCCATAATCCAGTCATGCATGGGCAGTTCTGGCTAGATATCTAAAGGAACAGAGCTCTGATGGATATCTAACTACTGTATAAATTTGATTGAAATACAATGAAACTAACGTCTTTATCATGTTCACAAGCAATTGTTTACGGACGTACGGACGGGCGTACGGACGACAGACACTGCGCCATCGCATAAGCTCTTCTGTTCTTTTGTCAGTAAGGCTAAAATTATTGAAATTGTTAATTGCATGACACTTATATAAAGAAATATAGAATGGTTCTCTTTAGCATCTGATCAAATTTGTCTCTTAGCCTATATTTACGAATGTTACGCATGCCTATGACCATTCGTAACATTTTGGCTTAAATTTGTAGCGTCTGCATGCGTAAGAAAATATTGATAAAACGCTCTTGCGATAGTAAGAACGTCGTAAGAAAATCTTACGAATTCGAAGCGTCTGCATGCGTACGAAAATATTGATAAAACGCTCTTGCGATCGTAAGAATGTCGTAAGTAAATCCATTATGTACATGTAATCAAAATACTTAATATGCATACCGTTTCTATGAAAATGTAATTTTGTTCAGTTGATTTTATACCTGCTTGTGCTAAAAATAACTTGTGATAGTAGCCCGGATAGCTCAGTCGTTAAAGCGTCGTTAGGGCTCGAGGCTTTTAATTTCAGGGTCCCGAGTTCGAGTCCAAGGTTGGGCGCTTTTTTAAGCTACATTATTTTCTGTATTTCAAATAGTCTTGAATTTTCTTAAACCCCCGAAGACCGATTTTCTGTAGAAGTATTTGACTCTAATATATGATATCAGTATACTGAAGCTATTAATGCAAATAATGTTTTAAATTCTCATGTATGTAGTATTTGAAAATTCTAAACTATGTTCTAAACTAATATCATTAAATCTTCAATATTTGATGCACACATTTATTAAACACAAATGTTTACAAAATTCCGTTTGTGTTATTAATATACCCATTAAATTGTATCTTCCGATTCCTTCAAATATTGTTTCTGTATTGATTTCGCTATACTTTTTCTTGTATCAACTTTCTTCAGTTATTTATTTGAATTAATTTGATCTAGCGGTCGTCAAACAAGTATGTGAATGTTGCGTTCCCTGTAAACATTGTATCATTCCTTCGTATTAAAAGTTTAAAGAAAACTTGGAATATTAAAAGTAAGCGCCTAACTTGAGGCTCGAACCCACGACCCGTAGATTAAGGGTTGCGTTCTCTATCGAAAGAGACAGCCGGGTGATATAACTGAGTTGAAATAATTGTGAAAAGCAATAGAACAACAGTGTTAAAGATTCATTTTTATTGGAAATTGTATCTCATATAAGTTTTTTTAAACGCATTTTGGTCGTTCTTATTATGTAAAAGATCACATCTGTAATGTTCACTTACACAATATCTGCTCCTTCCACGAACAAAATGAAAAAGGAATAAAATAGAGGCTAATGAACATATACGCATTTAATATATTGTATAAAATAAACCAATATAGTATGGACATGGAAAATATCAAATGATGCACAAACAGTTCAGTCACATACGACGGTCAATTGACTCAAAAAATATTCCTGGATCACCAACCAGTACTAACCTGTCCTTCTGCAGGGAACTGGCCACATGAATCAAACGATGGAGATCGAATTTTGACTCTTCAACGTCAGTCAAATCATAACCGAGAACATTCGCCACATCCAGGGTTTGAATCTACGACTTACAGAATGGCAGGTAGGTGCACTACCGACTGAGCTGATACGTTCTTTCGAAGAAATGCAATCGAATGTAATAAGCTTATCAATTAATAATATTGAGATAACAGTTGTTTTATGAAATTTGAATGATTTATCTCCTTAAAAAGTAAAAGACGCAATGTACAGATATAAGAAATTGTATCAAAAGTAAAAATTGAAATTTCTGTTACCTTCCATGAGCCTGGACATGCCCATGCTATTACAGGCAAACTTTTGCAATGCATGAGGGTCGATTTGCTTGCTCATTGATACGATTAATAAGAAAGAAACAACAAGAAGTCCGACAACCAGTGCACTTGGATTTAGTCGGCGTATTAGTCGCATCAACATTTTGCTGTCGAATCGGGTACTGAGACTGAAAATGAATGAAAATATACAATATTAAAATGCATAAATAGAATGTAGAGGATATCAGTTTTGCTATATAATCACTGCACTCTTTTGCGGTCACAATGTCTATACTTAATTCTCTGTTTTAAACAAGAGGTATGGTCTTGTTACCATATAGTAGCACACACAGAAAAAACGTGTTTTAAAAAGCATGAACAATGTTGCTAAAATAAAATTAATCTATTGGTATTGACTGGAGCTCATTTGAAACTTATCCACTTTACTTTCATCGGTCACCTTTACGTTACTGTAATTTTTAATCATTATTCATATAGTTCAAACTATGCCACATGTTACTGAAATCAAATATACGACGATCCTGAAAAACTTAATTTGGTCTCAAAGCTATAATCTGGATGTACGGTTGTATTAGCTCTAAAACAAGTTACGCAATACCTAACGCAAGACCTATCTGACGTAAAATGAGATGGGTAGTCTGAGGAAGGCTTCATTCCCAATGAAGGACATTCCCACGAGAACCCCTAAGGAATAAAATAAAATAAAATTGGAGGAGGTGCACACAAGAAAGAGGTGGTGATATGGTGAACAACAAATAACTACGCAACCATTAACCATTTATATCAATAATAGAAACGACACAGCACAATGGCCTTGTAGTATCGGAGCTGTCAGAATTAATACATGGGCTTATATCTTGTCGAATAGACAACCTCGAAATTAATAATTATACAGTGTACTCCCTCAATACCGGACTCTCTGAAAACCGGAATTCTCAGAAAATCGGACGATTTGTTAAGTCCCGTTTTTTTCTCTTATAAATTCAACGTAAAACACTTCCTGAATACCGGACTCTCTGAATTCCGGATTCCGGACGGCTTTTAAGGGCCCATAATCAATATTGATGCGTTTATTAACCCCTGAATACCGGACGCGATTGTTTTTTTATCGGGTGTCAATCTGTTTACTGTTAATTGAACGTTTCGGACAAGTGTTGTGAAAACATTGTTTACAGGCGCGCGTGCAATTGATACAGGCGTGAAAAACACTTGTTGGTATGTATTATTATATGACTAATTACAACCGTGGTTGCTCCCGTGTCCACGACTTAACAATTAGCGCATCGTTTGATCGTGCAAATTATCGGCCCCTAAAATGTTTTGGCTCTTGCTTGCATATTTCTTTTCTTTTTAATTATGTAATTAACGCCAAATTATGGGTCCTGTGAACATTCACTTGATCGTTACGATTGGTCATATTGGTTTAACCAATACGATTAAGTCGTTAAAGTTTTGTGTGATTGTTGAATTTGCAATTGAAGTTAGATTTATGTCTTATAAGGATTTTTTGGGATCGCTAATAAAAATGAAAAACTTTGCATTGGAAAAGGACACTGATTTTTGGAAGGACTTTTAAAGATGCAATCTTTAGTTGAACACAAAATTGTTAAGGAGAAATGTGGTAGAAAGCAGCAGAAGACATTGCATGATTTTTTTCAGTAATGATGTGACTTTTTAAGTGTACATTTTGAGGGAGTAAACTGTATATATATATGCATGTACTGTACATTTTTGTATACATTGTACATTTGTATTTATGTTTTATTGGGTTTGGCATTGTTTTCAAAAATAAAATATATTGTTGTTTACTTAAACATTGTTTGCATTATTTGTTTCAATTGAAACAGTCATTCAAGCTGTCTGCTTCTGAAAAAATTCAATATTCAATATTTCAGTAAACCCCCTGAAAACCGGACCTCTCAGAAAACCGGACTTTTTGCCCGGTCCGCAAGGGGTCCGGTATTCAGGGAGTTTACTGTATAAGGATTACTTCTCTAATCTCGGTCCTATATTGGTCCGTGCTATAATCCGTGATATATTTCAACAAATACCAGAAATAATACTTTATAATCAGAAACAGTGGCAGAAGCAAGGCCGATATTGGATTGGACAAATTATAAATTGTTATGCAATAAACAATATTGTCACCTGTGTGCACTATCTCGATACCAATCTTATTCAGACCCATAATCAATATTTCCCAGTGTCTGGCCCTATGGGAGTCCAATAAACATCCATTCAGTATTTAGTGTCACCATCTGACACTTACAGTAAAGTTGAGAAGAGTCATTTATTTTAAAGATATATTTTTACAAAGGCCATTTATAAAATTAAATAATCGATCAAATTTGTGTTGAATGTAAGAAAATGTGTTTATTTACTAAACAAAAAATTCAACATGTGTTTGATATTTAGGGTTTTAAACATGAAATATTACTCATTTCTACATTAACATTAATTTAACAACCCTAGTGCAAATGACATAGCAAAGAAATGGCAAGTTTTCTGTCTCTTTTAAATCACTGTTTAAAGACTGACTCAACAGTGAGTAGACAATACTGGTGTATCTCCTGTATTTTTATATTTCACCAAATTGAATATTAAATACCAAAATGAAAATATTGTTTCGGCGCAGCCGTACTAACATGGTTTAGCTTTTTGCATATCAGTTTTGTATACACCAATCAAATCTTGAGTTAACCACCAAGAAAATGTCTCTTCAACCGAACAACGTTTGTAACCTGGACGCAGATTATTTAAGCTTTCGATAAAGGGTACGTTACGTTAAATTTACCGAAATCCACTTTGGATCTTGAGTGACCAGCAATTGTAAAATATCGGCATTTGTATGTTGCAGAACAAGTCTTAACCTTCAAATAGCGTCGACCATCTTTTTGCAAGATATGTCTTGTTTTCTACATTATATGTTTATAGCTAAACATATTCGTAACCTCAATGATTGATGGCGTTATTATTGATTCGGGTCAATGTGAGTAATGCAAAGTTTGCAAACTAAACCTTAATTTATTACAAATTTAAGAAGTAATGTCTGTCCTGAGCAAATAATATGTCCAAATACTGACTTAAATGCTGATAAAGGTCAATTAGAGTTTAGAAAAAATAAAACAATGTTCCCTCAACATGCATAAATAGTGATTAATTCATATATCTATGATATGCTTTCAATGCTAACAAAATTGGGATATTTACTGTGCACCAGGACCTTTTGATAAAATCCATTAGATCAGTTTAACCGTGTTAAGTCATAATTTGAAAATATATCTACATACGTTTTGTTTCAGGTATGTTCTATACACTTTGTGGATGGTAAACCTACGAAAGAAAATCCCATTACTCTTCTTTACCCCCGCTACACATGGGCTATAGTTATAGTATATCACTAAATACAGTGGCTTTTTGAACTATCTACTGCCTGGTGATGAGGTCATGGCGGACCATGGGTTCACAAGTAGTGAGGAGCTTTGTGCACGTCGTGTAAAACTGAATATACCAGCATCATTAGAGGTCGGGAGAGGTTGACTAAAGAAGAAGTTGTTGACACTAGACGGATAGTATCAAACCGTATTCATGTGAAGAGAGGAATTATGCGCATGACGTCATATCGTGTTATATAAACACGAACATATCCATACAATCTCTTAGTAAAGCCAACAATACCTTACTTGTCATAGTGGCAGCTCTGTGCAATCTGAGAGACTAATTAATTATCCCATATTTAAACGAATACGGTATGGTTTGTATGTTCAGGTTTCCCTTTGATATCACCATTAGTGAGGATTGCATCCTATGCGTGCTAATCGGACATGTTAACCTCTAAGTATGGACGGTCCCAGAAATCAATGAATCGATCGCCGCCATCTTTGTGATCACGTAACCAAACCGCCATTACAGTTCTAAAATTTGCCGTCCATTGTACACTCACCGCCCAAGCTGGCCCACAAATTCTCAATGGGGTTCAGGTCTGGCGATTATCTCGAAGAATGGGCACATCGAACAGTTCCAATATTTCGAGCCGTCTGACGCAGCAATCGGCGTAACGATCACCTCCGCGACGCCAATCCGTACGCCTCACATTCAGCAGTTCTACACAAAACCTGGACTCATCAGTGGAAATGTGTTGTTTTTTCTCTCGTGTCCATCGTAGATGCCGACACAACTCACGGTTACGTTGCTTCTCTGATGTCAATTTGTTAACCCTATATGTATCATGGGATCAAGTTCCGGCATCTAACTGGCGCTGACGCACGGTGGATCGACTAATCCTCTGCTAGTTTAACCCCTCATGTTTCCTGGGCAGTCCATGTTGCTGTTTGAAAGCAATCTCAAAAGTGTGTAAGGACAATATAGCGGTTTTGTTGACGAGATGCCACTCTGGTTAATCACAAAACGAACAAAGTTCGGTTAATCCGTGCAGCCCTAATCACATGTGTGTGAATAAGTAAGTTAGAGGGTCTACTGAAATATTGGACTATTCTAAATCATGCAGAATGTTTGAAATAAATTTTCGTTTACGACCCTCATTAATGTGAGTTTATAACCTACTCCGAGGACAATTACATACTGAATCAGATCAATTTTCCTGTAATATGTAGTTCATTATTTTTTCTATGGGTCATGCATTTCGGCTCTGTCAAGTTAAATATAATAAATAAGTAATTTTTCATGATACAGGCACTTATTCGTTTCTTTGCATTTAAATTAGTAATTTATAATACGCTCTTTACCAACCATTTTTAGCAAGGGGCTCGTCAGAGCCAGTTCCTATAGCGACGAAATCCGCGGATATAAGTTGGATAATGGATTTGAGCTGACTTCACTTACGCAAAAAAGAACCCCGAAGAAATTTGCTGTTCAATATTGCAACTACAAAAAAATATGTCTTCCTACGCCGCAGCTGTGCAATTGATCATAAAGGTATCACGAGTGAAGTGCATGGGAAATGAAATTTTCTGTCATCGTTCCGTTGAATATCGACGGCATGTCCAACAATATCGCTTATCGCATCGGCCCAAATCGATATTTCCAGTCGTCTAATTTGCATAAAGTAGATGGAGAACGCTACGTATTTTTTTTGAGTATTTCTTAACATATTCAAAAGTTTCATCCAGATGTGGCAACGTCAATATATCGTCTTTTCAATCGTATAAAAATATTGATATTTTTTAGATGTTTAGGCGGGGAAATTTACAGTTTTCTTGAGCCACTCAGTTTCCTATTGAAATCAGTGTGAACGGTGCGTTTTTCCTGGTCGTCCGACGTGTTTAAATCATTATTTTTACTTATCCTTAGACGGGAATTCAAAGTTTCAAGCAGATTTTATTAGGACATTTTATGCTTGTTCTAACGGTGTCAATTGGTGTTATTTATTATGAAAAAAAATGGGGGAATGTAGAGATACGTAAAGTACCTGTCAATGTCAAGATTGTTTCAGTGATATCTCACGGAAATTCACGAAGCGAGTGATACTGATTTGGTTAGTCTTTTTTGTGACAAGTTTAATCTCCACATGTGGTCTCTTAAGATATTATCTCAATCTAACTGTTCACTGGACCATGGTTTATGGTGGTAAAGTGTAGACTGCATTTATACAATATATAGTGTTATGCTTCATGAAATTAATTTCTTCTATGATACCATATCGCGACTCTTGTATCGTATTTTCTTTAGCAGCAGCTTAATTTCAATTGTGATAAACATGTTTTATTCAGCGCAAAGATATAGGCAGTGGTCACAAAATTAAACATAATATAGTATAGTACAGAAACATCGTTCTAAATGTATGTGGTGTACACTTGATATTCCACAAATACCATGAACTAATGTAATTTTATAAATCAGTTTGAATAGTTCGTAACATATAAATCATGTCCGTGGTAACATAATTAAATAAGTGAATTTGTAATTTACATTCCATGAGAGCTTACTGTGTGACTACCTTAGATGTGATGTTGTTCACACCTTTGACACCAGTTAACTGAATGTCTAATTGGCAGGTGTCCGTCTTTAATATACAGAAATGTGTGTATGAACTTTTTATACATGTGACCAATAAAAGGTGTACGTCATTATATACATTTGTTCCAAAAGTTGACACCAGTGTTTATACAGGATAAAGCAGTCAAAAAAGAAAGACCAGCAAGAGCGAAGAAAATAAATTACATCAATATATTTTATAGACGCTTTTAATATACATGAATATACATG
Source organism: Mactromeris polynyma (assembly GCA_032209605.1). Classification (NCBI taxonomy): domain Eukaryota; kingdom Metazoa; phylum Mollusca; class Bivalvia; order Venerida; family Mactridae; genus Mactromeris; species Mactromeris polynyma. Next base: position 17,261,804 of record JASFXZ010000006.1, on the reverse strand, counting down.
ATAAGGAATTTGAAAGCGCCTGGTTGATGTCGAGTGAAAACCATTCGATTTTACTTGACGGTCACATAAGGCCAAGGTGCACAACAGGGGGGGGGGGGGGGGCAAATTTCATTGCACTTGCTTTCGCTATACTGGTAGTAAAGAGGATATTGATAATAAATTGATGTATTGTACTTAAAGTGCTAAAAGAATAGCAACCTTGAGAGACATAATCTGGTCACTTCACAGCCGACCCGGTAGAATCGGGCATGGGAAGGGATAGTAGGGGACACCATGACGAGTAAAAATGTTCTCCTAAAATTGTGTCCCACAGACCCGATCCATTGCATAAAAACTCCTTAAAACAAAACATAAGGAGGTCTTGCTACACAAATCCTGGGATAACCGTGAAACAAAGATTTGTTTTTATTAAACTTATTGTTATTAAACTTTCAATAATGCTGGATACATTACATAGATGAAAATCAAACACAAAGTTTAATGCTATAATATAAATACTAATGCAATGTGGACAATTATATAGTTGTAGTTGTAGTAGTATCTTATTTTCATCTCATCATTGCACATACACAATATATATGAAAATATATATTACGCGATAAGCGGGCACCACAGCACCTTGCATGTTTAAATTACCCAAAATTAGTTTTGTAGTTGCAATTTTAATTGAAAATTGCATGACAAAGTGTTTACTACACATGTTAAGTGAAACGGATTCCTTGTTTTTTTCTAGTTTATTTCATAAGAAAACATTTGCTTTACACATAGGTTAATTTTAACAATAAAATAATCTCGTGTTTCATCTGGGACCAAAATATACATAATATTATTTACCTTCATTGCTCAATAAACAGTTGCTTAATTCTTTATTTATGTGTAAGTCCAGTATATAAATGAGTTTGACAATCATCGTTCTGCAACAATGATTGAAGAACATTATCGTCTTCATAGGCATTCGTATTACTGGTTCAGTGATATAGTACTTTTTATACATAACTCTTCAATACACGGAGGAAGAAAAGTTGTATATGATATTTACATACATGCGTACAATATATAATATAAAATACCAACACTAAGACGTGGTTGATTCACGCATTTAATCTACGTTCATAGATCTACTCTGTTCTGAAATATGAACCTAGCATCCATAAAAACATAATGATAATCATTCATGTAAAACTTTATATTCTAGTTTTATGGTTTAATTTTTCTACCGTTTACGTCGTTGACTGGTACAAAATGTACTGACATTTTAAGGATTGAATAATATCGTTTCAAATACTGAGTAAGTCGATATTGAAGCGAATTGTATACTTTGAGTATTACGTGTGCATTATCATTTTGCAGAAAAACACCAATACAAAACTTATAAATGAATATCAGTTTTAATGCTTTTCAATTTATTTTATATAAGTTATACAGGTGATTTGTCTAAACAATTGCAACATCTGTATTACATTATAAATACCATCAATATAATAATTTAAAAACAATTCAATAATGTCAACGCAAACAATATATTTATTGTACATGCAAGGTGTCCTGTAGATAGTTTTTTTGCGTCAGTGAAGAAACTTTACCACCGTACTGATTGTGACTCATTGGAACAGCTTCAAATTGTTGTTGACAAGTCGTCTGCCACAAATAAAGCAGTCAGATACCCAGCGTGGCAATGGCGTGATTGGAAAGCATTTGTTTCACCAATCTTCAAACCAATTCGTGGAATAAGGTTATTTGTTTTTACCATTGACATAACGATGATTATGAAGTCATGATGAATAATAAAGCATGCTTGATAAAACGCCTTAATTCATAAGAATATCCTGTCTTCAGATTCAAAATAAAGCAAATATCAAACAGTGTGTATTCGAAATATATTGCCTGAATTTCTTACATTTGAGATATAGATACACTTCTATTGAACAACATATGTTTTCGAGAAATATAAAAGATAAAAAAATACAAACAGTATGGTTCTAATTAACAATGTAATTACACTTAATTCTGATAATTCTGTGTGTTAATAAGTGTTCTCATCAAGTCTATATCGTAATTGTAACAATATCAGTTTCCAAATTAAACAGAACATCTCTTTTGAACAGAACAACAGAACAACTGTTAGTACTGTGTCTATAAGTATCAGATTGTTTGTTAAAATGTCAATCAACACATAACACTTGATTACGATTTTATTATATTTTATATTTATAACTGTCTAATTCCCTTTCTTGTATTAACAGGAAAATATCAATACAGGATGTCATCAGATGAACCAGGGAGTGTAACCGTAAAAGAAAACTGTAATTCCTGTGAAACAACATCCTTCGGTGTCGAGACTACAGCTTCACATAAGACGTACTTCCAGTAGTTATTTAACCACATGGACTAAGCCATGAACGAAAGGAGTACTTATACAAAGTTGTAAGACCGTGTGTGCGACCTGCGTATCAGGACACCACTTGTCCAGCTCCAACAATCCAGCGATATTATTGACTGTTGTATTTTGTTTGTTTATGATTTTGTAATTTTCTAGTAATAGTAGTATAGTAGTGATAAATAAACATGTACGCCTTGTTTGATTTTCTTTCATTTATTTCCTTAATGTGGATTAAATACATCTTTAAAATACTCTCAAATACTATCCTGAACAAAATATGTATAAAAACAAAGCTATAAGACTATTCCATCTAACGGCATATGAAAATGATCTATTAAAAGTTGGATGAAATGAAATGACCAAAAACCCCACTTCCGTCATAGAACATTCAATGATCTTTAGATGACGTCGCCAAAACAAAATGACGTTCCTGTGAGCATGACACCTGTTGTCTTTAAAACGTTATAAAATAAAAAGGAAATAGTATAGAGTCAAAGGTTTTCATTTTTAAGGTTCTTATGTCTGAGGCAACAGAAATCGTAAAAACCTGAAAATCGAAAATTTTGTCATTCTTGGAAAACGGTCCATATATATTGGTCCCAGGTTTCATCAACAAAATCGAACTCCAATAGTTTTTTCTTTATGATTATAAAACATAATGTTTTAACCGTTTATCGGATACATAGATCTAAGATAGCCCGAGGCTACATGTTAATGTGTTATACCATCGGAAAATTTACGATCACTTACGGAAACTATATGGATCTGCATCGCCTGAATTTATCTGATTAGCGATATTGTTGGGTATGGGTTTGCGGAAACTCTTCTAAATTGAATAAATTCACATTCTATTACTTTTTGTTTTATTGTCAACTGTTAAATATTACCGATTGAATTATTAATTATAACTCGTTTAAGGTCGGATCGTGCGAAATTTATAAATACATTATTCTACACAACAATGATCTCACTCTGCTATTGTCTTTCGTATCTGACTGCAGGCAAATGACATGTACCTACAACTGGTTTAATTACTTATTTACTGTGTAGTGGTGTGGGGTTAGGCGTTCGCGCAGTCGGTAGAGCGCTGTGTACTCTAGTGTTTAGGGGGTTGTAGGTTCGAGCCCCACTTCGTGCGCTTTTTCCTTTTGACTTACTTCAACTGTTACACATTTATGATCAACCAATATGTTGATATACAAAGCTATTTTGCAATCAACAGAATATCCACTAACATATACTTAACAGGTCTTATTTATCTCCTGTTCTATTCTTTACATGTGTATGCTAATTGCCAAGTAAATTAGCTATAAATACAATTTGTACATATTGGGCATGACATAGTCATTAAACTAAATACCTCCAGCGCTCAAACCAGACACTACCACTTGAGCGATTTTGTTCAAATACATAATTATGTAGCTATTATATTGCTGGTTGCCATTGTAACCATGTTTTAGTATTAAGGTCACAGCAATAGTTAACGTATAGCAGAATGAATTAAATTATATAGTAAAAACTGTTGTCATATCCAACAATCTGTCTTCTCACATTATACCCGATAAATTTAATCGATAATGGAAGCAATCGATCGCTACTGTTCCGTATCTTTCGGCAATTTCCGGAAGATCACCGACGCAAATCGTAAGTCATTAATGAGGGTCATAAAACCCCAGAGTCATAAACACCGGATTAGCAATAATATTAGGCCTACCGTGTTTTAAGTTATAGTGGTTTTAGCGGGATATTTATACATAAGAAAACAGAAGTGTATTTTTATGTTTCATAATTGTCGTTATTTTTATACATTTCAACAGAGACTATATATACCTATCATACCTATCTTATATCTCAGATTTCAAACATATTATGTCTCTATTATTTAATATAAAGCAAACACTTGTACACATATTTTAATGACTATCAATATACATTTATATTTTACGGCCCACACAAACTCATATTCAAGTGTGATGTTATATATTTAACTTCCCTACTCCTGCATATTTAAGTTTATTCCACTTTTAATTTTAATTCATAACGCTCTTCAGTAAATCAATTAATTTTTCTTTCTTTCTTAATTTTGTGCTGGCTCCCTTCTTTTTCAATAAAATCTTAATTTCCTGTTCGGTCATGTCGTCGAAGTTAACACTAGAACATATTTCTTGTTGGTGATTTTCATGCGCGATTTCAATTTCCCTATTTATCCTAAGTTTTTTGGCCGATCTTGACATGTAAATTCTACTTTCCCAAATATTCACTATTGTCTTTATTATATGTTCTTTTTTTGTCGTTCAATCATGCTATTTCGATTTCATTTGATGAATTTTGCTTCAATATATCATTAGTTTTCTCGACACCTTGTCCAGAAAACTGGCTTAAACTACCTAGTCTGGATACAAACATTTTATTATTTTAACATTTCCATTTATCATTTTGCTTGGGGTAAATATCTTACTGCAGTACTATGCGCTAATTATCCTTGTTTAATGACCCTTGAAACTTTCACCATCGTTCTTATAAGCCCGAGGCATTGATAATTACAGATTAACTTTAATACCTTTAATTATTGTCGTCTATGAAATTGCGGCAATATATGTGCCAAATAGACCGTGCATGGGTTTAAGCCGAATAGTATACGTATTAACAACCTTGTCATTTTAAAGTACATAATTATAAACGTAATTGTATTTCAACATTTATCATCGTTAAAAATTAATAAATAATACTATAGAGAAACATGAACACATCATATAACTTTAAAAAGTATCACGTTTATACATGTATAATAGTTAATGGTATGTGTATAAAATGCTGAAACTATAGAACGTAATCATTATATTCCTTGATAGCATCGAATCTCGGACTGCATAGTCACGCATATAGATGACTATATATGGTACAATTACATAACAGCATACCGTAAAAAAGTAACTTCAAGTAACTATTCCCGACACTTTAATATTTTACTAAGTGCATTAGAGAGTCATATTAAGTGTATACGAACTTTTCCTGAATAAATACAAATGTACATATAAAATATTACTTCTAGTAAAATGTGCATATGACCACTTTCGCTAAATATACTTAAAGCTTTTTGATAATGACTGTCTTAAATTAATATTTCTTCTTTTATTAATGTACAGGTGTGACAATAATTATTTTTGTGTGAAATTTCAAAACTTGACAAAGTGAGAAGAAACCCCTTTTTGCAATAAAATAAATTTCATACATTCTTTAGCTGATACAAATGACTAATACACAAATTAGTAATTATTGCCAAGTGTTTTTTTTTCAATTTCAAGACCTTTTTAGATAACATGTAATTCAGGATATTAACAATTTATAATATAATTCAACATTATTTCTATTATTACCCTGAACCTGTCCGAAAGGCTTTATAACTTTAATCAGTCATTGTCAAGATTTCTATAATCCGCACTGAAGGGAGTTTTATTGCCGTGCTATAAAAACATAAACGGACCGCAAACCCGATTAACTTCGTAAGTTTCCGTTAGTTTCCGCTACTGTTTAACGGACTAAACCGAACATATAAAATAATTACAGGTGGTTTGACAAAAGTATTAATTCCCCCGCCTATTTTTTTTTCAATTTCAAATTTAAAAACATCATTGTTTCAAAAAATGTATACATTGTATTTTATATGAAAGTGAATGCGAACCTCAAAAAAGTGTTAAAGGGAAAAAGTTATAGCTAATTAAACAACAAAATTTGATGGATTTTTCAGTGAAATTACCGACTTTGTATGTAATTCAATAGGAATATAGGGTCACTCTATGTTTGTATGAATTCCCCCACCTAAATTATGTCTCTTATTATTTATTTTTATATATTTGAAATCCTAAGATTTTGATCTATCCAAATCTGAATGCGAACTTGAAATATGTTAATGAATAAGAAAGTTATTCCCTAATTTGTTAAACGTCCCTTCTTATTTCTATATAGCCGATTATCGATTTTTTAGTTATCGGCAGAAGACAAATTGTTGCATATGGTTATGGATATATGTTATTAAATTCTGTATCAGTAAATGACAATAAAGACTGAAATATTCGGCATTTAGTTTTGATAAAATCCATGATATTACAAAATAAATGGTCATTTCCGGCAATTGACCATTTCTGGTAATTCTACAGAAGTCGCAGAAATCTGTAAATAACTCATTTTGTCCAGATACCACATTTGGACAAAGAATCTCATGACAAAGCCAGTCCAGTCAAACAGACGAAATACTAATTCGTAAATACGAAATAATATTAAGTTTTAACGAAATAATAATACGCTTTTACGTAATAATATTACGTTTCTACGAAATAATACTACGTTTTTACGAAATAAGATTACGTTATTACGAAACATTAATACATTAATAAAAGGATAGCTCGAGAAAAAAGTATAGAATGTCACTTAAGGGTCTCCGTAGGAAAGGTCGCCTTCACAAAACAGGACTTTTTCATACCGAAACTTATAGGACGAAATAAAACAACGATGGGGAAATATAAAAGAATAGGCAAAGAGTCCAGGAATTACGATCAGAAAAAAATTCGGCAAGGTATAAAATCAGACTAAGAAGGGGTGGGCAGAGTATGCGAGTGGAATAGAGAGCAGTATTAAGCTAAAATTGGAGATGTATCAAATAAAATTTAAAGTAAAAGGAATGGGAAACAACGAAGGACTACACAATAAGTCACCATTATGAGAAACTCAGCCACGAAACGGTTTAAATTTAAAATAAAATATTGACTAGACAACTGTCACTTATGGTTTGATAAATTATAATAAAATAATACTAAAGACTCTCAAGAATGTATGCATGCAATCTGTTCTATAAATTAGCAAGTAATTATTCAACTGTTATTTAAATTGTTATTTAAAATTTCTTCTGAAATGAGTGGTTAAACAATTCAATAAAAAATTATCTTACCTGACTGGATTTTATACCTTACTTAAACATGAGTAACATCCGATTGTATACATTTCAGCTGGGACCAATATACACAGGGTTTGGCAACGGAATTTCGTCCAATAAACTTGTCGTCGATTCGACGCATGCGCACTATTGGTCCTAGATTACAGTGTACTGTATTCCATTTTTATTTGTAGAATATTTTCTTTTGTGCTTGTGCACTCATCTTCAGAGACTATAAACGATTGTACGTACCTTATGGTTGACTAACATTACAATAATTTATGATCATGGTAAACGATAACACACGACAAACGTGTACATTAAATAAAAGTACATTTATATAGGTAACACTGTTTAGAAACTAATTACTTTACGGTATGCAGTGATAAACCAATTTTATTAATTCAGCGTGTTTGATGTTTTTGTTATATTGGCACGTAACGGCATCAGTCAAGAGGTATAACGACAAATTCGGAAACCTCTGGTAAAGTAATCATTGTTTATTATCGAATTACAGAGATTCAGAAGCAATTTGAAACATTGAATGCGTGCAGCAGTGTCAAAATAGTTAGACAATATTTTTTCTGCCGATAAATTGCAATTAACACAATATAGGTACATGCACATGTAGTAGATATAAAATGTGATATGAGGGTTTATCTCCTCAGATGTCTCATGTGGTATTTTTAAACCAACGGACGTGCATTTCATTTAAAAAACATTCTGTTCGATTGATATTGACGTGATTCTGAACCGACACGGGCTAATTCCGATTGATATTGACGTGATTCTAAACCGACACGGGCTAATTCCGATTGATATTGACGTGATGCTAAACCGACACGGGCTAATTCCGATTGATATTGACGTGATTCTAAACCGACACGGGCTAATTCCGATTGATATTGACGTGATTCTAAACCGACACGGGCTAATTCCGATTGATATTGACGTGATTCTAATCCGACACGGGCTAATTCCGATTGATATGACGTGATTCTAAACCGACACGGGCTAATTCCGATTGATATTGACGTGATTCTTAACCGACACGGGCTAATTCCGATTGATATGACGTGATTCTAAACCGACACGGGCTAATTCCGAATGATATTGACGTGATTCTAAACTGACACGGACTAATTCCGATTGATATTGACGTGAGTCTAAACAGACACGGGCTAATTCAAGACAGAACATCCTTACTTCCCTTACTTCAGATTTGATGTCTTGAATTAGCCCGTGTCTGTTTAGAATCACGTCAATATCAATCGGAATTAGCCCGTGTCGGTTTAGAATCACGTCAACAATTTCCAATATAATTTAGCGTTTTTGTATCGGTATGTTTCTAAGGTGTTAGTGCGTTCCTTCAAATACCGCTTACGATTATATTTCAACGTGTTTTTATACTCAGATCGTGCTTTCACTAATAACACTCGATTTTCGTCCGAGGCATTTTTTCTATAATCCTTTAAAACGGATAAAAATTGATACCATTTCAAAGCACAATCATCATTAAACCGTGATTTGTTAAAATGTGGTGTTACATTTTCATGACTGTAATTATATATAGGGCGCTTGAATAATTCATCGGTTGTACGACACATAATGATGTATGATGTAATTTATTATGAAAACCAATTGGGGGAATTTAGAGATACATGAAGTACCTATCAATACCAAGAGTGTTTCCGTGATATCTCACGGAAAGTCACGAAGATCAGCGAGTGATACCGATTTCGGTTAGTCTTTTCTTGTGACAATTTTAATCTCCACATGTGGTCTCTTAAGATATTATCTCAATCAAACTGTTCACTGGACCATGGTTTATGGTGGTAAAGTGTAAACTGCATATATATATAATTATGTTACTTGTGTATAGTGTTGAGCTTCATGAAATTATTTTCTTCTAGAAGACCATATCGCGACTCTTGTGTCGTAGTATTTCCTTTAGCAGCAGCTTAATTTCAATTGTTATGAACATTTTGTTTTATTCAGCGCAAAGATATAGGAAGTGGTCACACAATTGAACATAATATATTATAGTACAGAAACATCGTTTAAAATGTATGTGGTGTATACTTGATATTCCACAAATACCATGAACTAATATAATTCATTTATTATAATTATACAGAGGGATTTATAAATCTGTTTGAATAATTCGTAATAGCACGGACATATAAACCATATATATAACCGTGAGAGTTTACGGTGTGACTTATTTATAAAAACATTTGCATTCCCGGAATTAGTGTACCCACTCAAAGTTTTAAATAATCTAACTGAAAAGAGAATTTAAAAAATTAAAACTCTTGTTTGACTTTCTTCGAGATTCTTAACCTCATAAAAAATCCCGAAATTGATTTTCCAAACATATGAAAATGGAGGACCGAAATTGTTAGATATCTTCATTCTTAAATTTAGTCAAGGTCAGCTAGGTCAAAAGAATCATAGCGGAAATAATGCTAAATGCAAAATAATTTATAACATTGAACTTAAAAAATACGGTCAATATTTTTAAATACGTATAATACTTGTAAAACAGATGCAGACAAACTGAAATTTAATTTTACATTTCTCAGCATCCTGGTGCTCAATCAAGCAACAATCTATAAGCAACCTTCCTAAAGAAATTATATGGAATAATTCAAACATAAAACAGACAAATGGATATTTATTTCTACATACAAAATTGGTTGGAAAGAGAACATTTTTTGACTTCTTAACTAAATATTTCTTAACCTTGAACAAATGCAGAACGTATATGCCATTGAAAATGGTGCCTTTCTTAAATATTTATCATTAATTAAAGCAATCGATAAAAAATGGGGGAAACAAATAAAGCCTAACTGTTTCCATGAAGCCGAAACCCGACGCGGTTTTCGGATAAAAACACATATGCGTTTTAGTTTTATTGACCTTTTATTGACCTCCAAGAAAATTGCCGTTTCCAAGGTAAAACAAACAGTACATTTGCACGTTTTCCTTGCCCATTTGGAAGAGCTTGAGGTCGAGGACATGATGCTTGCGCTTGTGCTTAAACAAAAGTTGCTGCTTCACAAACGCAGGCATCGATTTTGGATCCTCAACATAATAAAAAGAAGAAAGACGTTTGGTGCCTTCTATCATCTACTAAAACACCTGGAGCTAGACCCGGAAATCGAGGAAATGACGTCATTTTTCCTATCTACGACACCTCAATACGTCATTTCGGCGCCGACACGCGGAATAAAATCGCTACCCGAAGCGAATTCTTTCGGCGCCGACAATATTCAGTGCCGAAAAACGCGTCAATGGAAACGTCATCATGCAATATAGACTGAAGCGAATTATTTTTAATCGGCGCGTGTTCGGCGCCGAATAAAGCCGCGCCGCAAACGCGTATGTTTTCCGCTTCATGGAAACGGGGCTTAACAGAAGAGGAATTTACATCAGTTCTGTAGAACAAGTAAAACAAACTAATAAAACAAACTAATAAAACGAATAAATTGTTATATGAAAGACAAATCAAATTCTTCTTCAAAAGTGTCATTCCTTACTAAATGTGCAAAAAGGTTTCTTGCATACATTATTTACATAAAATATATTAGCCGCTTTATGACATTCCATGATAAAACACAATGTCACGGATCATCGACGAGCGTGTCCTATATTTAATTCAAATTTATTTATCAATAAACAGGTGCTTAATAACCCGGATACATACCAATCACAATTATGGGTACTTATTTCTGTATTTATGTGTTAAGTTAAGTATATAAATGAGTTTGACTATCATCGTTCTGCAGCAATGATTAAAGAAAATTATCGTCTTTATAGGTAGTACTGGTTCAATAATAAAGTACTTTTTATATGTAACTCTTCCGTAAACGGAGGAAGAAAAGTTGTATATACCAGGTCCGTAGCTATGCTGTGGCACACCGAGGCAGTTGCTTTTGTTGAAATTTCCAAAGCCATCGTGGAGGACGATAGTGTTTATGGTTTGGCACTTTGTTTGGTTTGTACACAAAAACATGCCAATCGACTACTTGGACATTTTTCAGCTGTGGGACGCTCCGGGACATCAAAAGATGCCATTGCTTTAGCTTCATACTATTAAAATAAAACAAAACTGCACTTGATAAATCACTTCACTAGTACATGAAATAACCAGAAAACACAGGTGAACCCTTCTGTACGCATTCCCCTGGGGGAGGACACTCCCAGACCCGCCTTCATTGCCTCAGTTTAATTTTGCCTCAAGCTACGGGCCTGAATATATATATATATATATATATATATACATGCATACAAAATGTCATGGTTGAATCACGCCTTTTTTTCTAGTGTTCTGAAATATGAACCTAGCATCCATAAAAACACAATAATAATCATTCATGTAGGACTTTATATACTCCCACTAGTTATTCAACCACATTGACTAAGCCAAAAATTAAAGGAGTACTTATACAAAGTTGTAAGACCGTATGTGCGACCTGCGTATCATGACATCACTTGTCCAGCACCAACAATCTAGTGATATTATTGACTGTTGTTTTTTGTTTGTCTATGATTTTGTAATTTTCTAGTAATAGTAGTATAGTAGCGATAAATACATATGTGCACCTTGTTTGATTTTACTTCATTTATTTCCTTATTGTGGATTAAATATACCTTTAAAATACTCTCAAATACTATCTTGAACCACATATGTATATAAACAAAGCAATAAGACCATTACATCTAAAGGCATATGCAAATGATCTATTTAAACATGGATATGGAATGAAGTGGCCAAAAAACACACTTCCGTCATAGAACATTCAATGATGTTCAGAAGACGTCGCCAACGCAACATGACGTTGCTGTGAGCATAATACGTGTTGTCTTTAAAACGTTATAAAATGAAAATGAAATAGTATAGAGTCAAGCGGTTGTCATTTTTAAGGTCCTTAATGTATGAGGCAACAGAAATTGTGAAAACCTGAAAATCGGATTTTTTGTCATTAAGCCCCGCGTTCTTGGAGAACGACCCATATATATTGGTCCTAGGTTTCATCAACAACATCGAACTTCAAAAGTTTTTTCTTTATGATATTTATACATAATGTTTTACCGTTTATCGGATACATTGATCTAAGACAGCCCGAGGCTACATGTTAATGTGTTATATCAGTTATCAATCGGTGATCATCGGAAAATTTACGATCACTTACGGAAACTACCGACAGACCAACTGACTACTGACCAAAAGCCACATCGATATCGATCTGCATCGACTTGATGCATCAAAAATGAGTGCAAAAAGGTCATGAGCTGTTTTCTATGTTGATATAGGTTATAGACAGTTTGAAGATGAACATAGTGGTTTTGTCCGCATATGTTTAACTCATTATAGAAAATATTTATGTTCATAGTGTTCCGCTTCACTTGATGTGTTTTTAGTGAACATTTGAATTGTTTAGGATTATAAGTGTATACATGTCTGGTCAATTTGTGTAGTTAGAAATATGTAATCGGACATAATTATGATGAGTTTGTATGATTATATGTGTAATATGGAAGCCGAGGATTATATCAGGAATTGTAGACTTGAAGTCTGAGAGTTAGAAAATATTATATATAAAACAGACATAAATTTATATAGTTTATTTGATTTTATACACAAAATATAAATGTGTTCACTACATGGTCAATTAATATACATGACATACTTATATAACCAATACATACATGAGTTAATGTGATATTCAATACAGACAATATCAACTATTTTAATACAAGACAAAGATACAACACAATACAAAAGTTCATACAAAAACAATGAATAGTTTTCTGACAATACAAAATGATAAATTTCTTCAATCAATTAATTGAGTAATTAACTTATTAATTGAGTTATATGAATAAATTAGGATATAAAAATATTCAGACAAGTATTTGCACAAATTACCACACTACTGCATTTGCTACCTTTATACAACAGTCAGACAAACTTCTGCCAGCTATCACCTCTTTTTAACAGCAATCTCTTTTTTATAGCCAAAATAGAACACATTCCTAAACATACAAAGAAATCTTACGACTTAAAGCCAATTTATACAATAGTCAAACAAACTCCTGTCAGCAATTACCCCTGTTTAACAGCCACCTCTTTAAAGCAGCCAAAACCGAAAATCCTTAGATTAGCCAAAATATTTTTTGCATAAGTTTTTGTTAAACTTCCACCTGCTTAAAGTGGCCAGTATACAACCAGGAGGTACATGTACAGATTCTAAGCTTATACACAAAACATAGTATATTGTACTAAACCAGTCACATAATCACACACAATAGACAGGCAAGAGTTGTTTTTGTATTTGCTTTTATTTATCGTCGCCATTGATTTCCCATATGGGCGACAACTCCGGAAGAATGTTAGTAATCTTAGAATTTTGGAGGATAGTGCATGATAGAGGAGACAGAAGCACCCATGGTTTTTTTACGTGCTCGATGTAAAGCATCATACACGGGACCTCGGTTTTTAAAGTCTCGTCCGAAAGACTGCAAGTACTGTCAGTGATGGAGCGGGGAATCGAACCGGCGATCCCTGGATTACTAGTCGAGCGCGTTACAACCGAACTACAGATCCGCTACAATACCATAAACTAAGTCAAATGCTTAAATACATATACATAAAATCTCCTTCAAACAAAATGTGTCATATTATGTCAATTAGTTGATTTGTACATTTGCCCGTTGGAAAATTATAAGTCGGAAGAGTTACTTCCCTTTATTGTCAGGGGAGGTCACTATGAAAAACTTAAATTGAAGTCGGAAAAGTGAAGTCCCTTAATAATCAGGAGAGGACACTCTGAAAAATTTAAATTTAAGTCGGAAGAGTAACTTCCCTTTATAATCAGGGGAGGTCACTCTGAAAAACTTAAATTTAAGTCGGAAGAGTAACTTCCCTTAATGGTCAGGGGAGGTCACTTTGAAAAACTTAAAATTACGTCGGAAGAGTGAAGTCCCTTTATTTTCAGGGGAGGTCAATCTGAAAAACTTAAATCTAAGTCGGAAGAGTGACTTCCGTTTATTGTCAGGGGAGGTCACTCTGAAAAACTTAAATTTAAGTCAGAAGAGTAACTTCCCTTTATTGTCAGGGGAGGTCACTCTGAAAAACTTAAATTTAAGTCGGAAGAGTAACTTCCCTTTATTGTCAGGGGTGGAAGAGTGAAATCCCTTTTTTTCAGGGGAGGTCACTCTGAATAACTTAAATCTAAGTCGGAAGAGTGACTTACCTTTATTGTCATGGCAGGTCACTCTGAAAAACTAAAATTTTAGTCAGAAGAGTAAATTCTCTTTATTGTCAGGGGAGGTCACTCTGAAAAACTTAGATTTAAGTCGAAAGAGTTATTTCCCTTCATTTACAGGGGCGGTCACTCTTTAATTTACGTCGGAAGAGTGAAGTCCCTTTATTTTCATGGAGGTCACTCTGGAAAACTTGAATTTCAGTCGAAAGGGTAACTTCCCTTTATTATTAGGGGGTGGTCACTCTGAAAAACTTAAAATTTAAGTTTTTCATAGCGATTTTCCCTTTTAATCAGGGGATGTAACTCTGAAAAACTTTAAATTTTAGTCGGAAGTGTGACTTCCCTTTATTATCAGGGGAGGTCACTATAAAAAACTTAAAATTTAAGTCGGAAGAGTAACTTTCGTTTTGCAATTTTTTTTTGCATATGGGACAGTTAACAACGACACAAAGTCTACAAAGAATACATTGTCAAATTGAAAATCTACTGTAGTTTTAAATCCCAAGAAAGCTGTATAAATTTCGATTCTACTTTTAAATTCAGCTACAAATATTCGTGCCTACTTGAAAGTAAATCAAAGTCACTGTTATTAAAAATAGAATTTTCTTGCACGGGCTATAACTTCACTATTTAGTGTAAATCTGAGTTAAGGCTCCAGGTCAAGTTCATTTTCAATTAACAACTTTTTGGAGAAGTTTTAGCCACTAGTCCATAGGGGGGCGGGGTGAGGCATCCGTGTCGTATGAACACTTCTAGTTATTCATAAGTAGCAATGTGATTCATTGCCTTCTAATATGTCAAATTTGTGAGGACCATTATGTTACTCGGGTTTCACTGTCATTGAATATTCATTAATTATTTTTCCCACAAGATGGACAATATTATGTACAATGTAGTATGAAATTTACCAAACCTTTAATTTCTCATACCACTCTGTAGAATTGTGTGATGTTGGCTAAAAATAGTGGTTTACTGTTTATTTTCCGTCCCAATATGCTATATATCAGCTGATCAGGAGATTCATGTGTCCATTACATATTATACAAGCCACAATATGATTGTGCTGGCATTGAACGGGGAGGAGAATAGGCATATTTGGTTAAAAATATTGGATGATTAGTTATGTTGTCATAAATTGACATTGTTTTATTTTCTTATATTTACTTTAATTGCAGGAGAAATCCTTTTGTTATTACAAACTTTAATGAACAAATTATTATAATTAATTCAGGTACACTGTGGCTTGATTCATGCTCAGGTCCAAGCCAGTTTACATATTTTTCAGTGTAGAAATTCAAATGTTAAAGTTAAAAATTAAAATCTTAAATTATTATAACCCCCCGCCCATCATGCTTTGATAAATTTTCAGAGTTATGGCCCTTTGTAACTTTTCATGATTGTTTTTTGTCTGCGCTATTTCTCACCTACCCTCGGCCGGATTTCAGTAATACCAAGCCTAGGAATGCATAGTCTTGGCAAATCACACTCTTGTGATTGAATTGTATGTCAAATGTGGTATTTGTTTTCTGTTTAACATTAGCTTCAATTTTGAAGGCTTCTTTATTCTTAACTTAGATGTCCAATACATTAAATATACAAAATGTTAATTTAAAACAGTTATTTTTTCAAGATCAATGTCACATTGTAACCATTATTTAGATTTTGGATTCATTACAAAAACCTAGTTGGTTTACTATTTCGCTTTTCGTGGTAGACAAACATTGTTTTATGTAAAGTGAGGGAACCTGAGCCCTGTGGACACATTTCTTAATGTATTGAATTGATGGACATTTATTTTGTACCGTCAACGGAACATTTGACTTTGCGGCTAACCATTTTTTCTGACTGTTTCGTTGACGGTACATTTCTTTTATGTATTTATTTATTACATATTTTAGCTTATATCATCTTGAACCGTCAACGGAACCATTTGACTTTGCACATAGAAATTTCAAATTGTTCCGTTGACGGTACATTTCTTTTGTTGGATGTACTTTTCAATTTTGTTCCGGCGACGGAACATTTGAATAAACACTTAGAAATTTCAAATTGTTCCGTTGACGGTACATTTCTTTTAATCATCAGCGGTACAAACAATGCCTGACTCGCTGAATTTTTTTCAAAGTCGCCACGGCAGATCAAATGCTACCCTGTACAGAAGCCTACCATGTACTCTATCTTTTCCCCGCATACCGACCCATGTGGTAAGTCGGGTGGCCCCAGGACGAGTGCCCCAAGTCGCCCTGCGTGGGTTTGCGGGTAGCATGGCTAAGTTTTTTCTCATATAAACTCGTGACTAGTAGCCAGCTATTGCATCTATCGCTTAAGATGTTCAGTGAAAACGCATTAAAATACTAACTGCTAACGGACACTTTGTACCGTTCCTCGTATACGGCATTTGACCGTATAAGGTCAAAAATGATTTTTTTTTTAAAATTCAAAGTTGAAATTAAATTTCAAAGTCGCTTAAAATACACGCATCCGCCCCACATGCATGTCTACGTCTTATAAATACCATTTGAATGATGAAAAATGCTTTCAAACAAATTGTATAGACGTATATGCAATCTCCTGCATCTACAGGCCGAGAATGCAATTTTATTAAATTTTTCAAAGTTTAAATTAAATTTCAAAGTCGCTTAAAGTACACGCATCCACCCCACATGCATGTGTACATCTTAAAAATCCAATTTAAATGATGAAAAACGCATTCAAACAAATTTTATAGACGAAAATGCAATCTCCTGCATCTACAAGCCGAGAACGCAATATCTCGTAGCGGGCAATGCAACTACTCGCCATTCCACATGGCGAGTACTCGCCATGTTGGAATCGAGAAACGTTCAGACGTTGGAACTTAGAGTGAAATTAACAAAACTGCTTGTACACTTTTTACTATGGCTGAACCTAAGCAGATGGAAAATAATACTCTAACATATGAAAAAGAAGACATTCAGTGTCAGAAGTGTGGTGCATCTTTACTTGATACAGAACGTTTAATAGCTCATAATAAAGTTTGGCATTCTGGTGATCTAGCCATTAATGAATATTTTCGGAAATTAAACGCTTTGAATAGAAAAGCTTACAAGGAACACATGAGTGAACAAATTTACACTCCAGACATTAGTTTATGGCTATAACTCAAACATTCACATTGTAACTTATAGAAGGATTTATTCACATATTTAGTGAGTACAATTTTAAAAGATATTTAAATTCAACATTCTTTTGCTTTAGAAATGTGAATATTAAAGGACACTAATCATGTAAAACTTAATACAGATGATATCGAATTATTTCCCTTTAACTGAGCATATGTATTTGTATATTTTCAGCATGGCACAAGCACAGCTCCAGTTTACTGACGAAACATTATCCTATTTTAAAGATAACGGAGTTGAAACTGTACAGTGGTCACCTGTTTTACAACATATTTGTTGTAAATTAGACAATAAACTGTCGTTGGTGATAAAAAAAACAGAAGATTCCTGTTACGTTATACTGAAGAAAGGGTCGCTACAGACAAAACTGACTATTACACAATTTCAATCTCTTTGTGACCTAAAACAAAGTGTATTCTTGTTAAAATCATTCCTTGATGGCCAGTGAATCTATGGACTACACTGATAGTATCTGCGACACTTCGTACAAGTTTTACGAAAATCGTCTCTTAACCTTCGATACTTGGTCAACACAGATACAGCCAAACAAGTATCAGTTAGCCAAAGCAGGATTTTATTATTCTGGTTTCTGTGATAAAGTCACTTGCTTTTCTTGTCACATAAAACTTAGTAAGTGTGAGAAAAGTGATAAACCGTGGGAAGAACACCTTAAGCTTTCACCATCTTGCCAATTTCTAAAAATTGTTGGATATTCATCTGGTGAAGACGTTATTAACACACATACTGCCATTGGATTTACCACAAAACATTCGTGTAATCCGTGGTCAGATAATCCATTATTTAACACATTTTCAAAATGAATGAATTTACAGCCCACGTAATGATTATGAACTCGTACTTTGACTTTGTGTATGCTAAAGCACTCTATGAATGTTTGGGTAAAACTGTCAAGCAGGAGTGTTTTGGTTGTCAGGTGGACCACCCCTCACAAGTACAGCACCCTTGCATAATGTATGACGACCAAGAACATATCGACATGTATTTCGAGTTGCTATTGTCTGTGGTTAACGAGGATGATATTCTTCTATCATGGAGTGAGATAATGGACTCCCTTAGTATCTGCCCCGAGTTGTTGGCGTTGCAGAAACTTAAATTATACGACAAAGATTGGTTAGACACCATGAAAACTCAACAGTGGAGAGCAAAAATGATGAAAATGATTGTTAATATTGTTCACTTGGAACACAGATTGTTTCAACCAGTTATGTAAATGTGTGTAGTGTTGTATCATAACATAGACAATATGTACACAATAATTTCATTTAATGTTTTAAATTTCATATTTCCACATATCCTTTGTTGTATTGTATAGAATGTTTTTTTCTAATCACGTAACTACAGCACTGTATTCAATAATTTCACCACTTGGTATGTTTAAACGCATGCGTCATTGTAAATGACTCGTAAATTTGTGAATAAATGTTCAATCTAATCCATTTCTCTGTTTTGATTGTATATCATTATGAAACAGGTTCACAGTCAAAACAAATTTGACCCTCATTTCACCCATAACCCAATCACACCGATGTTCGTTTGTTTGAGGTTAATAAATTGTGTTCCCGCTTAACATGAATCAGATGAGTAACCACAAGTAGAGTAGGTCACATTTTCCCACGTTGTATCTAATTCACCGTTTAGCGAGGCCAGTGAACTTACTACCAGTCAACAAATCGGGTCAATTACCAACATCACACACACTCCATAAATAAATAAGATCTGATAGACTAGCTACAGAAATGGTTTAAATTATGATTCGTTAAACATTTACTTTAGTCTCGTTTAAGACATCATTGAGTACACACACGCACACGATCAACCAAATACTATCATCAAAATGAATAGTGAACATTCATCTTTTACTTGAGATTTTTCTACGGGAAAAACTATAATAAAAATGAACAGCGAATCATCTTTAACTGGAGATTTTTCTACGGAAAATCAATCTCAAACAGACCAAACTGACGGAACCTTCAGCTTGTTGTCTGAATTACCATCAGCATTTGAAGGCATTAATGCAATTGAAGACTTGCATTTAAGAGATAAAAACATTCGATATCATTTAACCATTATAAAGCTAGTAGGAGTTTTATTCATCGCAACAGCATGTGCCGCCCCTGGTTTTGTTATTTTGTCGCAACATATTGCGGGAGAACATTGTAATTTACCAACCAACAACGAAATCATGAAACCAAATTTAACACAATCCTCATGCATGTTTGTGAAACAGTTTTATCTACAAGATTACGTTTATGCAACAGTGTGCAGACAAGGTGATACCGTTTTTTGGATCTAAGACAGTTTTTGAACGGAACGGCTACTATTCGTGGAATACATATTAATATCCGTCAGTGGGTATCAATGACACAATATACGTCAAGTATAGATAGTGCATTCTCAGATACTCAACACTACCATAAACAATGAAATCCTACTGTAAAAGAAACTGTATCTGTTTTATTATCAATGTAAATGTATTGATTCATTTTAGTCATGTATACTTCGTATAAATCATGCGTATTTATCAACATATTCATTTTGGTTCTAATAAAGTTTGATAAATATTACATTGGTTTGTCCTATTTTATGTGTTTAAGTCAACTAATTTCAACCATAACTGGGTTGTATGGTTATAAACACATTACCCCTCCATAATTGCTCACAGTTAACTCAAGGTTAATCTATTTCCATCATATAAAGAAAGGTCGTAGCAAGAGCGAAAACGTCAAACTCTTTCCCGCTCGCGCTTATAATGTGGGGTTACTGAAGAACATCACACACGTATCGATAAAGATCACTAGTTTTACACCATGATCCAATTTATTTTCAAGTGATTGTTTGACACGCATCAATCGGTCATCAACTTGTATTAGGATTCAGCTCTGATACCACGATCATAAGTCATTAACCTCGAATATCACAAAATCTAATTCCGCTCGCGCTAAAATGATACAAGTGCACCTGCCCCAGTCATTGGTGGTATTATCGAGTGACCTTAAACAGCTGTTATACTACGTTTAAGTCAATGTTGATATGTTTCCAATGAGTTAATTGACGTGTTATTTTCAAACCCGCGCTACTAACGTGAAGTGACATTTCCCACCAACGCGTTTTTATCAACCGACCTTCAATATCTCTCAATCGTATTCCGCTTAAAATAAACAGGCGAGTCAATAGTGCTGGTATCATCTAACGACTTTAATTAACTGTGTTATGAGTATGGGTATTTAGGTTAATAGTTTAAAATATATAGATAATCTAGAAACATACTTTTTCCTAAAGTACACATTTATTAACGTGTATAAAACATATTGTATATGTGTTTAAACTTTAGTCATGGATAGACAACAGAAAGAATTGATCTTACAGCAATATTACTTCAAAAATAGTAATTCTGCTGCTTATAGTGGTCCTAAAAATTGTATTATGTGTTAGAGAAAAAATATCCAGGCATATTTACATTTTACTTTATCAAAAAATGGTTGAGTAACCAAGACAGTTATTCTTTATCTAAAGAACCACGTCATCGTTTCAAAACAGCAAGAGTTTTAGTATCTTCTATTGACGAACAATTTGATGCAGACTTATCATCTATAGAAAATTTAAAGAAGTACAACGATGGAATGCGTTTCTTGTTGTTTGTGATCGACATATTCACTCGATTTTTATGGGTAAAACCTTTGTATGATAAAACGGCAAAATCTATTTTACTAGCCATCAAAGAAGTGTTTGCAGAAAGAAAACCATTGAAACTGAGAACAGATAAAGGATCAGAATTTAACAATAAATATTTGAAAAAATATTTGAAGGAAAATGATGTCTACAGCCCAAAGGCATATTATGTGGAACGAGTACAGAAAACGATTAAAGTCATGCTGTACAGAATGATGAAACAAAACAGATCTTATCGATACATTGATAATCTCCAGAATATTGTAGACAACTACAATGCAACACCACATAGAAGTTTATATTCACTCATAAGATTAGTTTCTATTTTAAAACATTGCTTGGCAAAATGGGCACTTACTCTTTTGACAGAGTAACACTTGAGTAATAACTCTTTTGAGTAACAATTGAGTAATAACTCTTTTGAGTAACAATTGAGTAATAACTCTTTTGACAGAGTAACATAAGAGACATTAATGTTTATGTAGTGCCACTAAAACTTGCCTATAAAATTTGAAAAATACAACAAAACTAAGTTTGTCATAATTATAACAATTAAAACAATATACTTTCTTCAATAATGCACGTATTTGCATATATATATTGTATATTCACGAACACATCCCAACAAATATATAACACGAACACATCCCAACAAATATATATATATAACACGAACACATCCCCACAAAAAGCTATTAACAGAATATCAATCGTTGGAGAAGGAACATTTCTAAGCGACAAATATGAATTACAAGCAGTATGTCATAGATGCTAAAAAAATGATAAGTTTGTTTAAACCGAAAAACTTGGACAATTGGAACGGAAAAAAATCTAACATTGAACTCGTATCACCAGTAAAAAGAGTCGTGGACAGAGCATAATCAGAACTAAAACGTATGAATATTGAGAAAGCAGACAGTCAGATCATACTCCACGCGACACGCACAAGGGAGGATTAAAACGTCTCTGCAAGAAAAAGACACACCAAAAAAGTAAACACATACACCGACTATTTCAACGAAGAACGAAAACAAAAAACCCACAAAAAAACAAGTCAAGAAAAAGACACCAAAACCAAGCAAATCTCACGAATTTGAAGATATATTTGGATAATCATTCAACCTTTACCAGTGCTGAACGATATACGCAATGTTTTCATGTGATATATGTGATAAAACATTTGATAGAAAGTACAATTTGTTGAGACATAAACAAGCTAAACATCAACAACAAACTTCTGATTCTGAAGACATGGACAAAAATAGTAATATGTCAGACGATGAGGAAACCGATGAACCAATGGATCGTCTTGTGGATGAAGTATTCGAGCAGCACCAATCAAGTTACGAAGAAGAAGTTTTAGCTTTAACGAACCGAGAAAACATCCCAGAAGAAGAAGCACGAGATCGAGTCTACAAAACAATGAAAAACACTTATCGCAAGGCTCTTACTGATGTTTTTACAGACAATATTTTATGGATGATCTCGCTCAAGGACAGTCCACTTTTCCAGTCTATCAAGAAAACAGTTGATCGTGTTATAGAATCTGAGGACTTTGACAGAGAAGAGGCTTGGAAATATGCCATCAATACACGAAAATTTCTGTTTGAATCAATTCTTGATGATTACAAACCACCTGAGCTTACAAATGAGTGAAAATGTGACAAAAATATTGCATTTGTGTATTTTGTTAACTGTATGTCTAAGCTAACAAATCAATAACACATAGAATTGTTTTAAAGAATTGTTTTTCATAGTAGTTATAAGATGTAAAGTCAGTATTCATAATAAAGTAAATAAACATACTCCTATTTGTGATTTATTATTCTGTAGTTTAACATCAAAACATGACGACAAAACTACTTATTACTTTGATCAAGTATCAAGTAAGTAGTTCTATATACGCATTTCACAGAACAACAATTGAGCACTTTCTCTTCTGATTGAGTAGCTTTTGAGTAATTACTTTTTTCATAGAGTAACAAGTTATAATTACTCCTTTAGCAGGGTAACATTGGAGTAGTTAGTAACTTACTCTAGAGTAACAAGTTATAATTACTCCTTTAGCAGGGTAACATTGGAGTAGTTACCCTAGAGTAACAAGTTATAATTACTCCTTTAGCAGGGTAACATTGGAGTAGTTACTCTAGAGTAACAAGTTATAATTACTCCTTTAGCAGGGTAACATTGGAGTAGTTACTCCTTCGGAAACAATACAAAATACTGTTGGTACCTGAGCCATTACACCGAAACATGAGGAATAATCGGACCTCTATTGAACACTTTTCACTTGATAGCTATCAGCTTGATGTCTGCCTTTACAAATTTGTCATGTTTGACTAAGTAACACTTTGGAAATAGAAGTATTTGGAGACTATGACTTCCATATTGTTAACGTTCACCTGTCGGGATATTTTTACGTTGTTTCAACCGAGCGCTGAAAATATAGCAGCGAAGATATGTGATTTAAGTTGGCAAATTTTTAACATGTTGTCTATTTTAATGCGAACAGAATGATCAATCATGGAAACTAAGGAGTTTATATAGCTACCATGAAACACATGATGCAGTTATGTCGCGTGAGAGAAAAGCATGACCGATCAATGCGTGTCAAAACAAATTGATTCGCGTGGGTATTAGTGATATAGAAACTACGTGTCAAGGTTGGGGTGGCTAATCCAACGTATGTTGGTGGTAATTATCACCTGTCGTACACTAAGCTCACTGGTGGTAGTGACCATTGTTTACTCTGGAAGAATAAACTTCAGAAAGAGAACAGTGGGAAAGGAGTTGTATCATTGAACTTGGTTTAACCTTAAGCGTAACATGCGCTAAACAGAAACAATAACTATATCCTAGATTAGTCGCGCGGGATAATATTGCCTGGGACTGATGAGTCAAAGACCTTGACTTATTTACATACTTTAGCTGGCGTTGGTGTATGTTTGAGTATAACCACAAGGCGAATCTGATATGGTCCGACCTTGAACAGATGGTGTAGAGTTAATAATCCCGCCCGTGATGGGAGGACTTGATAACATCAGACCTATTGACCCGCAAACTAGGGTTCGTGGCCAGGAACCGCCAGAACCACTTAGGGGTGACCTACTGACCTACTAACCTGGGTCAGGAACCACCAGAACCGCTTAGGGGTGACCTACTGACCTGGGCCAGGAACCGCCAGAACCACCTCCACGAACCGTACTTTGCTACTACTCGCAATCCAGAATTTTAAGTGAGAAGGTAGGTAGGAAGGGCTTTTTGTTTTTATTTAGTTAAGTACTGTAGTGGCCTAAAGACTGGGAAAATTCTTTTTCATCGATGAACCTGAAATGATAAATTGGGTCACAGCATTTTTCATGGGTCGGTCGAGTAACTGCAAACAAACAATATTTTAACTTTGGCCTAATATATCAACATTTACCAGTCACAATACAAGAGACATATTTGATTTACGTGACAATACCAACTGCCAAACTAAAATTGTGTACACCGTATCACATGTAAGAAATGCAACAGTGCAGTATGTGGGGCAAACTATTCAACCTGTCTCTAGACCTATGCACAATCATAGATTAGCATCCTGCATCTTCTTCTGTTGTTGCTGTAAATTTCAGTTCAGAAAAGCATAGTGTAAATGACTTCATTTAATGATTTATGCCCATTGATATTGTCAAAAATGATGTAAATGGCTTTGTAAAGAGACATACTGGATTATTTATATACGTTTATGCTTTTTCTTAGTATGCACAACTACAACTGTATATTTTTCCACCTTTTAAACTTGCAACATAACTTCACTTCCACTGTTTATGTTTGTAAAATTTGTTATCTTGATGAAGGCTAAGCCAAAATGTTGATGCTCTGAATTTACAGAAGTGTAGCAGTTGACCAATCTATTATTACATATGTCAAAATAAAAGATTAGCGTAAATATACTGTTGTGTTATCTTCCGGCTTGGTACTACATTTGTAGGACTGTTTTTTTCATGTCTTCAGGAATAACATAATCAAGCATTTATGGTGTAGCAGTGTTCTGATGTTTGTGCAGAATCACACTGTACTTGGTGATGTTCTTCTTTGTCATTGAAACATTACATAAGTCAGTGTTCAAACCAGCATGGCTATTTTGTACACATTGACTGGATTGCTTTCATATAACTCTATAAGCATTTACTTAATATAAAACACAAACTCAGTCTCAGGTTACAAAGGTATATTTTAAAATACACTGTAGAAATGTGGTTATTCACAAAATATGTTTACAATCAAACTTGTAACGGAATAGTAAAAGATGAATAAAGATTCATATATGACACATACAAAAACTAAATTAGACATTACACAATTTATATAAAATAACTCTGTTAAAGGATTTCACACTCTAATGAGGCTGGGTAATTTCCCTTTCATATGTATGGTAACTAACACAAAATATTCTCACAGCAGTTGGACTCATATATACAGTCATTCTTAATTGGTACTTGATGAGCGTTCCTATTTCTGTAGTATTCCGAAAGAGAGTTTAATCATGTGCTGCGAGCCGGCTGCCCAAACCCTTCTCTTTCTTTTTTCCTTTGTATTGAAGTAATGTTTTGTGAGGGGGAGGTAGGGAGAATCCATGCTCTGACCGGCGCATTTTTGGACCATAAAAATGCCTTTTTCCAGGCGGTGTTATATTCTTTTCAGGATAATTTTTTCAGTCATTCCTGTTCGTACAGCTTGGGCAGAAATACAGACATACTCGGCACACATTTATAAATTATTAACTTTATTTCTCAATCTAGACTAATTATTTTGGTACATTTATCACATAGAATATTCTACATTTTCTTAATTTATACACATGCAATACATTGAAACAATGATCAAGATTTGGATTAGTGCATCAAACTACACAACTCACCATGAAAAAGGCAAATGTGACTGCTAAGGCTAGTTGGTTGCTAGTTTATGGTGCAAAATTAATACATTTCTGCTGTTCCATGTCAGGAAGAAACCCATTCTCAATACCACACAAAAGCAGCCTTGTAACCA
This sequence comes from Mactromeris polynyma, assembly GCA_032209605.1. NCBI lineage: Eukaryota > Metazoa > Mollusca > Bivalvia > Venerida > Mactridae > Mactromeris > Mactromeris polynyma. The sequence continues at coordinate 17,235,332 of JASFXZ010000006.1, read as the reverse complement.
TTGAACAAAATGTATGTGTTCTTGAACGATTGAGTATGCCACATTATGCGTCAGTATCAGCTCATCAGCAGGGAGGCATTTGCCGTACTTTCTGTTCTGCTACTATGATGTTTAACGCTGCTGCTTTTGATAAGTTTCTGAATACGTGTACTGGTATGATGATATTTTTTTTATAATTCGCTGATGAACTGTGACATCATCGTTGCCTTGCAGTTATGGCTGCTGCTGTTATGAACGAAACAAAGTATGCATTTAGGTAATCATAAATCTGCAAGTGTATCCTTTCAAAAGGAGTTAACTAAGTTTGGTATTATTTACCTGGGTCATGAAATATTCTCAATGAATATTTGATTAACCAAATTAATCTACTACCAATAAGACAATAACAACAAGAATGAATAGAAAACTTTGGATATTTTATTGCTCATAATATAATATAACAACTTATAAACTACTTAAAAATATTTTATTACCAATAATATTTGCATTAAGTATACAGACAAATTAATACAAGTAATGACCGATTACTATACTAGACATGAATCTATCAATATAACAACACATGTGCAATGAATATCATGTTAAAACAAACCTCTCTTCAACAACAAAATCAACTTTTCCTATAGTAATAATTTCAGTGAAAATCTACTTTTATTTGGCCTCCCATCTCCACTCACAGCCATGCCTATCTCCCTTCATTGAAATGATTTTTACAATTTGTTTTTATTTATATACAAGAATAATTTCAAAACATGTATACAATGCAACCTCTCTTAAGCAACAACCTCTCTTCAACAACAAAATTAACTTTTCCTATAGTAATAATTTACAATATATTTAATCTCTTTGACCTCTAAACAACAGCTAGTGTGCTCCCCCAAAGTGTGTTGCTATGGAGAGGTTGTATTGTACAAACAATTACAAACTGGACATTAAACATTGCAATAGTACAGACAACAACAGTTAACAAACAGTTCAAATTACTGAAATAATAAAATGTTGAACATGTATTTCATACAGTCGCCTCATTTGTTAAATTGATTTTTTTTTTATTAATTTTAGTTGTTCTACCTATTAACATATGTTTACAGATGGCGGTTTACTTTGTTTTGAAACAAATTTACCTGTACAAATATTACATACATGATACATACACTGTGCACTACAATATGTCAAATCAAATGGAAACGCCTTAATCAATAACTTTAAACCAAACGCATGGTATCATGCATTACTATAAAGTATAAATCTTCATATATATTATTAAAATACCGTGTAAGGAAAATATCAATCACTGTAGAGTAGTCGGGTTTTCGAGTTTGATTTACTATTGATTATATGGTATCATATATACGTTAATTATTAATTGGTACTTGATAGGCGTTCCTATTTCAGTAGTACTCAGAAAGACAGGTTAATCATGTGCTGCGAGCCGGCTGCCCCAACCCTTTGCTTGGGGAGGTAGGGAGAATCCATGTTATGACAAGCGAATAGCCTCTCTCCGACCCCTGACTTCTGAGTATTATTACGGTAAACTTGGATAAATAGAATCAATTAAAACAAGTATGTGTATTTATATCGTATATTTGACCATCTCCTCTTAATTATCTTAATATACAATCTATTATTATTATTGTCGTAATACTTGTAATTTGCTGAACTAAGATAAACTTCTTATTGCTTTATGTAGTAAACCTCGAATGATCAAAACCCCGTGCTTATTCACGTAAGTTTCGTTTCGCAACACCTCGGCCATTCAACTACGGAGCATTGCCTCGGATGTATCTAGTCTGGGGTCCTGGCTCACTGATTGCTAACGATGTCAGTATAGCCAGGCGGAATACAATCACTTCGATTATCTGATTGGACAAGATTACCTTATAATATATGCGCGCGCATTTTCTTTATCCAGTATCTTGATCACGTAATAAACTTCAGTCCTGATCAGCGCTGAAACATAGTCACGTGGATTGTATTACGCCTGGCCTTACCGACGCGGAGCAATAGGAGGTTTGGCCAGGATTCCAGGCTAGGATGTATCAGGATTGTTAACTTTGTCAAAAAAGTTAACTTTTTTATACTCTACAAGAAATAGTCCACGTAGTCATTTCAAAATGGATGACTTTGAGCGTTCTTTACGCAAAACATTACAAAAATGGGAATTTTCTTCGAGTTGAAGAAGGAGCAAAAGGATTGTTTGTTAAAATTGTATAACTGTAACGATACTGTTGCTGTGCTTTTTTCAGCTTTTGCCTTGTTTGATGCATGCGAAATATTGTATGTCCGAACCAATGATTGGTGGTTACAGTTTCAAATTTCAAATCTGATGTTATTTCTTCGTGTTTCCTTTCTTTTGATGGTCAAATTGCTTCGACTTTTGATGAAGAAGCCGGCTGTGATGGATTTGAAGTATATGGTATGCTGTTTAAGTACATGTGTGATGTAAATTTTGATTTAATTTATATTATTTGCGGAATGCTACTAGTGTGATGATGTAGTATGTGGATGTGATGTTGCATTTTATGTGTGGGTATATGATATTCCGATATAGCTTTATAGATATGTACAACAGAAACTTATGTTTACAAATATTTTGTTAACAAGTCTAGGATTACTAACCCATAATCATAACTAGATATACTGCCAAACATATTTTCATAACATATTACAATCATGATGAGGCATATCATTGTCAGCACCAGACTGATATGACTAAATGTGGCTGGTCAAAATTGAAAATCATATGTCTGCATTTGAATGAAGAAGCCAATATACTGATAACATTTATAATATGAACTATCAATTAAATAACAACATTTATAAATGTGTGTCTGCAGCAAGTGATACTGACTGTTGATTACTCCAATTTTACAAAATATCGAAATAGTACTTTTTTCGATAACTCTAAATATCGATGACAATAACATCTCATACGTCGTTATTATTGAATTTTTATGGAGTGAATGCTATTGTGAAAAAAAATAAAAAATTATGTGTTAAACAGTGCGAGTAATTTGTCTGAGAATTGGGGTCTCCCTAATTAGCGACAAGAAGCGTCCGGAAGCGTCCGGAAGCGACAAGAAAGAAAAAATATACATTTTATGAATAAATGATGAGTATGTATGATTATATATGTATGAAAATATGTCTATATATAGTATTTCTAGTGATATATTGCTAATTTTTTTATTTCGGCACCGTTTATAAAAGTTTTTATGACTGCGTAAAAATCCAACTCTATACAGTAGAAGTTGAATAGCGACACGAAGCGACAAGAAGGAAAAATACAATTTATGAATAAGTTATGATTATATATGTATTAAAATATACTAATATATATTATTTCGTCCATAGAACACAGATGCCCCCACTTGCAGCCTTTGTCACAAAAACAAATGCTATTATTCTGCTCATAGTTTGTGAATGGATATCAAAATTACCAAGGGAACAACTGTACTGATTATGGTGATAAGTCAAGGGCTATAACTTTGCACTTACTGGGCATAACCATACATGCAACCCCAGGTGCACAACTATACAGGTTGGTGAACATTCCTGTTAAGTCTTATGACTCTGGCTCATATACTTTTGGAGATATGAGTGACACAAGATTGTGTGACGGACGGAAGGACGGACAGGGGCAAATCTATATGCCCCCCCCCTTCAGAGTTGGGGCATACAAATCTCTTCATTAAAGATCTTTGTATATTTTCATATTTATAATTATACTCAGACATACATGTGAGGTTGGGGAAATTTAGGGGCGTGTGCGCCGGGTGCGCCCCCCTTCGATCCGCTAGTAGACTGCCCGTTAATAACATATTAACGAAATCTTCATAGATGCTAGGACACATTCACTGTTTGACTAAATCACACATGTGAACCAATACACAAGTTCCAGATGATATCAGTGTATTGTAATACATATTATAATTATTAGTTATAACTGTAAAATATGAAGTAGCAGTGTACCTGCATGGAGAAGTCGAATGAGTGAGGCTAGCACATGTATGCGTTAAGGTTTAATATCCACTGACAACAACACTCAATGTGTAGATTGAGTGTACGTTACGTACATGATCTAGCTAATAATTTTTAAATTAGAGCAGTAATGGCATGAATTGAAAGGTATGTTGGCGATTCGACTATTTTTATGTTTTTTTTAAATGTTCGACACTGAAACGACCAAAAACGACAGAGTACGAAACGGCAAGAGTACGAAACGACCTGTATTCGTTACAGCAAATTATAAAATGAAAATACATCAGTATATACGCGGAGTAACGACATACAGTTCTTCGACTGTTAGAGACTGTAAACATGCATTTAAGCATCACCAGATAAAACATCTTCACAATGCATGACTAAAGTATTCGTTTTCTCCCAACCATTCAATGTGAAAAACAACACGATTCGTACTCACCTTGTAAGAATGTTTACATGTTTCGCAAATTTTTCGACACGCTATATTATCAAATTATATTGTACAGACTAGTTCGTATAAAATAGTTGTTTATTGTTAAAATAAATATAAGCCACGACATAAAAAAAACACACATACACAGGTGACATTATAAAGAAATAATAACATTTTAATTATAGAACTCCGTTTTGATTAATTTGTAACATTTTACATTTTGATTACCTTTAACTAGCGACAAGAATACAGATGGCAAACACAATTATTGTCTAATCTCCACTCAATTAAAATATAATCCATAATTGTTATTATGATGCATTCTACAAATGGTGTTAATCTATTTAACTTTTGATTGAAGAAGTGTGGTGTTTGGTGTGTGATATCGAATAATTATCAGTTTTTCACACCTATGTAAAAGGGCACGTGAGTTTATATTGGAGGTTTATCTCTATATTATAAAGAACATTTGAGATCGAAAATGTGTATAGTTGAAAATAACCAGGCTGGTATCATGTGGTTAAATTATCCAAAGATCTGTTTTATTTTAATGAAGATGTTTTGCTATGTAATATTTACGTTTTACCTACCAATTCGCCTTTATTCAACCAACATGAATTTGATTTTTTGAGCAAATAGAGTCTGATATAGAAAAATATAAATCGTCTGGCAAAATTTACGTAACGGGTGACTTTAATGGAAGAACTGCTTCGTTATCAGATGTTATAGATCGTGATCGTTATTTATATAATCGAAATGACAGTTATGAACTAGATTTTGAACTTATAGCACGAGCTAATACTGACCACGTGACTGATTCCCACGGTAGGAGATTATTAGATTTGTGTAAAAATACAGGTTTACGTATTGGTAACGGTCGACTGCACAATGACATTTACGGTGAATGAATTCTCCGATCATTGCGGTTTAACATTTTCAATCCTAGGAAAATTAAGCGACTCGCAAATACCTCAAAACGATACCGACGAAACACTGTTTATACAATGGGATTATCAAAAATCATAAACTTTAATTTAAGATTGAATGATAACGAGCATGCTATGACACAATTATCATCGGATTTAGATTCTAATGATAAAGATATCATGTCAATAATGTATCAATCAGCCGTTGACGTTTTCGGTAAAACTCGTAAAAAAACTTTCAAACAAAAACAAACATAAAAATGGTTCAATACTGAATGTTTTAATGCAAGACGTGAGTTTAAAAAGACAAGAAACCTGTATTTGAGGTCTAGAACTTATGAAAATAAGACAAACTTCTTAAATGCAAAACAATATTACTGTAAAAGAAAAAGAAAAGAGAAATATCAAAAACAACAAAAACAAATATTGTCAGAAATGGCAGTTAAAAATCCCAGGAAGTTTTGGTCGAAAATTAAACAACAGTATAAAAAGCCACCAACTAATGCTAAAGCATTAACAGTTGAAGAACTACATGACCATTTCAAACATTTATTTGGATCTAACGATAGTTACGATAATTATGACCATAATTTAACTGATCTAAATATATCGGATGATCTTTTAGATAATGAAATTACCCTTGATGAACTAAAAAAAGCCGTATTCTCGCAAAATAATAACAAAAGCAGCGGGCTTGATGAACTGGTAGCCGAAATATATAAACATTCATTTGAAAAATTATCATATTTTATTCTAAAATTATTTAATCGCATATTCATGTGGGGAAACTATCCAATATCTTGGGGGGAAGGCATAATTGCGCCAATTTTCAAGGGAGGAATTGCGGAAGAACCAAAAAATTACAGAGGGATAACTTTGATAAACGTTTAAGCAAAAATTTACTCTCAAGTGTTAATGAATAGACTCACTAAATGATCACATGACAATGATTTTATATCACATAACCAATTTGGATTTCAAAAGGGCAAATCAACGACTGACTGTATATTCCTGTTACATGCAATTATTGCGAAAACACTAGATTCGAAGCAAAAACTATATTGTGTCTTTATAGACTTTGAAAAATGCTTTGACCGTATCAACAGATCGTTCTTATGGGGAAAATTATTAAACATTCAAGTCAGTACACAATTTGTATCGGCTTTAAAGGCTATGTATAATACAATTAAACAGTGCGTACGATACAAAGGTAAAACGTCCAATTTTTTTTCTTCACATATTGGATTAAAACAAGGTGATCCACTCTCTAGTTTAATGTTCATTTTATTTATAAATGATATCTTACACAATATTAATACAAATTTAGAGGGAATATTTTCTGTGAACGAACTTAAGATATTTTTACTACTTTTTGCTGATGACGCGGTATTATTTGCGCATTCACCCGAAACCTTACAACAAATGCTCAATGATCTAGAACAATATTGTCGTACATGGGGGCTTACAATAAATGTAAATAAAACCAAAGCGATGGTATTTGAACGCGGGCGAGGTACGCAGTGTAATATAGAATAAAACAATATACGCTTAGAAGTTGTCACTTCCTTTAAATATCTCGGTACCCATTTATTTAAAAATGGTTCTTGGTATAGAACACAATTACGAATTGCCCAACTATCAGCGCATGCGTTGCATAATCTATTTATAGTATATAACCAAATTATATTAACTTCTGTTGAAAAATGTCGATTATTTGATAGTCTAGTCGGATCTATATTAAACTACAATGCATCCATTTGGGGTTATCATGACGCTAAACTCGTAGAACAAATTCATTGTAAATTTTTAAGAAAAGTTTTAAATGTTAAAAAATCAACAAACTTAGACGGGTTTTACGGAGAACTAGGGCGTTATCCTATGAAAACTGCGAGACAAATCGTAATGATTAAATATTGGCTTAATGTACTGAAATCAAAAAATCCTTTGATCATTAACATTGATAAAATGCTGTCAGAAGATGCAAATAATGGACTGTCATACAGTGGGTTAAATTGGGCTTATCATATAAAATTATTGTTAGATGTAAACGGTCTAGGAAATGTCTGGTTATCACAAAATCCAAATATTATTAACTATAAGGCTATTAAACAAAGAATATTGGATGTTTTTAAACAAACTTGGTATACTAATATAAATAACTCGAGCAGATTATCTGAATATTGTTTATTTAAACATGATTTTGTTATGGAAACATATCTTAATATTAATATTGATCAGAAATATCTAATTGTCCTTTCAAAATTTCGACTATACTCAAATAACCTAACAATAGAGACTGGCAGATATAATAATTTAGAAAGACAACATCGTATCTGCCCACAATGTAATATGCAAGTTATAGAAAATCAGTATCATTTTTTGTTAGTATGTCCTAAATATAGACAATTAAGATTAAATTCTTCCAACCATATTTTCGTAATTGGCCAACTATCCAAAAAAATGAAATTCTTATGTCCACAAAATCAATCGAATTAATAGGTAACTTAGCAAATTTTTTTTTTTCGCTTTTAAAGAAAGAAATTAGAACTATCAATACGTTGAAAATACTGTTAATACATGTACTTACTTCCAAATATGAAATCTTGTTCTTGAACAAAAACTTTTTCACCACTAATACATGTACATTTGTTTATTTGTTTGTTTGGCTATATTTATGTAATATTTTATGCCAATAAACTATATGTTATGTTTATGTTATGTAATATTAAAGATTGGGCATTGTTTGTTCATACGTATCAACGCTTCCATACACATCTAGCGTCTGTTTTGGAAACATCAATGGATGAAACCCAATTAAGTCTTAATGACATGATTTTTAGGACTGATGAAGAAAAAGCTCTGGTTAAGGCAATGCAGTAATCTTTTCCAAATTCCAAATTGACGCTTTGTACCCGCCAATTGCCTTTTTTTGGGTGAAAAATTCAAAAGACATTTAAAAAACAAAGTGGGAATTAATGAAAAAAGAACCAAAGACATGTATGATGATGTATTTGGTCCAGGTGGTCTCTTAGAGTCTGATACAACTGTGGACTTCACACAAAAAGCTTCTGAAAGACAAAGAAAACATGAAAAAACAGTAGGCAATTATTTGACCGATAAAGTAATATCATGTCTCAACAAATTTGTTTATGAGATTCGCACCAGTGATAACAAGGTTCCTCTGAACTGGAAAAACAATAATGGTAAATAATCTTAAAATCAAATCAAAATTGGACACCTGACAAATTATCGACAAAATTCATAAAGAATGTACCCTTCAGGAAGCGTTGGCAAAAGGGGCACGTTAAGGTCAAAATCAGCAAAAACAGCGTCAAACAAACGCATACGACCAGAATAACAGAAGCCATATCAGCTCACAAGGACTCAGTGAAGTAGGTCCGGATACGCATACGATATCAAATAACTGGTGGGATCAAATGTAGTTTTGTGTTACATTAATTTTAATAAATGCTTCAAAATGATATATTGTGTAAAAATCTCATCCGTTTGATCAACGGTAACTGAACGCTCAATAATGGTAACATTTATTCACAAATTGTATTGGTCCTTCTTGTCGCTTCGTGTCGCTATTCAATTTTGGATTTTTACGCAGTCATAAAAACTTTTATAAGCGGTGCTGAAATTAAAAATTTGGCAATATATCACTAGAAATACTATCTATAAACATATTTTCATACATATAAAATCATTATTTATTTATAAAATGTATTTTTTTCTTTCTTGTCGCTTCTTGTCGCATCTGGACGTTTCTTGTCGCTAATTAGGGAGACCCGATAATTGCATTGTTCTATACTATCAATTCAGAAGGTTTTTATACACCTTGTTTATTTTTTTTTAACTTATCCTTTACTTGAAGCCTGTATATTTTGACCCAAATGTGATAATTCCATACCCATATCAGCCTACATATCAGTGCAAAATGAGCAAGTCAACTGTCAAGTGAAGTAATATATATATTTATTCACAAAGTCAGTAGTACAAACAAATACTACAATGATAATTATGGGATTTAATATTTAAACCGACAAGTACATAATACATGTATGAGAATATAGCATTACTGTGATTACATCATTATTCCGTAAATGCATATGTAATATTATACATGTATACATCATCAGTAGTATTGTAAGTTATACATTTTTACATTCTGAACAATATAATGCTTATGAGGTATACAAGCAAGAAATAGTAAGCCTAGCACATGTACATTATAACAAACTTTTGCAAATTGCAACTCATAACATCCATGTAGCAGTAAATGATGATAATACATATATGGTAAAAAACATGCAAAAAGCACATTGTGTTTTTTTCTTAATTATTAAGAATATAATCATTAAACATTAAATTTTGAACTCGAACTAACCAAATGAAAACGTGTTATAGCAAGCAATACAAATAATGCTTACACACACACATGTTGAACACATTGCACACTGTACAGGTATACATAGTAATAGTGTGGATCTGAATTGGTTGCACCTTGGAAAACATCAATGATTTTTTTCTTTCTTAAACCTTCACAACGCTTAGAATCTGTTCAAATAATTATTTCAAAATAATGGACGTGTAAAATGATTCCTTCAAACTAAGGGATTTTATTTATAACATATTCTCATCATACTAATCATAATAACATAACAATCATAATAACATTCAACTATGTACAACTATGTATCTACTTTAACATATGATAGGTTCAAGAAATCCATTTTTATATTTATGTAAATGTATGCACGTATAATAAACACCTCGCTGTTATTACATGTTGGGCTGCAATATGGGCACCAGCCAATCATTTTCTCCATTCATTCAGTTACATGGATTATTAATACACACATTCAAACGATTCATAAAAACGAACAATGTTAATGTACATACTACACGACTGGATGAGAAAATGTCACAGAACGGGTGAAAGTACAAGCCGTTTGAACCTAAACCTTTAATTTTCATTACTGTCAATAACAATAACTCAGTACATAAGTTTAAACAAAGTTTACATAATTAATGTAGTATTGCAATGGTGCTTAATACTTTCAGGGGCGATGATTTCAGATCAAGCTTTAAGCGCCTCGGGGAATTAACTTGTATTATTTTCCACGATGCTGACCATCTGGCACTTACTGCCACAGCTACCCCAACACAGATCAAGGATCTTGCAAATGTTTTACTGTACACTACACCATGCAATATAGCTGTGAATCCAGATCGTCCAAATATATATTTGGAACTATTAACAAGACCTCAAAATGTGCATAAGTTTGAAAAGTATGACACTTTAATTAATCCAATCTCTGTAGAGCTGTCAACAAAATTGATACATTTTCCAGTCACTATAATGTATGTGGAGAGTTTGGAGGCTCTTCGCTATTGTTACAGGTATATTTCATACGATCTTAATGATAAGCAATACATTGGTGATCCTATACCTGAAAATCGTATATTCGCACAACATCACACAGACTATACTGCAGATATGAAGAGACATATAGTCGCTGAACTAAGTAAAGGAAAAGCCCAAGTTGTGCCTGGTAATGGCAACAGTTGCCTTAGGAATGGGATTCAATTCTCCATCTGCGATTCGTATAATTCATTGTAGGCCTCCAACCACGTTGGAGCAGTTCTTACAAGAGATAGGTCGAGCAGGCAGGAAAGGTCAGTTGTCATATGCTGCATTGCATTACAATAGCAGTGATGTATCAAACTCAAGAAAAGGGATGAGTCAATTTACAATTATTAATTATTGTTAAAACGAACATACATGTCTGAGACTGCAACTGGTGCAACATTTTGGATTTGATTGTGTAGCATATGTTGGAGAAAGTAAATTGTGCTGCTCAAACTGTAATAAATAAGTAAATGTTTGATGTGAAAATAAGCTATCAATTATAATAAAATGCACTTTAACACTCATTGTTTTATCTTTGTCAAAGTGGCAACTTCTGATAATTTCATATGATGCTAATAATGTAATAACTTATCAAGTTTGATGTTCATTTCTTCACAACATAATGTTACATAATCAAGTAAAAATATGTCTTATCATTGTTCCGTTGTTTTGTAATGTACAATATTAAAGATGTATCTGGCTCATCTGAACCTATTTTTTTAATGAATTTTATCATTAATAAGAACAATTTCCATGTATAAACGTTTAAAACAATCGTGTTCATTCATATTACTTTAAGACAAAACAAGTAAAAACAACTGCTTGTTAAAAAACTGGATTTTTTTTATTTATTTATGATAGTACTTTCATTTTTGACAAATCAGAGAAATTCATTATAATGTATGCTGTGATAATGCATTTTGTGGTTTAAGTTTTAACTAGATTAAGTATATTTTTAATGATTGTTTATGTAAACAAGTGAACCAGAAAATGAGCATAATATATATTTAAAAAAAGTGTAATAACATCGAATGAATTGTACGAGGTGCTCCGAATGGCCTGGGTAAAAACCTGAGATTTTGACGCATGATTTTAACGGCACTATTCTGGGGTCTTTATTATCGACCGAACAGACTTTTGAGAGTACGGAAAAACCGTAGCAATCCTTCACGAGTAGAAGCAGACACAAATCGCTAAGATCACTGTCAATCAAACGTAACTCCGCCCAAGGTGCGCAAGTAAACTATCTACCTTACAAACGGGATGTTGACATTCGCACTCTCGCCAATTTCGCCTGTCAAAGTAGCAATACAAGATGGATTTTAACGTTAAAACAACTTTTGATCGAATTCGTATTGGCTCAAGAAGGAGCAAATAATAGCAATATCGACGGTAATCTGAGTAGGGTAATAACTAAGTGCGCACCGCCTCCATAGCAACTCTCCCATCTTCTTATTTAACAGGTGCTCGATTCACTATTTTTTTTTACAAAACAAGTCGTCTAAAATGCACTTCCACGTACATACACGGGATAGGCATATCCGGTCCACATGTAGAAAATATTTTCACTTCAATATATTGCATAAGACGACTTCAGTCAGAAAATAAACAAAAACATTCAAAATAAAAGGTTTACAACTGAATTCCAATGCCGCGAATTCCAAACAAGTTACGGGAAATAGCCATTTGGATGCTGGATGCATGAATTCCTAGTGAAGGGATGGCACCACAAGTTGGGTATATGTACAGGCAGTTGGAAGTCTTAGTTCGATTCGCGCAGACCGGAAGAACCGGAAAGCGGTTTTGTACGGACTTCGTCCCTATGTTATATATGTTTTGACGGACCGTTCAATGGGCCGAGGGACACATCAATTGGACAAGGCAGAACTGGCGAACGATTCTTTTTCCGACGAATCAATGTTTGCGTTGTCCCGGCTGATGGCCGAGTGAGAGTCTACCGACGTAGAAATAAGCGTTATGCTGACTGTTGCATAGTGCAAAGGGATAGTTTTTGGGGCGGAATATCAGTTACGGTCTTTGCCGGTATTGGTTATGGACATCAGACTTTACCTGTGGTCATTGAGGGTAATTTGAATGCTCGTCTCTACAAACCCATGGCGACATTTCAACATTTCAGCAAGACAATACTAGAGTCCACGTCGTTCGTGATAACATTCGGTTTTTACAAAATTACAACATCGATTTCAAAGGCAACTGGCCCTGAAAATCCCGGATTTAAATCCGAAACGCCCAAATCCACCTGATAACGTCAATGAGCTCTGAGATGCATTTCTAGGAAGAGTTGAATAATATCCCTAAATCCGATATCAAAAAGCTTGTTCACTCAGTGCGACGTCGCTGCCAATTCGCCATAAATGCACGCGGTGGTCATACACCTTACTGGTGTCAGATTTTCAAATCCGACCCCTACGTAGGTTGAAATCAGTAACATAAACAATATATTTCAAAACGATCACTCTAAAAAGTAACGAATATTCCAATTCAAGTTTAGCGAAAGTTTCTTTTTTGGTTCAGTATACTATAGCTCTACTTTCTGACGCAGTTGTTAAGGCAAACAATACTATGTTCATCTGGTTTTCATACAACATTGTCATGTTCACAATAATAAAAAAATAACGCCTCTATCGTGATCAAAATGTTTTCTTTACAAACGTAACACTGTCGCAATAATAGTGTTCATTACTTTGCCTCGGAAGACAAATACTTAACAATAAACAAGTTAATGTGTTTAGGTTTGGTAAACACATATATATATGCCTTATCGAGCGGTACGTTACCTTACCTAAATCCACTGCAGACGTAATCATTATGTGTCTTAATATGCAATACTTTCCTTAGATTTTTTGTATGTACATTTAAATTAACCTAATGTGTAATGTTATAACAAGTAATCAACAATATATAGTGCAGATATTGTATTAGAAGTGGATTTCGGTTATGGTAAATTGGATTCGGTAAATTACCGAAATTCAGTGGATATCGGTAAGGTAACGTACGCCTTATCGAAAGGTTAACCAATCCGCGTCAAGGTTAGTTTAGTGATTAACGTTAGATTTGATTGGTTTACACATCACTGATATGCAAATTGCAAAGTCATGTTAGTACGGCTGCGTCTGAAAATGTTCTAAAGCTTCATAATCCCCCAAACATTCTGTGTTAAGGTAAAAATATGCTTGATTGTGTGTGTTAATGTTTTACCTAAACGAGCATGAAACTTTATTTCATATAGTTAAAAACATAAATAAATATGCATTTTAAAGAATACATTAATAATGTATTTTTCTGTTGTTGTGGACAAAACGAGTTTGTAATATCTTCAAATTTAAACATCCATTTGTTTAATATGCAGGGTTTCACGATTTTTTTCCATTCGTAACATAAAGAGATACTGTTTTCTTTTTGAATTGGTATTACATTACAATTGTTCGTATTACAATGTCTGAGCCAATGTTGCAACAAAACTAAATGAAGCCCGTTCAAATGTTTTACGCCCAGATGGGCCAGATTCGTCGTTAAGAAATATCGAGTTACCCCATTGAATAGGTATCGAGACTTTTCAACCCCAAGACTTTTCAACCCCAAGACTTTTCAACCCCTAAGGTAAAATATCCAAGACTTTTCAACCCCACTGTCATTTTCAACCCCTAATTAGCCTAAGACTTTTCAACCCCTGTTAAAATCAAAACTTTTTAACCCCTAATAAACCAAGACTTTTCAACCCCTCGAATATGTTTTTAATTGGACAATTATCACATTTGTTGGCTGGAAAAATGTTGACAAACACGTTGTTTAAGTTTAATTTTTTAAGTTTATTTACATTCCAAAATGAATACTTATGAAGCATATACAGTTAAACTTCAAAACCTCGAACTGCCGTCGGACCTAGCAATTAGTTCGAGCCATCTACTGTTCGAGGCATCTACGGTATACGCGTATATTTCCTAATTGACAGTCGCCGGTTTTCATACTGAATGCACGTCGATCAATAGTCGCACCATTATTCATAATAATAAAATTAAAAAAGAAATGAAAGCAAAGCAAACATGATTCCCTGTGGCACCTTATTCTCTCTCGTTTATTCTTATACGCATGAATTGTCTGTCACATAGTACATGTACAGTGGAAACTCCCTAATCCGGAAACTCTCCGATCCGGAAACTTCCTGCAACCGGACAATTTTCTCGGTTTAGTTCCTCCAATACGACATATAAAAAATCCCCACAGTCCGGATCCTCCCTACTCCGGAATCCGAACGAATTTTTCTGTCCGGATTGTTATTTTACAGGTAAAATAAATCTCCCAAAACCGGACGATAATTTTCCGCAAAAATACGTCAGATCGTATAATGACTGAGAATTGAGAGAATAGTTTAATTGTCTCTATGAATACATACCATTAGACGTTATCATCGTATGCATTACGTTTTGATGGAAACAAGGTAAGACCGGGTACGAGATGTACTTATTTTGTAAACAATTGGAAAACATTGGATGTGAGCGCAGAAAAGGGCCCATTAGGTACACAAATCACAATTCAAAATTTTTACCCTAGATTATTTTTTTCCTCTACGAAAAATCTTTTGAAATAAAGCTATGGTGCATAGTTTTCAGGTATGGTGTTTTGATAATACATCGTACTAAGTGCATAGCTTGTCAGGTTTTATGGACGGTATAATGTCGCAAAATACCCATACTTAATTTCAGCTATGTTTAAAAGCATTTGACTGTAAAATGAGTCATTGAAATACTAGCTTGAGATTCGTGTATCCACCTTGTGCAGTGAAATTATATTCAAAGCTTATTCTATAACGAATAAACACATTATAATGATAATTTACATAATTTATGGAAGAATTCAGACAACCAATATTTCACACATCATGTATTTTGCATATCGCATTGCACATCTTCCTCTTATGAAAGTTGCATAAATATGTTGGTCTCTTATAACTTATGATTTTGGGCTATAAATTGAATTTTCAAGTTTATATACATTTTGTAGCTTAAATTAGTCTGCAAAGTCAAATAAAAGAATGCATTCAGATATTATATAGTACATCGCGATAACGCAAACAACCTCTAGCCAAATGGTATTTAGGTCTTTGCTCTAGCGAACATATTCAAATTACTGAAAGAATGTCTTGCCTACGGACATTCAATAGAGGAATTCTCTCCAGTCCGGACTCTCCTCTAATCCGACCTTTAAAGTTTGTCCGAGGGGTGTTCGGATTAGGGAGTTTCCACATGTACAACTGGCAAGTAATTATCACGAAGTGCGAATAACATGTGTATACTAGTATATTAAGCGGTCATTGAAAGGTGTGAATTATTGTATTGTTCGACCTATCTATAGTGAACAATGAATGAAATGATAGCTAGGGACCCCAAATCCTGTTCGAGTGTTCGACCTATCTCTGTTCGAGTGGTCTACTGTTAGATAATATGAAATAAGAAGGGGTTTTGCCGGGACTTAAGAACCTGTTCGAGGTATCTATTGTGTTCGAGCCAAAACTGTTCGAGGTTTCGAAGTTTTACTGTATACACCAAAAAACATATCAATAATATTAAAAAAATAAAGGATCTATTTGCACAACATGTGTAATACACAGAACTAATAAAGATATATCATTCTATCACATTTTATTTGGCTTAAAACAGCAGGTAATTTAATTGGTATTTAATTGATAATGTGATTTGTTATTCTAATTAAGTCTAATTACGCTGTCACTTACACTCAAACATTATGTATTTATACTGCCACACACAATCAAACACAATCTACACTATTTATTCACACAAAATATTATGCCAAACAATACACTTATCTGAAACACAGGGGTTGAAAAGTCTTCGATATAGGGGTTGAAAAGTCTTAGAAATAGGGGTTGAAAAGTCTTCAAAGTAGGGGTTGAAAAAGATAAATGTAGGGGTTGAAAATATTCAAAATAGGGGTTGAAAAGTCTCAACAGGTAGGGGTTGAAAAGTCTTGAAATCAGGGGTTGAAAAGTCCTGGGTTTGAAAAGTCTTCATTTGAAAAGTGGGGTTGAAAAGTCTTGGGGTTGAAAAGTCTGTAAGCCATTGAATATGCCTTTTTAAAAGTTGGCGAGTTGTTGCTTTGACAAATAAATTGCCACTTTGGAATATTACAATTATTTTACTGATATGTTCCTATATAAAAAATGCATAGTACAACATGAAAGCAGTCTTGCAAAATAAGATAGCGGTATATATAATATATTTAATTGATGAATAAATGAATTCCAGTGATGCCTTGATGGTATAAACATTAGACATTTGTTGAAAGGTGGAAAATGTGTAATAGTATAATGTAGTGGGTTCCATTAAATTTCAATGTACGTGAAAACCGCTCTAGCTTTATTTTTTTATTTTTTATTTATATAAAAGTGTAGACAGTAGAAGAACCTCAGAAGTATGGACAGTACACATCGATACACTACAACTGATAATACATGAAAAATAACAGTAGCTAATGCATTTTTAAAAGAGAAGGAATACGTTGCTACAGAGAACACCACATACATGTACATAAGACAGTGCCTCCACACCCAGACCATAAAGAATAACTAGGAGAATCAAAGAGGAAACAATGAATGGATGGAAACTATCAAATGACAAATCAAAGCAGATGGCAACAATAGGCCGAAACTGGGCAGAAAAAAAACTGAACACTATAAAAAGTGACAAAACTGCACAGGGGAAAGGGAAATGTAACATACATTCAAAACACAAAAAGAATTCTGTCTAAAATCGCTCAATGATTCTCAAACATAAAATTCGTTTCTTTGTGTTTCGATACAATTCCAGAAACACAAATTATTAACAAGTTAGAAACAAAGTTCTTTATCTCCATAGAAAACGTGCCTACAAATAGATCCAAATGTGTTACTCATAGTTCGTATAGTAGTTTCATTTACAACTTTTTTATATATCCTAATGTACGTATGTATACCGTATATATACGACCAATCATGTGCTACATATTTGTGTTGATATATTCTCATACGAGTCATCCCGATAGGTCGAGAGACCGTACCATATTCTACATGGATTAAATGTTTATTTGATATGTTTCGTGCCAAATTCTTTGTGGATATCATTGCGTTGTATATATACTCTTTTGGGCGGTAGTCAATCTTGTATTCATTCATCCAGAGTTGAAGAAAGGAGGAATTTCTCTCTGACATAATAAATGCCGACCCGAAAGCTCCAGTACTTTGATTCGACAAAACAAAGGGATACTCCATTAGCTTCTCCAGAGGTTTGACAAGAATGGTGTCGGTATCCATGTAAATTCCACCATATTCAGTCAACGCTTCTATTCTCATGATATCGCTTGAATGAGTTTTTTTCTTTATTTTAACCCCAAAGATACTCGTTGGGCGTTCGCGTTTTAAATGAATGATATTGGGATAAAAGAACGTAACCGCATCCCAATATGGTCCAGAAGGTATTTCACCATGAAATACGATGGCGCATGGTTTTACGAATCGTATAACACTTAAGATGCTTAGAAAAGGCACGAAAGTCCATGTTCCGCGCATGTACCACACATAATGAGACACCTTTGGAATTCGGTGGTCCATTCCACAACAAGTGTTTAGGTAAATGCCCAAACAAGGGTCGCCATACTGAAAGGTAAGTACATCGCTGGAATTGAATGTCTCAGAATATGACACATGAGCAGACCCATTGAAACACTTTACTGACAATTTTCTTCGTGCTTTGAAAGCAAATTGATTGCCGATATCATGATTTTTACATTTGATGCGTTCTTTAAACGTCCAGACATTCATATCGGTTTTTATTTCACCAAAGAACTGTTCCAACTCTTCAGTGCTTGTATCCGCACATGTTTTCTGAACGTCATTAACATCGTCTTTGTTATTCTGCGTAGTTTCTGAAAGGAATATGTAGCAACTTTAACTTTATCATGTATGATGGTTCTACATGTCTCCATTTGTTATAACAACCAAGCATGGGAATGTATTTGTGTATTGTAACGACTGTACATAAAGAAGAGATGTGAAGGTGAAAACCGAGTTTTTTTCAGAAGTTTCTATAAATACTATATAAACATGATAATTTAAGAAAACAATTATATGATGGCGTATATATTATTAATTGACAACAGTTGTGTATGTGAGTCAAAATCACGCACGCTTTTACGTTTTCAGTGCGCTTTTAAAAATAATTGAAAGAAAAGTACATGTATATGGTAAAATTAGGAATTATAATATAATATCAACTTTGACATATTTGTGTCATTAAATATTTGCGTTTGAATGAGCCAATTCTAAAGTGTTTATTGCCTTCATTATCCGATGCTCGTGCAAATTTGTGATCAATCAGCTGTAATTCAAAATTTCACTTGTGTCTTGTCTCATCTCTTTACGTACATTGTATGCTCATAGTCATCTATACCGTATATATTAATGGTGTTTGACCTATGGTACCATTATCACGAGCATTTGAATCAAACGCTTGATTGTCTGCGGAATTTGCAAGTTGTTCTTTAACGATTGCGAGTCGTTGTTAGTGCTACGATTTTCTTTGCTTCATATTATATCTAATATTGTTTCAGATTTTCAATATGACAGGCAAAGTTGAAATTTCGGTTATTCCCAATTACACAGATTGCAAGTATTTTCATTGGTCGTCAACGTTTTATTCCTTCTTCATTTTGTCAGCTGGAGAAACAGTTATTGTTTAAGCGACGTCAAAACATTACAAAAGGAACTGTTACATATATTATGTACATGTAATCAAAATACTTAATATGCATACCGTTTCTATGAAAATGTAATTTTGTTCAGTTGATTTTATACCTGCTTGTGCTAAAAATAACTTGTGATAGTAGCCCGGATAGCTCAGTCGTTAAAGCGTCGTTAGGGCTCGAGGCTTTTAATTTCAAGGTCCCGAGTTCGAGTCCAAGGTTGGGCGCTTTTTTAAGCTACATTATTTTCTGTATTTCAAATAGTCTTGAATTTTCTTAAACACCCGAAGACCGATTTCTGTAGAAGTATTTGACTCTAATATATTATATCAGTATACTGAAGCTATTAATGCAAATAATGTTTTAACTTCTCATGTATGTAGTATTTGAAAATTCTAAACTATGTTCTAAACTAATATCATTAAATCTTCAATATTTGATGCACACATTTATTAAACAAAAATGTTTACAAAATTCCGTTTGTGTTATTAATATACCCATTAAATTGTATCTTCCGATTCCTTCAAATATTGTTTCTGTATTGATTTCGCTATACTTTTTCTTGTATCAACTTTCTTCAGTTATTTATTTGAATTAATTTGATCTAGCGGTCGTCAAACAAGTATGTGAATGTTGCGTTCCCTGTAAACATTGTATCATTCCTTCGTATTAAAAGTTTAAAGAAAACTTGGAATATTAAAAGTAAGCGCCTAACTTGAGGCTCGAACCCACGACCCGTAGATTAAGGGTTGCGTTCTCTATCGAAAGAGACAGCCGGGTGATATAACTGAGTTGAAATAATTGTGAAAAGCAATAGAACAACAGTGTAAAAGATTCATTTTTATTGGAAATTGTATCTCATATAAGTTTTTTTAAACGCATTTCGGTCGTTCTTATTATGTAAAATATCACATCTGTAATGTTCACTTACACAATATCTGCTCCTTCCACGAACAAAATGAAAAAGGAATAAAATAGAGGCTAATGAACATATACGCATTTAATATATTGTATAAAATAAACCAATATAGTATGGACATGGAAAATATCAAATGAATGCACAAACAGTTCAGTCACATACGACGGTCAATTGACTCAAAAAATATTCCTGGATCACCAACCAGTACTAACCTGTCCTTCTGCAGGGAACTAACAACTTACCACATGAATCAAACGAAGGAGATCGAG
The DNA here is from genome assembly GCA_032209605.1 of Mactromeris polynyma. NCBI lineage: Eukaryota > Metazoa > Mollusca > Bivalvia > Venerida > Mactridae > Mactromeris > Mactromeris polynyma. Next base: position 17,214,631 of record JASFXZ010000006.1, on the reverse strand, counting down.
TTTTGACTCTTCAACGTCAGTCAAATCATAACCGAGAACATTCGCCACATCCAGGGTTTGAATCTACGACTTACAGAATGGCAGGTAGGTGCACTACCGACTGAGCTGATACGTTCTTTCGAAGAAATGCAATCGAAGGTAATAAGCTTATCAATTAATAATATTGAGATAACAGTTGTTTTATGAAATTTGAATGATTTATCTCCTTAAAAAGTAAAAGACACAATGTACAGATATAAGAAAGTAAAAATTGAAATTTCTGTTACCTTCCATGAGCCTGGACATGCCCATGCTATTACATGCAAACTTGTGCAATGCATGAGGGTCGATTTGCTTGCTCATTGATACGATTAATAAGAAAGAAACAACAAGAAGTCCGACAACCAGTGCACTTGGATTTAGTCGGCGTATTAGTCGCATCAACATTTTGCTGTCGAATCGGGTACTGAGACTGAAAATGAATGAAAATATACAATATTAAAATGCATAAATAGAATGTAGAGGATATCAGTTTTGCTATATAGTCACTTCACTCTTTTGCGGTCACAATGTCTATACTTAATTCTTTGTTTTAAACAAGAGGTATGGTCTTGTTACCATATAGTAGCACACACAGAAAAAACGTGTTTAAAAAGCATGAACAATGTTGCTAAAATAAAATTAATCTATTGGTATTGACTGGTGCTCATTTGAAACTTATCAACCTTACTTTCATCGGTCACCTTTACGTTACTGTATTTTTTAATCATTATTCATATAGTTCAAACTATGCCACATGTTACTGAAATCAAATATACGACGATCCTGAAAAACTTAATTTGGAATTAAAGCTATAATCTGGATGTACGGTTGTATTAGCTCTATAACAAGTTACGCAATACCTAACGCAAGACCTATCTGACGTAAAATGAGATGGGTAGTCTGAGGAAGGCTTCATTCCCAATGAAGGACATTCCCACGAGAACCCCTAAGGAATAAAATAAAATAAAATTGGAGGAGGTGCACACAAGAAAGAGGTGGTAATATGGTGAACAACAAATAAGTACGCAACCATTAACCATTTCTATCAATAATAGAAACGACACAGCACAATGGCCTTGTAGTATCGGAGCCGTCAGAATTAATACATGGGCTTATATCTTGTCGAATAGACAACCTCGAAATTAATAATTATATAAGGATTACTTCTCTAATCTCGGTCCTATATTGGTCCGTGCTATAATCCGTGATATATTTCAACAAATACCAGAAATAATACTTTATACATGTAATCAGAAACAGTGGCAGAAGCAAGGCCAATATTGGATTGGACAAATTATAAATTGTTATGCAATAAACAATATTGTCACCTGTGTGCACTATCTCGATATCAATCTTATTCAGACCCCTAATCAATATTTCCCAGTGTCTGGCCCTATGGGAGTCCAATAAACATCCATTCAGTATTTGGTGTCACCATCTGACACTTTATACAGTAAAGTTGAGAAGAGTAATTTATTTTAAAGATATATTTTTACAAAGGCCATTTATAAAAATAATCGATCAAATTTGTGTTGAATGTTAGAAAATGAGTTTATTTACTGAAAAAAAAATTCAACATGTGTTTAATATTTAGGGTTTTAAACATGATATATTACTCATTTCTACATTAACGTTAATTTAACAACCCTAGTGCAAATGACATAGCAAAGAAATGGCAATTTTTCTGTCTCCTATAATCACTGTTTAAAGACTGACTCAACAGTGAGTAGACAATACTGGTATATCTCCTGTATTTTTATATTTCACCAAATTGAATATTAATTACCAAAATGAAAATATTGTTTCGGCGCAGCCGTACTAACATGGTTTAGCTTTTTGCATATCAGTTTTGTATACACCAATCAAATCTTGAGTTAACCACCAAGAAAATGTCTCTTCAACCGAACAACGTTTATAACCTGGACGCAGATTATTTAAGCTTTCGATAAAGGGTACGATACGTTAAATTTACCGAAATCCACTTTGGATCTTGAGTGACCAGCAATAAATTATTACGTTTTGTTTCAGGTATGTTCTATACACTTTGTGGATGGTAAACCTAGAGAAAATCCCATTACTCTTCTTTACCCCCGCTACACATGGGCTATAGTTATAGTATATCATTAAATACAGTGGCTTTTTGAACTATCTACTGCCTGGTGATGAGGTCATGGCGGACCACGGGTTCACAATTAGTGAGGAGCTTTGTGCACGTCGTGTAAAACTGAATATACCAGCATTCATTAGAGGTCGGGAGAGGTTGACTAAAGAAGAAGTTGTTGACACTAGACGGATAGTTTCAAACCGTATTCATGTGAAGAGAGGAATTATGCGCATGACGTCATATCGTGTTATATAAACACGAACATATCCATACAATCTCTTAGTAAAGCCAACAAGACCTTACTTGTCATAGTGGCAGCTCTGTGCAATCTGAGAGACTAATTAATTATCCCATATTTAAACGAATACGGTATGGTTTGTATGTTCAGGTTTCCCTTTGATATCACTATTAGTGAAGATTGCATCCCATGCGTGCTAATCGGACATGTTAACCTCTAAGTATGGACGGTCCCAGAAATCAATAAATCGATCGCCGCCATCTTTGTGATCACGTAACCAAACCGCCATTACAGTTCTAAAATTTGCCGTCCATTGTACACTCACCGCCCAAGCTGTCCCACAAATTCTCAATGGAGTTCAGGTCTGGCGATTATCTCGAAGAATGGGCACATCGAACAGTTCCAATATTATGAGCCGTTTGACGCAGCAATCGGCGTAACGATCACCTCCGCGACGCCAATCTGTACGCCTCACATTCAGCAGTTCTACACAAAACCTGAACTCATCAGTGGAAATGTGTTGTTTTTTCTCTCGTGTCCATCGTAGATGCCGACACAACTCACGGTTACGTTGCTTCTCTGATGTCAATTTGTTAACCCTATATGTATCATGGGATCAAGTTCCGGCATCTAACTGGCGCTGACGCACGGTGGATCGACTAATCCTCTGTTAGTTTAACCCCTCATGTTTCCTGGGCAGTCCATGTTGCTGTTTGAAAGCAATCTCAAAAGTGTGTCTCAATATAGCGGTTTTGTTGACGAGATGCCACTCTGGTTAATCACAAAACGAACAAAGTTCGGTTAATCCGTGCAGCCCCTAATCACATGTGTGTGAATAAGTAAGTTAGAGGGTCTACTGAAATATTGGACTATTCTAAATCATGCAGAAGGTTTGAAATAAATCTGCGTTTACGACCCTCATTAATGTGAGTTTATAACCTACTCCGAGGACAATTACATACTGAATCAGATCAATTTTCCTGTAATATGTATTTCATTGTTTTTTTCTATGGGTCATGCATTTCGTCTCTGGCAAATTAACTATAATAAATAAGTAATTTTTCATGATACAGGCACTTATTCGTTTCTTTGCATTTAAATTAGTAATTTATAATACGCTCTTTACCAACCATTTTTAGCAAGGGGCTCGTCAGAGCCAGTTCCTATAGCGACGAAATCCGCGGATACTCGTCAAAAGCCTTTAGATCTGAACCGTTATTTCAGCAACATAGTCATGACGAAAGTATTCATTGTCGAACAAAACACAGCGGTAAGCCTTTGCTATTTAAGTTGGATAACGGATTTGAGCTGACTTCACTTACGCAAAAACGAACCCCGAAGAAATTTGCTGTTCAATATTGCAACTACGCCGCAGCTGTGCAATTGATCATAAAGGTATCACGAGTGAAGTGCATGGGAAATGAAATTTTCTGTCATCGTTCCGTTGAATATCGACGGCATGTCCAACAATATCGCTTATCGCATCGGCCCAAATCGATATTTCCAATGGTCTAATTTGCATTAAGTAGATGGAGAACGCTACGTATTTTTTATGAGTATTTCTTAACATATTCAAAAGTTTCATCCAGATGTGGAAACCTCAATATATCGTCTTTTCAATCGTATAAAAATATTGACATTTTTTAGATGTTTAGGCGGGGGAATTTACAGTTTTCTTCAGCCACTCAGTTTCCTATTGAAATCAGTGTTAACGGTGCGTTTTTCCTGGTCGTCCGACGTGTTTAAACCATTATTTTTACTTATCCTTAGACGGGAATTCAAAGTTTCAAGCAGATTTTATTAGGACATTTTATGCTTGTTCTAACGGTGTCAATTGTTGTTATTTATTATGAAAAAAAATGGGGGAATTTAGAGATACGTAAAGTACCTGTCAATGTCAAGATTGTTTCAGTGATATCTCACGGAAATTCACGAAGCGAGTGATACTGATTTGGTTAGTCTTTTTTGTGACAAGTTTAATCTCCACATGTGGTCTCTTAAGATATTATCTCAATCTAACTGTTCACTGGACCATGGTTTATGGTGGTAAAGTGTAGACTGCATTTATACAATATATAGTGTTATGCTTCATGAAATTAATTTCTTCTATGATACCATATCGCGACTCTTGTGTCGTATTTTCTTTAGCAGCAGCTTAATTTCAATTGTGATACATGTAAACATGTTTTATTCAGCGCAAAGATATAGGCAGTGGTCACAAAATTAAACATAATACATTATAGTACAGAAACATCGTTGTGTTGGCACCTATGCTCGTCTTTCCCCCCTTACGGAAAGTGTTTAGAATTTACTGTTGTTTAACCTTAGATTTGATTATTATTTTCAAGAGTTATTTCCCTTTTTTAATTTGCACCATTTGTACAATCCAATGGCGGTTTGCGCGTTTTTGAAGCGCCTCAAGTTTAATTGAAGAAATAGTCTTATAGCCCCCATGGTGTAAGTTTGTTGGTTTTTATTACATTGTTACGTATTGTTCTAACTTTCTACATATATATAGGTTTGGCAAGACGAATATTCGCTTCAGTAAAGGGGTGCTTCGCAACTTTTTCTGTAGCGTGGCTAAACGCCGGTATCCGGTACATAATTGTACGGTCTGTAGAGACGGATTGTAAAGTGGTAAATTTCAGTGTAATTTTTTATGCACTTTTTGTAACTATGTTCAAGGAACATCTTCATTCTAATTATAAATTGTAAACGCTGTATTAATGTTTAAGCAACATTATTTTAGACATTTTGATCAATAGTTGTTGTTAATATGTTTTAGAAACATTGAGCATTGAAACTATTTTCCTGTGTCTATTTTCAGTGTTTTACTGCTTATCTATGACAACGGACATAATAAAGTTAAGAACTTTAGATGAGTCGTTGCGTTTTATGTCAAGGACATCATAGTAAAACAACCTATATTGGCTAAAGAAACCAAGATAGTGTCATGGCGTCAAGTGAGAAAGACCCTGAGAAAAGAGTGAGAAAGTTAACGGACAAAGCAAAGCAAATTTATGATGAAAAACTAGAAGTATTTCAAATTAGACTTATAAATTGTCGGAAAGAAATTGAAGAAACTATAATCTTGTTTAAAACCACAGAAAGTATTGATAAGGAACATACCTCAGAATTACTGACAAAATTAAACAGTTGTTATGGCATGTACGATACATTCATGGAGGATCTCAGGAAATATCTTTATGATGTATACGCAGAAGAAAGTTTAATTGAGCTTGAAAAGCAGAACACTATTCACAGAACAATCTCAGAAAAAGTTGTTAACACTATTTTTGAAATGGAGATTCTATTAAAAGATGTTAAACTTAAAGCGCCAAGTGTTGTTAGTTCCAACCGTTCGTCTCAGTCTACCAGATCAAACCGAAGTGTAACACTTATAGCGGAACAGAAGGCCAAATTGAAAGCGGCTAAATTGAAATTAGAGTTTGAAAAGAAACAAGATGATTTAAAGAAAGAAAAAGAGAAAATAGACTCTAAGATGAATATGCTGAACATAGAGAAAGAAGTGGCGGTAGAAAGTGTGATACTAGAAACTCTTGAAGAAGAGCTGAAAACACAATATGAATACGAAGATGAAAGTGTCGCGTCAGTGAAATTTAACTTTGTTCAAACTCCGAATCCAAAAGTACCTATCCAAGATTCAAAGTTTCATACGTATTCGCTAGACCCGAACGCTAAACCATATGAACCAGAAATTCCAAAGCAACTGTCAACATATTTGCTAAAGAGAGATTTGTTGGTTGAACGTTTTTTCCACTTCGATGATAAGCCAGAGTCTTATAATATATGGAAGACAAGTTTCAGATCAATCTTAGATGAACTGAATGTTTCGCCAGTTGAAGAGTTTGATCTGCTACAGAAATACTTGGGACCTGAATCTAAAAACGTCTGTATCATGATACGGCAGTCCAACCCTTTAGATACAAAGAGAGCTTTGGAATTAACGTGGGAAAGGCTAGAAGAAAGATACGGTTCTCCAGAACTAATAGAACAATCTCTAAAGAGAAGAATACAGCAATTTCCGAACGTAAATAAAGACAATAGTGCTATGTATAGATTATCTGACCTGTGCTATGAGATCGAATCAACGAAGAAGGATCCAAGATATGCGCAATTACTGAGTTATTTTGATTCTTCGACAGGCGTTCATCCTATAATGGAAAAACTCCCCATACATGTGCAAAGCAAATGGATAAGCAGAGCATCACACTACAAGAGGGTCAACAAAGTGTATTTCCCTCCATTTAGTGAATTATGTTCATTCTTGAGAGAAATGAGTGTGATGATGAATGATCCAGGCTTGTGTATGCAGTATTCTAGTTCTGGACAGCAAAATCTTAAGACTAGAGGAAAAGTCAACGTAAACAAAACAGTTGCCGATGTGTTTGTTGTTGATTGTTGTCCTATGCATGGTAACACGAAATCCCACAGTTTAAATGACTGTAAAACTTTCAAAGGCAAATCTGTAACAGAGAGAAAACATTATCTCAGAGACAAAAATATATGTTATAAATGTTTGAACTCGAACACACATACATACAATACATGCAGCTTTTCAGGTAAATGCAACGAGTGTGGTAGCCTGCGTCATCCTTCTGGTCTTCACTTCTTCGGTACATCCAGTGACGGTGATTCGAGGAGTCAATCTTATAGAGACAATGGCAGGGAGCAACTCCCCGGAAACAATACTGATTATTTGCAGCCTCAAGCAGTTGTAAATAGTTGCACGAACATATGTGGTAATAGTCTTTCAGGCAAGTCTTGTTCAAAAACTGTGTTGGTAAAAGTGCACCCTGAAGAACACCCAGAACAGTAAAATTAATATACTGTATTGTAGATGACCAGAGTAATAGAACTTTAGGCAAAACTGAATTGTTCCACATGTGGAACAATGATACACTAACTGTAGGCTCAGAAGAGTATGATTTGATTTCGTGTTCAGGTAAATCTGTGTGTAGAGGAAGAACTATGAGCGGTTTATGTGTAACATCGGTAGACAATTTATTTTGTGTAACATTGCCGTCTGTTCTAGAGTGTGACAATGTCCCCTCCGCAAGATCAGAAATCCCCACTCCACAAATATCGCAGTATCATAGTCACTTGAGAGATATACCAATCTACCCACTACAACCAGATGTTAACATCGTACTATTGATTGGCCGAGATGTGCCCGAAGTGCACCATGTCCATGGTCAGCCAAATGCCCCCTTTGGTCTAGGGTGGGTCATAATTGGTGAAGTGTGTTTAGGTGCTCATAAACCAGATGTAACATGCATGAGAACCTATGTAAACAGTAATAGTAGGCCGTCTTTGTTTGAACCATGTGAGAACAATATTACAATAAAAACTTTAAAGTTTGACAAGGTTGAACCTTGTAGAGACAAAGAGAGACAATGAAATAGGAATGTCCATAGAGGATCATGAGTTTGTGAATACAATGAATCAGGAGTTCCATAAGGATGAAGATAATAACCACTGGACAGCCCCATTACCTTTCCGCACACCACGTCAGCGGCTACCCAACAATAGGCCTGAAGCCTATCGCCGAGCCATGTCATTTGAAAGTTCGCTGAAAAGAGATCAAACAAAGTTACGACACAGCCTAGATTTCATGGGAAATCTAATTGATCAAGGTTATTGTGAGCTTGCACCTGATTTAGACAAAGGTGAAGAATGTTGGTATCTGCCATTATTTGGCGTGTATCACCCGAAAAAACTAGACAAAATTCGTATAGTGTTCGATTCATCGAGTAAGTTCAAGGGTGTTTCTTTGAACAATGTGTTAATGAGTGGCCCAGACTTAACTAACAATTTAGCTGGAATTCTGATGAGATTCAGAAAAGAGAAAATCGCAATAATGGGAGACATCGAGCAAATGTTCTATCAATTTCGAGTTAATAGAGTGCACAGAAACTATCTAAGATTTTTATGGTTTGCAGACAATAACTTCGAAAACCCATTAGTAGAGTACCGCATGTGCGTTCACGTTTTTGGAAACGCTCCATCACCAGCGGTTGCCGCTTATGGCCTCCGCAGAACAGCGGGCAATGCCGCTGGAGAGTGTGAGGTCATCAACTTTGTCGAAAACAATTTCCATGTCGATGATGGTCTTATATCGGTACCAACAGTCTCCGAAGCTGTTGAATTGGTCAGCAATACGCAGCGCGTTCTACAGGAAGAAGGAAACTTGAGGTTTCACAAATTATCGTCAAACAGTGTTGAAGTGCTGAAGTGCTTTCCTGACAAAGATCTCTCAAAAGACTTGAAACATTTGCAGAAAGGTGAAGATGGTTTACCAATACAGAGAAGCTTAGGTTTGTGTTGGGATTTAAATGAAGACAGTTTTATGTTCCAAACACCCCAAAACAAAACTGACTTGAAGTACACAAAACGCACTGTTCTATCTACTATCAATAGTCTATTTGACCCATTAGGTTTCTTGTCACCATTCACTATCACTGGCAAGATACTTCTTAGAGACATTGTTGGTAATGTCAGTGACTGGGACGAGCCATTGCCAGAGCATCTAGCCAAGGAATGGGAGAGATGGATTGGATCCCTACCGGACTTAGAATCGCTACAGATTCCTCGCATCTACTTTCCAGAAATGAAGATTGATCAGAATTGTCAATTACATGTATTCTGGGATGCGTCAGAAAAGGCTATCGCGTCGGTCGCTTATTTGGTAGCTGAGAGCACTAACAAACAAAAACATGTCGCTTACGTATTTGGTAAAACTAAAGTAGCACCGAAACATGGACATACAATACCTAGGTTGGAACTTTGTGCGGCAGTTCTTGGAGTTGAAATAGCAGAGACTGTGTCAAGAGAGTTGTCCATTTCTCCAGACAACTTAACTTACCATTCTGATAGCAAAGTGGTTCTCGGATACTTGAACAACAGAACGCGTAGGTTTAAGTCTATGTTGAGAACCGCGTATCTAGGATACTGAAATTCTCTAAACCAACTCAATGGGAGTATATTGAAACCTCTATGAATCCAGCTGATGAAGGTACTCGAGGTATGAAACTGTCTGAATTAGCACATAGTTCATGGCTTTGTGGACATACCCTATTATCTATACCAAACACCAGTGAACAATATGAATTACAATTCCCTAATGAAGGTGCTGAGGTTCGTGATTCAGTAAAAAGTGTGAAAACTGAACTTAGACTTGGAACGGATAGATTTGAGAAGTTTTCAAATTGGAAAAGACTGTTGCTTGCCTTTTCTACACTCATTCACTTCATTAAACGTGTAAATACTAAGTCGGTCAATAGTTGTGAGACACCTGAAATGTCAAAGGACAAAGCCAAGGAATTTGTCATTAAACAGGTACAATGCGAGGCTTTCTCAAGAGAAGTACTATACCTGAAGGAGAACAAGAATTTACCTAAAGACAGTCATGTGTTAAATCTTTCACCATTTTTGGATGAAAATGACATACTACGTGTTGGTGGAAGACTCAAATATTCTCAGTTGAAAATACAAGAGAAACACCCCATATTGATTCCAGGGAAGTCACATATAGCGTTACTGATAATACAACATTATCACGAAGAGATACATCATCAAGGACGACACCTTACGGAAGGTGCAGTGAGAGCTGCAGGCTTTTGGATAACTGGTGGGAAGCGACTCATCACAAATCATATATTCAACTGTGTGACATGTCGTAAATTGCGCGGGCAATTCTCCAAAACCAAAATGGCCGACCTACCTGTTGATCGAATTACTCCAGCTCCACCGTTTACATTTGTAGGGGTTGATGTGTTTGGTCCATGGAATGTTGTTACGAGACGTACCAGAGGAGGCAGTGCTTCATCAAAACGTTGGGCTGTTATGTTTACTTGTCTAACGGTCCGAGCCATACACATTGAAGTCATTGACGAAATGTCCGCGTCTACATTCATAAATGCTCTTCGGCGATTTGTCTCAATTCGAGGAAATGTTAAGGTTTATCGGTCGGACAGAGGTACAAATTTTGTAGGTGCGACTGACGATTTGGACATACAAGCTATCAATGTTGAAGATAAGAAGGTTAATAATTTTCTGTGTGATTCCGATAGCACCTGGATATTTAACCCACCACATGCATCACATATGGGCGGCGTCTGGGAGAGGATGATTGGGGTGACTCGTCGAATATTGGATGCAATTCTTTTAGAGAACAAGCATAAACAGCTAACTCATGATGTGTTGTCGACATTTATGGCTGAGGTTTGTGCCATAGTTAACTCAAGACCAATAACCCCAGTGTCTACGGATCCTGAAGATCCATTGGTGTTGACCCCTTCAGTACTATTAACTCATAAAACTGTAGATAGTGCTCTAAACACATTTCAGCATTTAGATATCAAGGACATGTATCAAGCGCAATGGAAATGTGTACAAGTTTTAGCAGAGGTATTCTGGAAGCGTTGGCGCTCACAATATCTTGTTCAATTACAACCGCGTAAAATTTGGCACAATCAGTCTGAAAATGTTAAGGAAGGAGATTTTGTGCTTTTAAGAGATAAGTCTGTTGTTAGAAATGATTGGCCAGTTGGTTTGGTCACGAATGTATACCCTAGTGAAGATGGTGTTGTGAGAAAATGTTCAGTAAAAGTTTTGAAAGACGGAAAGGCTATAGAGTATGTACGTCCAGTTATAGAGTTAGTAAAACTACTCGAGTAATTTGAATTGTGTAGACTACTTGAGATTTAGTGTTCGAAAATCAAACAGATTTCAGTACACTGGTCGTAAATACTTAATTTGATTGTTGTGTGCACTCGAGGTACACCATTATTTACTTGATGTGTACTTTGTGCTGTTTCATATCTGAAATGTTAACGACTTGTGTTACAGAGGCTTGGTACATCATTCTTATGATTGTGTTAAATTGAAACTACTTGTACATCACATTCTGCATTTTGTGTACATACTTAATTTGTTTTTTGTGTGCACGATTATTTACTTGGTGTGCACTTTATGCTGTTTCATCCAACCACAATCATTTGTGTTTAAGTACCGTATATCTTCAGTCATAGGTCGATGGCAGCCATAAGTCGTGTGAATTGATCGTTTGTTTTTTAAGTACCGTATATCTTCAGTCATAGGTCGATGACAGCCATAAGTCGAGTATTTTTGATTAATATTCATTCAATACATGTACATGTATATATTGTTTACTACTGGCTGGTTATTGCTGTTACCACTATTTTTGGTATACTTTACGCATTTTTTAAGGTTTTTCAGAATAAATTGTTGAGATGCTTTGGTATAGTGTACGCATTTTTGAAGTTAATGTTTCAGTATAAACTGTTAAGAAGATAGTGATAAATTCATGAGAATTATATCAGGCAGGGAGTGTGTTGGCACCTATGCTCGTCTTTCCCCCCTTACGGAAAGTGTTTAGAATTTACTGTTGTTTAACCTTAGATTTGATTATTATTTTCAAGAGTTATTTCCCTTTTTTAATTTGCACCATTTGTACAATCCAATGGCGGTTTGCGCGTTTTTGAAGCGCCTCAAGTTCAATTGAAGAAATAGTCTTATAGCCCCCATGGTGTAAGTTTGTTGGTTTTTATTACATTGTTACGTATTGTTCTAACTTTCTACATATATATAGGTTTGGCAAGACGAATATTCGCTTCAGTAAAGGGGTGCTTCGCAACTTTTTCTGTAGCGTGGCTAAACGCCGGTATCCGGTACATAATTGTACGGTCTGTAGAGACGGATTGTAAAGTGGTAAATTTCAGTGTAATTTTTTATGCACTTTTTGTAACTATGTTCAAGGAACATCTTCATTCTAATTATAAATTGTAAACGCTGTATTAATGTTTAAGCAACATTATTTTAGACATTTTGATCAATAGTTGTTGTTAATATGTTTTAGAAACATTGAGCATTGAAACTATTTTCCTGTGTCTATTTTCAGTGTTTTACTGCTTATCTACGACAACGGACATAATAAAGTTAAGAACTTTAGATGAGTCGTTGCGTTTTATGTCAAGGACATCATAATCGTTCTAAATGTATGTGGTGTACACTTGATATTCCACAAATACCATGAACTAATGTAATTTTATAAATCAGTTTGTATAGTTCGTAACATATAAATCATGTCCGTGGTAACATAATTAAATATAGTTTATTTATTTCAAATACAAGTTCAATAAGCCACATGGCCCGTGAGACAAACAAGATACACAAATAAACATTACAAATGACATAGCAAGTGGAGCATGTTTAGGCAATTCATATAGGTGCATTTCATTATTTGAAGTAAAAAAACATTCACTCTTAAGAACATACTACAAAGAAAGAAAGATGAACTGTCGCGTCATAGACGGAGAAGGTGATATTTACTGTAATGTCCTCATCTCCGCTGTATATACATACACGTTTACCATGCAGTATATCAATATAACAACATAACAGTAAAACAATGTAGCTCTCAATCAGTCAGCCACGGGGGCACATGACCATATAGCTGTCGATTGAGAGTCACATGGTCAAAGAACAGGCAATGTGGATTTTGACAGTAATTAAATGAATGAAATTATATCTAAATCGATAAAAACTGTATTATACACTTAATATCTCTTTAGGGTTAAATTGAATAGTCACACATTATACAATTTCAAAAAACTACAACAACAAAATACGACACATACATATTACAGAACAGAACATATAATTATGTGTAATATTACATAACTATGAATCCAAATTTCATCAGTATGTAAATTGTAAAGACAACAGAACATATATATATATATATATATACACACATGTATATTTTAAACTTCTTTACAAATGAATATGACATAATCATTGTAAAGTGGATCTTAATTGAAAAGCTTTAAATAAATATGTACTTAATTTTCTGAGTATAAACACATTAGTGCATTCGAAAAGTTGTTTAAGTTTATACATACTAGGATTGCACCTGTAATATTTAGAAATATATGTTTTACGGAGGTCAGAATATAAATGACACTCTATAACAAAGTGGTATTCGTCTTCAATTTTATTACATGTAATACACTTCCTGTCTTCACGTGGGATACAGTTTGGTCGATGCCATCTACCAGTTTCAATGAAAAGATTATGAGATGAAAGTAGTAACCTTGACATTGCAGCAGTTAAATTATAAGTGAAATTACATTTTAAATAAAACTGAAAGTCAAAGGAAACAATGGTTTTAAAGAAGGTGCTGCGCGTCGAATTCCCAATTCGTGCATTCCAGTTCTGTACATTTGTATCACGCAAACGTTGTTTAAAAAGACTAACAAACGCATTTACGTTACCAACACCCTGAGCTAACCAAACTTCATAAAAACCTAATGATGATAATAAATGTTGAAGCAAAGAAACCCACGACACTTTGTGTGGATACAAGTCCGCATCGGTTCTTAAAACTTCATATATAATTTTGCAATACTTTAAATCGTCACTAGTTATAATTTTTAACCAATACTTTACAATTCGTATATGTCTATTATGGGATAAAGGAAATCTACCGAGTATTCCGTAAACAAAATCATTTTGTGTACAACGTTTTACTTGTAGAATACGTTTGCAATACTGTGTATGAATACGTTCCACACTATTTGCCTTGTGGAAACCCCACACTTCACTTGAGTAATTCAAAATGGGTAAAATCAACTTGTCGAAAAGATCAAGTCTATGTTTCACGCTGACATTAGGAAAATTATATAAATATTTATTGAGTTTAAAAATAGCTTTTTGCGCTTTATCGGCGAGAGTTGTCTCTGTAATATTAAAGGAACCACCAGAAGAAAAGACAACACCTAGATAAGAAAGGGACTTAACTATTTCAAGACGGTCCCAGTTGAATGTAAACTGTAAGTTCTTAGACAAAATGCCACCTTTTCTGAAAACATAATTTTACTTTTCTGGACATTTATTTTGAGTTTCCACCTACGGCAATAATTATTTAAACTATCTAAACCATTTTGCAAACCCTCCGCTGAATCAGAAAAGACAATAATGTCATCAGCATAGAGTAAAATAAACAGTTTTGTCATGTACACATCAATACCTTTAAAACCATTTAATTCTAGATGTTCTTCAATGTCATTGATAAACATTGAAAACAAGAAAGGAGACAAAGATTCACCCTGACGAACGCCTAAAAAGCAAGAAAACTCGTCACTTAATTTGTTATTAAACCTAACACGTGATTTAACACTTAAGTACATACTTTTAAGAATTGTCATCATTTTACCGCGAATACCGAGTTTTATTAGTTTAGACCAAAGACTATTGCGCTCAATGTAATCAAAAGCTTTACTGAAATCTATGAAACTACAATATAATTTTTTACCTTGGTTTATCATATGCGTAACTATACCATGTAATACGAAGATATTATCAGTAGTGCTCATTCCACTGCGAAAGCCTGCCTGTGCCTCGATGTATACGTTGTATCTTTCAGCCCATGATGTCAAGCGGTTATTTAAAATGCGTGTAAAAAGTTTACCCATTACACTCAGTAAAGTTATACCTCTATAATTTTCGGGGTTATGAATAAACCCTTTCTTATGGAGTGGTACTATATATCCTTCGGACAAAAATTCTGGAAAATAACCAGTTTTGAAAATAACATTAAACAATGATTGTAAATAAGGGATTAATACAGCATTTCCATATATGAAATATTCATTTAAGTAGTTATCTGGACCAGCACTTTTACTGAGTTTTAATTGTTTAATACCTTTATGAATCTCTGCTATATTGACATCAGCATCCAATTCATGAAACATAACTTGAAATTCGTCGCGTACAAAGCGTTCATTAAAATACATGATATCCTCATCAGCTTGAAAGAATAGATCATCAGGATTGTTTACTGCTTTAAAATACACCTCAAAAGATGACAATGGTATATCTGGAGATTTTATATGAGCTGACTGTTTCAACATTTTCCAGTATAGTTTGGCATTATTTAGTCTATACTGCTCCAGCGTTTTTGTTCTATCATCAAGGTATCTCCTTTTACATGATTTTATTGTACATTTATATTCAGATCGAGCTTTTACTAGTAACGATCTATTTTCATTTGAAGGACAACTACGATATTTGTTTAAAAAGGATAAGAACATATCTCTCTTCTGGCAACATTCATCGGTAAACCAAGGATTATTACCAGACTGTGTTTTGTTATTTATATTATTGTTATTATGAATACTAATTTTGAAAAGGTCATCAGTAACATTATTCATAAGTTGGGAAAATTGGGTTAAACTGGCATCTACATCAACATCCGTGGAACAGTTATTGGTTAAAATGGTCAATGTACTCAGTTCATCAACAAATACATCTGTATTTATTGCATTGACGAATGAATCAGATAGATCAGTACTCCACTTATATTTATAATTTATCTCCTCGTAATTCACATTTTCCACTGCCCCATCACGTGATAGAAATGCTACGTCAAGAGTAACTCTGTTTTCAAATGTAAACTCAATTAAACAGTGATCAGATAAAGAATGAGGATCATGTACTGTAAATGAAGTAATAAGATCGAATATGGATTCAGACACTAAAACATAATCAACCAAACTGCATCCTCTCGACCCTACAAAAGTAAATTTACCAACACCTGCATCGTCTCCACAACGGCCATTCAAAATACGTAAACTCGTTTGTTTACAAAAATCTATCATAGCAGTGCCGTTACTATTTGTATGACCTTTGTCCTGAGAAAATCGTGGACGTGATACGTCATCTGTATAATCATCAGGTAATAAAAACAAATCATTTTCTGAGTCAAAATCAATACAGTCAGAATTATCCGACGTACGGCTATTAAAATCACCTGACAATAAAATGTTACACTGACCACCCGTATAGTTATGAATAAATGCTACCGATTTTAACAATCTATCAAAAACATTTTGTACCTGTAAATTAAATCTACCGCTACTCTCCGGTACAACATAACATAATCCGATAAATAAGTCATTATCTAGAAATAATATATTACCATCCAGTCGTTTCCATAAAATATCATCTTCGCTTTGGAAAAACAAACTTTTGTCATTCACATACTTATCTTTTATATAAATTATTATTCCACCGGAATCACGTTTAGAGTTTTTACTTCTTTTTCTGTGTAAACAAAATTGCTGAAAATTAGGTACATTTAAATCGATAGATTCATTAGACCATGTCTCAGTGAACATCACTATATCATTTTTGTTAAATATGGAAATAATTTCTGGACAATGCAGTTTATTACAATATTTAGACACTAAACATTGTATATTTAACACAACGATATTAAGCTTCACCTTCTCCTGCCGTTCCTAACCCGAGTCAATACATGGTGAGGCCGCAGATTCGACACCGATAGTGGAGTTTTTGTTTTCACAAATAAGTGAATTTGTAATTTACATTCCATGAGAGCTTACTGTGTGACTACCTTAGATGTGATGTTGTTCACAACTTTGACACCAGTTATATGAATGTCTAATTGGCAGGTGTCCGTCTTTAATATACAGAAATGTGTGTATGAACTTTTTATACATGTGACCAATAAAAGGTGTAAATCATTATATACATTTGTTCCAAAAGTTGAACCAGTGTTTATACAGGATAAAGCAGTCGAAAAGGAAAGACCAGCAAGAGCGAAGCAAATAAATTACATCAATATATTTTATAGACGTTTTTAATATACATGAATATACATGATAAGGAATTTGAAAGCGCCTGGCTGATGTCGAGTGAAAACCATCCGATTTTACTTGACGGTCACATAAGGCCAAGGTGCACAACAGGGGGGGGGGGGGGACAAATTTCATTGCACTTGCTTTCGCTATACTGGTAGTAAAGAGGATATTGATAATAAATTGATGTATTGTACTTAAAGTGCTAAAAGAATAGCAACCATGAGAGACATAATCTGGTCACTTCACAGCCAACCCGGTAGAATCGGGCATGGGAAGGGATAGTAGGGGACACCATGACGAGTAAAAATGTTCTCTTAAAATTTTGTCCCACAGACCCGATCCATTGCATAAAAACTCCTTAAAACAAAACATAAGGAGGTCTTGCTACACAAATCCTGAGATAACTGTGAAACAAAGATTTGTTTTTATTAAACTTATTGTTATTAAACTTTCAATAATGCTGGATACATTACATAGATGAAAATCAAACACAAAGTTTAATGCTAATATAAATACTAATGCTATGTGGACAATTATATAGTAGTAGTTGTAGTAGTATCTTATTTTCATCTCATCATTGCACATACACAATATATATGAAAATATATATTACGCGATAAGCGGGCACCACAGTACCTTGCATGTTTAAATTACACAAAATTAGTTTTGTAGTTGCAATTTTAATTGAAAATTGCATGACAAAGTGTTTACTACACATGTTAAGTGAAACGGATTCCTTGTTTTTTACTAGTTTATTTCATAAGAAAACATTTGCTTTACACATAGGTTAATTTTAATAATAAAATAATCTCGTGTTTCATCTGGGTCCAACATATACATAATATTATTTACCTTTATTGCTCAATAAACAGTTGCTTAATTCTTTATGTGTGTGTAAGTCAAGTATATAAATGAGTTTGACAATCATCGTTCTGCAACAATGATTGAAGAACATTATCGTCTTCATAGGCATTCGTATTACTGGTTCAGTGATATAGTACTTTTTATATATAACTCTTCAATACACGGAGGAAGAAAAGTTGTATATGATATTTACATACATGCGTACAATATATAATATAAAATACCAACACTAAGACGTGGTTGATTCACGCATTTAATCTACGTTCATAGATCTACTCTGTTCTGAAATATGAACCTAGCATCCATAAAAACATAATAATAATCATTCATGTAAAACTTTATATTCTAGTTTTATGGTTTAATTTTATGGTTTACGTCGTTGACTGGTACAAATGTACTGACATTTTAAGGATTGAATAATATCGTTTCAAATACTGAGCAAGTCGATATTGAAGCGAATTGTATACTTTGAGTATTACGTGTGCATTATGCACGGAATGATCTCTCTTTTGCAGAAAAACACCAATACAAAACTTATAAATGAATATCAGTTTTAATGCTTTTCAATTTATTTTACATAAGTTATACAGGTGATTTGTTTAAACAATTGCAACATCTGTATTACATCATAAATAGCATCAATATAATAATTTAAAAACAATTCAATAATGTCAACGCAAAAAATATATTTATTGTACATGCAAAGTGTCCTGTAGATAGTTTTTTTGCGTCAGTGAAGAAACTTTATCACCGTACTGATTGTGACTCATTGGAACAGCTTCAAATTGTTGTTGACAAGTCGTCTGCCACAAATAAAGCAGTCAGATACCCAGCGTGGCAATGGCGTGATTGGAAAGCATTTTTTGCACCAATCTTCAAACCAATTCGTGGAATAAGGTTATTTGTTTTTACCATTGACATAACGATGATTATGAAGTCATAATGAATAATAAAGCATGCTTGATAAAACGCCTTAATTGTAAGAATATCCTGTCTTCAGATTCAAAATAAAGCAAATATCAAACAGTGTGTATTCGAAATATATTGCCTGAATTTCTTACATTTGAGATATAGATACACCTCTATTGAACAACATATGTTTTCGAGAAATATAAAAGATAAAAAAATACAAACAGTATGGTTCTAATTAACAATGTAATTACACTTAATTCTGATAATTCTGTGTGTTAATAAGTGTTCTCATCAAGTTGATATCGTAATTGTAAGACTATCAGTTTCCAAATTAAACAGAACATCTCTTTTGAACATAACAACAGAACAACTGTTAGTACTGTGTCTATAAGTATCAGATTGTTTGTTAAAATGTCAATCAACACATAACAATTGATTATGATTTTATTATATTTTATATTTATAACTGTCTAATTCCCTTTCTTGTATTAACAGGAAAATATCAATACAGGATGTCATCAGATGAACCAGGGAGTGTAACCGTAAAAGAAAACTGTAATTCCTGTGAAACAACATCCTTCGGTGTCGAGACTATAGCTTCACATAAGACGTACTTCCAGTAGTTATTTAACCACATGGACTAAGCCATGAACGAAAGGAGTACTTATACAAAGTTGTAAGACCGTGTGTGCGACCTGCGTATCAGGACACCACTTGTCCAGCTCCAACAATCCAGCGATATTATTGACTGTTGTATTTTGTTTGTTTATGGTTTTGTAATTTTCTAGTAATAGTAGTATAGTAGTGATAAATAAACATGTACGCCTTGTTTGATTTTCTTTCATTTATTTCCTTAATGTGGATTAAATACATCTTTAAAATACTCTCAAATACTATCCTGAACAAAATATGTATAAAAACAAAGCTATAAGACTATTCCATCTAACGGCATATGAAAATGATCTATTAAAAGTTGGATGAAATGAAATGACCAAAAACCCCACTTCCGTCATAGAACATTCAATGATCTTTAGATGACGTCGCCAAAACAAAATGACGTTCCTGTGAGCATGACACGTGTTGTCTTTAAAACGTTATAAAATGAAAAGGAAAAAGTATAGAGTCAAAGGTTTTCATTTTTAAGGTTCTTATGTCTGAGGCAACAGAAATCGTAAAAACCTGAAAATCGAAAATTTTGTCATTCTTGGAAAACGGTCCATATATATTGGTCCAAGGTTTCATCAACAAAATCGAACTCCAATAGTTTTTTCTTTATGATCATAAAACATAATGTTTTAACCGTTTATCGGATACATAGATCTAAGATAGCCCGAGGCTACATGTTAATGTGTTATACCATCGGAAAATTTACGATCACTTACGGAAACTATATGGATCTGCATCGCCTGGATTTATCTGATTAGCGATATTGTTGGGTATGGGTTTGCGGAAACTCTTCTAAATTGAATAAATTCACATTCTATTACTTTTTGTTTTATTGTCAACTGTTAAATATTACCGATTGAATTATTAATTATAACTCGTTTAAGGTAGGATCGAGCGAAATTTATAAATACATTATTCTACACAACAATTATCTCACTCTGCTTGTCTTTCGTATCTGACTGCAGGCAAATGACATGTACCTACAACTGGTTTAATTACTTATTTACTGTGTAGTGGTGTGGGGTTAGGCGTTCGCGCAGTCGGTAGAGCGCTGTGTACTCTAGTGTTTAGGGGGTTGTAGGTTCGAGCCCCACTTCGTGCGCTTTTTCCTTTTGACTTACTTCAACTGTTACACATTTATGATCAACCAATATGTTGATATACAAAGCTATTTTGCAATCAACAGAATATCCACTAACATATACTTAACAGGTCTTATTTATCTCCTGTTCTATTCTTTACATGTGTATGCTAATTGCCAAGTAAATTAGCTATAAATACAATTTGTACATATTGGGCATGACATAGTCATTAAACTAAATACCTCCAGCGCTCAAACCAGACACTACCACTTGAGCGATTTTGTTCAAATACATAATTATGTAGCTATTATATTGCTGGTTGCCATTGTAACCATGTTTTAGTATTAAGGTCACAGCAATAGTTAACGTATAGCAGATTGAATTAAATTATATATAACAATCTGTCTTCTCACATTATACCCGATAAATTTAATCGATAATGGAAGCAATCGATCGCTACTGTTCCGTATCTTTCGGCAATTTCCGGAAGATCACCGACGCAAATCGTAAGTCATTAATGAGGGTCATAAAACCCCAGAGTCATAAACACCGGATTAGCAATAATATTAGGCCTACCGTGTTTTAAGTTATAGTGGTTTTAGCGGGATATTTATACATAAGAAAACAGAAGTGTATTTTTATGTTTCATAATTGTCGTTATTTTTATACATTTCAACAGAGACTATATATACCTATCATACCTATCTTATATCTCAGATTTCAAACATAATATGTCTCTATTATTTAATATAAAGCAAACACTTGTACACATATTTTAATGACTATCAATATACATTTATATTTTACGGCCCACACAAACTCATATTCAAGTGTGATGTTATATATTTAACTTCCCTACTCCTGCATATTTAAGTTTATTCCACTTTTAATTTTAATTCATAACGCTCTTCAGTAAATCAATTAATTTTTCTTTCTTTCTTAATTTTGTGCTGGCTCCCTTCTTTTTCAATAAAATCTTAATTTCCTGTTCGGTCATGTCGTCGAAGTTAACACTAGAACATATTTCTTGTTGGTGATTTTCATGCGCGATTTCAATTTCCCTATTTATCCTAAGTTTTTTGGCCGATCTTGACATGTAAATTCTACTTTCCCAAATAGTCACTATTGTCTTTATTATATGTTCTTTTTTTGTCGTTCAATCATGCTATTTCGATTTCATTTGATGAATTTTGCTTCAATATATCATTAGTTTTCTCGACACCTTGTCCAGAAAACTGGATTAAACTACCTAGTCTGGATACAAACATTTTATTATTTTAACATTTCCATTTATCATTTTGCTTGGGGTAAATATCTTACTGCAGTACTATGCGCTAATTATCCTTGTTTAATGACCCTTGAAACTTTCACCATCGTTCTTATAAGCCCGAGGCATTGATAATTACAGATTAACTTTAATACCTTTAATTATTGTCGTCTATGAAATTGCGGCAATATATGTGCCAAATAGACCGTGCATGGGTTTAAGCCGAATAGTATGCGTATTAACAACCTTGTCATTTTTAAAGTACATAATTATAAACGTAATTGTATTTCAACATTTATCATCGTTAAAAAATAATAAATAATACTATAGAGAAACATGAACACATCATATAACTTTAAAAAGTATCACGTTTATACATGTATAATAGTTAATGGTATGTGTATAAAATGCTGAAACTATAGAACGTAATCATTATATTCCTTGATAGCATCGAATCTCGGACTGCATAGTCACGCATATATATGACTATATATGGTACAATTACATAACAGCATACCGTAAAAAAGTAACTTCAAGTAACTATTCCCGACACTTTAATATTTTACTAAGTGCATTAGAGAGTCATATAAAGTGTATACGAACTTTTCCTGAATAAATACAAATGTACATATAAAATATTACTTCTAGTAAAATGTGCATATGACCACTTTCGCTAAATATACTTAAAGCTTTTTGATAATGACTGTCTTAAATTAATATTTCTTCTTTTATTAATGTACAGGTGTGACAATAATTATTTTGGTGTGAAATTTCAAAACTTGACAAAGTGAGAAGAAACCCCTTTTTGCAATAAAATAAATTTCATACATTCTTTAGCTGATACAAATGACTAATACACAAATTAGTAATTATTACCAAGTGTTTTTTTTTCAATTTCAAGACCTTTTTAGATAACATGTAATTCAGGATATTAACAATTTATAATATAATTCAACATTATTTCTATTATTACCCTGAACCTGTCCGAAAGGCTTTATAACTTTAATCAGTCATTGTCAAGATTTCTATAATCCGCACTGAAGGGAGTTTTATTGCCGTGCTATAAAAACATAAACGGACCGCAAACCCGATTAACTTCGTAAGTTTCCGTTAGTTTCCGCTACTGTTTAACGGACTAAACCGAACATATAAAATAATTACAGGTGGTTTGACAAAAGTATTAATTCCCCCGCCTATTTTTTTTTCAATTTCAAATTTAAAAACATCATTGTTTCAAAAAATGTATATTTTATATGAAAGTGAATGCGAACCTCAAAAAAGTTTTAAAGGGAAAAAGTTATAGCTAATTAAACAACAAAATTTGATGGATTTTTCAGTGAAATTACCGACTTTGTATGTAATTCAATAGGAATATAGGGTCACTCTATGTTTGTATGAATTCCCCCACCTAAATTATGTCTCTTATTATTTATTTTTATATATTTGAAATCCTAAGATTTTGATCTTTCCAAATCTGAATGCGAACTTGAAATATGTTAATAAATAAGAAAGTTATTCCCTAATTTGTTAAACGTCCCTTCTTATTTCTATATAGCCGATTATCGATTTTTTAGTTATCGGCAGAAGACAAATTGTTGCATATGGTTATGGATATATGTTATTAAATTCTGTATCAGTAAATGACAATAAAGACTGAAATATTCGGCATTTAGTTTTGATAAAATCCATGATATTACAAAATAAATGGTCATTTCCGGCAATTGACCATTTCTGGTAATTCTACAGAAGTCGCAGTAATCTGTAAATAACTCATTTTGCCCAGATACCACATTTGGACAAAGAATCTCATGACAAAGCCAGTCCAGTCAAACAGACGAAATACTAATTCGTAAATACGAAATAATATTAAGTTTTAACGAAATAATAATACGCTTTTACGTAATAATATTACGTTTCTACGAAATAATACTACGTTTTTACGAAATAATATTACGTTATTACGAAACATTAATACATTAATAAAAGGATAGCTCGAGAAAAAAGTATAGAATGTCACTTAAGGGTCTCCGTAGGAAAGGTCGTCTTCACAAAACAGGACTTTTTCATACCGAAACTTATAGGACGAAATAAAACAACGATGGGGAAATATAAAAGAATAGGCAAAGAGTCCAGGAATTACGATCAGAAAAAAATTCGGCAAGGTATAAAATCAGACTAAGAAGGGGTGGGACAGAGTATGCGAGTGGAATAGAGAGCAGTATTAAGCTAAAATTGGAGATGTATCAAATAAAATTTAAAGTAAAAGGAATGGGAAACAACGAAGGACTACACAATAAGTCACCATTATGAGAAACTCAGCCACGAAACGGTTTAAATTTAAAATAAAATATTGACTAGACAACTGTCACTTATGGTTTGATAAATTATAATAAAATAATACTAAAGACTCTCAAGAATGTATGCATGCAATCTGTTCTATAAATTAGCAAGTAATTATTCAACTGTTATTTAAATTGTTATTTAAAATTTCTTCTGAAATGAGTGGTTAAACAATTCAATAAAAAATTATCTTACCTGACTGGATTTTATACCTTACTTAAACATGAGTAACATCCGATTGTATACATTTCAGCTGGGACCAATATACACAGGGTTTGGCAACGGAATTTCGTCCAATAAACTTGTCGTCGATTCGACGCATGCGCACTATTGGTCCTAGATTACAGTGTACTGTATTCCATTTTTATTTGTAGAATATTTTCTTTTGTGCTTGTGCACTCATCTTCAGAGACTATAAACGATTGTACGTACCTTATGGTTGACTAACATTACAATAATTTATGATCATGGTAAACGATAACACACGACAAACGTGTACATTAAATAAAAGTACATTTATATAGGTAACACTGTTTAGAAACTAATTACTTTACGGTATGCAGTGATAAACCAATTTTATTAATTCAGCGTGTTTGATGTTTTTGTTATATTGGCACGTAACGGCATCAGTCAAGAGGTATAACGACAAATTCGGAAACCTCTGGTAAAGTAATCATTGTTTTTTATCGAATTACAGAGATTCAGAAGCAATTTGAAACATTGAATGCGTGCAGCAGTGTCAAAATAGTTAGACAATATTTTTTCTGCCGATAAATTGCAATTAACACAATATAGGTACATGCACATGTAGTAGATTAAAATGTGATATGAGGGTTTATCTCCTCAGATGTCTCATGTGGTATTTTTAAACCAACGGACGTGCATTTCATTTAAAAAACATTCTGTTCGATTGATATTGACGTGATTCTGAACCGACACGGGCTAATTCCGATTGATATTGACGTGATTCTAAACCGACACGGGCTAATTCCGATTGATATTGACGTGATGCTAAACCGACACGGGCTAATTCCGATTGATATTGACGTGATTCTAAACCGACACGGGCTAATTCCGATTGATATTGACGTGATTCTAAACCGACACGGGCTGATTCCGATTGATATTGACGTGATTCTAATCCGACACGGGCTAATTCCGATTGATATGACGTGATTCTAAACCGACACGGGCTAATTCCGATTGATATTGACGTGATTCTAAACCGACACGGGCTAATTCCGATTGATATGACGTGATTCTAAACCGACACGGGCTAATTCCGAATGATATTGACGTGATTCTAAACTGACACGGACTAATTCCGATTGATATTGACGTGAGTCTAAACAGACACGGGCTAATTCAAGACAGAACATCCTTACTTCCCTTACTTCAGATTTGATGTCTTGAATTAGCCCGTGTCTGTTTAGAATCACGTCAATATCAATCGGAATTAGCCCGTGTCGGTTTAGAATCACGTCAACAATTTCCAATATAATTTAGCGTTTTTGTATCGGTATGTTTCTAAGGTGTTAGTGCGTTCCTTCAAATACCGCTTACGATTATATTTCAACGTGTTTTTATACTCAGATCGTGCTTTCACTAATAACACTCGATTTTCGTCCGAGGCATTTTTTCTATAATCCTTTAAAACGGATAAAAATTGATACCGTTTCAAAGCACAATCATCATTAAACCGCGATTTGTTAAAATGTGGTGTTACATTTTCATGACTGTAATTATCTATAGGGCGCTTGAATAATTCATCGGTTGTACGACACATAATGATGTATGATGTAATTTATTATGAAAACCAATTGGGGGAATTTAGAGATACATGAAGTACCTATCAATACCAAGAGTGTTTCCGTGATATCTCACGGAAAGTCACGAAGATCAGCGAGTGATACCGATTTCGGTTAGTCTTTTCTTGTGACAATTTTAATCTCCACATGTGGTCTCTTAAGATATTATCTCAATCAAACTGTTCACTGGACCATGGTTTATGGTGGTAAAGTGTAAACTGCATATATATATAATTATGTTACTTGTGTATAGTGTTGAGCTTCATGGAATTATTTTCTTCTAGAAGACCATATCGCGACTCTTGTGTCGTAGTATTTCCTTTAGCAGCAGCTTAATTTCAATTGTTATGAACATTTTGTTTTATTCAGCGCAAAGATATAGGAAGTGGTCACACAATTGAACATAATATATTATAGTACAGAAACATCGTTTAAAATGTATGTGGTGTATACTTGATATTCCACAAAGAATTAGTGTACCCACTCAAAGTTTTAAATAATCTAACAGAAAAGAGAATTAAAAAAATTAAAACTCTTGTTTGACTTTCTTCGAGATTCTTAACCTCATAAAATATCCCGAAATTGATTTTCCAAACATATGAAAATGGAGGACCGAAAATGTTAGATGTCTTCATTCTTAAATTTAGTCAAGGTCAGCTAGGTCAAAAGAATCATACCGGAAATAATGCTAAATGCAAAATAATTTATAACATTGAACTTAAAAAATACGGTCAATATTTTTAAATACGTATAATACTTGTAAAACAGATGCAGACAAACTGAAATTTAATTTTACATTTCTCTGCATCCTGGTGCTCAATCAAGCAACAATCTATAAGCAACCTTCCTAAAGAAATTATATGGAATAATTCAAACATAAAACAGACAAATAGATATTTATTTCTACATAAAAAATTTGTTGGAAAGAGAACATTTTTTGACTTCTTAACTAAATATTTCTTAACTTTTGAACAAATGCAGAACGTATATGCCATTGAAAATGGTGCCTTTCTTAAATATTTATCATTAATTAAAGCAATCGATAAAAAATGGGGGAAACAACTACGGAAGAGGAATTTACATCAGTTCTGTAGAACAAGTAAAACAAACTAATAAAACAAACTAATAAAACGAATAAATTGTTATATGAAAGACAAAAGTGTCATTCCTTACTAAATGTGCAAAAAGGTTTCTTGCATACATTATTTACATAAAATATATTAGCCGCTTTATGACATTCCATGATAAAACACAATGTCACGGATCATCGACGAGCGTGTCCTATATTTAATTCAAATTTATTTATCAATAAATAGGTGCTTAATAACCCGGAACATACCAATCACAATTATGGGTACTTATTTCTGTATGTATGTGTTAAGTTAAGTATATAAATGAGTTTGACTATCATCGTTCTGCAGCAATGATTAAAGAAAATTATCGTCTTTATAGGTAGTACTGGTTCAATAATAAAGTACTTTTTATATGTAACTCTTCCGTAAACGGAGGAAGAAAAGTTGTATATACCAGGTCCGTAGCTATGCTGTGGCACACCGAGGCAGCTGCTTTTGTTGAAATTTCCAAAGCCATCGTGGAGGACGATAGTGTTTATGGTTTGGCACTTTGTTTGGTTTGTACACAAAAACATGCCAATCGACTACTTGGACATTTTTCAGCTGTGGGACGCTCCGGGACATCAAAAGATGCCATTGCTTTAGCTTCATACTATTAAAATAAAACAAAACTGCACTTGATAAATCACTTCACTAGTACATGAAATAACCTGAAAACACAGGTGAACCCTTCTGTACGCATTCCCCTGGGGGAGGACACTCCCAGACCCGCCTTCATTGCCTCGGTTTAATTTTGCCTCAAGCTACGGGCCTGAATATATATATATATATATATATATATATATATATATATATACATGCTATCAAAATGTCATGGTTGAATCACGCCTTTTTTTCTAGTGTTCTGAAATATGAACCTAGCATCCATAAAAACACAATAATAATCATTCATGTAGGACTTTATATACTCCCACTAGTTATTCAACCACATTGACTAAGCCAAAAATTAAAGGAGTACTTATACAAAGTTGTAAGACCGTATGTGCGACCTGCGTATCATGACATCACTTGTCCAGCACCAACAATCCAGTGATATTATTGACTGTTGTTTTTTGTTTGTCTATGATTTTGTAATTTTCTAGTAATAGTAGTATAGTAGCGATAAATAAATATGTGCACCTTGTTTGATTTTCCTTCATTTATTTCCTTATTGTGGATTAAATATACCTTTAAAATACTCTCAAATACTATCTTGAACCACATATGTATATAAACAAAGCAATAAGACCATTACATCTAAAGGCATATGCAAATGATCTATTTAAACATGGATATGGGATGAAGTGGCCAAAAAACACACTTCCGTCATAGAACATTCAATGATGTTCAGAAGACGTCGCCAACGCAACATGACGTTGCTGTGAGCATAATACGTGTTGTCTTTAAAACGTTATAAAATGAAATAGTATAGAGTCAAGCGGTTGTCATTTTTAAGGTCCTTAATATATGAGGCAACAGAAATTGTGAAAACCTGAAAAATCGGAATTTTTGTCATTAAGCCCCGCGTTCTTGGAGAACGACCCATATATATTGGTCCTAGGTTTCATCAACAACATCGAACTTCAAAAGTTTTTTCTTTATGATATTTATACATAATGTTTTACCATTTATCGGATACATTGATCTAAGACAGCCCGAGGCTACATGTTAATGTGTTATATCAGTTATCAATCGGTGATCATCGGAAAATTTACGATCACTTACGGAAACTACCGACAGACCAACTGACTACTGACCAAAAGCCACATCGATATCGATCTGCATCGACTTGATGCATCAAAAATGAGTGCAAGAATGTCATGAGCTGTTTTCTATGTTGATATAGGTTATAGACAGTTTGAAGATGAACATAGTGGTTTTGTCCGCATATGTTTAACTCATTATAGAAAATATTTATGTTCATAGTGTTCCGCTTCACTTGATGTGTTTTTAGTGAACATTTGAATTGTTTAGGATTATAAGTGTATACATGTCTGGTCAATTTGTGTAGTTAGAAATATGTAATCGGACATAATTATGATGAGTTTGTATGATTATATGTGTAATATGGAAGCCGAGGATTATATCAGGAATTGTAGACTTGAAGTCTGAGAGTTAGAAAATATTATATATAAAACAGACATAAATTTATATAGTTTATTTGATTTTATACACAAAATATAAATGTGTTCACTACATGGTCAATTAATATACATGATATAATTATATAACCAATACATACATGAGTTAATGTGATATTCAATACAGACAATATCAACTATTTTAATACAAGACAAAGATACAACACAATACAAAAGTTCATACAAAAACAATGAATAGTTTTCTGACAATACAAAATGATAAATTTCTTCAATCAATTAATTGAGTAATTAACTTATTAATTGAGTTATATGAATAAATTAGGATATAAAAATATTCAGACAAGTATTTGCACAAATTACCACACTACTGCATTTGCTACCTTTATACAACAGTCAGACAAACTTCTGCCAGCTATCACCTCTTTTTAACAGCAATCTCTTTTTTATAGCCAAAATAGAACACATTCCTAAACATACAAAGAAATCTTACGACTTAAAGCCAATTTATACAATAGTCAAACAAACTCCTGTCAGCAATTACCCCTGTTTAACAGCCACCTCTTTAAAGCAGCCAAAACCGAAAATCCTTAGATTAGCCAAAATATTTTTTGCATAAGTTTTTGTTAAACTTCCACCTGCTTAAAGTGGCCAGTATACAACCAGGAGGTACATGTACAGATGCTAAGCTTATACACAAAACATAGTATATTGTACTAAACCAGTCACATAATCACACACAATAGACAGGCAAGAGTTATTTTTGTATTTGCTTTTATTTATCGTCGCCATTGATTTCCCATATGGGCGACAACTCCGGAAGAATGTTAGTAATCTTAGAATTTTGGAGGATAGTGCATGATAGAGGAGACAGAAGCACCCATGGTTTTTTACGTGCTCGATGTAAAGCATCATACACGGGACCTCGGTTTTTAAAGTCTCGTCCGAAAGACTGCAAGTACTGTCAGTGATGGAGCGGGGAATCGAACCGGCGATCCCTGGATTACTAGTCGAGCGCGTTACAACCGAACTACAGATCCGCTACAATACCATAAACTGAGTCAAATGCTTAAATACATATACATAAAATCTCCTTCAAACAATATGTGTCATATTATGTCAATTAGTTGATTTGTACATTTGCCCGTTGGAAAATTATAAGTCGGAAGAGTTACTTCCCTTTATTGTCAGGGGAGGTCACTATGAAAAACTTAAATTGAAGTCGAAAAAGTGAAGTCCCTTAATAATCAGGAGAGGACACTCTGAAAAACTTAAATTTAAGTCGGAAGAGTAACTTCCCTTTATAATCAGGGGAGGTCACTCTGAAAAACTTAAATTTAAGTCGGAAGAGTAACTTCCCTTAATGGTCAGGGGAGGTCACTTTGAAAAAATTAATTTACGTCGGAAGAGTGAAGTCCCTTTATTTTCAGGGGAGGTCAATCTGAAAAACTTAAATCTAAGTCAGAAGAGTAACTTCCCTTTATTGTCAGGGGAGGTCACTCTGAAAAACTTAAATTTAAGTCGGAAGAGTAACTTCCCTTTATTGTCAGGGGTGGAAGAGTGAAATCCCTTTTTTTCAGGGGAGGTCACTCTGAATAACTTAAATCTAAGTCGGAAGAGTGACTTACCTTTATTGTCATGGCAGGTCACTCTGAAAAACTAAAATTTTAGTCAGAAGAGTAAATTCTCTTTATTGTCAGGGGAGGTCACTCTGAAAAACTTAGATTTAAGTCGAAAGAGTTATTTCCCTTCATTTACAGGGGCGGTCACTCTTTAATTTACGTCGGAAGAGTGAAGTCCCTTTATTTTCATGGAGGTCACTCTGGAAAACTTGAATTTCAGTCGAAAGGGTAACTTCCCTTTATTATTAGGGGGTGGTCACTCTGAACAACTTAAAATTTAAGTGTTTCATAGCGACTTTCCCTTTTTAATCAGGGGATGTAACTCTGAAAAACTTTAAATTTTAGTCGGAAGTGTGACTTCCCTTTATTATCAGGGGAGGTCACTATGAAAAACTTAAAATTTAAGTCGGAAGAATAACTTTCGTTTTGCAATTTTTTTTGCATATGGGACAGTTAACAACGACACAAAGTCTACAAAGAATACAATTGAAAATCTACTGTAGTTTTAAATCCCAAGAAAGCTGTATAAATTTCGATTCTACTTTTAAATTCAGCTACAAATATTCGTGCCTACTTGAAAGTAAATAAAAGTCACTGTTATTAAAAATAGAATTTTCTTGCACGGGCTATAACTTCACTATTTAGTGTAAATCTGAGTTAAGGCTTCAGGTCAAGTTCATTTTCAATCAACAACTTTTTGGAGAAGTTTTAGCCACTAGTCCATAGGGGGGCGGGGTGAGGCATCCGTGTCATATGAACACTTCTAGTTATTCAAAAGTAGCAATGTGATTCATTGCCTTCTAATATGTCAAATTTGTGAGGACCATTATGTTACTCGGGTTTCACTGTCATTGAATATTCATTAATTGTTTTTCCCACAAGATGGACAATATTGTGTAGTATGAAATTTACCAAACCTTTAATTTCTCATACCACTCTGTAGAATTGTGTGATGTTGGCTAAAAATAGTGGTTTACTGTTTATTTTCCGTCCCAATATGCTATATATCAGCTGATCAGGAGATTCATGTGTCCATTACAGATTATACAAGCCACAAGATGATTGTGCTGGCATTGAACGGGGAGGAGAATAGGCATATTTGGTTAAAAATATTGGATGTTGTCATAAATTGACATTGTTTTATTTTCTTATATTTACTTTAATTGCAGGAGAAATCCTTTTGTTATTACAAACTTTAATGAACAAATTATTATAATTAATTCAGGTACACTGTGGCTTGATTCATGCTCAGGTCCAAGCCAGTTTACATATTTTTCAGTGTAGAAATTCAAATGTTAAAGTTAAAAATTAAAATCTTAAATCATTATAACCCCCCGCCCATCATGCTTTGATATATTTTCAGAGTTATGGCCCTTTGTAACTTTTCATGAATGTTTTTTGTCTGCGCTATTTCTCACCTACCCTCGGCCGGATTTCAGTAATAACAAGCCTAGGAATGCATAGTCTTGGCAAATCACACTCTTGTGATTGAATTGTATGTCAAATGTGGTATTTGTTTTCTGTTTAACATTAGCTTCAATTTTGAAGGCTTCTTTATTCTTAACTTAGATGTCCAATACATTAAATATACAAAATGTTAATTTAAAACAGTTATTTTTTCAAGATCAATGTCACATTGTAACCATTATTTAGATTTTGGATTCATTACAAAAACCTAGTTGGTTTACTATTTCGCTTTTCGTGGTAGACAAACATTGTTTTATGTAAAGTGAGGGAACCTGAGCCCTGTGGACACATTTCTTAATGTATTGAATTGATGGACATTTTTTTTTGTACCGTCAACGGAACATTTGCCTTTGCGGCTAACCATTTTTTCTGACTGTTTCGTTGACGGTACATTTCTTTTATGTATTTATTTATTACATATTTTAGCTTATATCATCTTGAACCGTCAACGGAACCATTTGACTTTGCACATAGAAATTTCAAATTGTTCCGTTGACGGTACATTTCTTTTGTTGGATGTACTTTTCAATTTTGTTCCGGCGACGGAAAATTTGAATAAACACTTAGAAATTTCAAATTGTTCCGTTGACGGTACATCTCTTTTATTGGATGTACTTTTCAATTTTGTTCCGGCGACGGAAACATTTGACTAAACACTTAGACATTTCAAATTGTTCCGTTGACGGTACATTTCTCTTATTGATGAAGTAAGGAGGAAGTTTAAAAAGAGCATATCTCGAGCAAATACTATGCCTCATTCCGAAATGTACAATACGGATGGTTCTCCCAGCGGAGCAGACGACAGCTATAGCTAAGAGTATGCTTGAACGGCAGTCCAAACATAAAGTGTCATTAATCGAACTGGAGTTGAAACGAATGAAAGAAATCAGTGAAAAACGGAAGCGCAAAGGTTCCAGAGGGTTGTTGGACAGTATTAGTAACAAGAGTACCAAGAAACCTAGACAGAGGGCGCCATCTGCGAGCAGAAAGCCGAAGCAGACCTCAAAAGAAGACGAAACATCGCTACTATTGGACATGTATTAAACTGAACACTTACATGATTCCTCCTCATTTGCAGTTTAGCCAATAAATGTATTTTTTCACCTGGATTATTTAGGATTGTAGGTATATGTAAGTTTATACTCAACAAACTAAAGCTTCTTCGTGATGTCATGACGATTTTAATGGTCCTACTTTATAAACCCACAAACATTTAATAAAGTCACTGGTCTTATCAATAGAAGCGTGGTTAAAGTTTCCCTATTAAATACAATTGTGTATATCATCCTTCCTTAAACTATTACAATGCGAACATAATCAAGCTTAAAAGGTGTAGAGTCATGTGGTTTACAATTACTACTTGAACATCTTAAAAGAGGGGGAATCAAGAATGACATTTACAAAAAAAACTTATATGCTATTTGATTAAAAATGACTTTAGTTTTCAGTCACCAACAGAATGCGCCGCCATATAAGATAAATACACAATTGTTTTTGAATCGTGAAGCAAGTGTTGCACTCTGTTAATTCCTCTTTAACTTATTCTCTCACCAATCATGTGATTATTTTGAAATAGCTAAAGGTAGTTATTTGAAATCTATGAAAATATTTCACTCTAAACACGTAACTCTGATTCATTTTATGAATGTTTCTGTGTTTTGTAAAAATAGGATAATTTCAAAATTAATTCATATTCTGTATTTTGTAACAGAATAATTTCAAATGCATAAATAATCCATCGGCTGTTTATAATAGAATTATTACATGTAAAAACACAAACTCTTAACATGTATCCATCTATCTTATGATTAAACATTTAATGTTTTCTATTTTGTCTAGAGACATGTAATAACTGGTAATTGCAAAACCTGTGTTTTATATCAATTTAAGCCATACAAAATATGAGTAAATGTTCTAGAAAGATGGGATGGTGAGTATCTGTTCTGTAATACAAGGAAAAAGGTTTATTTAAAAGCTGTCCTATGATTTCTATTTTTGTAAAATCTTAACTATAAAAATTAACAGTAAATAAACTTGCTTTATATCTACAAAAAATAATCCTCTTTTTATGTGTTACATTTTGTCAGTAGGGACTTAGAAAACTGAAAGAAAGATTATATTCAGTATGTAATAGAAACTATTTTCATTATCATTTTTGCGACAAGTTCTATATATATCAAGAATCCCATTCATATCAAGAATCCCATTATCATCCCATCAATGAAACTGTTGTACTACTATAATTTTCAATTTAGATACCCTCTTTACTAACAGGTGAATGACTCGAGATAAACGTAATGGTAAAGTACTATTAAAAATGTTGCCAAGTGACTGCTACCTATTATAAAATGTAGATTCACGGTTAGATAGACACTGAAATAAGTAATACATTAAAGAATGAAGATTTTAATTCAACAAAATGAGTGGTTGAAAATACTAATATAAGCTGTGAAGCTTGTTTAACAGTACGATGACTTGTCTAAAAAACTTGATGTAAAGATCAAGTCATGAACAAGTCACTATATATGTCTTAAGTAACAAGAGTGATTTTAATTCAGAAAGATTTAACAGTGGTTGTAGGTAGTTTAAATCACCACTAAATCGTCAAATAGAATGAAGATGGATGCAACGGTTATTAATTCAATATAATTTGAATGTGATGCTAAACGCGTCGTCTGCTGGAATATTGCTTATGTATTACACAACACACTGTCATATTTATAAATAGATACATTACGCAAGAATGGATCTGAAAATTCCCTCATTTCAAGATGGTGGCTTTATATAGAATAAGAAGGGGTCATCGAACGCGTTGTGGTCTAAACTGGCCCACATGAAGCTTGTTTAACAGTACGATGACTTGTCTCAAAAACCCGATGTCAAGATGTATAACTGTAGCGACAACAACGACTAGTTTCGTAGTAGTAATTTTCATCGGAGAAATGTCATTCAGGATGTCTTTCATAGCGCTCAATACCACTTTAGCGGTCTTGTTTTTCAACGATCTGACCCACAGTTTCCTCGATAGTATGTCAATAGCGCAAAGCAAAAATCGCGTCCCATCATTATCATCAGCGAGGTTAGCCATGGACAAAAGATCAATGTCTAGCTGTTCTACAATTCCTGTTACTCGCACGTTAGTCGTCTTAAATCTATGCTTTCGCGGCTTCTGTAGGGAATATGCATCTTGATCATTCAACCATTGTTTTACAAACTCGATAGTAAATGTCTCCGGATATTTCTTTTCGAGTACACTAAATAGTTTCCGAGGACCTGCATAAGCTGCGGGGTTTTTCTCGTTGAAATAATAACGCTGTAATATTCGTTTTTTCTCTTCATCCTCCATATTTCCGCGAATATTTAATCTCCTCTAATGCACGAGCTAACGTGAGTACTGATATCGAACAAAATGAACTTCTTTATATGACAAAAGCGTTTTATATTATGCTCTCGCAGTTTAACAGTACGATGTCTTATCTGAAAAACCCGATGTCAAGATGTATAACTGTAGCGACAATAACGACTAGTTTCGCGGTAGTTACTTCCCCTGTATTATGTTTCGAATCAAGCGCATTTGACGCGTATAGGCTTTGTGAGGATGCGAACAATTGTTCTATCATCAGAGTTGCTGCGTACTAGTATGATACCGCAATGAGCAAGGCACCACAATGAGCAAGGCACCGCAATGAGCAAGGCACCACAAGGAGCAAGGCACCACAAGGAGCAAGGCACCACAAGGAGCAAGGTACCACAATTGTGGTCATTGCTCCTATCATTTTTACTCTACTAAGCTCACATTTAAGGTAAAACATGCCCATAGGCTCATCATATGTATGAGGTTTATATAGTTTCCACTGCCTCCTTTGTGTATGGTGGTTTAGATGTTACTATTGTTCTCAACAAATATACATGTGGAACAACAGAGTATTCCAGCGGAATTGCATGACAACTTTGAATATAATGCACGTATACTGAAAACGTACCAAGTGTACATTTTGTATATCTCACAAAACATATTTCAGCAATACGGAGGCGGTATCTATTTGTATCATATATAATGTGGTCACACTTTGATGTTACCCGTAATATGACACCACGCTGAATGATATTAACCCGATACAGGAACAACCAGTTCTAGCGCAGGTAAGACTTGAACCATGTTTAATTAATTTGATCTGTAGCTGTCGGAGATCCCACGCCCCAGATGGACGTTCTTCCATTGAACCACCGGGCCGGATGGAATATTGCATCAAGCATTATGGTCTGTTTCTGGTCGATGGCAAGTGGATAATATTGGACAAAGTTTTCATAATCGATTACCGGATAGGTTTGAAAACTCATAATCGATAATCCAATTGGAAATAATCGAAATGTTTAGTTTGTTTTGTAAAAGTGAAATGCTGACAGTTAAGTTCATTTATTCAAGTTTATCTCTTTGTAACCACATTTAACATCTATGGGGTTTCAATTTTACATTTGTTTTTGTATGTTTATTTCGTATGTTTGTATTTGAATGAAGAAATTGAAAACAATTATATTTATTTTCTATGCACATATTAGTACTAGTGTGAATGTTAATAAAGATTTTAGCTTGAAGAAATAGACACCATTTACAGATGTCAAAAAAGTCAACATTTCCGATTATATTCGATTATTGCATTTCATATTCGATTGTCGCCGATGTCGGATGTCTAGCGCACTTTTTTGATTATTTTCGATAATCACGCCATCACTATTTAAAACATTATCACAAAAATATATACTACATTATTTGGGGCTTACATGAATGTAGGCACTTGCTCTATAAAACTTGTAAGATGTAAACAAATGAGACAATCATATATTATTCGATCATTATAATGATTAGCTGAAAAATACGTCAATACCACAGGCACTCGTTTCAGTAAATAAAGCCTATGCAATGCGGATATTATTTGCGTAGCATATATTTTATTGACTGGAACGAGTGCCTGTGGTCAATACACTTTTCAATTAGCGAATGCAGAAGCAATTAACTGAGATAATACATTTAGACATGTTTTATAACGACGATTTACTACGTTTATGTATAGTAAACGGATACGATTCAGCAGATACATGTAACACATGTGTCACATATTTTAACTTCATTTAACACTGTTGAGATCTATGTACGCTGTTGCAATTCGTGAAATACTAAAATTGGTCACAGTTTAGCGGTTACAGGCTCTAAATAATTATTATACAACCCCAGTTTTAAAACCTACACTCATACAGTCATTTTATGCTCCTTATTATATTAATTTCTTTGTTTATAATATTGTAACACTCCGCGTGATTATGATCGAGTAGCACACACACACAGTGATATTTCAGTTAAACATTGATCGATAAGATCGCGAGGTAGATTAATTTATTTGACTTACTCCATTTATTCAAGCTACAAGGAACGGTAAATATGGGTTCCGCTGAACCAAACTTGACGAACGCAGTTTTCGCCAACTTTGCGTTTTATTCTGCTGTTGTTTTGCTCAAAACTGTGTTTATGAGCGTATGGACTGCAAGATACAGAATTCCTCGAAAGGTATTTTGTGCTTATTTAACTCTTGTTATTATCATAGGGAGTATAATTATATACATATCTAACTTTATTGTTACATTTTTGTGTGTAAAATATGTAGGGAGACGGTGATATTGATTTTTTAATAACATTAGAAGAAAATCTGAAAATTGATGAATGGTCTCTATATTAAAGCAATACTTATTGATAATGCATTGGAAATGATAAATATTTATATCACAGTATCAACACAATCTCAGATATGTGTATCCTACATATTATGACTTATATGCAATCGTATCTTACCACTTACTTTTGGGCGACACATCTTCTTATTATACTTGACATTTGTGTAAGGTTTGATTGAAAGCACGTTGAATCGTTCAAACTGAAGTAGGTCGGACTTACAAACCTTCGTGCAGACGAACAGTGCAAATATTACAATGTCTATTTGTCTCAAATCTTAGCGATACACTAGACAAATACCTATGAAGACGTATACAGTGTTATACTCATCCTATAAACATACTATGTGTGTTTATGTAAGTAAGTAGTGTCGCGATCAGTTATATACTATGTTTGTGTGTGTATAGTTGGTATATTGACGTTGTGTAGAGATGTACAATTTATACAATTTATTAAATATTATGTTCCGTTCTGTTCTAAAAATACCATTAGATACCAAAATTAAAAGATTGCATTTGTGTAAAGTTATAGTGTTGCGATGCTATTAATTTGGCTGTTTCGTACTGAGATGTTCGAAAAAAGTGATTAAAGTATTTATGAACTCGAATAAGTTATTTAATGCCACATTAATTTATTGACAGCTCGCCAGTGTGATTGCAATTCAGACTTATATTGGAAGCACAAAATCGCATTAGCGAGATTACATTTATTCTGTTCTCTGACATCTATGTAGTACATGTAGTTTCAAACCATACGAGTCGCATTTCATTTCACGAAGCGATCTGTTAGCTCGAACTTAATTATAAACTAAAGTGAAAGTATCTGATCTAAAAACGTTTTGTCATAATCGTTTCATGTTAGAAAGTATTACATTTAGTAGTCTGCTCCTATAACAGCGAAGTGTCCCCAGCAAGAATAGTATACGTACATTTATGTCAAAGTCAGCGAAATGAAAATATTTTCTCAGGCAAGGATTTCATTCCGTAAAACAATTAATGCATTAATTACATAAAAACGTTACGACGCTTGAAAGATCAGGTACACACAAATATCTATTGTCTTCCCCAGGTATTCATAACCCCTGAAGATTATGGCAGAAAGAGGTCAAAGACAATAACACTAGATGCCGACGTAGAACGGGTTAGAAGGTAGGTTAGAATAATGCTTATGGTCTGCCGGGCCGTTCCTGGCGCTTCTGTTTCCTGATGTGTGCCCTTTAGCCTCATCAAGTGCCTTATGGCTCATAGATTGCTGTTTTCCCGGAGGTCGGTTTATGGAGGCACTGTCGTTTGTATGTAGCGTTAACCCTGTAGCAACTTATTTTCTCTCTCTTTGATCATGTATTCAGTATATGCCTGATACATGTATACAGTGCAACTTTTACAGAATAACACCCTGAGAGTCATATACATTGGCTGTGGTTGAGAAGTCGTCGCTCAGGAGTGGTTGTCTTGAAAGTAAATTCTTACAGCCGGATAATAAAGTTATACTGTTGTTAAAGAGAGGTTGCTGCTGAAGAAAGGGTTGTTCTGGAGAGAGATTGTTCTGTACGTTTAAGTCAGGGATAGGCATTGCTTAAAGCCTGTCGTTTGATTATTGTTACTACGTATCGTCATCTTCTTTTATTAAAGTGAGAAAACCTGTATTTTTATGTCAATGTTTAATGAATATGAGCATCGAAATCGGAAATTAACACGACTATAACAGGTTCATCAACATTCGTAACCAAATAAGACGGCAGTAATAATTGTATAAAACATTAAGTGTTTCTTTTGAAGTGTCGATAACATAAATGTGCATATACAGATAATACGTTTAACATAATTTGTAAAACTTTTTCAGGGCCCACCTTAATGACCTTGAAAACATTATACCATTTGTGTTGCTGGGAATTTTCTACGTCCTTACAGGACCTGATGTCTGGAGCGCTACTCTACACTTCCGATTGTTTGCTGGCTTTCGTATTCTTCACACCATTGCCTACCTGTTCGTCCTTCCACAACCTACTCGAGGAATCAGCTTTTTTGTTGGTTTTCTAGTAAATGTTTCCATGGCATTTCAAGTGATCAAAGCCTGTGCGTTTTAAAATACCGGAACCAGTGTTAGATGTTTTCAAAATGTGCGATTCAAAATTTTGGAACCAGTGATACAAAGTATTCATAATTTACTATCGTCATCTGTCAGTTTCCGTATACTCAACATAAGATTCATTTCGCATGTAGATTTCTAAAAATGATTTCTGAGGATTGTGAATGTATAGTTCTTCACTATCATGGCATTCCGGAAATAAAATGCGTATAGACATCGCATGAAGACTTTTAATACCTTTTTGAGTTTTAATATACCGTAGTGTAATGTAATGTAAGCTTTGTGTTGTGTACTATTAATATTATTTACAGTTACTTCAGTAACACCTCACTTAAAGACCATCTCGAAATTAAGACCACCTCATTAATAAGACAATATTTTCAGTGATCAGTTTGTCCATTTTCCTTTCAATTTATGACTCTTTATTCAGATATTGAGTCAGCCAACTCATTGATAAGACCGTATTTTCTCTTTTCTTTCAAACTTATAGTTGTCTTATTATTGTATGTATGAAACATAAGATACCTGGTGAATGTATGTAAGTGTGTTTATAAACAAATATTCTATGTCTTTTGTTGGTTCCTCATGTTTGTAGAAGTAACACCTTTTTGACGAAGAAACATTTAACAAATTGTTTTATGTACATTCCAACTATAAATGTATGTCAGTTCTACTACTACCTTTATAATGCCGAGCGTACACAATAGTACTAGTGTCATTTAACGATTTGCAAAATGTCACGCTCGGGAATCGAACCTACGACTTCCATGACCAAAAGTATTAAGAGCAGTCAATTGTAAATCCAATTTAGACACCTAAACATCTTCTGATTCGACCTCTACTACAAACATTTCTACCCGGTTAGTAAAAGGGAAGTAACCTCAATACAACAAATGTCTTGTCACGAGGCGTATTACCTCCCTTCAGAACAATGACGTCTTGAAAAAAGTCGTCGGATTTATTTATATACTTGTGTGACTGTGAAAAGTTAGATTGTTTTGTTCGACTTTTTTAATAAATGGGCTAAATGTCTAGTTTTTTTGAATGATCTCGTCTAAGCTCGCTTGTATACATTGAACATACAGAGAATTGAATCGTTTGAAGGGAATGAGTCTCTACAAATCTTGCTAATGTCTGGAGATAAAACATAAAACTGGTTTATATTTAATTATAGCCATTGAATAACATGAATGCACACTAAAACTAGTGGTATCGAGAATTTTCAACCCCAAGACTTTTCAACCCCTAAGGTAAAATATCCAAGACTTTTCAACCCCACTGTCATTTTCAACCCCTAATTAGCCTAAGACTTTTCAACCCCTGTTAAAATCAAGACTTTTCAACTCATAATAAACCAAGACTTTTCAACCCCTCGAATATGTTTTTAATTGGACAAGTATCACATTTGTTACCTGAAAAAATGTTGACAAACACGTTGTTTAAGTTTAATTTTTTAAGTTTATTTACATTCCAAAATGAATACTAATGAAGCATGTAATTATATACAAAAAAACCATATCAATAATATTTAAAAAAAAATAAAGGATCGATTTGCACAACATGTGTAATACAAAGAACTAATAAAGATAATACACACAAAATACACAATCACATTTTATTTGGCCTAAAACAGCAGGTGGAATTTAATTGGTATTTAATTGATAATGTGATTTGTTAGTGAATTATCACATTTCATCATTTGATCTGTTATGTTTGAAACATAAATATATTTATAAACAATAAAAATATTATGCCAAGCAATACACTTATCTCAAACACAGGGGTTGAAAAGTCTTCGATATAGGGGTTGAAAAGTCTTAGAAATAGGGGCTGCAAATCGTCAAAGTAGGGGTTGAAAAAGAAACAATGTAGTGGTTGAAAATATTCAAACTAGGGGTTGAAAAGTCTCAACAGGTAGGGATTGAAAAGTCTTGAAATCAGGGGTTGAAAAGTCTTGGGGTTGAACAGTCTTCATTTGAAAAGTTGGGTTGAACAGTCTTGGGGTTGAAAAGTCTGTAAGCCAAA
Organism: Mactromeris polynyma; assembly: GCA_032209605.1. NCBI lineage: Eukaryota > Metazoa > Mollusca > Bivalvia > Venerida > Mactridae > Mactromeris > Mactromeris polynyma. The sequence continues at coordinate 17,172,483 of JASFXZ010000006.1, read as the reverse complement.
ATAGTACACTAAATGCTAAATATTCCTACTCAAGATTAATAAAACCACCAGTACGGTAGTAATTGACACTCAATAAGTGTCGGCAAAAAGTATGTTGAAAAGTCTGTAAGCCAAAATAGTACACTAAATGCTAAATATTCCTACTCAAGATTAATAAACCACCAGTACGGTAGTAATTGACACTCAATAAGTGTCGGCATCATACGAGACTTTAATGACATCGCAAACGGCCCTTTGAATTTAGTCTAGCGGTCATAACCTAGTTACACATCTCGGAAGATCAATATGTGTTTGTAATATACCACCACTCATGCCGCCAAATTACAACATAAGCAAGAGACATCTGACGTCGTCGGTATACACACAAGTGAATATTCATCTAGTAGACATAGAATGGGACGTGACAATGTAATAACTTATCGAGCTGTCAAACAAAAAGTAATGTTTGGGTTCTGCTCACTGAATCACGGCATACAACAGTCATATGAAACACGTATAGAAAGTTTTATGTGGTTAATCGCGAGGTAAGCATGCTGATGAACTAGTTTAAGCCCTCAGAAATTTTACTGTCTATTCATAGGCTGGGTCCGTTGTATTGCCTGTGTATTCAGTCATTAACAGTAGACATTGTTGACCTAACTAGCTTTCCTGGAATTAATTGCCGAGTTGTCCACATCTACTGGACATTACCGTAGCCAATATCGTGTAAGAACATAACCTGTCAAACCCGGGAATCAAACCCGGATCTGCCAAATGACAGTCTAGCTTTCTACCAACTGAGTTAACCCGGCTGGCTTCCTATCTGTGTAAAATGCAACTTATAATTACACTAATGTCAGAATGTGGTTTGAAAAACAAACTCAATCTCGTGGCAGACGATGTTTGCTGAAGTTAATTCCTACTGCCATTCTGAAACCTTCCAGTGAGAGTTGAATCTCATGCGTGCTTTCCGTACATGTTTACTTCTAATGCGATCTTCATTGCTACGTTCAATCGCAACATCTCGTCAATTACCGTACGTTTCATGTAGACATGAGTGGGGCAGCTACAAATAACACATGCATATTGTTCCTAAAACTCATAACAGGTTTCGAAACACTGTCGAATGCTTGAATATTTTCGAAGTACTCTCCGGCATCCCATCTATATACCCCATGAGTTATAGCATGTCCAGTAATGTTATGTAGGTATTTTCCTTATGCATTCGCGCACAACCACTATTAGGTAATCGACGTCTTCAAATCTGGATACTGTAACTCTAACTTGATGGAAGGAAACAGGAAGAAATCGCACGGCACTATTCACGAAGAATAAGGTGGATGTCTAACGAAGTCAAAGTACCCGTAGGAATGTCATTGTACGTCTGCACCTACTTCGAAAAGTGTATTTGATTTTATCGTTTATTCATTTACATCTGTAAATGAGACGAATTACCAAAACAACCTTTCAAATGTAATTAATTTACTATACTTTTCGATAAAATGCTTTAGATATGCATTGTGTTTGCATTTAAAGGCAATGTGATTACAGTTAGTTCACAATTGTATTGTGATTTAAAATCAAACTTACCAAATGTAGTTTAATTTTATTTGAATTGAAACCTTCGAGAATAAATTAGACATATGTCACAGGGTCATTAGTGTCGGACCTCATTGTCCAATACTTCCTATATATATATCATTCCATTTTTCATTTACTTCATTAAATCATGTAACAGTATAACCATGTACACACAAAACCATTGGTACGGGCCTCACATCACACCATTTACATTCATGATGCACGGACTGGGTTTCCCGCCGTAACGAACCATTTTGCACGCTTCTTCAGTCACACATTAAACGTCGCACTGGGAGGTTGTGAAAGTCTACATTTGTGTATGTTCGTTGTCTATTTGCAGGTATAGCTGTTACATTTCATTATTTTCCTCATGTTGTTTCTTCGTTATTTCATTTATTATCTTCTTGTCAAATGTTGCATTTATTGCTATCATTTAATTGAGTCACACATTAAACGTCGCACTGGGAGGTTGTGAAAGACTACATTTGTGTATGTTCGTTGTCTATTTGCAGGCTGAAAAGCCCCTTCTCGTCACCAGACTCGAGTCTATAATTGTCGTACAAGACAACCTGCGACATCTGTGACAGATGTCTGTAATTTATTAGAAAAACGTATAGATCTATGTTCGGATTGCGTCAGCTTGTAGACTTATAAATTCCTTGCATGCACAAAGGTTAATTTGTCTACGTAATTAATTTCACACAGCATGTCTGAGTCGATATCTACATTATCATTGAAAAGTTCTTTTTCAAAAAAGTCCTCGATAAGGATTTTAGAACACTGCGATTCGAAAATAAGGCAGCGCGTCTTCAATCACCATGAAACCGCATCATGTTTGTATAGATATACTTCCCCAGTTTGATGGCATGTATCCATTGCTTCAGTGATGCTTACGTAATGCGCTATCATAAAGAGTTTGATGCAAAATTGCTCGTTCATTAATCAAAAGCTTCATTGTATACAAAACACAATTAATGACAACATTGTGATTAACCAAGATTTTGTACCCGGCAATTTGTTTTTTAGATTGTCGTTTTGCTCTGATGGTAGGCCGTTAAGTTCCTTTCATGATTCACCATTTCTACGGTGATTTACTGTATTCAGATATTTAAATCACTATCGATTTATTTATAACTGATGCTGCAATTTAATATTACTGACAAAGTGCAATTTCAATCCAGTCGTTTCCAAAATTTTATTGTAACAGCAAACAGGAACATTGGACAACTTAACGTTAACTGACCTATTTTAAATACTTGAAATTTATATTTGCATCATGTTTTCAAATAAAAATGCCTAATTTAACAAATTCCTGCATTCTGATTGGCTGAACTGAGGCGGTCACACATGCATTAACACACAAAATTCGTTGATCACGGAACTACTTTCGACCTAAAGTTAAGGTAAACAAAATGACGGACGAGTTGGATAACATGTTTTTACAGCAACACTCATATTGTATATTTATTTGCTAATTCACAGCATATTTAGGAACATGTTTGGATCTAGGTTTTATTTCTTACATAGTCATTTGTGGAGGCAATGACTCACAGATAGACGATGTTATCAAGAGAGGTGGCAACGATCATCCAGAAATGGAACCAATGATTATAGAATTCCATTTTATTCCTCTTACTCTTACATTAATTCTGAATCCTTCCCTTCAATAACGAAGCTATTGTTAGCGTCAGCACATGTAGTGTGTTGTTGGTCTAATTTGTTTCACAAGATAACAATCAAACATTACATACTTAAGTTAGCATTTTATCTAGTCTTATATGATTTCGCGACCATCTCATTTCGGTATCACTAAACATGTTATCAACAGCATATAATATTCTCTAATGAGTTTAAACGAAATCTGGTATATTTACCAGACGAGTTCATTTATTCTAGTTTATGATTGATATCTGCATTCATCGAGAATGTCATCATATGCGCGCTCACCTGACGTTTTTTCCCACCCTAGCGCATCCTTGAACTCTACCTCATTACTGTTTATACGGAATAAACTATTGGTATGGAAAAATAATTGTTATCCACAAATGTCATTACATTTTAAATCATTGTCCAATATGGTTCCTAATATTATCTGAAAAAATATTTTCATAGGGTTTTTGCCGGTTTAACTCGGTACGTGTTTCTGTATTTATACTGCATTAGCAATGAGAATGAAAAAGAGTTTGCTTGCACAATACTTGAAAGTTGCTGTGACTTAAAAGAATGGGAATTTCAATGGTCAGAGAATTTTAAGTTTTATTTTCAAATTGTTTATCTATTTGATGTGCATGCTGCAAGATATCGGATTAATGTGTAATGTTTCATAGATGCACATGCGATACAACGATTTTTCATAAATGTTCAAATTAGTGAACGTAAACGGGTGTTTTTTTAAGAAATACTCAATTCATACACATCTAAAGTTATGAAAATTGAACATGGTTGGAAGTGTCTTTATGAGCATATAAATAGAAAGCGCCTTGTAAAAAAACATACCTACTGGCGTTGAATCGAAGCAAGTTGTGCCTAGTGGATTGGAATTAAATTTCCACTTCAATCGCCCGTACAAGTGCATTTAGGTTTAAACGAAAATTACAATGCAAAAGCGTGTTTTGTTGGTATTTAATAAGAGGACATGAATACATTCCAAATTTACTCCGGCATCTCGACTCCATTTACGAGTGTTTGTTTATGATCAGTATGGTAAAGCCAACAGTTCCATTCTTAGTTCTTAAAACTTTTCTATATGTAGTGAACTTATATGGTATGTTGTTGTCATTACTCTTCTGTTTCATTGTTGGAGTAAAATAAAACATCTGAACTATAAATTTATGCAATACTTACAAATTGAACTGATAGCAAACTAGTTTGTAGTTAAATATCAGACCAATGCACAGTGACCAGTAAATTAGAGCTATGGGCCCGTATTACAGAAGCTTCTTAATATACCTTAAGAAATACAGAAATCTTAAGATTTGTACTTCGGTAAGGATAAGGTTCAAGAAAATCTTAAGTACTATTACAGATCCAACTTAAGAGAATTTTAACTAAAATGTCCTTATCCTTATTTTTCATCTTAAGCAAATTCTTAAGACTGTTGCTAACGTACATCGGGTTTTCCCGTTCCAAAAATAGAACCGGAAATTAAAAAAATAATGCGTGCGCAGAATGTAGCAGACTTTACTCTTACTCTTGCTCTTTCTTATAATGTCCTGTCACGAGTTGTGTACTGAGAACAGACATTTTGTATGAATTTCAACCCAACATTTGCAGCTGTCTTGTGATATAATAAGCAACCACTATTATCAATCCTTTGGTTAGATGCATGTTTTATGCATGTTTTATGTTGTTAAGTGTAGTATTACAAAGTTTGTTGTGAGAAATCATAAGTCACCACAAATGGTACTTTTCCCCTGATAAATTTTGCTCAAAAGCATGCACATACGAACCTGAAACAAGAACTTAGTACTTGTAATTAGTATAAATACTAGTCTAGTTCAGATATAGGGCTATATATAGATAACTAAGTTGAAAAATAAATACACAGTAACAGTAATTATAATTTTATTTCAATAGAACTGTGTATTTCAAAGCATAATATTCAAATCATGATGGAAAACTACTAGTAAATGTAATATAAACTTTTATTACCTCTAATAACTGGAGAGCATAACATATTTACAACTGATACAAAGAAATAAACATACATATGCAAAAAATGACACATAAAATCTATGAAAATACTATTTCAATTATCAAATGAAACACACAGATTCAGAGAAAAACAATATTATAATCTTAAAATGAGCATATAAAGAGAGATATAACAAAATAGTAAAAAGTATTCTCAGTCATGATCCAAGTTTAACATATCGGTCAACTAATAGCATGACACAGGACCGATTCACTTTTGCTTCCTTCACTGGTATGCAACCATGTCAATCGTGATGCAGTTCTAAACGACGACGCGTCATCGATTCGCAACGAAAAATGTCATCGTTTCTCTCCTGTTATGAGGACACATCTCGGTAAGTATGTATCTTATGTTGTTTTTAAAACAGAGCAAATGTTTCTTCTTCGTTTTTCAGCCAGGGTATGAACCACGGTGCATGTCTATGTCCTCAGTATTTATTTCGGCTACACTAGTACGAGTGAAATTGGTATTTTGTCATATTATCGTTTAGAATCGTTTACTTTGGAGTGTATTTTATCATTGCAGTCCAATGGCTAAAAAACATACATCACAACTTTGATTTTCTCAGTATAACATTGTCCATATAATGCCAAAACAACTAATTTCACACAAAAATAACGCCTGGTAACTGTATATTTTACGATTAAGTTTTCTTCGCATGTCATGGTTTCTCGCAGAGTGTGTCATGATGTCTCAACGAAATCGGATTTTGTGTAATGATCTATAAACGAAAGCATTAATGCAAATGGAATAGTTTCTAAGCGTTTTTAATTTTGTTTCAGGATAACAAGCGATCAATTACGAATCTCTGTTAGTAAAATGGTAAGAGCGTACTCTTATTCTTGAATTTAATGTGTTTCTTTTTATATAAATTTTAAGAACGAATTGCTTATTTCATCATATTTGCTGCAAATCTTCAGTCTACAACCTACGATCAGAAAACCATACCATAAACTAGAGTAAGAAGTCAAGAGTTATCTCGTGCTGACAGGAATACTCCTTTTACCACTGTTATCCAAATTGTTCCAGCCCAGTCGAGTGTGCACAATGACCACCATGAATGCATTTGTATACGTTGCACTTGCATGCATCATTTCGGCATCAAACGTCATGAAATTGTTTACCGGCGGACTACTAGCTTTTGCTTGCACCCTTTTTGAACAAATCGTTTTGTTTTGTTTAAATCATTTAAGTTAAATGAGTTGCGCATCATATTATCAATCTTAAGACCACTTTGTTGTATACACTTGCATCGACCTGTTTCGCTACTTTTACTTCTGTTTCAGGATCACCGATTTAAATGCAGCTTTTGCGACATATGGAATGACAGCGCAGAGAGGGCAGTAAGGCATTGTATACGTTATCATAAACATGAAAAAATGTAATTTCTGCAGTTTTTAACATGTGATGGCAAAGTGAAGTTTAAATCACGTTCTTTTACTGTGTTTGGTAGGGATATAGAATGTGATCCTAACAATGTGTTTCTCAATAAACAGACTGGTAAGTTAATTATTCCAATAGGTAAGGTGTGTTGCTCAGGTCTGGCTTGCATCTCTGTCGATTCCACGACCACAAAATTACTTAGTTCCAGCGTATTAACGAAAACAGATTCTCCATCATAGGAAACTCACATGGTCGTCGTTTAGTATCTGTAACACCTTTGTTTAGAAACGATGACATAATATTTGATTTCGTTTAGTAATAATGACATTTGTTGAGGCATCGATAACATCATTTAACAACAAACAAAGCTTTATTTTACATCGAAAATAGATCAAGTGCACATGATTTTATATAACATGAGTATAAAATTCATTAAAACTCTTGTTGTGCATTATTCCATTGCCGTTTAAAGTATATTTACTGAAATAAATGATATTTAATAATATTTCTTAAACCTCAGTTGTACAATTGTGCCAATAATTGTGTTTATCCGTATAATTTCCGAAAACATAACATTGAATACATAAGCTGGGATTACATACTGTCAAAAGTTGAATTACGCAGCCAAGAAAAATCACGATCGTCTCTGGAACTTAATTATTTTAGACTTCCATACAGCGAAATGGTCTGCATGTCCTCGTTAGTGGAGAGAAACGATGACATTTTTCGTTGCGAATCGATGACGCGTCGTCGTTTAGAACTGCATCACGCATTGACATGGTTGCATACCAGTGTCCTTAGTCAAACATCATGATTACCTTATCCGAAACATAAAAACCTTTATGATATAAACCTAATATTATTCTTAACATCTCTTTCCGATTCGCTGTGCAATTTCCATCATTCCGTTCTTATATATTCACTGTATGTCCACATCACGTCCCTGAATTATTACATAATTGGTTGTACGTATAATTAACACTAAAAACAGCATTTTATCAGGTAAATATTGTTGATTTTGCTCACAGCGTTGACACAATTTCAAGAGCGAAATTTGATAATTCTACGGAATTTACTGAACACCGGTAGGCCTACTTTATGTAAATTTATATCTGAACGCAACGTGATTTCGATGATTTGACACGAACCTTGTGTTGAAATCGTAGATGTCGAATAATTGTGCTGTTCACTGGTTGAGAAAATGGAGGCGATTCTATAACTTAAGATTTTTAAGATAAGGGAGGTCTAGCTTTCCTTAAACTCTAAGGAGGAAATCGCTTACCTTAAGTGAAAAAATAAGATAAGAACATTGTGTAATACTACTTAAGAATTTTCTGAAATCTTAAGGATAAACATGTAAAACTTAAGACTTATTCGTCATTTAAGGAAAATTTTAAGGATAAGAAGCTTCTGTAATACGGGCCCAGATGTTAGGTTATATCTAGTGATAAAGTTATCTTTTAAATTGTGCAATCCTACCAATATATGTCTAGCATAATTTCATATTCAGCTCGTCATGTCTTACAGAGGTCAATAGATGTATTTCATTGTTACATTCTGTTCATAACGTGTTTCTGTCGGAGTATTGCCTGATGACTGTAACATAGGACTCTCTGGTACACGCAAGTGTGCATATATATTGAAAACAATCACCTACCACTATCATGGAATACAGTAATTATCTGTAAAAACATGTATATCCAGCAGCTAACTTCCGTTGACTTGTATAACAGCAAGTTGAGATATCTTGTTTTCGTACTTCAGTTTGATTTGAACAAATACAAAAACCAGGACTTGGCACACGTTCGCAATGCGGCTATTCGTGAGTGATAAATATTCTATAAATTGCAGTCCTCCGCAAATGTAGATCACTCTCACTACAGCAATTTTACGAATTAAACCAAAGAGTGCTAAAATAATGTTTCAGGCAAGTTATTGGAATGTTATACTCATGCTCCTTGCAACAATAACGCCAGGATTTTGTCGTGAGCCTGTGTGTTCAAAATTTCATTATGAAGAACAATTGCTGGAGAAAATGATACGACAGGAGATAAAAGTCCAAGACATGGAAACTGAAATTAAGAAAGCGTTGGAATCTATTTCTACATTTATCGACAACATGGAAGAGAAAATAAATGATAAAGCCGATGACACGGACAGTGAAATTAAACAAAATTTGAACATGGTTTCCACCTTTATGGACGACATACAACAGAAAATGGAAGGTTACAAGGACGACATGACAGATAGAAAGAACGAGTTACAGCTTCTTGCAGGTTATCATATTTGTACTAATTTGTGTTTAAAATGATTTTTTTCATATCAACTTGATTTAGCAGCATCATTTTTTGACATTATCTATCTCCATACTAGGAATATGTTAGACAAAAAAATGTGCCCTATGGTTTGATAAAATTCTACTTGCTATATTAACATTTAGAAGATACGTGTTAATTGGAATTATGTTATATTTTATAACTTGCAGATAAAGTCGACGTTCCAAGAGTCGCTTTCAACGTGTACAATGTGAATGAAGTCAATGTTGTGAAGAAAGGACACATTTTTATATTTACAACAATTGTACTTAACGAAGGAAACGGATATGATTCAAGCACTGGAAAATTTACTGCGTCAGTAGCTGGACTCTATTATTTCACTGCACATATGTGTAATAAAGCTGGAAAATCTTTATACTATGGTATAACCGTTGATGATGAAACGGTAACATCAAGCACACAGTATGACAAGGATGGATATAGTTGTAGCTCCGTAAGCGCAATCATCGTTCAGCAAACAGGCAGCAGTGTGAGTATTCAAAGTACGTCCAGTAGCTCAAGTAACACTTTTTATCAACACAGTGACTATTATCGCGTATCATTTAATGGTGCATTACTTCACGAGTAATGTACTTTACTTTATATACCCAAATACAAAACCACATAACGTGGATGCTTCAATTTGATATATTAATACTTTTATGAAAACGATCATACTGAAGAAACACACTAATGGATACATTAGTACATACAACAGTTTTAATATGATGAATTAATTTGTGGACGAATCGCTTCTAAAATACTTGGTAAAGACAAAATCGATATTTTGCAATTATATAATATCTTTAATTAAAACATTTGGCGAGATTTCTGTGTCTTTTTGTTAAGAAACTGTAAATTTTGACCCTGTGTGGAATTAATGAGTTCCGAAATATTCCGTCTCAATAGTGTTATAATTTCAGATCCTATTGCAAAGAAAGAAAACTGTATTGAGGACAAAATTTGTTTACCTGTTGTTTTTATAATACAACATAAAATACCACATTATTTCTTACTATTTTTCTCTGTTTATTTATTGTATTTGCAACCTTTATAATGTGGGTAAATGTAAATATTATGACCCTCGCTTACGATAATTGGCGTTGTTGTAATATTGAAACGTAAAACATATTTTATATGAACTATCAAAATAAATCTGTGCAACATTTGCTAAAGTGTTTCATGTTTCTTGTGTGCGTACTGGAGTGCTTTGTTGTTGATTCATTCTTTCAAATATTAAATGTGTCATTGTCACCAACATTTGGAAGTGAGTGTAATACTGATCCTGTATTTATGTACTTTGAAAAAACACTAACATGGTTATCTAAAGTTTAATCTTACAAAACAAATACATAACCAGCTCATATTACAGGTAAACAGGCACATAGGCTTATCATATTTATGAGGTTGATATACTTTCCACCGCCTCCTTTGTTTAACAGTTGTGTAGATGTTATTGTTGTTCACAACAAATATTCCTGTGGAACAACAGAGTATTCCGGCGGAATTGCATGACAACTTGGAATATAATGCTCAAATATTGAAAACGAATCAAGTGTACATTTTGTACGTATCACAAAACATATTTCAGCCATACGGAAGCGGTATTTATTTGTATTCTTGACTATAATGTGGTCAAACTTTGATGTTACCCGTAATATTATACCACACTGAATGATATTAACCCGATACTGGAACAACCAGGTCTAGCGCAGGCAAGACAAGAACCACGTTTAGAGAATTCGATTAGTAGCGGTCGGAGATTGGTCCCGCGACCTCACACGCCACAGACGGACGTTCTACTGAGCCGCCAGGCCGGATGGAATATTGCATCAAGCATAATAGTCTGTTTCTGGTCGATGGCAAGTGGATAATATTGGACAAAGTTGTCCGAGGTTTCATAGTATGATTCATTTGTTTATATAAGTTTAAAACCTTATCACAAAAATCTATACGACATTATTTGGGGCTTACATGTATGTAGGCACTTGTTCTATAAAACTTGTAAGATTTAAACAAATGAGACAATCATATGTTATTATTCAATCATTATAATAATTATCAGATGAAAAATACGTCAATACCACAGGCACTCGTTTCAGTTAATAAAACATATACAACGCGGATATTATTTGCGTTGCATAATTATGTTTTATTGACTGAAACAAGTGCCTGTGTTCAATACACTTTTCATTGACATTAGCAAATGCAGAAGTAATTAACTGAATAAAGTATCACCAGGAGAGAATACATTAAGACATGTTTTACAAGAAATGCATTGATGCAAAGCATCCAAGGGCGCCGCAAAACTGGTGCTCAATGTTTTGGAATAGCGTAATGGCGGGAAAATGTTTTGGAATAGTCCATTTTCCTACTATCATTGGCGTGTATTTCCTTTTAAACACCGTAACTTGCATAAATATCCACGTTACAAGTACCAATGTGTTAATATTGATATAAGTAAATTGAAAATGAAGTTTTTTATAATTAATTATTTTTTATTTTATCTTCGACACCTAACACACATGCTGTTTATGTAGAATCGTCCGTTTTGGATCGCCAATAACGACGATTACTACGCTTATGTATAGTAAACGGATACGATTCAGCAGATATCACATGTTCAGCACTAAGGTTAAGAAACACACGACATATAAGGCGTCACATATTTTAACTTCATTAAACACTGTTGGGATCTTTGTACGCTGTTGCTATTCGTGAAATACTAAAACTGGTCACATACTAGCGGTTTCAAGCTCGACAGAATTATAAAAGTTTAAAAACCTATAGTTATGCAGTCATTCTTTGCTCCTTATTATATTAATTTCTTTGTTTATAATATTGTAACACTCCGCGTGATTATGATCGAGTAGCACACACACAGAGTGATCTATCAGATTAACTTTGATCGATAAGATCGCGAGGTAGATCAAATTGTTTGACTTACTTCATTTATTTAAGCTACAAGGAACGGTAAATATGGGCTCCGCTGAACAAAACTTGACGAACGCAGTTTTCGCTAACGTTTTATTCTGCTGTTGTTTTGCTAAAAACTGTGTTTATGAGCGTATGGACTGCAAGATACAGACTTCCTCGAAAGGTATTTTGAGCTTAATTTACTCTTGTTATTATCATAGGGAGTATAGTTATATACATATCATACTTTATTGTTACAGTTTTGCGTGGAAAATATGTAGGGAGATAGGGATATAAATTTTTAATAACATTGAACAAAATCTGAAAATTGCTGAATGGTCTCTATATTAACAGTGTTATAATCATCATCTTAACATACTATGTGTGTTTATGTAATTATGTGTCGCGATCAGTTATATATGTTTGTGTGTGTATAGTTGGTATATATACGTTGTGTAACGATGTACAATTGGTACAATTTATTAAATATTATATTCTGTTCGGTTCGACCATTTAAAATCAAAATTAATAGATTGCAATTGGCGCATTTGTGTAAAGTTATAGTGTTGCGATGCTATTAATTTGACTGTTTCGTACGGAGATGTTCGACAAAAATGATCAAAGCATTTACGAACTCGAATAAGATACTTAATGCCGTATTAATGTATTTACAGCTCGCCAGTGTGATTGAAATCCAGCCTGTTTCATTATCTAAAGCGAGATTACATTTATTATGTTCTCTGACAGCTCTGTCGTAGTTTCAAACCACACGAGTCGCATCTCATTTCACGGAACGATCTGTTAGCTCGAACATGTATTACTAAAGTGAAAGTATCTAAAATCTAAAAACTTTTTTTCATACACGCTTTTTGTCAGAAAGCATCACATTTAGTAGTTTATGACTTGATAGCAAAGTGTCCCCAGCAATACCGTTATAAGTGTTTTATTTCTAGCAAAGTACATGCATGGCGAAATTACAATATTTTCTTCCTCAAGGATTACATTCCGTAAAACAATTAATGCATTCATAACATACAAAATGTTACGACGCTCGAAAGATCAGGTACACACAAATATCAATTGTCTTCCCCAGGTATTCATAACGCCTGAAGATTATGGCAGAAATAGTTCAAAGACAATAACACTAGATGCCGACGTAGAACGGGTTCGAAGGTATGTTATAATAATTATGATCATGTATTCATTACATGCCTGATACATGTGTACAGTGCAACCTTTACAGAACAACACCCTGGGAGACATATACCTTGGCTGGTCTAGAAGAGTGGTCGCAAAGGAGAAGTTGTATTGATAGTAAATTCTTACAGCCGGAAAATAAAGTTATACTGTTGTTGAAAAGAGGTTGCTGCTAAAAAAGAGTTGTTCTGGAGAGATTGTTCTGTATGTTTTAGTAAGGGAAAGGCTTTGCTTTAAGCCTGCCGTTTGATTATTGTTACGACGTATCGTCACCTTTTTTATCAAAATTGAAAATTAACATGTAAAAAATATTGAAGGATGGTGTAGTTTGACGTTAACAGGTTCATCAATATTTGTAACCAACTAAGTCGACATTAATGATTGTATACTATGCTCATTTTTTGTTCATTTGTGTAATTAACCAAACATGAAAAATATATTTCCTATGGTTAAAACATCACAAATCATGCATTTATAACGAATGAACTCATAATGTATTAATCCATATTTATTGAAGAAAAATGTTTCTTTCACAATCAGGCTATTTTACCGGTTTTGACTGTAAGTAATTGGATAAAATAAAGATGTTTTCAATTGGTTTTATATTGCAATGGCTCTTATTATAGATGTTTTAGCTAATGTAACAACACTCCTGGATAAAGCCAATTCAAACATTTTATGTTCAGATGAGCCAGATACATCTTTAAGTGTTTCTTATGAAATGTCGGTAAAACAAATGTGCATAATATAAGTTTAATATCATTGACCTTGAAAACATTATACCATTTGGATTTTGATCATTCCACAACCATCGCGAGTAATCAGCTTATTTGTTGGTTTTCTAGTAAATGTTTCCAGGGCATTTCAAGTGATAAAAGCCTGTCACAGTTTTAAAATATCGGCACCAGTGTTAAATTGTATTCAAAATTGCGTTTCAAAATATCGGAAGCTGTGTGAAAAAGTATTCATAAATTACTATTGTCATTTGTCTGTTTCCGTTTGCTCAACATAAGCGTGTCTTGCGTGTAGGTTTCTGAAAATGATTTCTGAGGATTGTGAATTTTCATATACATGTATTGTTCTTTACTATCATGGCATTTCGGCAATGAAATGCGTATAGACATCGCATGAAGACTTTTAACACCTTTTTGAGTTTTAATATACCGTAATGTGCTTTGCATTGCGTTGTTTAATATTGCAATTATTTACAGTTACTACAGTAACACCTCACTTAAAAACCATCTCGATATTAAGACAATATTTTCAATGACAAGATTGTCAATTTTCCTTCCAATGTTTGACTCATTATTCAGATAATGTGTTGGCCACCTCATTGTTATAACCTTATTCTCTATTTTTTGTTTCAAAACAATGATTGTCTTTTTATTGTTTGTATGAACAATAATACGTCTGGTTAATGTATGAAAGTGTGTTTATAAAAAAAACGTCCTATGTCGTTTGTTGGTTCCTCATGTTTGTAGAAATACAACTATTTGACAGAGAAACATTTAACAAATTGTTTTATGTACATTCAAACTAAAAACGTATGCCAGTTCTATTACTACCTTCCTTTATAATGCCGAGCGTACACATTGGTACATGTTGATTTAATGATTTACATAATGTCGCGATCGGGAATCGAACCTGCGTTCCAGCACAAAATTTATTATGACCATTCAACTGTTTATCCAAATTCTGACACCTAAAGATCTTCTGCTTCAATAGTACGTACACTTTTGTACGTTTACCGGTTATGTGTTCTTGACTGATAGCCTGATATAATGTTGTAATATGGATAACGACTCCTGCAATAAATATACTACCTGGGAAGTAAAAGGGAAGTAACCTCAACACAACAGATGTTTTGTCACGAGACGTATTACCTCCCTTCAGAACAATGACGCATTGAACAAGTCGGATTGACGTTTTATATGATTTTATGACAGTAAAAGGTTAGATTGTTTTGTTCGATTTGTTGAATAATTTCAAAAGAATTTCATCAATAAAGCTCTTTTCTTTTTGATTATATTAATTTATAAATGAGCTAAATGTCTAGTCTTATGAATGGTCTCGTCTAAGCTCGCTTATATCTATTGAAGAGACAGAGACTTGAATCGTTTGAAAGAAATGAGGCTCTACAACAAACTGTGTTAACGCGTGGTGCTGAACATAAACCGGTTAGTATTTAATAATATAATAGAAACCAATAAAATCACACTACATGCTAAAATATTCCTAGTTGATTAAAGAACCCGCCAGTACGGTAATTATTGACATTCAGCAATTATTGTATGAACTGTACAATCCATGTAATATTAAATATTATAATATTATAAGTTTACTGAACAGATTTATCTCATACCAGGTCACTGGATGACAATGTAACGAGTGAACTGACCCCACCAATGACCATGTTTATTTACTTATGCTTACCAAGAGAAAGAACTAGAAACATGTTCAACATCGACATTATGTTTTGTTTAAATACCATACTATTGTTGCAAAAAAGTTATTTATCAATGATGTTAATATTTGTGGAAAAGTATAAAAAAAGCTCGCATGGCAGACGATGTTATCATGAACGGACAGCAGCATCCAGAAACAGAACTAATGTTCTTGAGTTCAGACTATCACGGCGTTCGTAGTTCTCAAATTTCGAAGCTATGTATCGACAGCACTTGAAGTGTGTTGTTTGTCTGATATATTTCACAAGAACACGCAATTAAGCTATCATTATAGCTAGTCTTAGTTTGGAGAATCTGGTCATATTATTTCGCGACAACTACTTTCGGTGTCACAGAACGCCTTATCGAGAGCAAATCATATCTTCTTAGAAGACTTATTCCATAAATTATACGAACGCCGGTATTTGTATCAGTTTATGTATCGTAGTTTCCGATTGGTATATCCGTTTCTCGAGGTTAAAATGTCAAAATTTCATCCGATACGCGCTCACCGGGCAGGTTTACCTCTAACGTAGCGCGACATTGAACTCCACCTCATTACTGTGTATATGCAATTTTTCATTACATTTCAAATCAGTGTCCAATGTTTTTCATATTCTTGTGTGAAAAGTGTTATTTTCTTGAGGGTTTTCACCAGTTTAACAAAAACTATTTTACGCCTTCGGTTCTTTTAATCATGTGGTATTGAGCTTAAGGTGACCGTGTACGGGAAATACAAGATCATCACGTGACCGCGATCGACCAATCACAATTGCCTATTGTCAGAAGTTGGGTAAACCGTATATAGCTCCTTCAAAATAGCATTTTTTGAGGACCGTACATCCAAATAAAGCTCCCACAAACTGTATGCGTACTTTTCTTCCGTAAGCATCCGATAGCGTTATCCGGAATACATGTACTACTACATATTTCACAAATGGATTATACACTGCTTAATCAATGAGTTAAAAAGCAGTAAATTACAACAGAGAAGATTATAATTCAAACAATCACATGTTAAAATGTTATTTCGTTGGTACGAAATAAAAAATGCATTGCAAAAAAAGTGGCCAATATCACAAATTTACACCGTTACTTTGGCAAAGCATTTAGAAACTCATGTCTACTAAGAAACTACATTGTACATATTTACACAAAAACTCAACATTTTATAAATTTCATCCGACTAGAAGTGATATCAATGACGATAAACTGAGTAAGTAGGCATTATAGCACCGATAAGTATATTTTTCCTACACGTGTCACGGGAATTATTCATAGGACAGTGATGTTTATTTTTAATTGTTCTTCATTTCTTGTATTTAACGCACGCACTGTGCATGTGTTATTGTTCTCCTAATTTTCATCCTAAAGTACATGACAGAGAAATATGGTCGTAATTTGAAATGTAAAAGTATTCGAAGTAATGACATAGTCCATCTGTACCTACTTAAAAAGGGATTTCTTTTTGTTTGTCTAATCATTTAAAGCTGCAAATTTGCAGCAACAAGTTAGAAATCAACCTTTTAAACAAAAGTATTTACGCGCACATATAATGGACATTTGTTGATTAAATACTTAAAACATGATTTTTGTTTGAGTTTTTAGGCAAAGGCGGTTACAGTTTGTTTACAAGTGTATTGTGATTTAATATCTAAATTACCAAGTTTTATGTTAATTAAATGGAAAATTTCGACAATAAATTAGACGTAATGGAAGACAAACGTGACAGAAATATCTTCTAAATTGTTCAATTATCTTATATGTTCTATAATCATCAGATTATAGACTTATAAATACATTGCATAAACAAAGGTTAATTTTAATGTATTAATTTGTCCACATTATTATACGCAAAAGGTGCTTCATCATTGAAACGTTATGTTTCAGAGCAGCCCTCGATAAATAAGTTGGTAAACTGCGTTCCGATAATAAGGCAATGCAACTTTCATTGTTCAACAACTACCATCGTTAATTGAACCGCACCATGGTTGTATTGGGCTCGAATTTGATCAGTAACGTTTTAAATGTGTGGGTTGTTTGTGCTTGTGAATTATGTCTAAAGTCTGCATACATGACACTCCTCAGTTCGAGGTCATGTATTCATCGGTACAATGATGCGTACGTAATGTACAAACATGAACATTTTGTTGCAAAACTTCACGTCGCTTAAAACTATTCTATACAATCTTTAAGAACTTAATGACAGGATTGGAAATAACCTGTGATTTTTGTACTCGGAACTTTGTTCTTATTGACTTTGCGCGCTAAATCTTAGTCATTAAGTACCTTTCGTCATTCAACTTTAATAACATGATGTACTGTATTCAGATATTTGACTTTACATAACTTTTGATATATGTTTGGTATTTTGGTACAAAACGCTTTTAATTCGAATTATCCTTTTTAGTATACATTCAAACCATTTGACATTGAACTCAAGCTCGTTGTTTGAGTGTTGTAAGGTAGCCTAATGGATTATACTTCCCACTTTAACCCCCAGACCGAGTGTACACGTTTCAAACGAAAATGCCGATATGAAGGATTGTGTTGTGTCTATGACATGAACTCTGTTATAATCTTAATACGGCATCTCGACTCCAGTTTGCTTACGACAGCAGTACCGTTCTTAGCTCTTAAAACTATTAGTATTTAGTTAATTTTGTTGTTTTCGTTGCAGTGCTTATACATTGTTGGTGTAAAATATAACATCTAAACTATCAATGTATAAATACATTGTAAATGGAACTGTTTGCAATCAGATGGTATAGTTTGTGATTAAATATCAAACTTATGCGTAGTAACAAACATTAAATAGAGTTATGACACAAGATATATAATACATCTAGTAATTAAGTTATCATTTTACCTCTACAATCATTGCAATACCTGCCTATCATAATTTCATATTCCGCTCGTCGTGTTCTTCAGAGGTGTATAGATTTCTTTCATTATTCCATTCTCTTAACACCGTGTTTCTGTCGGAAACGTAACAGATTTCTATAACACTAGACAGGCTGATACGCGAAATTTTGCAAATTGATGAGATCAAATACCTTCCCACTAACATGGAATACAGAAAGAGCCTGTAAATATAAGCAAGTCAAGCCCCTATCTTTCTTTGACAAGTATGAACGTAAGTTGAGGTATCTTGTTTTTGCGTATTCAGTCTTATTTGAACAGGTGCAAAACAAAAAGACCAGAATTCAGCATAATTTTACAACGCGCCTATTTGTGAGTGTGTCGATTCTATAAATTGCGGACCTTCGCAAATGTAGATCATTCTCACTACAGCAGTTTTACGAATTAAACCTAAAGTGTATTGAAATAATGTTTCAGGCAAGGTATTGGAATGTTATACGTTTGATCCTTGTAACAATATCGCAAGGATTTGGTCGTGAGTCTGTATGTTCAAAATTCCATTATGAAGAACAATTGTTGGAGAAAATGATACGACAAGAGATACAAGTTCAAGGAATGGAAACTAGAATTAAGAAAACGTTGGATTCAATTTCCAACTTTATGGACGACATACAACACAAAATGGAAGGTTACCAGGACGACATGACTGATAGAAAGAACGAGTTGCAGCTTCTTGCAGGTAATTATATTCAATATATGTATTTATTCGTATCGGTCATTATTATTACTATTACATGCAATTTCATTTGGTTCAATTTAGGCAATACTGGAGTCTATATTCAGCATACTTAAATAAAAAAATCACGGTACGTAAAGTCTAATTTCTTCATAAACATTTGTCTAAACATAGACCGTTAAGACTTTCAATATAATTATGTTATATTTTACAACTTGCAGATAAAGTCGATTACCCAATAGTCGCTTTCAACGTATACAATGTGAATGATATCAATGTTGTGAAGAAAGGACAAGTTTTTATATTTACAACAATTCTACTGAACGAAGGTAACGGATATGATTCAAGCACTGGAATATTTACTGCGTCAGAAGCTGGACTCTATTATTTCACTGCACATGTGTGTAATCACCGTGGAAAAGTTGTACATTATGGTATAACCGTTGATGATAAAACGGTAGCAGCAAGCACACAATATGATAAGGATGGCAATACTTGTAGCTCCATAAGCACAGTAGTCATGCTAAATGATGGTAGCCGTGTTTGTGTCAAAAGTACGCACAGTTTCAAGAACAACATTATATTCCAACAAGAAGCATACAGACGAGTTTCCTTCGTTGGGGTATTGCTGCGTCGTTGAAATAAGAAATGCACATTTTACGGGCTCGGTAAATGTGATTGTAAAATAACTTCAACGCTCAAGAGATCAACGCTTTGCTGTCGAATTACATGTAGTAAAATATATCGACTGGAAAGAGTACTTAGCTCTATATAGTACTTTTGTCTAGGGACACCTTCTCGTCTTTATCTAATTTTATACTCTTAAAATGTCGGCGATAGCTATGAAACAAAAGTGAATAGCATTGCTCACCCAAATAAATTTGTGGTCTTATTGTACATGATCGAATATATATAATTTACGCAATCTATAATAAATCAAATAAAACGTCAAGGTACCTTACATGGAGCATGGTTATAAACGGTTCTAGCATATTTGGATCGCGGTATTTTACCCATTTAAGCTAATTCAACCATGTGTATGTTTCATATAAGTACCTTTTATTATAGGAACGTGTATTAAGAGACAATAATAAACTAGACTAATCTCCGCCACCCCCATTACGTACAATCGCCGTTCTCATCGAATTATACATGTTTTGAGTTGTCAATTGTTGTACTTCGTCGAATATAACTTACACATTTGTACGAATTTTCATGAGTACAAGGTAAATATTGTCCAACTTTACACGTACGCATCATACCTTATGAACATTAAATTTGTGATTGCAACAATGAACTCATTTTGTTGTTATATCATTTGCATGGTGAACATTAATTAATAAATGGTTTTAGTAATGTGAAAAACATTTATCTATATAAATGTGCACTACCATTTTCAATCAATGATCAACATACAAGCTGTTAGTTATATCGAATAAATCTCGATAATACTTGTCAAGTTATATAAGGTATATATGCAATTGCAGCCGAGGTAATTTATCTGAGGTATTTCGTTTGTTGGATCTAACGTATGGCGGTGCATGTACGAATGTATCTACGGACATTTCTATCCGTACCGGAAGCTGGTGAAATATTTTTTTTTATCTCTCATCCTCGCGTAGGATGAGATCGCGCTGATGACATCGCATATTTGACGTCACATAACTGCGAACAATAACTTGAATCATTTGAGTTACTATAAGTAAAGTGTCCCTTAAAGGATAGTCGTTTGATTTAATCACGTCCTTTATTTGGTAAAACAGCATACCAAAAGGAATATATTACTGACTTTCTGTGCGGATGAAAACTTCCGGCTCTTCTCTTCAAAAACATAACTGTGCACTGAATGAATATGTACTCATGTACATGTTCCAACATATAAAGAAAAGCAGGATTTAGCACAATTGCGCAATGCGGCGTTTCGTAGGTGATGTAAATTGTATAAATTGCGGACCTTCGGAAATGGAAATTATTCTCACTTCAGCATATTTACGAATTGAACCAAAGTGTGTTAAAAGTATGTTTCATACAAGGTATTGGAATGTAATACTTTTGCTCCTTGCAACACTATCGCAAGGATTTGGTCGTGAGTCTGTATGTTCAAAGTTTCATAATGAAGAACAATTACTTGAGAAAATGATACGACAAGAGATTAAACTTCAAGAAATGGAAAGTGAAATTAAGAAAAGATTGAACAACATGGACCAGAAAATGGAAAGTTACAAAGACGAGGTGTCAAATTCGAAGGCTGAGCTACAGCTTATTGCAGGTACATGTACTAGAGGGCAACGTATCTAAGATGTTACTTTAATAATTAGCAATTAACTTTATTGACACTATGTGCCATTGCTCGGTTTACGCTCCAATAGAGCGCTTTAGTTCCACTGCTGTTGCATTCACACACTGCATTTTAACTCGGCATACTTTGATACTTTATCTATTTCATCTTTCCGATTAAGCCAATGATATTGTCGCAGTAACCTGTCTGCCCACCTACCGTAATACCAAATGTCATCGGTCGATACGATCATTTGAATACTGAGTCTTAAATAAACATACATTCTCCTTAGTAACAAATGTTCACGCAAATATATTGCGTCGATTGTCGACGGGATTTTTGTTGATATGGCAAATCGGCATAATATTACACGTCATTAAAGGCATTGTTTCGTTCCATTTTCGAAGATTGTAATGTCGTGCATTAAACAATATTTCGGCGAACTTTTCAAGAGCCATGAATGCTAATCATTGGATGACGTATATTCAAAATATTCACAGATTCCACAGAACTGACGGTTGCATAAATTGTTTAATTTACTTCACATTTGTGGGTATCAGCGTTAATGTTTGTATATCGACGTACCATTAGTCACTAATGTTCAGTGTATTTGGTTTTCTATTATTTACATTCACACAACAGTTTATTTCATGGCATCGAAAGCTCTCGACTCATTACGCATAGTCTTGGCATATTATTTTATTTGCCTATTACTGGACATGGGCAAGTCGTTACAATAGACATCATCAGTTGACCATAGACAATATCAGTTGTGACAAATTTTGAGTGCGAGTATGAAGGTAACGGAATAAGCATCCTGTTTTAAAGGGAGTATGCTACGTTATACATGTAGCAATTTCATTTGAGGAATTACCTATCTTCATAGCAAGTCATGATAGCCCAATAATTGTACTCTGAAAAATTGTACTTTTCAATTTTGTTCCGGCGCCGGAACATTTGACTTTGCACTGAGAAATTTCAATTTTGTTCCGGCGCCGGAACATTTGACTGTGCACTTAGAAATTTCAAATTGTTCCGGTGACGGAACATTTCATTTATTGGATGTACTTTTCAATTTTGTTCCGGCGTCGGAACATTTGACTTTGCACTTAGAAATTTCAATTTTGTTCCGGCAACGGAACATTTCTTTTATTGGATGTACTTTTCAATTTGAACTAAATTAATAAAAGAGGTGAACATTTCACTATTTGTGTTAGACTTTTGTCAGGAAGTCAGGAAGACAAGTGACATATTATCGGACGATTGTCTTACTTAAGCAGTGTTACAAAAATGATAATAACATGAATTCAAGCTTACCCTATGGCATATTAAAATATAGATCATTGTCATATTGAGTATTGAAGCAGAAATGGTTATTCTTAAAATAAAACAGTTAAAATATTTATAATAATAATGATTATTTAATTACGCGAAATAAAAAAACAACAATTCTTTCGACAATACCCTCTGTTATTGATTTCCATAGGAAATTATATTTTCATACGATACTTTCAGTTCGCTTAAATATTACATTTAATGGTGGATTATATAGGCCGCTCGTGACTAAACAGGGTACCCATCCCTGCCGACCGGATAGGAAAGGACTATCGCACTTACTTATAAGCCACGTCATATGATATGCCAAATATGTCCCCCCCCTTTGCTATGCACTTCGGATATCACATATTACATATTTGCCATAATGTCAGAGAGTCTGTAGTTATTCAATCGAAGTGCACGATATCCACTAAGTCACCTTTAGAAACACTTGATTTTGACAGAATCACAAATACCACACACACGCTGTCCCGTTATACATGAGAAATGTTAGACAAGTCAACAAGCAGGTGATCACATCTACGCTATGTTTGCAGACTTCAGTTCAACACGTTAATACCATTTGAGTGAAAAATTATAGCAAGGGTGGATAGTGGGTGAAATCTGTTTATTCTAAATCTCCTTCCATTCGTGTCGCCCTTGTTATAACCATGTTCTCTCTGTATGGCAGTACAGTTAGTATCCCTGTTATTTGAACTCCTGCAATGGAGATACTATGGAAAGCAGTAAACGTTCACATAAATAAACATGTGCAAACTAATAATTGGCCTGTGTTAGAATGTACATGTTGATACCCATTTAATTCTCACTCCCTTATGCCAGTATCTATTATGGTAGGCCAAATGTATTGATTAAGTGCCCTGGATCACAAAACCGTTATCAGTTAAACATTGAGTTATAGTAAAAACAATTACCGTTATATAAAGTAAAACTAAATAACATATCTGGTTAAACATGACCCATTAATAGTACCATTACCAAACGCTGTGTTAAAACTATATAACTGTGATAAAAGAGTTTGGGGTGTGGCGGCTGGGATAACAAATGACCAACTTGTCGGCGTGTCGAATGAACGTGTGTAAGAGCTGCCTGGGGTTTCGCCTTTATATAAACTTGCGGTTACGACCCGGTCTACGCCATACCGTACATTGTATAATGCGGTAACCAGCGCTAAGTAATCAAGCGTAACATTTCACGATCTAAAATGCTAGAGCGTAGACAGCAGTAACTTAGATGAGGTATCTTTGAAAAAATAAATGAAATTATTTTAATTCTGAAAATATGTTTTATTATTCCACTACACATGTGTGTACTCGTTATGGAAAATACGTGTATAATGAAATAATTGTTGATGATAACATTGCAGCTTTCAACGTATGTTGTGAAAATGATGACTGACTTTAGTTGTAGCTCCGTAAGCGTTAACTACGTTCTGAAAGCAGGCAGCAGTGGCAAAGTACGACCAGTAGCTAACATAACATTTTGAAGCAAGACAGTTACTCGGTTATATCATAAGGTGGTGCATTATTGCAACAGTAAGTGAATAAATAATGTTTTAACGTATTTCAAAATCACTATTTTTGCCATGCTATACGTAATTTGTCATCTTAATACGTATACATAATGGTAATACTGAAACGCAAATGATTGATTATGTATTACCTCCGACGAGCACATTTGTTGATGTTTTACTTCACAAATACGTATGTCACAATTATATTTGTATATGATATCTTACATGAAATATGTGACGAGAACTTTATGACGTTTTGTGACAAATTTTCAGAGTTAATTCTGGAGTACATGCGATAGCATGTGTTTTAAAACAAAACTGTTTTGAGGGGTATGAACGTGAAATTGATATGATTTTGTTTGTACATACACTGCATGAAAATGGTCAGATTTATTAAAAGGCAAATTTTTCAAAACGGAATAACTCTCGTTTACGATTATTGGCGGTGTTGTAATTTTAGATTGCTAGATATATTACGAGGAACTATTTAAATAAAGAAGTACATCATTTATTCTATGATGCAATTACAATGTTGTGAACATAAAAATATTATAATTACCACAAATACCAGTATGCACACAGTTACTGAAAACAGCACTAAAAATGTTTATTTAAACTACCTGACAAACGTGTTAATATACACATTCTCACATTACAAATGAGACACGTCAGGTTTACCATACTTGTGTGGTTTGTATTACTTCCTCGACATCCTTTGTTTAAATGCGGTCTAGAAATGATTATTGTTCTCGATAAACGGACATACTCTTAGGGTACAACTCACACAACTGTGTATTAATGAATATGCGAACACAATTATTCTGGCGGTATTCTCTGACAACTTTGAATTGGCTGTACAATTACTTGTACTACAAACAAGCGTGTATGAAAGGTTTTCCGCCCGTGCACATATACGAAGACGATATTTACAAAAAGGAGTGCTGCCACATTGTGACAGCACACCATATACATGTTTGAAAATATAATATTATATATGTATATTGCAATATCTCAGTAATGTTCTTCACATTAATTAACACTGCATATGCAATTATACATAATTATATGTGTATATGTAAGAAATGGAACAATGTTTTTGTAGAATTAAGTATTATAGTGCACATGTAAGTATATGTTTTTTCTGTATCAATGTACATGTCTTTTATTAGTAGAATATTGATTTAGTAACACTGTTCAGACAAATCTGCTTGAATATTTAATTGTAAGCTTACAGAAGTGAGCTGAATTCCATGTATTTTGCTCACCTGAACCAAGTTACCTATTGCCATCACTTACCATCTGTTGCCCAGTGCGACAGCATTGTCGTAAACGATTACATTTCCAAAACCACTTGGACAATTTGAATCACATTTGGTCGATTTGTTCATTGGATGATTGTCCTCAAATATTGTGTCACACAGCCCCACTCAAATTCCAAAATAGCGACTAGGGCTTCTGATTGCCAGACTTTTTTTCTCAAAAAATCTATTTACCCTTTGGCTGATTTGCTATGAACATGGCACATGCTTGTACTGTACCAAAATTACATTCAACATCTGATTCGATGACACATTTTGGATATTATATCTAAGCTGCTAGACCAGTTTAAACCGAACCTGGTAAAAATGTTCCTTGGATAGCCCTATGCTGTGTCCCCAGTCTACTTTCAACTTTTGATAGAACTGGCGTAACATAATTTTAACATACTTTCAACATTTTATTACTGACTAAGCTCACT
The DNA here is from genome assembly GCA_032209605.1 of Mactromeris polynyma. Lineage (NCBI taxonomy): Eukaryota > Metazoa > Mollusca > Bivalvia > Venerida > Mactridae > Mactromeris > Mactromeris polynyma. The sequence continues at coordinate 17,146,509 of JASFXZ010000006.1, read as the reverse complement.
TGGATGATTTGACCTGGTTTCATGTACATTGTATATACTATAAAAGATGATGTTTTTGCAATTAAGCTGCATATGAAGTAAACAGTTCAGTAATAATATTTAACTACAATGTATAATTATATAAATGTTGTTATTGATTGTACATATGTGTTCATCATGTTGTATTTATTATGTCTCCCCCATGTTTGTCTGTCCAGTTTGCCTTGTTCTCCCTTTATCTCCAAAACCCAGTGTTAGATTTTCATCAACTTGCTGGGAAGTATCAGTATGAAGTCTAGTAGTTCAAATTGTAATTTGGGGTCATAATGTTAAAGGTCAAGGTCACAGGTGTCTGAAACTTGAAAACCTTGTCTGCTGTTCATCTCTAAAAAAAAACTGTTAGACTTTCATCAAAGTTGTGCTTTGAAAATTAATTGGAAAATACCCCACCACAATCAGATAACTCATAACCTATGGCAAGCTAGTGTTATCATAACTTTATGCCTGGGTATACTGATTTTACTCTAATTTAGTGGGGATAGAATTCGATATGTCATTTCATAATTATATATTCACAAACGTTACATAAAGGGTCTAATATCTTTGTATTTCATTTATTTACAATCGTGACAAACATTTGACTTGTTTTACAGTCTTAAGGTTCTACCATTATTACTGACCATTTTTCTTTATTTTGGATTGAAAATCTAGCATTTCTAGAACAAGTCGGATTGAAGATCTCGTGGAAAAAATGTTTACTCTTTTTTTCAATACATTTTTATTCTTTTTCACATTTCTGTCTTATGTTTTTGTTTTATTCCATATTCCATGCAAACCTTCTTACCTATTTACACAAACTTTGATATTATAAAACTGTTTAGTTACAAAACAGAAACTTATATGCAACGAGTTGCCAGCTTGGCTACAGAGACAAGTGGTACCGTCCCACATCCCATTTGTTTGCTTTGATTGTATTGAGTAATCGTTTTTGCTTTTTGGTCAGTATTGCATTATTTCTTTTTACTGTTAATATGTATGTGATATATGTAAATACGTTTATATTTCTCTTTGCTATGTTCTTTTTGTTTACTTCACTAGTCATTATATGCTATGTCTACAAAACCAGTCTGTGTACACCTCCTATCACTTTTGTAGATTCAGGTATCATTTATAGTTTTCATTTACATATACAATTATACCATTATCCAGTCATCCACAAAGTTTATACTCATTATACATTCACACTGCTTGATAACTTATCCAGTGTGTGATGCTAGCATGCGGTTGTTACATACTGAAGTGATCTCATATTTTGACAAGGTGCTATATCATTTAGTAATTAATGTTTTTGTATTGAGTAATTGTGTTGCATTTTGGTCAGTTTTGCATAATTCTTTCCACTGTAAATATGTTTGAGATATAAGTAAATACGGTTTTATTTCTCTTTGCTATATGTTCTCTGCCTTATCATAAATGTCATTCATATACTACGGCCTGCTTATCCTTCCACTTGTTCATTCGGGTAGCATTTTATAGTTCTCTCAGGTGTCACTTTTTAGCTATCATTTACATTAAATTACACTATTTTTCTAACTTTCAAAATGTCTAAACTCATTTTACGTTCACACATTGCTTGATTAATTCAGTGTGTGATACTGGATGTCTGTTTGTCCACTGTGACTCACATGTTGACATGATATGCAATATCATTTAGTGATTTTTTTTTTAATTTTTAGTAAATACTAATTTTGTAAATTTGTCGGCATTTCATTATTTATTTCTACCGCAATAATGATTGTGATTTATGTTAATATGTTTCAATCAATGTTTGCATTTTGAGATGCATAATATAGTCTTAATTTACATGCATGATGTTCATTATCATGAAAGTTTTCCACACTATCAATTTATATTTATATTTAACTGTCCATACAAAAATTAGTATGTTCCTTAATAAATTCCTCATAAACTACTACTAAAACTACAAATGTACTTTAAGTTTATATACATTAATATATAGTTACACATTAAAGCATAATAAATACATAATGTTAGTTCAAATTAGCAGTTGTTCTATTTCATTTCGTTCACGCCGTGCACACACCTTTGCTGCCTCAGACAGCAATGTTTTACTTGTTATCATATTGCACTTGACATAGCAATGAAAATTGTGTGTTTTACTCTCACGCATTGTGACAACCAGTGGATCAAAGGGAGAGTACTGATGTCAAAATAGTCGGTCATTATACAATAGTTAATTCCCCTGTCATAATAATGTTATGGCTCCCGACTTTAATTGTAACTAGACAACATAGATAATAGAGTAGAGATTTGATATAACAGTTTAATTTTGTCCAACATTTGTATGATTAAATATAATGTATGTTTACGTGATTACTATAATGTGTCGTTTTCTGTATGCTTTACATTATACTTACGTGTATGCCGACATACATTTCGCTTGCATTAAAGCACGCATCTATGCACCTATGCACGCGCACCACACGCAGTTATGCACGCACTCACGCGTGAGCGCACTAACACATGTACTCAAGTAATTGTCTATGCTATAGGCTAAATAACGAAACACTGTTATTTGATTTGCAGGTGGGTAATAACCACAAACATAACACAATGAAGGTCAACTGTACACAATAAACATTTAATGAGTTACGCATGTCCTGGAAGTACTAGACCTTCATATGCTGTAAAACAACAGTACGTTTATCACAAATTCTTACCGTTACTTAGGCAAAACATTTAGACACTCATGTCTGCTAAAAAACTACGTTTTTACACAAAAGCTCGACTTTTAATACATTTTATCTGATTAGAAATTAGACCAAGGACGATACACTGAATAAGTAGGCATAATAACACAAATTCGTTTATTTTTGCGACACGTGTATTGGGAATTACTCATAGGACAGTGATTTTTATTTATTTATTCATTGCATTTTACGCACGCAATGCAAATGCGTTATTGTTCACCATAATCTCATCCTAAAGTACATGACATAGAAATATGGTCGTAATTGAAATGTAAAAGTATTCTTAATAATGGCAGAGTCCATACGTATCTACATGTAGTTCAAAAAGCGTATTTCATTTTGTTTTTCTAATCATTAACAGCTGTAAATTTGCAGCCACAAATTAGAAATGAAATCGACATGAAATATGGTCGTAATATAAAGTGTAAAAGTATTCGAAGTAATGACGTACCTACTTCAAAAAACGTAATTAATTTTGTAGGTCTAATTTACAGCTGTTAATTTGCAACAGACAACTTATATATTAACCTTTTAAACAAAAGTATTTACACGCTCTTATCATGAATGGATATTTGTTTAAATGCTTAACATATGAATTTTAGTTTGCGTTTCTATGCAAGACGATTATAGTTTGTATACACGTGTATTGTGATTAAATATCTAAATTACCAAATTTGCCTTTGATGTTAATTGAATGGAAAAACTCGACAATATATTAGACGTAATGGAAGACAAGTGTGACAGAAATATCTTCTAAATTGTACAAACAGCTTATATGTCGCCATAGCGTCAGATTGCAGACTTATAAATAGCTTCAATGATCAGAGGTTAATTGTAATGGATTAATTTGTCAACTTTATTATACGCAGTGAAAAAGCTGCTTCGTCATCGAAATGTTATGTTTCAGAGAGTCTGCGATAACTATTTTGGTAAACTGCGTTTCGGTAATGAGGAAACTTTCATTTCACAACAACTATCATCATTAATCGAACCGCATCATGTTTGTATTGAGCTCGAGTTTTATCTTTTATTATTAAATGTGTGGTTTGTTTGTGTTTGTAAATTATGACTAAATTCTGCATATATGACACTCTTCAGTTTAATGGCTATAATATATCTAGTAATAAACTTATCATTTAACCTTTACAATCATTGCAGTACATGTCTATCTTAATTTCATATGCCGCTCGTCATGTTCTTCAGATGTGTATAGATTTCTTTCATTGTTCCATCTTTTTAAGACCGTGTTTCTGTCGGAAACTTAACATATTTCTATAACACTGGACAGGCTGATACGCGAAATTGTGCAAATATATTGAGATCAAATACCTTCCTACTAACATGGAATACAGAAATTGCCTGTAAATATAAGTAAGTCAAGTCCCTATCTTTCTTTGACAAGTATGAAAGTAGGTTGAGTATCTTGTTTTTGCGTACTTCAGTCTTATTTGAACAGGTGCAAAACTATTGAAAGCCGCAGTTCACATTTCCGAAGTTAGCTATATAATCTATACCGAACTTAGTTAACTTCGGAATTTAAAAAATAGCCGAAGATATCTAACATAATTGTCAAATTTATCTAACTTCGGGCCCGAAATATAAGTTCGGAATTTCAAAGCCGAACTTATTTAACTTCGGGCCCGAACTTTGGTAGTAACGCCGTACTTCACATTTCCGAAGTTAGCGCTTCTATCATAAATAACTTCGGTTAACGCCATAGTTCACACTTTTCCGAAGTTGTGTTTCTACCTTAAATGTCTAACTCGGCCTTTATAAAGCCGAAGTTATCAACCAATGTGTGTCATTGCTCCGACCGGCTTTTTGCTACGGCCGAAGTTAACGTCGTTTATACTGAACAGCTATCCGCAGATCTCTTAAGCAGTAGTTTGTATAATTTCGGAGTTGGGCTATATTTAGATCGCCAAAGTTATGTGCTTTATTTTTAGTCAGCTTCCGGAGTTATTTTCATCCAATCGAATGACTTTCCGTAGTTAGTGTTAGCCAATGAAAAAACCCAGCTGATTTGCATTTGTTTTGACCGTATCGAAACGTTAAAGAAGCAAAATAAACAATTATAATGAAAGTAACTGTAGGAATTATTATTTTTCATTGTTTGTTTACTTTGTGATATTAAACGCTAATGATTGATACTCAGTAGACTCAGACTTCCCGAATGCGAGTCCGTTTGGGCTAAATCAGCCTGTCACCCGATCCCTGAATTATCCTCGTCGCCATCATCATCATGGTAAATCTATTGCAAATGAGTAATCCATTGCGCCACGGATGTTCGTGATTGGTCTATTCCTGCTTGGGTTCAAATCCCATTCTCATCGATATTAGGGTAACTCACAGAGGAATAAACAATATGCCCTACCTGGAATTGAACCCAGTACCTCTCGCGTGTACATCTGACTCTCAACCACGTTGAGGTGAGGTTGATTAAAATGGCCTAAATCACCACAACATGAAATTGAAGCTGAAAAATCATCACCACTATTTCAAGCTGCCGAATAGTACTACGAACTAACTTCGTATTAGATCTAGAAAACTAAATGTTTTTGAACATGTTTCACTTTGTTTCTTTCACAAAAAAGTGTCCCTCCTATTTAAAGGGCAAGCCATTTCCCTCTTATGAAACACCTACTTTCTGACCACATTCACTTCCCGATTCCTATCCTTTAATGCCAGGCACCAGGCAGGTAGGCGCACAGTAACCATCATTTAACTAGCTGGCGGCTCACCAACTGTCCATATCAGAATGGACCCCTGAAGGGATTCGAACCTTCGACCTCCCGCTCCAAAGGTGGATGCCTTAACCACTTGCCCATGGGAGACGGTTTACTTGCATGCGCTTTATTGCTTAAATCACAGGGATCGGGAGTCAATAATGTCAGACACAATAATTTCATACGGGTCGAAATGATTGAGTCCGGGTCTCAAATCTGAAAGATATGTGACTGAAACTGATCAAACTGTAAGGGTTAATGATTATTTGTAGTGATGTTGTGTGAGGGCAAGACAGTCGTCTGTTATCAGGCTGGTGGCTGGTTTCAATACCATGTCTGGCCTGTGTCCAATATAAACATGTATATCATCATGTCACGTCCGGTCGACGCATAACAACGTTTAAATATCGGCGTCAAAAAACTATATTATAATTTTTAATTATCATATACAACGTCAGAATTTCATGAAAACTGAGTAATTTTGTAGAACATTTTAATGCGCGTATTTTGATACACATACACGGAAACGCAAGATGACAGTACAGAAGTTGTTTCAGACACAAGGAATTATGACTTAAATCCACCAAAAGCTCTCAACAAGAAGTTACAAGCAACCGACAGAGAAAATGTGGAAATTATCGAGACTGGAGGAGGTTTGAAAGTTCTACTGAATACTGCAACTTATGAACACTAACGCATTGTTTCTGATCAATTCTATAGTGAAATCCGAGGACGACGAAAATGTAAAAAGATAGACATACATGATCAACAAGGACGACTAGTGGAAACGCAGTATAAATTAACATCTGGTAAGACAGCTCAATACACATTGAATTTGTACCATACCACATCATCTTGTCTGGCTAACGGTAAACGAATTGACATTTTTAGAGACACAGATTTTCTAGAAATAATGTATAAAATAGAAACATTTATTGATGAACGTGGTACTGATATTTCTGAGGAAAATCTGAAAATTCGTGAATGTTTAAAATCAAGTGTAGAAAAGATTGGCAATAGCAAAATTAGTAACAGGGTTACAGCAGTATGCAAATTGAACAAGACAAATATAAATCAGAATTGTGCTGGTCAAGCCACAGATGTTGAGCTCATTGATGTTGATAGGCCTACTGAATATAATGTGCGTAATGTTGTTAATAAACATATGTATAGAGATAAAATTCAGTCTAATGAAATAGCGTGTCAGACGGATTTATCTGACAATGAAACTCTTAATCTATTGTCAAAACTGAACAGTTCAGTTGATAGTGTTCTGTCAAAATTGAACAATTTCATTGAGGAATCAAACAGACAATATGGACAATTAAAGGACGAGGTGACCAGCATTAAAAAACAATTATCTCTTGGAAATACAAATATCACAGAAACCGTTTCTCATATGTCTACAGCAAATGAGTGTACGAAAATCGAAGCACAACGGGTATTTGATGTGATCCAACGTCGCTTACAATCAATCCAAGACTCCATAAAACACATACAAACGGAAAATGTTTCCATGGTGGAAAATTACAGCACACCATCAAGCGTAGATACTCTATTGAAAGAAAGTGTCCACTACCCAGATAACCAGGAACAAACGCCTGTGAAACAAAATATTGAATCGGGCAGAAGATTACACATTAACAAATCATCTTCACAACAAATGAAACCTACACCGAAGGATAGAACTCTAATAATTGGAGATTCAATTTTACGCGGTATACAAAAACGGGGATTGAACAGAACAGTTACTATTTCAACTTTGCCTGGAAAACGGATTATGGATGTTTGTCAGAAGTTACAATCAATGGATCTGGATAGTTATAAGAACATCATACTATATATAGGTGGAAATGATGTGGCTAGAACATATAATATGGATTATTTATACGATCAACTCAAAAGGACAGTGATTGAACTGACCGGAAGAGACTGTGATGTGTTCATTTGCACTGTGACACCAAGAATAGACGCGGATGTAGTCCCTATCAACAATGCATTTAAACAGCTTTGCGCTGAGACATGCGCTTCTCAGATTGACATTTACAGCTGGTATACATACGGCAACGGGAACATAACAAACCATTTTTACCATGGGGATGGTATTCACCTAAATAATCAAGGATCGAGAAACCTAGTGTTTGCAATACATAAGACAGTAAATATAGTTCCAAGTCGCACACCCAGGCCAGCAGATCGAATGTGCAACGACAGGTACAACCATCATGGAAATCATCTCTCTCCTACAACCAGTAATATACACATTCATTTGATCATACCAGAAATGCATACTTCAAACCATCGTATAGTATGTGGTGTTCTATTTGCAACAACGTATCTCATTCAACCAGAGACTGTACATATGGCTGGTAGGGAAACGCTGACAACCACCCTCAGAGTAACACAGTTAATAATTTTACTTGTCGTAATTATATCTCTGATAATATTTGCAGTGACTGTAATATCTTAACGAGTTATTGTAATTGTGAATCATTGCTTTATTCGGATGGTAAATTATTACATTCACATTATAATACTACTAATAATGATTCATTAGATGACCAAACTTATTTGCCCTATAATAAAAATAATAATTATAATAATGACGCGATATCTTTATTGCAAAATGCAAATTTATGTGAGCATTCTTTGCACACATCTAAAACATCAAATTTAAAATCAGATGAAAAAGTATCGATTTCACATCCAGTCATTGATTATACAAATAGTGATTTATCTTTCTTGTATGAGAAAAAGGGATTGCATATTGCTAGTCTTAATATTAGGCATTTATTACCTAAACTAGATGAAATCAAGTATCATTTATCCTTGAAAAACTCCACCGATATTTTAGGCCTTTGTGAAACTTTCCTAACAGTAAATGTTGAAAATCCTGCATTAAAGATAAACGAATTTACCATCGAGAGAAAAGACAGGAAAATTAAAAAAGGTGGGGGGTTAGTTTTTTATATTGCAAACAAACATTCGTATACACGTAGAGTTGATTTTGAATGTTAAGATATTGAATCAATATGTCTACAGTTGAAATTGTCCAACATTAATCCGATCCTATTAAAATTTGTCTATAGACCACCAGATTCGAATCAGACATGGATTGATAAATTTGAGCATTTACTTGATAGAATAGATGCCACGGGCTATGAATATTACATCGTTGGAGATGTAAATATCAATTATATACCGAACAATACTAACACTGTCAACAAAGATTATAGTAACAATAAATGGGACGATTTGATTTTAAAGTTGGGACTAACGCAAATGGTTAAATCTCCGACGCGCGTAAGTAAATTTAGTTCTACAATCATAGACCATATTTATTCAAACCTTCCTGAAAATATTTCAGAAATGAAAGTACCATTTTACAGCATAAGTGATCATTTTCCTGTTTGTTTCACGCGCACATTGCCAAACAAATATTGTGTTAAACATTGCCATAAATCAATGAAATATAGATGTTTCAAAAAATTTAATGAATCTTTATTTCAAAACGATGTATTTCATGCTGGGCTAGATAATATTGAAAATTTCAGTGATCCTAACAACTCACTGCAATTATTTTATGATACTATAAATACTGTTTTAAATAAACATGCGCCGATCAAAGAAAAACGAATAAAGGCCAACCACAACCAGAATGGTTAACTGAAGAAATAAAATTACAAATTTTTAAACGTAACAAATTACATAGAGAATGAGCATTTGATGAATTCAAAACGCAGAGAAATAGAGTAACATCTTTGATCAGGAAAAGTAAAATAAATTTCTAAAATGATGCTATCAAAAAATAAAAATCTACTCGTTATTTATGGAAGAATATAAAAGACATATCTGCAAACGGTTGTTCTGACAATACTATTTTGATCCCATCTAAACTCTTAGTGGGTAATGGGACTGTAGAAGGACAATCTTCTATATTAAATGCCTTAAATGAACATTTCATTAATATCTCAACATTGATTACAAAATCAGCGCTTGTTCCTGAAAACTTTTCTAAACTAAAACAAACGCTTGACAATAAACTAAAACAATCTTTCTTTGATATTGAATATATATCTGCGTACGAAGTAAAGAAGATTATTGATACATTAAACCCTAATCAATCAACAGGTATAGACGGCATTGGCCCAAGAATACTAAAACATTGTAGTGATTGTATTACACCGGCAATTACACATATTATTAACAAAAGTATCGAAACAGGGGTTTTTCCGGATGCTTTAAAAAAAGCTTATGTTCTCCCGATATTCAAAAATGGAGATAGAGAGGATCCTAATAATTACCGTCCTATATCTATTTTGCCAACCATTTCAAAAATATTTGAAAGACACATTGCGATTCAACTTCAATCTTTTTTCAAACTAACATATGTTCTTCACAAAACTCAGTCCGGATTTCGTCAAAATCATTCTTGTCACACAGCACTCATTTACTTGATAGATACGTGGTTAAATGATATCGATTCAGGAAAATATGTAGGGTCAGTATTTTTGGATTTGAGAAAGGCATTTGACCTAGTTGACCATAACATTCTTTTGTATAAACTAAAACTGTATCACTTCTCGCCACGCACCGTTACTCTATTTAAGTATTACTTATCAAATAGAACACAGGCTATCAAGCATGCGAATATAACATCTGAAACAATGGAGATACGGTCTGGAGTTCCCCAAGGCTCAATCCTCGGCCCTCTATTATTTCTTCTTTATCTAAATGATATTGCATATGAAATACCAACTGCCAATATCCACCTTTATGCTGACGATTCCATCCTGTATACACCCGGCACTGATATCAAAACTATACAGACCACTCTTCAAACACATATAAATGCAATCATTTCTTGGTGCCAAAGAAATAACATGTCTATACATCCTAATAAATATACATGTATGATTCTATCGTCGAATAACCGTCTAAAAAACCTTGATATTGAACTAACGCTGTATATAAATAAAACTAAATTGCAAAATGTAAATGTTCAAAAGGTACTTGGTATTAACATTGATAACACCTTATCATGGAATACCCATCTTACAAAAATATGTACTCATATCAATTCAAAAATTGCACTTTTAAAAAGAATTACGCCGTATCTATCATTTGAAATGAAAATATTATTTTATAATGCATATATTCTTTCTATAATGGACTACTGTTGTACCGTTTGGGGTACTGGACAAAAATGTTATAAATCTTTAGGTAAATTACAAGCGCGTGTAGCTAGATTAATACTACAGGAGTTTGCCAACTTTGATGACTCAAAATTACTAAATAAACTAAATTGGATATCGTTTGAAAATAGATGTTTTTATCATTCTTCAGTCCTTGTCTACAAAGCTTACTGCAATGAGAGTCCCCAGTATATTCGATCATTATTAAATTTTTCATCCAATAGTATATACAGTTTAAGATCAGTGGAAAACAATGACTTAGTCACGCCAACTTTCAAAACAAAATACATGAAAAATTCTTTTACAAATGTAAGTGCTGTTAATTGGAACAAAATTCCCAACAGTATTAAATCAGTCTCGTCAGTAAATACTTTCAAAAGAGCATTAAAATCATTTTTATTGTAAAATGGTCTACATTCTATTATGTTTGTTATGAAAGTTATTATTAGCAATTACTATTATACTGATATATATGTACTATTTACAATATCGGATGAGTGATTGTCTTGAATGAACGAATGTGTTTTATATAATTATTGTGTTTCAATTTATGTTGTTTTCTGTTAGAAGGCCATGTTTTATTTAAGAATTGTACAATTATACAGTTTTTGTATACCTCTTTACATGTCACCTTCTGTAAATAAAGATATTATTATTATTATTATTAGTATATGTAGTGGTGTGGGGTTAGACAGCCGCCCTGTTAGCTCAGTTGGTAGAGCGCCGTACTAGTGTTTAGGGGGTCGTGAGTTCGAGCCCCACATCGGGCACACTTTTTCGCCTTGATTAACTACAATGTACTTAGCGGTGTTTGACGGCCGACAGTGGCTGAGCCTCAAATGAGGGAATGGGGAGGAGTGTAGTGATGTGGGGTTAAACGGTCGCCTGATTAGCTCAGTCGGTAGAGCGCCGTACTAGTGTTTAGGGGGTCATGGGTTCGAGCCGCACATTGTTGCAAAGCAAGCATGGTTGCAGAATAAGGTATGCATACCTTAAGTATGCATATAAATGCATAATTATGTGCGTTTTAGCAATTATCTACAAGAAAACTATTATTTAAATTTCAATCCTGGTAATCTTGCATATGCATGGCTTAAATACTTTCATTAATATAATTCCATTTGCATTGTTTATTTTACTTGATGAGCTGATTAATGTAACTAAACTATTTATGAATTTATAGTTGTAGTTATCTGCAAAGATGATTGATCCCTCATTGGGCATGAGTTTGGAGGATGAAATTGAACAGTCTATGGTACTTCAAGTTTAAATATCTTTTTTTATCTGAGGTATACTGGCGTCCTCCATGACACTTGACTTCTTGTATAGCATGTTCTTTAGAGTTTTCATAAACTGTGATGAATATATTTGACCATTGAGTGATTTTTGTATTTGGTTATTGTCACATGCTTTAAATCACCTGCACTTTACCATTGCAGGTTCAAATCCCATCCTGGATATAATTCATGATTATAAATAGCATTTATAAAAAATACAGCTGAATGTAGAATGTTGGTGGTTCTACACATGTGCCTGTCTGAAACCTTCTTCAACCATAATAGCTGGAATAGTCTCTATATGAACCCGACTGTTTTATGTGACTTAAAGCCCAATCACAACAAACATTGAAAGAAAAAATCAATATGATACTTGGACAAAGCCTTTGATTTATTTGCTGTCTATCCTCTTTTGGTAAATAAACACTGTTCACTTGTTTCAAAATGGTGTGCTTACTTCAATAATGCTTTATGCTGTAAGTGGTTTTAGAAAGTACCTCATCTTATTTGAATTGTTATTGATAATTTGTTAACAGGTAGAGGTAAGCAATGGAGTCACTGGTGCTGAGCTGCTGAGGAGAATAGCATATGTAAAACATTACATGAAGATACCGAGGTACAGAAAAATAGCCTACACATATTAAAATGCCCATTTTAAGTAAGACATGAAATTGAAAATGTCAGTAACACTAAAACTTTTATTAGGAATTTTGCATTTTTAACTTATTTATGTAGAATAAGTACTTCAAATAGATTTACTATGTAAATATTGTTTTTGTTAATATCTTTGTGTGTTTTAGTGTCATGCGTTTGAGATTCTGTATGAAATTTGAAAGTTAAAGTGAATATTTGATATACAATTGGTGACCTTTGAGAATGCGTTACCTAATACCCCAGTCACAATTAGCGTGCGATGGGTTTGCGAGTAGTTTGCGACGGACTTCTAGGCATTTTCTGCCGGGGCCCCACCGGACTCATTGCGGCTGCCGGGTCATGTTTAGGAATCGGGCGGGCATCGAGTTACTTTTAACTCGGACTTAAAACATGGTGCGGCGTTTCGCATCGCAAACTGATCGCCAATAAATCGGTCGATGCCTTGCCGATGTCCGGCAGGGCATCGCATACATCATGCGGGTGCCGGGCCAAAATTTGGACAACCAAGACAATCCATATATCGGTCAGACGCCGATCAGACGCCGGCCGGGTTGCGCCTAGCGTCGCCGCCCGGCCGGAAATAAGCCAGACATCGGCCGGGGCCCGGACGGCGACTGGCCGACAAACCACTGGGACTCGCAGGTATTTATGGCGGCTCATCGCATCATCCATCATATTATCCACTGTGGAGGTATCAACGGCATATGTGAAGAACTCCTAGAGAAAGGTCGAAGTGAATGAAGAAGGTCAGAGGAGCGCTTTTATATATACCTCACCCCCAAAATTGACAAACGGTCGCCGGATCGCGGCAGTTCATCGCTGGCCACTCGACAGGCACACTACATATGCCCGCCCGGCCGCCGTTTGGCATGTAAGAAGGCCGATAAACGGGCCAAGAATTCGACACCATTTTCTGGAAGGTCGGCCGGCGACCCCCCGGTTCCCGTCATGGCAGCGTGCAGGGCACTTTTAAATGTGACTGTGACCGCCCTATCGCGCGACTTTTCGTCGACCTTTACACGCCGACCGATGCCTGGAAATCGCACACGCCGCCCGGCCACAGCTTTAATTGTGACTTAGGTATTAGTCATATGTTTAAAAGTAAGAATGACTTTGATATTATCCTGGCATATTTGTACATCTTGTTGATATAGGCAACTAAGCATAATCTTAATGAAAGCTATAGACCTGGATGGTGTGGAGAGAAGGAAGAACAACAGACTTAGGAGGTGACAGTGTATATCAAAGGTAATGTAATAAGGATTGTGATCTTGATTTTGTCAAGTGCATGTGCATTTTAAGCTTGCAGATATAATGGCAGATTGATATTATTTGTTTTACATAATTTTGTCATACATGTATTCATACACTGAGAGTGTGGTTAAAGGTTCTTACCAATACTGGGAAAAAACAAAAGTCAGGAAATCTGTCAGTTAATACATATTTGTATTCACAGCAATTTTGGTAAAGATCAGATAAAAACACCACAGCCCGCATGTGAATCCATTATACATCCCGTCTTTGATGGGCGTATAAAAATGTATCGATCCATATTGCGATCCAGTAAATGATTGTTTGCTTACAATGCTCACTATGTTTTTAATTATGATACATAAAGTTTAGTTAAGTAGAACATGTAGCAAATCTACTAGTGAAAATTTAATTCTGGTGTTCACGAGATGCAAATATTTTTATCTTTCACCAAGACACAAATTCACTATTGTTTGTTGAAATTATCAGAATATAATTCATGGTTATATCACACTAAACCAACCAACAGAAATCTTGAAATAATATATATTTTGTTTAAGGTATTAAGGTTATTTAAGTTTTCCTTTATAGCTTTCATTGCAAAACAGTATTCCAGGAATTCCGATCATTCTTCATTGAGAAGGTAACCTGTATTAATATTTTGGATGGTACATTTTGTTTCTAGAATCAAATCATATGAAATATCCGAAAAGCAGACATTTTAGAAGAGTTTTGATAAACATATTTGGTACTAGAAGAGACATTTTGTGTAACACATACGTTAGATTGTTAATATTGAGTTATTTTTATTTGTTATTAGACAAACATGATCAGATGTCATATGGTACATATTTGATGCATTAATTGTTTCATGTTATGAACTGTGAATTAAATTGAACAGATTAAAATGTGAACTGATATCGAATTTGTATGTGTTTTCAGATGTACATGATTACAAACACAGCATTACTGCTGCAGAAATGGACATGTTACATGACCAATATGCAAATATTTATTAGAACTTGATGATGATTTAAAGACAATATAGTAAACATATATTGAATGAACAACTAAATGGACATAAATTTGTTTGAGGAAGCAAAAACAGTATATAATCAATTAACGTTTTTTTTTCTGGAAAACTTATAGGCATACACTGATTTATTGAGATGTCAGTTTGTTATCTCTAACTTTTTAGATTCTTGTTTACTTATGCAGACATATTGTCATTATGTTTGTTGTATATAATAATGTATTATTCAGTATTAACAAAATTATCTGCAAGTAAAGTAACATTGAGGGCATTATCATGCTGCAGAAAATACAGGTTGTTGTTATATTTCACAAGACTGTTATCTTTTCAAGAACCAATGACATTAAATGTTGTTGTAACCTATCCCAGAGTCTTTAATTTTAGTTAAGAATATTTATGAGGAGGAACGTTATGTAATCAACCGAGTGAGTTCAGGAAGTTGATTCACTCACAGAAGTGACCAAAGTGTTACTTCATTTACTTATTGGATTATCATAATTCTTCAGAATTCGGCTTATATATAGGGACATATAGATTTAATCTTGTCCGTCCGTCCGTCCCATACATTCAGGACCGAAAATGTCTTGTCGCACACTGCTCTTTGACCTTGAGTCACCTAAGTTCACACACATGCATATTGGGATGAAGTGTTGTGCACCAGCATTTTAGTTTTTATATCAGAGCAGTAACACCAGACTTATGACCCTTGACTTATCAATTTGACAAGGTTTGGTTTCTATCATCACTTGGCCAGAGTGAAGTTAAAGAAATCTGCTTTGCGACAAAGGTGCAAAGTGGGGGAATCTGTGACCTATGAACACAGTTATAGTTGCTTCGTTCTACCTCAGTCACTTGTGTTATTTGAGTTTGTTTTTAACATATAATATTCTCATAAGTTATCACTGGATGACCTTCATTGTTATTTTGCATGATATTGAATATTTATCCTAGAAACTTAGGTCTGGCTGGTTGTGCATTACTATTATATTTCATCCATGGTTCTTCATATTTTGTTGTTGCCTAATGGATATGTTAAGGTTTATCCAAAATAAAGTCACAGAAAGCCGAAAGGACATGTCTGTGTTTTGCGTTTGCTGTATTTTCGCTGTATTTTATCTGCAAGCCATGAATAAGTCCGATTTTCTGATTTTCTTTGATATTTTGGCCAAAATAATAAGGGGTACAATATCATGCAAATACATCCAGGTTACAAAGTTTCCTGCAAATAATTATAATAGAAGAGTAAATATTGAATGGCAATTAATATTCCATTGTACTACCCCATATCCAATGCAATCCTTTGGTCTTAATGCCTCAGTCACACCGGATCGTACGTTTTCTGGATTGTGCGATTGATGGCAATTTGACCCAGGTACGACCAATCGGCAATGATTGCTACGATCTCCATTTGCGATCGCATACTACGATTGCTATTATGATTGATGGTAGGTCATCGTACGATCGGTAGTGTGCATGGTTGTGCGATCACCAACGATTAGAGAAGATAAATCGCAAGATCAATTTGAGATAATCGTGCAACTAGTGGTGACGATCAGAGACCTATCGTACGATCAATTGTAGCGACCTGCGACTACTCGCACGATCAATCGCAAGCAGAGGTCGCACTATATGTCATGCACAAGTTTATTATAAATATTTAACACTTCTTCAAACATGAACCAAATCCAGCTGAGATTTATCAAAATGTATTACCAATGAAGTCAACAAATTATGCCTTCAAAAATAAATAAACTTAAAAATGTAACAATAATGCTGATAATGTATACGATATTCATAAGCAACTTGCTACAAGCCAAACTTTCTAATGATGCTGATATCAAACACAATCATGCATGACAAATACACTTCTGATTAACAAGAAATCTTATGTTTCATGTTTTGAAATGAGAAGGCTACATATTACGTATTTCAACAAATTTAATTTTCAAACTTACAACTTCTGAAAAGTTATACCTATGAAAATCCTTTTTTAAATAAGTTTAAGCAGGTTTTTTATCGAACTACTGAGTACTGACTGTCAAAATTTTAAGAAACAATATGCAACTAAAGTCATCAAAAATTAAGTGACATTTTGGGATTTATTGAAATGTTCCAAAGTGAAACTATACCACATCCTGAAATAAAGATTTTCATTATGTCTATGAATGAATAGAGGATTGCAGAATGTACAGGAGTTATATGTAAGAGTATCTGACAATGTCCCATATTGATACTGTTGTCAAATAAATTGGAATTTGAAAATCCGTTTTGACTAAAATTGCTTCTTTGTACAATGACTCCAAAATGCCAATCAATCTTGGTTGAAAAGGAATGAAAACCATTTAGAACGGGTAGATAAGACCAATGAATAACTTCATGCTTTGTCATTTCCAGAAAAACCATGATTCACATATTATTATACTGCACTGTATCATGTGATTGATATATTTATGGACAGTGTGAACAACTGAAGCCTGTATCTTTACCATGACTTTCTTCTGCATAACGCAACTTTACAATACAACTACTTAGGTCACCTGACTTTCATAAATATCATTGAGAAACAGCGTAAAGCCTAAATCAAATCTATTTAAAACATACTTCACAAACATAAAGCAAGCAGTGCAAGTTGGTGATACTCGGTCTACAATGTTGGATATACCTCATGTGTCTATCCTAGAAACACTGTTGTTAATATCTACATGACATACCTGATAGCTTATATAAGTAATAACACTAACATCGATTAGTCTGCAACAATTGTACTCAATACGAATTCACATTTAAAAGTAACATTGCCAAAAGATGCAATATAAATTAGATGTCCAATATTAATACTAACAATATTCCGCCAATTACCACCCGACTTCATCATAGTTTGTAAGCATGTCATCAATACTGTATTCCTGAAATACAACACAAAGATTATTATTTTGATATGTTTTTTTCTATTTCCTCGGACAATGTTTATAAGAAGAGCAATCTACAGGGAGTTAAGAAAAGTTCATTCACAAAGTTTAATTTTTAATATTTTTCTATGTAATCTTTCCGTCTATGCCGCTATGGACCAATAGTTTATTTCAGTGTGAGAGTTCTAATTAAAACGGATCTTCTTGAAGAAGTATCTTTCATAATGGAAAGTGTACAAGTAGCATTTTTCTTATTTCATCTGAATTAAAAATTCAAACACAAACCTTTTTAACACCATGTAGATTATAAAACATTTTGCTCACAGAAGTTGCCCAGAAGGTATTATGGATCAATCTAAATATTTCACAAAGATATTTGTATATTACTGTGTTAATTAATAAAGCACTATTATTTCATATAATATGTACTTTTTCACTGAATGACATAAAAAAACAATGTAAGAAATTTGAGTTTTGTTTAGACAATACATTTATATTCTGTAAAATTTCAAGGATTGTCTCAAATTGTTGTATTTTATGCTTTTCGAAGAATCATTTCAAAGAAAAATCCTGTCATTTTCAAGGACTTTTCCAGGACTAAGGTCTAATTCAAGGACGTTTCAAGGTCTGTACAGACCCAAAGTATCTTTCAAGCAGTTAGTACTATCAACCAACAACGCTAGAGGTATTTGGGGTTAAACATAATTTTGTTATATGCGTTTTACTAGTGAACAATTTAAGAATAAATAATAATAACAAATACATAGAGGATATTTGTTGATTTCGATGGAAGATCGAATTTTATTTCACGAGTGGTCAAAAGAAATATATATTTTCACGAGTGGCGTATGTAGTAACAGACGAGTTTTGCACAGGAATATCAGTCACTGTAATAGTCAGAGATTACACAACTCTCTTGAATGGTCTGACGAGAGGAGTTTCTTCGCGTGGCTACGTAGTACGCTTCATCAGATTGCAACAGTTTTTGTGCATTCGAATTGTTGACCATTTGGGAGAGTCCCATTAATATAGATTCCGTGCGGTAGAAGTTGAAATTGACGTTTCCATTAAAATAGCTGTTCCATGTTAACTATATATTGTTGCAGGCGAAAAATAAAGTACCGGCGTCTGCGTTTTCGACGGTACAGGCACTAAAATCAAAATACCCGCATGGCTTCGTGTCTGTCTCTTTAGCCGAAGTCTGTCAATTAGAGATTTCAGTAAATCTAAAAGCTCATAATTATACCAACATAAATTTAGCATGGCAAGGATGATGGGAATAATTACTGTTTTAGTACAATTAAGATCTCAGATAGTATAGATATAACATATTTACTAATAATCTGTTATACATACGTACACTATTTGGTGAGACAGCCTACTGAACTGTGAGCAATGAATTTACCACATATTTAAAAGTTCGTTTTTGTAGTCAAATTGAAAAAGTGAAAGTAAAACGGTGATGACGTCAGATTCCGACTGTGAAGTCTTATTATAATAAAACAGGAGTCATTCTTCTACAGTTGTCCCATATGGTTCTGAATTAGACTTAAGACATTGACACAACCCAAGTCTGGAACTAAGTCTCAAAATGTTTGTGTAACGTCCCGGTCCCGGACGAAGGCAACACATGGAACTTTGAGTAATTGATTGTCATAATGCAAACAAATGGGCAATTGCCACTTGTAGCTATCTGAAGGTTTATATGTCATACACGTGTAAATCAACATTCGTTAAATACGATGAAAACGAATAAATAACCTGGTTTTTAGTGGTCTAGCTGAATATTCTCTAGAATTGAACTAAGCCGACCCCCACAAAGCTATTCCGAATCTCCGGTCTGGTACTATATATAGAATTTACCAAAGTTGTTAAATCGCTCCAGTGTGTGCTGATAGTATAACTTCGGGTTATTGATTTTTCCTCGCATTAAACGTGTAGCTGTACTGCATTTATTTAAGGTAGGAGAGCAACTTCGGAAATGTGAACAATGGCGTTACTGCCGAAGTTATAAATTTGAGTAGAATGGCTAATTTCGGAAACTTAATATTAAATTCGGCCGAAGTTACCTGAGTAACATAACTTCGTCTTTTTAAATCCCGAACTTAAACTTCGGATCGAACGTTAGATAACTTCGGCATGAAATCCCGAAGTTAATTAACTTCGGTATACGTTATATAGCTAACTTCGGAAATGTGAACTACGGCTTTCCATACAAAAAAAACAAAAACAGGATTCAGCACAATTTCACAACGGGCCTATTTTTGAGTGGTGTCAGTTCTATAAATTGCGGACCCTCGCAAAAGTAGATCATTCTCACTACAGCATTTTTACGAATTAAACCAAAGTGTATTGAAATAATGTTTCATGCGATGTATTGGAAAGTTATACTCTTGCTCCTGGCAACAATATCGCAAGGATTTGGTCGTGAGCCTGTATGTTCAAAATTTCATTATGAAGAACAATTGCTGGAGAAAATGATACGACAAGAGATAAAAGTTGAAGAAATGGAAACTGAAATTAAGAAAACGTTGGATTCAATTTCTACATTTATGGACAACATGGAACAGAAAATGACTAATAAAGCCAATGGCTTGAACAATGAAATTAAGCAAAACCTAAGCAAGGTTATGGACAACATGAAACAGAAAATGGAAGGTTACCAGGATATTTGTACGTATTTCTGATTAAAAACTAATTTTATTAATATCAAATGCATTTGATGGGTTGTGCATGTAGCAGAGTTATTTGTGACATTATCTATCTTGAAGTTCATACCAAGAATATTTTAGACCAATTTTATAAATATGCCTTGCAGTTTGTTAATATCTACTTGCTATATATGTATATAAACATTTAGAACATACGTGGAAATTGCCATGTACTTAATATGTTATCTTTTATAATTTGTAGATAAATTCGACATTCCAAGAGTCGCTTTCAACGTGTACAATGTGAATGATGTCAATGTTGCGACGGAAGGACAAATTTTTATATTTACAAAAATTCTACTGAACGAAGGAAACGGATATGATTCAAACACTGGTAAATTTACTGCGTCAGTGGCTGGACTCTATTATTTCACTGCACATGTGTGTAATAAATCTGGAAAACAAGTGCACTATGGTATAACCGTTGACGATGAAATTATAGCATCAAGCACACAGAGTGATAAGGATAACGATAGTTGTAGCTCCGTAAGCGCAATCACCGTTCTGAAAACAGGCAGCAGTGTGAGTGTTCAAAGTACGGTCAATAGCTCAAAAAACATGTTACATCATTACAGGGGCTTTTATCGCGTATCTTTTAATGGTGCATTACTTCACAAGTAATGAACTTTACTTTATGCACCAAAATATAAAATCACATAACGTGCATGCTTCAATTTGACATATTACTACTTGAATATATGAAAACGATAATACTGAAGAAACAAACTAAGGGTTACATTAGTACATCTTTACTATGCTGAAATAATTTGTGGACGAATCGCTTCAAAAATACCAGATAAAGTCATAATCGATAGTTTGCAATTATATAATATCTTATCGGATTTAAAACATTTGGCGAGATTTTCGAGTCGTTTTGTTAAACTGTAGTTTTCTACCCTGTATGGAATAATTGAACAGAGTTCCGAAATAGTCCGAGTCAGTAGTGTTTTACTTTCAGATGCTATTGCAAGTAAACAAAACTGTAGCGAGGGTAAACTATTTTTACATGTTTTTTATATGTGCGTAAAATATAAAATAAAATATCACATTATTTCTAACCATCTTCACTGTTTATTTGTTGTATTTGTAACCTTCATAATATTGGTAAATATTACCATTATGACCCTCGTTTACGCTAATTGGCGTTGTTGTAATATTGACACATTGGATATATTCTATATGTACTTTCATATTACATGTATAACTATCACCAACATTTGACAGTGTGTGTAATACTGATACTGTATTTATGTAAAAAACACTTAAATAGTTATCTTAAGTTATCTTACAAAACAAACACGTTTATACAAGCTCATATTACAGTTAAAAAAGACACAAGTGATCTTATCATATGTATGAGGTCCACCGCCTCCTTTGTTAAAAGTGGTGTAGATATTATTATTGTTCTCAACATATATACATGTGGAACAACAGAGTATTCCGGCGGAATTGCACGACAACTTTGAATATAATGCACAAATAACGAAAATATATTAAGTGTACTTTGTGTACGTCTCACAAATCATATTTCAGCCATACGGAGGCGGTATCTATTTGTATCATATATAATGTGGTCACACTTTGATGTTACCCGTAATATGATACCACACTGAATGGTATTAACCCGATACACGAACAACCAGTTCTAGCGCAGGCAAGAAGAGCTGCCGGGCCGGATGGAATATTGCATCAAGCATTATAGTCTGTTTCTGGTCGATGGCAAGTGGATAATATTGGACACACGTTTTCATAGGTTTTATAGTATTAGTCATTTGTTTATACACGAAGTTTAAAACATTATCACACAAATCTATACGACATTATTTGGGGCTTACATGTATGTAGGTACTTGCTCTATAAAACTTGTAAGATGTAAACAAATGAGATATATATTATTATTCAGTCATTATAATGATTAGCTGAAAAATACTTCAATACCACAGGCACTCGTTTCAGTCAATAAAACATATGCAACGCGGTTTAATTCCGCTGTTGTTTTGCTCAAAACTGTGTTTTTGAGCGTATGTACTGCAAGATACAGACTGTCTCAAAAGGTATTGTGAGATTATTTTACTCTTGTTATTATCATAGGGAGTATAGTTATGTACATATCTAACTGTATTGTTACATTTTTGCGTGTAAAATATGTAGGGAGACGGGAATATTGATTTTTTAATAACATTAGAACAAAATCTGAAAATTGATGAATGGTCTCTATATTAAAGCAATACTTATTGATAATGCATTAGAAATGATAAATATTTATATCACAGTATCAACACAATCTCAGATATGTGTATCCTAAATATTATGACTTATATGCAATCGTGTCTTACCACTTACTTTTGGGCGACACATCTTCTTATCATACTTGGCATTTGTGTAAGGTTTGATTGAAAGCACGTTGAATCGTTCAAACTGAAGTAGATCGGACTTACGATCATTCGTGCAGACGAACAGTGCAAATATTACAATGTCCATTTGCCTTTAATCTTAGCGATACGCTAGACAAATACCGATGAAGACGAATACAGTGTTATACTCATCCTATAAACATACTATGTGTGTTTATGTAATTATGTAGTGTCGCGATCAATTATATATGTTAGTGTGTGTATAGTTGGTATATTGAAGTTGTTTAAAGATGTACAATTTATACAATTTATTAAATATTATGTTCCGTTCTGTTCTAAAAATACCATTAGATACCAAAATTAAAAGATTGCATTTGGGTAAAGTTATAGTGTTGCGATGCTATTAATTTGGCTGTTTCGTACTGAGATGTTCGAAAAAAAGTGATCAAAGTATTTACAAACTCGAATAAGTTATTAATGCCGCATTAAAGCGAGATTACATTTATTCTGTTCTCTGACATCTATGTAGTAGTTTCAAACCATACGAGTCGCATTTCATTTCACGAAGCGATCTGTTAGCTCGAACTTAATTATAAACTAAAGTGAAAGTATCTGATCTAAACACGTTTTGTCATAATCGTTTCACGTCAGCAAGTATAACATTTAGTAGTCTGTTCCTATAACAGCGAAGTGTCCCCAGCAAGAATATTATAAGTACATTTATGTCAAATTCAGCGAAATGAAAATATTTTCTTAGGCAAGGATTTCATTCCGTAAAACAATTAATGCATTGTTTACATAAAAAATGTGTCGACGCTCGAAAGATCAGGTACACACAAATATTAATTGTCTTCCCCAGGTATTCATAACCCCTGAAGATTATGGCAGAAATAGTTCAAAGACAATAAGACTAGATGCCGACGTAGAACGGGTTAGAAGGTATGTTAAAATAATGCTTATGGTCTGCCGGGCCGTTCCTTGCGCGTCTGTTCCCTGATGTGTGCCCTTAAGCCTCATCAAATGCCTTATGGTTTATAGATTGCTGTTTTCCCGGAGGTCGGTGTGGGGAGGCACTGTCTTTTGTATGTAGCGTTAACCCTGTAGCAACTTATTTTCTCTCTCTTTGATCATGTATTCAGTACATGCCTGATACATGTGTACAGTGCAACTTTTACAGAACAACACCTTGAGAGTCATATACCTTGACTGTTGCAAATTAATGGTCGCAAAGGAGAGGTTGCATTGATAGTAAATTCTTACAGCCGGATAATAAAGTTATACTGTTGTTAAAGAGAGGTAGCTGCTCAAGAAAGGGTTGTTCTGGAGAGAGATTGTTCTGTACGTTTAAGTCAGGGATAGGCATTGCTTAAAGCCTGTCGTTTGATTATTGTTACTACGTATCGTCATCTTCTTTTATTAAAGTGAGAAAACCTGTATTTTTATGTCAATATTTAATGAATATGAGCATCGAAATCGGAAATTAACACGACTATAACAGGTTCATCAACATTCGTAACCAAATAAGACGACAGTAATAATTGTATAAAACATTAAGTGTTTCTTTTGAAGTGCCGATAAACAAATGTGCATATACAGATAATACGTTTAACATAATTTGTAAAACTTTTTCAGGGCCCACCATAATGACCTTGAAAACATTATACCATTTGTGTTGCTTGGATTTTTCTACGTCCTTACAAGACCTGATGTCTGGAGCGCTACTCTACACTTCCGATTGTTTGCTGGCTTTCGTATTCTTCACACCATTGCCTACCTGTTCGTATTTCCACAACCTACTCGAGGAATCAGCTTTTTTGTTGGTTTTCTAGTAAATGTTTCCATGGCAATTCAAGTGATCAAAGCCTGTGCGTTTTAAAATACCGGAACCAGTGATAGATGTATTCAAAATGTGCGTTTCGAAATATTGGAACCAGCGATAGATGTATTCAAAATGTGCGTTACAAAATACCGGAACCAGTGATAAATGTATTCAAAATGTGCGTTTCAAAATATTGGAACCAGTGATAAAAAGTATTCATAAATTACTATCGTCATTTGTCTGTTTCCGTATAATCAACATAAACGTCATTTCGCATGTAGATTTCTAAAAATGATTTCTGAGGATTGTGAATGTATAGTTCTTCACTATCATGGCATTCCGGAAATAAAATGCGTATAGACATCGCATGAGACTTTTAATACCTTTTTGAGTCTTAATATACCGTATTGTAATGTAATGTAAGCTTTGTGTTGTGTACTCTTACATTTTTTTACAGTTACTTCAGTAACACCTCACTTAAAGACCATCTCGAAATTAAGACCACCTCATTAATAAGACAATATTTTCAGTGATCAGTTTGTCAATTTTCCTTCCAATTTTTGACTCATTATTCAGATAATGAGTCAGCCAACTCATTGATAAGACCGTATTTTATATTTTCTTTCAAACTTATAGTTGTCTTATTATTGTATGTATGAAAAATAAAATTATCTGGTGAATGTATGTAAGTGTGTTAATAAATATTCTATGTATTTTGTTGGATCCTCATGTTTGTAGAAGTAACACCTTTTTGACGAAGAAACATTTAAGAAATTGTTTTATGTATATTCAAACTATAAATGTATGTCAGTTATACTACTACCTTTATAATGCCGAGCGTACGCAATAGTACTAGTGTCATTTAACGATTTGCAAAATGTCGCGCTCGGGAATCGAACCTGCGACTTCCATGACCAAAAGTATCATGAGCAGTCAATTGTAAATTCAATTTAGACACCTAAACATCTTCTGATTCGACCTCTACTACAAAACATGTCTACCCGGTTAGTAAAAGGGAAGTAACCTCAAAACAACAGATGTCTTGTCACGAGACGTATTACCTCCCTTCAGAACAATGACGTCTTGAAAAATGTCGTCGGATTTATTTATTTATATACTCGTGTGACTGTGAAAAGTTAGATTGTTTTGTTCGACTTTTTTAATAAATGGGCTTAATGTCTAGTTTTTTTGGATGATCTCGTCTTAGCTCGCTTGTATACATTGAAAAGACAGAGAATTGAATCGTTTGAAGGGAATGAGTCTCTACAAATCTTACTAATGTCTGGAGATAAAACATAAAACTGGTATATATTTAATTATAGCCATTGAATAACATGAATGCACACTAAAACTAGTGGTATCGAGACTTTTCAACCCCAAGACTTTTCAACCCCAAGACTTTTCAACCCCTAAGGTAAAATATCCAAGACTTTTCAACCCCACTGTCATTTTCAACCCCTAATTAGCCTAAGACTTTTCAACCCCTGTTAAAATCAAGACTTTTCAACTCCTAATAAACCAAGACTTTTCAACCCCTCGAATATGTTTTTAATTGGACAAGTATCACATTTGTTACCTGGAAAAATGTTGACAAACACGTTGTTTAAGTTTATTTTTTAAGTTTATCTACATTCCAAAATGAATACTTATGAAGCATGTAATTATATACAAAAAAAAACATATCAATAATATTTAAAAAAAATAAAGGATCTATTTGCACAACATGTGTAATACAAAGAACTAATAAAGATAATACACACAATACATAATCACATTTTATTTGGCCTAAAACAGCAGGTGGAATTTAATTGGTATTTAATTGATAATGTGATTTGTTATTGAATTATCACATTTCATCATTTGATATGTTATGTTTGAAATATAAATATATTTATAAACAATAAAAATATTATGCCAAAAATACACTTATCTGAAACACAGTGGTTGAAAAGTCTTCGATATAGGGGTTGAAAAGTCTTAGAAATAGGGGTTGAAAATCTCCAAAGTAGGGGTTGAAAAAGAAAAATGTAGTGGTTGAAAATATTCAAACTAGGGGTTGAAAAGTCTCAACAGGTAGGGGTTGAAAAGTCTTGAAATCAGGGGTTGAAAAGTCCTGGGGTTGAAAAGTCTTCATTTGAAAAGTGGGGTTGAAAAGTCTTGGGGTTGAAAAGTCTGTAAGCCAAACTAGTACACTAAATGCTAAATATTCCTAATCAAGATTAATAAAACCACCAGTACGGTAGTAATTGACACTCAATAAGTGTCGGCATCATACGAGACTTTAATGACATCGCAAACGGCCCTTTGAATTTGGTCTAGCGGTCATAACCTAGTTACACATCTCGGAAGATCAATATGTGTTTGTAATATACCACCACTCATGCCGCCAACTTACAACATAAGCAAGAGACATCTGACGTCGTCGGTATACAAACAAGTGAATATTCATCTAGCATACATATAATGGGACGTGACAATGTAATAACTTATCGAGCTGTCAAGCAAAAAGTAATGTTTGGGTTCTGCTCACTGAATCACGGCATACAACAGTCATGAAACACGTATAGAAAGTTTTATGTGGTTAATCGCGAGGTAAGCATGCTGATGAACTAGTTTAAGCCCTCAGAAATGTTACTGTCTGTTCATAGGCTGGATCCGTTGTATTGCCTGTGTATTCAGTCATTAACAGCAGACATTGTTGACCTAACTAGTTTTCCTGGTATTAATTGCCGACTTGTCCACATCTGCTGGACATTACCGTAGCCAATATCGTGGAAGAACATAACCTGTCGAACCCGAGAATAAAACCCGGATCTGCCAAGTGACATTCTAGCTTTCTACCAACTGAATTAACCCGGCTGGATTCCTATCTGTGTAAAATGCAACTTATAATTACACTAATGTCAGAATTTGGTTTGAAAAACAAACTCAATCTCGTGGCAGACGATGTTTGCTGAAGTTAATTCCTACTGCCATTCTGAAACCTTCCAGTGAGAATTGAATCTCATGCGTGCTTTCCGTACATGTTTACTTCTAACGCGATCTTGATTTCTACGTTCAATCGCAACATCTCGGCAATTTCCGTACGTTTCATGTAGACGTGAGTGGGTCAGCTACAAATAACACATGCATATTGTTCCTAAAACTCATAACAGGTTTCAAAACACTGTCGAATGCTTGAATATTTTCGAAATACTCTCCGGCATACTTAATACACTTAGCCCATCTATATACCCATGAGTTATAGCATGTCCAGTAATGTTCTGTAGATATTTTCCTTATGCATTCGATCACAACCACTGGTAGGTAGTCGACGTCTTCAAATATGGATACTGCAACTCTAATTTGATGGAAGGAAACAGCAAGAAATCGCACGGCACAATTCACGAAGAATAAGGTGGATGTCTAACCAAGTCAAAGTACCCGTAGGAATGTCATTGTACGTCTGCACCTACTTCGGAAAGCGTATTTGATTTTATCGTTTAATTATTTACATCTGTAAATTAGCTGAGACGAATTACCAAAACAACCTTTCAAATGTAAGTAATTTACTATACTTTTCGATAAAATGCTTTAGATATGCATTGAGTTTGCATTTAAAGGCAATGTGATTACAGTTAGTTCACAATTGTATTGTGATTTAAAATCAAACTTACCAAATGTAGTTTAATTTTATTTGAATTGAAACCTTCGAGAATAAATTAGACATAATCTGTGACAGATGTCTGTAATTTATTAGAAAAACGTATAGATCTATGTTCGCATTGCGTCAGCTTGTAGACTTATAAAGTCCTTGCATGCACAAAGGTTAATTTGTCTACGTAATTAATTTCACACAGCATGTCTGAGTCGATATCTACATTATCATTGAAAAGTTCTTTTTAAAAAAAGTCCTCGATAAGGATTTTAGAACACTGAATTTCGAAAATAAGGCAGCTCGTCTTCAATCACCATGAAACCGCATCATGTTTGTATAGATTATACTTCCCCAGTTTGATGGCATGTATTCATTGCTTCAGTGATGCTTACGTAATATGCTATCATGAAGAGTTTGATGCAAAATTGCTCGTTCATTAAACAAAAGCTTCATTGTATACAAAACACAATTAATGACAACATTGTGATTAACCAAGATTTTATACTCGGCAATTTGTTTTTTAGATTGTCGTTTTGCCCTGATGGTAGGCCGTTAAGTTCCTTTCATGATTCACCATTTCTATGGTGATTTACTGTATTCAGATATTTAAATCACCTGATGCTGCAATTTAATATTACTGACAAAATGCAATTTTCAATCCAGTCGTTTCCAAAATTTTATTGTAACAGCTAACAGGAACATTGGACAACTTAACGTGAACTGACCTATTTTAAATACTTGAAATTTATATTTGCATCATGTTTTCAAATAAAAATGCCTAATTTAACAATTTCCTGCATTCTGATTGGCTGATGGTCACACATGCATTTACACACAAAATTCGTTGATCACGGAACTACTTTCGACCTAAAGTCAAGGTAAACAAGATGACGGACGAGTTGGATAAAATGCTTTTTACAGCAACACTCATATTGTTTATTTATTTGCTAATTCACAGCATATTTAGGAACATGTTTGGATCTAGGTTTTATTTGTTACATAGTCATTTGTGGAGGCAATGACTCACAGATAGACGATGTTATCAAGAGAGGTGGCAACGAGCATCCAGAAATGGAACCAATGATTATAGAATTCCATTTTATTCCTCTTACTCTTACATTAATTATGAATCCTTCCCTTCAATAACGAAGCTATTGTTAGCGACAGCACATGTAGTGTGTTGTTGGTCTAATTTGTTTCACAAGATAACAATCAAACATTACATAATTAAGTTAGCATTTTATCTAGTCTTATATGATTTCGCGACCATCTCATTCGGTTTCACAAAACATGTTATCAACAGCATATAATATTCTCTAATGAGTTTAAGCGAAATCTGGTATATTTACCAGACGAGTTTATTTATTCTAGTTTATGATTGATATCTGCATTCATCGAGAATGTCATCGTATGCGCGCTCACCTGACGTTTTTTCCCACCCTAGCGCATCCTTGAACTCTACCTCATTACTGTTTATACGGAATAAACTATTGGTATGGAAAAAATAATTGTTATCCACAAATGTCATTACATTTTAAATCATTGTCCAATATGGTTCCTAATAATATCTGAAAAAATATTTTCATAGGGTTTTTGCCGGTTTAACTCGGTACGTGTTTCTGTATTTATACTGCATTAGCAATGAGAATGAAAAAGAGTTTGCTTGCACAATACTTGAAAGTTGCTGTGACTTAAAAGAATGGGAATTTCAATGGTCAGAGAATTTTAAGTTTTATTTTCAAATTGTTTATCTATTTGATGTGCATGCTGCAAGATATCGGATTAATGTGTAATGTTTCATAGATGCACATGCGATACAACGATTTTTCATAAATGTTCAAATTAGTGAACGTAAACGGGTGTTTTTTTAAGAAATACTCAATTCATACACATCTAAAGTTATGAAAATTGAACATGGTTGGAAGTGTCTTTATGAGCATATAAATAGAAAGCGCCTTGTAAAAAGACATACCTACTGGCGTTGAATCGAAGCAAGTTGTGCCTAGTGGATTGGAATTAAATTTCCACTTCAATCGCCCGTACAAGTGCATTTAGGTTTAAACGAAAATTACAATGCAAAAGCGTGTTTTGTTGGTATTTAATAAGAGGACATGAATACATTCCAAATTTACTCCGGCATCTCGACTCCATTTACGAGTGTTTGTTTATGATCAGTATGGTAAAGCCAACAGTTCCATTCTTAGTTCTTAAAACTTTTCTGTATGTAGTGAACTTATATGGTATGTTGTTGTCATTACTCTTCTGTTTCATTGTTGGAGTAAAATAAAACATCTGAACTATAAATTTATGCAATACTTACAAATTGAACTGATAGCAAACTAGTTTGTAGTTAAATATCAGACCAATGCACAGTGACCAGTAAATTAGAGCTATAGGCCCGTATTACAGAAGCTTCTTAATATATACCTTAAGAAATACAGAAATCTTAAGATTTGTACTTCGGTAAGGATAAGGTTCAAGAAAATCTTAAGTACTATTACAGATCCAACTTAAGAGAATTTTAACTAAAATGTCCTTATCCTTATTTTTCATCTTAAGCAAATTCTTAAGACTGTTGCTAACGTACATCGGGTTTTCCCGTTCCAAAAATAGAACCGGAAATTAAAAAAATAATGCGTGCGCAGAATGTAGCAGACTTTACTCTTTCTCTTGCTCTTTCTTATAATGTCCTGTCACGAGTTGTGTACTGAGAACAGACATTTTGTATGAATTTCAACCCAACATTTGCAGCTGTCTTGTGATATAATAAGCAACCACTATTATCAATCCTTTGGTTAGATGCATGTTTTATGCATGTTTTATGTTGTTAAGTGTAGTATTACAAAGTTTGTTGAGAAAAATCATAAGTCACCACAAATGGTACTTTTCCCCTGATAAATTTTGCTCAAAAGCATGCACATACGAACCTGAAACAAGAACTTAGCACTTGTAATTAGTATAAATACTAGTCTAGTTCAGATATAGGGCTATATATGGATAACTAAATTAAAAAATAAATACACACAAAATATAACAGTAATTATAATTTTATTTCAATAGAATTGTGTATTTCAAAGCATAATATTCAAATCATGATGGAAAACTACTAGTAAATGTAATATAAACTTTTATTACCTCTAATAACTGGAGAGCATAACATATTTACAACTGATACAAAGAAATAAACATACATATGCAAAAAATGACACATAAAATCTATGAAAATACTATTTCAATTATCAAATGAAACACACAGATTCAGAGAAAAACAATATTATAATCTTAAAATGAGCATATAAAGAGAGATATAACAAAATAGTAAAAAGTATTCTCAGTCATGATCCAAGTTTAACATATCGGTCAACTAATAGCATGACACAGGACCGATTCACTTTTGCTTCCTTCACTGGTATGCAACCATGTCAATCGTGATGCAGTTCTAAACGACGACGCGTCATCGATTCGCAACGAAAAATGTCATCGTTTCTCTCCTGTTATGAGGACACATCTCGGTAAGTATGTATCTTATGTTGTTTTTAAAACAGAGCAAATGTTTCTTCTTCGTTTTTCAGCCAGGGTATGAACCACGGTGCATGTCTATGTCCTCAGTATTTATTTCGGCTACACTAGTACGAGTGAAATTGGTATTTTGTCATATTATCGTTTAGAATCGTTTACTTTGGAGTGTATTTTATCATTGCAGTCCAATGGCTAAAAAACATACATCACAACTTTGATTTTCTCAGTATAACAGTGTCCATATAATGCCAAAACAACTAATTTCACACAAAAATAACGCCTGGTAACTGTATATTTTACGATTAAGTTTTCTTCGCATGTCATGGTTTCTCGCAGAGTGTGTCATGATGTCTCAACGAAATCGGATTTGTGTAATGATCTATAAACGAAAGCATTAATGCAAATGGAATAGTTTCTAAGCGTTTTTAATTTTGTTTCAGGATAACAAGCGATCAATTACGAATCTCTGTTAGTAAAATGGTAAGAGCGTACTCTTATTCTTGAATTTAATGTGTTTCTTTTTATATAAATTTTAAGAACGAATTGCTTATTTTATCATATTTGCTGCAAATCTTCAGTCTACAACCTACGATCAGAAAACCATACCATTAACTAGAGTAAGAAGTCAAGAGTTATCTCGTGCTGACAGGAATACTCCTTTTACCACTGTTATCCAAATTGTTCCAGCCCAGTCGAGTGTGCACAATGACCACCATGAATGCATTTGTATACGTTGCACTTGCATGCATCATTTCGGCATCAAACGTCATGAAATTGTTTACCGGCGGACTACTAGCTTTTGCTTGCACCCTTACTGAACAAATCGTTTTGTTTTGTTTAAATCATTTAAGTTAAATGAGTTGCGCATCATATTATCAATCTTAAGACCACTTTGTTGTATACACTTGCATCGACCTGTTTCGCTACTTTTACTTCTGTTTCAGGATCACCGATTTAAATGCAGCTTTTGCGACATATGGAATGACAGCGCAGAGAGGGCAGTAAGGCATTGTATACGTTATCATAAACATGAAAAAATGTAATTTCTGCAGTTTTTAACATGTGATGGCAAAGTGAAGTTTAAATCACGTTCTTTTACTGTGTTTGGTAGGGATATAGAATGTGATCCTAACAATGTGTTTCTCAATAAACAGACTGGTAAGTTAATTATTCCAATAGGTAAGGTGTGTTGCTCAGGTCTGGCTTGCATCTCTGTCGATTCCACGACCACAAAATTACTTAGTTCCAGCGTATTAACGAAAACAGATTCTCCATCATAGGAAACTCACATGGTCGTCGTTTAGTATCTGTAACACCTTTGTTTAGAAACGATGACATAATATTTGATTTCGTTTAGTAATAATGACATTTGTTGAGGCATCGATAACATCATTTAACAACAAACAAAGCTTTATTTTACATCGAAAATAGATCAAGTGCACATGATTTTATATAACATGAGTATAAAATTCATTAAAACTCTTGTTGTGCATTATTCCATTGCCGTTTAAAGTATATTTACTGAAATAAATGATATTTAATAATATTTCTTAAACCTCAGTTGTACAATTGTGCCAATAATTGTGTTTATCCGTATAATTTCCGAAAACATAACATTGAATACATAAGCTGGGATTACATACTGTCAAAAGTTGAATTACGCAGCCAAGAAAAATCACGATCGTCTCTGGAACTTAATTATTTTAGACTTCCATACAGCGAAATGGTCTGCATGTCCTCGTTAGTGGAGAGAAACGATGACATTTTTCGTTGCGAATCGATGACGCGTCGTCGTTTAGAACTGCATCACGCATTGACATGGTTGCATACCAGTGTCCTTAGTCAAACATCATGATTACCTTATCCGAAACATAAAAACCTTTATGATATAAACCTAATATTATTCTTAACATCTCTTTCCGATTCGCTGTGCAATTTCCATCATTCCGTTCTTATATATTCACTGTATGTCCACATCACGTCCCTGAATTATTACATAATTGGTTGTACGTATAATTAACACTAAAAACAGCATTTTATCAGGTAAATATTGTTGATTTTGCTCACAGCGTTGACACAATTTCAAGAGCGAAATTTGATAATTCTACGGAATTTACTGAACACCGGTAGGCCTACTTTATGTAAATTTATATCTGAACGCAACGTGATTTCGATGATTTGACACGAACGTTGTGTTGAAATCGTAGATGTCGAATAATTGTGCTGTTCACTGGTTGAGAAAATGGAGGCGATTCTATAACTTAAGATTTTTAAGATAAGGGAGGTCTAGCTTTCCTTAAACTCTAAGGAGGAAATCGCTTACCTTAAGTGAAAAAATAAGATAAGAACATTGTGTAATACTACTTAAGAATTTTCTGAAATCTTAAGGATAAACATGTAAAACTTAAGACTTATTCGTCATTTAAGGAAAATTTTAAGGATAAGAAGCTTCTGTAATACGGGCCCAGATGTAAGGTTATATCTAGTGATAAAGTTATCTTTTAAATTGTGCAATCCTACCAATATATGTCTAGCATAATTTCATATTCAGCTCGTCATGTCTTACAGAGGTCAATAGATGTATTTCATTGTTACATTCTGTTCATAACGTGTTTCTGTCGGAGTATTGCCTGATGACTGTAACATAGGACTCTCTGGTACACGCAAGTGTGCATATATATTGAAAACAATCACCTACCACTATCATGGAATACAGAAATTATCTGTAAAAACATGTATATCCAGCAGCTAACTTTCGTTGACTTGTATAACAGCAAGTTGAGATATCTTGTTTTCGTACTTCAGTTTGATTTGAACAGGTGCAAAAACCAGGACTTGGCACACGTTCGCAATGCGGCTATTCGTGCGTGATAAAAATTCTATAAATTGCAGTCCTCCGCAAATGTAGATCACTCTCGCTACAACATTTTTACGAATTAAACCAAAGAGTGCTAAAATAATGTTTCAGGCAAGTTATTGGAATGTTGTACTCATGCTCCTTGCAACAATATCGCCAGGATTTTGTCGTGAGTCTGTGTGTTCAAAATTTCATTATGAACAACAATTGCTGGAGAAAATGATACGACAGGAGATAAAAGTTCAAGACATGGAAACTGAAATTAAGAAAACGTTGGAATCTATATCTACATTTATCGATAATTTGGAAGAGAAAATGGATGATAAAGCCGATGACATGAATAGTGAAATTAAACAAAATTTGAACATGGTTTCCACCTTTATGGACGACATACAACAGAAAATGGAAGGTTACAAGGACGACATGACAGATAGAAAGAACGAGTTACAGTTACTTGCAGGTTATCATATTTGTACTAATTTGTGTATAAAAACATTTTTTTTATATCAACTTGATTTAGCAGCGTCATTGTCTACATTATCTATCTCCATACTAAGAATATTGTGCCCTATAGTTTGATAAAATTCTACTTGCTATATAAACATTGAGAAGATACGTGTTAATTGGAATTATGTTATCTTTTATAACTTGCAGATAAAGTCGACGTCCCAAGAGTCGCTTTCAACGTGTACAATGTGAATGAAGTCAATGTTGTGAAGAAAGGACACATTTTAATATTTACAACAATTGTACTTAACGAAGGAAACGGATATGATTCAAGCACTGGAAAATTTACTGCGTCAGTAGCTGGACTCTATTATTTCACTACACATATGTGTAATAAAGCTGGAAAATCTTTATCCTATGATATAACCGTTGATGATGAAACGGTAACATCAAGCACACAGTATTATAAGGATGGATATAGTTGTAGCTCCGTAAGCGCAATCATCGTTCTGAAAACAGGCAGCAGTGTGAGTGTAAGTACGGTCAGTAGCTCAAGTAACATTTTATATCAAAGTGCCAGTTGTCGCGTATCATTTAATGGTGCATTACTTCACAAGTAATGAACTTTACTTTATGCACCCAAATACAAAACCACATAACGTGGATGCTTCAATTTGATATATTAATACTTTTATGAAAACGATCATATTGAAGAAACACACTAAGGGATACATTAGTACATAGAATCGCTTCTAAAATACCTGGTAAAGTCATAATCGATATTTTGCAATTATATAATATCTTTAATTAAAACGTTTGGCGAGATGTTCGTGTCTTTTTGTTAAGAAACTGTAAATTTTGACCCTGTTTGGAATTATTGAGTTCCGAAATATTCCGTCTCAATAGTGTTATAGTTTCAGATCCTATTGCAAAGAAAGAAAACTGTATTGAGGAAAAAATATGTTTACCTGTTGTTTTTATAATTGCGTAAAATATAAAATAAAATACCACATTATTTCTTACTCTTTTTATCTGTTTATTTATTGTATTTGCAACCTTTATAATGTGGGTAAATGTAAATATTATGACCCTCGCTTACGATAATTGGCGTTGTTGTAATATTGAAACGTAAAACATATTTTATATGAACTATCAAAATAAATCTGTGCAACATTTGCTAAAGTGTTTCATGTTTCTTGTGTGCGTACTGGAGTGCTTTGTTGTTGATTCATTCTTTCAAATATTAAATGTGTCATTGTCACCAACATTTGGAAGTGAGTGTAATACTGATCCTGTATTTATGTACTTTGAAAAAAACACTAACATGGTTATCTAAAGTTTAATCTTACAAAAGACATACATAACCAGCTCATATTACAGGTAAAACAGTCACATAGGCTTATCATATTTATGAGGTTGATATACTTTCCACCGCCTCCTTTGTTTCAAATATTAAATGTGTCATTATCACCAACATTTGGAAGTGAGTGTAATACTGATCCTGTATTTATGTACTTTGGAAAAAAACACTAACATGGTTATCTAAAGTTTAATCTTACAAAAGACATACATAACCAGCTCATATTACAGGTAAAACAGTCACATAGGCTTATCATATTTATGAGGTTGATATACTTTCCACCGCCTCCTTTGTTTCAAATATTAAATGTGTCATTATCACCAACATTTGGAAGTGAGTGTAATACTGATCCTGTATTTATGTACTTTGAAAAAAAACACTAACATGGTTATCTAAAGTTTAATCTTACAAAACAAATACATAACCAGCTCATATTACAGGTAAAACAGTCACATAGGCTTATCATATTTATGAGGTTGATATACTTTCCACCGCCTCCATTGTTTAAAAGTTGTGTAGATGTTATTGTTGTTCACAACAAATATTCCTGTGGAACAACAGAGTATTCCGGTGGAATTGCATGACAACTTTGAATATAATGCACAAATACTGAAAACGAATCAAGTGTACATTTTGTACGTCTCACAAAACATATTTCAGCCATACGGAGTCTTTTTATTGTTTGTATCAACAATAATACGTCTGGTTAATGTATGAAAGTGTGTTTATAAAAAAAACGTTCTATGTCGTTTGTTGGTTCCTCATGTTTGTAGAAATACAACTATTTGACAGAGAAACATTTAACAAATTGTTTTATGTACATTCAAACTAAAAAACGTATGCCAGTTCTATTACTACCTTCCTTTATAATGCCGAGCGTACACATTGGTACATGTGTAATATAATGATTTACATAATGTCGTGATCGGGAATCGAACCTGCGTTCCAGCACAAAATTTATTATGACCATTCAACTGTTTATCCAAATTCTGACACCTAAATATCTTCTGCTTCAATAGTACGTACAATTTTGATAACGACTCCTGCAATATTATACTACCTAGGAAGTAAAAGGGAAGTAACCTCAACACAACAGATGTTTTGTCACGAGACGTATTACCTCCCTTCAGAACAATGACGCATTGAAAAAGTCGGATTGACGTTTTATATGATTTTATGACAGTAAAAGGTTAGATTGTTTTGTTCGATTTGTTGAATAATTTCAAAAGAATTTCATCAATATAGCTCTTTTCTTTTTGATTATATTAATTTATAAATGAGCTAAATGTCTAGTCTTATGGATGGTTTCGTCTAAGCTCGCTTATATCTATTGAATAGACAGAGACTTGAATCGATTGAAAGAAATGGGGCTCTACAAACTGTGTTAACGCTTGGTGCTGAACATAAACCGGTTAGTAATTAATAATATAATAGAAACCAATAAAATCACATGAGAGTACACTACATGCTAAAATATTCCTAGTTGATTAAAGAACCCGCCAGTACGGTAGTTATTGACATTCAGCAATTGTCGGTATCATAATCAGACCTTAATGTCATCGCAAACAGCCAATTTCATTTGGTGTAGCGGTTATAATCTAGTTAAATACGATAAGTGCTCGGGAAAATATGCCTGTTTGATCATACCGCTCATCTCATGTCGCCAATTTACCACATTGGCAAGAGCATCAACCATCGAAGGTCGTCGGGGATATGAACAATTGAACAATTGTCTAGCTGACATAGAAGGGGAACGTAACAATGTAATAACTGATCGAGCTGTCAAGCAAAAATCAATGTTTGGGTTCTGGTCACTGAATCATGGCATATAACAGTCATGTTACACGTCTGGAAAATTGTTTATGCGGTTGAGCACATGGTTAGTATGCTGATAAACTAGTTTTATTCCTCCTCCAAGATTTACTGAAAATTCGTAGGCAAGGCCGTTGTATTGCACTAACTGTCTTGTTGCTCAGTCATGTAGTTTAGTTCCATTTTCATGTTTTGAGTTCCTTGATGATTCTGTATAGTTTAAGTTCTTGTCCTTATCATTTATGTATTGTTTTCTGTTCCCTACCTGTATGTGCCATTCCGGTCCGATTATTGCTTTGTATGAACTGTACAATCCATGTAATATTAGATATTATAATATTATAAGTCTACTGAACAGATTTATCTCATACCATGTCACTGGATGACAATGTAACGAGTGAACTGACCCCACCAATGACCATGTTTATTTACTTATGCTTACCAAGAGAAAGAACTAGAAACTGTTCAACATCGACATTATGTTTTGTTTAAATACCATACTATTGTTGCAAAAAAGTTATTTATCAATGATGTTAATATTTGTGGAAAAGTATAAAAAAAGCTCGCATGGCAGACGATGTTATCATGAACGGACAGCAGCATCCAGAAACAGAACTAATGTTCTTGAGTTCAGACTATCACGGCGTTCGTAGTTCTCAAATTTCGAAGCTATGTATCGACAGCACTTGAAGTGTGTTGTTTGTCTGATATATTTCACAAGAACACGCAATTAAGCTATCATTATAGCTAGTCTTAGTTTGGAGAATCTGGTCATATTATTTCGCGACAACTACTTTCGGTGTCACAGAACGCCTTATCGAGAGCAAATCATATCTTCTTAGAAGACTTATTCCATAAATTATACGAAAGCCGGTATTTGTATCAGTTTATGTATCGTAGTTTCCGATTGGTATATCCGTTTCTCGAGGTTAAAATGTCAAAATTTCATCCGATACGCACTCACCGGGCAGGTTTACCTCTAATGTAGCGCGACATTGAACTCCACCTCATTACTGTGTATATGCAATTTTTCATTACATTTCAAATCAGTGTCCAATGTTATTCATATTCTTGTGTGAAAAGTGTTATTTTCTTGAGGGTTTTCACCAGTTTAACAAAAACTATTTTACGCCTTCGGTTCTTTTAATCATGTGGTATTGAGCTTAAGGTGACCGTGTACGGGAAATACAAGATCATCACGTGACCGCGATCGACCAATCACAATTGCCTATTGTCAGAAGTTGGGTAAACCGTATATAGCTCCTTCAAAATAACATATTTTGAGGACCGTACATCCAAATAAAGCTCCCACAAACTGTATGCGTACTTTTCTTCCGTAAGCATCCGATAGCGTTATCCGGAATACATGTAGTACTACATATTTCACAAATGGATTATACACTGCTTAATCAATGAGTTAAAAAGCAGTAAATTACAACAGAGAAGATTATAATTCAAACAATCACATGTTAAAATGTTATTTCGTTGGTACGAAATAAAAAATGCATTGCAAAAGAAGTGGCCAATATCACAAATTTACACCGTTACTTTGGCAACTCATGTCTACTAAGAAACTACATTGTACGTATTTACACAAAAACTCAACATTTTATAAATTTCATCCGACTAGAAGTGATATCAATGACGATAAACTGAGTAAGTAGGCATTATAGCACCAATAAGTATATTTTTCCTACACGTGTCACGGGAATTATTCATAGGACAGTGATGTTTATTTTTAATTGTTCTTCATTTCTTGTATTTAACGCACGCACGCACTGTGCATGTGTTATTGTTCTCCTAATTTTCATCCTAAAGTACATGACAGAGAAATATGGTCGTAATTTGAAATGTAAAAGTATTCGAAGTAATGACATCTGTACCTACTTAAAAAAGGATTTCTTTTTGTTTGTCTAATCATTTAAAGCTGCAA
The DNA here is from genome assembly GCA_032209605.1 of Mactromeris polynyma. Classification (NCBI taxonomy): domain Eukaryota; kingdom Metazoa; phylum Mollusca; class Bivalvia; order Venerida; family Mactridae; genus Mactromeris; species Mactromeris polynyma. The sequence continues at coordinate 17,106,265 of JASFXZ010000006.1, read as the reverse complement.
ATTTGCAGCAACAAATTAGAAATCAACCTTTTAAACAAAAGTATTTACGCGCACATATAATGGACATTTGTTGATTAAATACTTAAAACATGATTTTTGTTTGAGTTTTTAGGCAAAGGCGGTTACAGTTTGTTTACAAGTGTATTGTGATTTAATATCTAAATTACCAAGTTTTATGTTAATTAAATGGAAAATTTCGACAATAAATTAGACGTAATGGAAGACAAACGTGACAGAAATATCTTCTAAATTGTTCAATTATCTTATATGTTCTAACATCATCAGATTATAGACTTATAAATACATTGCATAAACAAAGGTTAATTGTAATGTATTAATTTGTCAACATTATTATACGCAAAAGGTGCTTCATCATTGAAACGTTATGTTTCAGAGCAGCCCTCGATAAATAAGTTGGTAAACTGCGTTCCGATAATAAGGCAATGCAACTTTCATTGTTCAACAACTACCATCGTTAATTGAACCGCACCATGGTTGTATTGGGCTCGAATTTGATCAGTAACGTTTTAAATGTGTGGGTTGTTTGTGCTTGTGAATTATGTCTAAAGTCTGCATACATGACACTCCTCAGTTCGAGGTCATGTATTCATCGGTACAATGATGCGTACGTAATGTACAAACATGAACATTTTGTTGCAAAACTTCACGTCGCTTAAAACTATAGTATTATTCTATACAATCTTTAAGAACTTAATGACAGGATTGGAAATAACCTGTGATTTTTTACTCGGAACTTTGTTCTTATTGACTTTGCGCGCTGAATCTAAGTCATTAAGTACCTTTCGTCATTCAACTTTAATAACATGATGTACTGTATTCAGATATTTGACTTTACATAACTTTTGATATATGTTTGGTATTTTAATTCGAATTATCCTTTTTAGTATACATTCAAACCATTTGACATTGAACTCAAGCTCGTTGTTTGAGTGTTGTAAGGTAGCCTAATGGATTAGACTTCCCACTTTAACCCCCAGACCGAGTGTACACGTTTCAAACGAAAATGCCGATATAAAGGATTGTGTTGTGTCTATGACATGAACTCTGTTATAATCTTAATACGGCATCTCGACTCCAGTTTGGTTACGACAGCAGTACCGTTCTTAGCTCTTAAAACTATTAGTATTTAGTTAATTTTGTTGTTTTCGTTGCAGTGCTTATACATTGTTGGTGTAAAATATAACATATAAACTATCAATGTATATAATACATTGTAAATGGAACTGTTTGCAATCAGATGGTATAGTTTGTGATTAAATATCAAACTTATGCGTAGTAACAAACATTAAATAGAGTTATGACACAAGATATATAATATATCTAGTAATTAAGTTATCATTTTACCTTTACAATCATTGCAATACCTGTCTATCATAATTTCATATTCCGCTCGTCGTGTTCTTCAGAGGTGTATAGATTTATTATTCCATTCTCTTAACACCGTGTTTCTGTCGGAAACTTAACAGATTTCTATAACACTAGACAGGCTGATACGCGAAATTTTGCAAATATATTGAGATCAAATACCTTCCCACTAACATTGAATACAGAAATAGCCTGTAAATATAAGCAAGTTAAGCCCCTATCTTTCTTTGACAAGTATGAACGTAAGTTGAGGTATCTTGTTTTTTGCGTATTCAGTCTTATTTGAACAGGTGCAAAACAAAAAGACCAGGATTCAGCACAATTTTACAACGTGCCTATTTGTGAGTGGTGTCGCTTCTATAAATTGCTGAACCACGCAAATGTAGATCATTCTCACTACAGCAGTTTTACGAAATAAACTTAAGTGTATTGAAATAATGTTTCATGCGATGTATTGGAATGTCATACTTTCGATCATTGTAACAATATCGCAAGGATTTGGTCGTGAGCCTGTATGTTCAGAATTCCATTATGAAGAACAATTGTTGGAGAAAATGATACGACAAGAGATACAAGTTCAAGAAATGGAAACTAGAATTAAGAAGTTGCAGCTTCTTGCAGGTAATTATATTCAATATATGTATTTATATTCTTATCGGTCATTATTATTACTATTACATGCAATTTCATTTGGTTCAATTTAGGCAATACTGGAGTCTATATTCAGCATACTTAAATAAAAAAATCACGGTACGTAAAGTCTAATTTCTTCATAAACATTTGTCTAAACATAGACCGTTAAGACTTTCAATATAATTATGTTATATTTTACAACTTGCAGATAAAGTCGATTACCCAATAGTCGCTTTCAACGTATACAATGTGAATGATATCAATGTTGTGAAGAAAGGACAAGTTTTTATATTTACAACAATTCTACTGAACGAAGGTAACGGATATGATTCAAGCACTGGAATATTTACTGCGTCAGAAGCTGGACTCTATTATTTCACTGCACATGTGTGTAATCACCGTGAAAAAGTTGTACATTATGGTATAACCGTTGATGATAAAACGGTAGCAGCAAGCACACAATATGATAAGGATGGCAATACTTGTAGCTCCATAAGCACAGTAGTCATGCTAAATGATGATAGCCGTGTTTGTGTCAAAAGTACGCACAGTTACAAGAACAACATTATATTCCAACAAGAAGAATACAGACGAGTTTCCTTCGTTGGGGTATTGCTGCGTCGTTGAAATAAGAAATGCACATTTTACGGGCTCGGTAAATGTGATTGTAAAATAACTTCAACGCTCAAGAGATCAACGCTTTGCTGTCGAATTACATGTAGTAAAATATATCGACTGGAAAGAGTACTTAGCTCTATATAGTACTTTTGTCTAGGGACACCTTCTCGTCTTTAACTAATTTTATACTCTTAAAATGTCGGCGATAGCTATGAAACAAAAGTGAATAGCATTGCTCACCCAAATAAATGTGTGGTCTTATTGTACATGATCGAATATATATACTTCACGCAATCTATAATAAATCAAATAAAACGTCAAGGTACCTTACATGGAGCATGGTTATAAACGGTTCTAGCATATTTGGATCGCGGTATTTTACCCATTTAAGCTAATTCAACCATGTGTATGTTTCATATAAGTACCTTTTATTATAGGAACGTGTATTAAGAGACAATAATAAACTAGACTAATCTCCGCCACCCCCATTACGTACAATCGCCGTTCTCATCGAATTATACATGTTTTGAGTTGTCAATTGTTGTACTTCGTCGAATATAACTTACACATTTGTACGAATATTCATGAGTACAAGGTAAATATTGTCCAACTTTACACGTACGCATCATACCTTATGAACATTAAATTTGTGATTGCAACAATGAACTCATTTTGTTGTTATATCCTTTGCATGGTGAACATTAATTAATAAATGGTTTTAGTAATGTGAAAAACATTTATCTATATAAATGTGCACTACCATTATCAATCAATGATCAACATACAAGCTGTTAATTATATCGAATAAATCTCGATAATACTTGTCAAGTTATATAAGGTATATATGCAATTGCAGCCGAGGTAATTTATCTGAGGTATTTCGTTTGTTGGATCTAACGTATGGCGGTGCATGTACGAATGTATCTACGGACATTTCTATCCGTACCGGAAGCTGGTGAAATATTCTTTTTTGTCTTACATCCTCGCGTAGGATGAGATCGCGCTGATGACATCGCATATTTGACGTCACATAACTGCGAACAATAACTTGAATCATTTGAGTTACTATAAGTAAAGTGTCCCTGAAAGGATAGTCGTTTTATATAATCACGTCCTTTATTTGGTAAAACAGCATACCAAAAGGAATATATTACTGACTTTCTGTGCGGATGAAAACATCCGGCTCTTCTCTTCTAAAATATAACTGTGCACTTAATGAATATGTACTCATGACTATGATCCAACATATAAAGAAAAGCAATGCGGCGTTTCATAGGTGATGTCAATTGTGTAAATTGCGGACTTCGGAAATGTAAATTATTCTCACTTCAGCATATTTACGAATTGAACCAAAGTGTGTTAAAAGTATGTTTCATACAAGGTATTGGCATGTAATACTTTTGCTCCTTGCAACAATATCGCAAGGATTTGGTCGTGAGTCTGTAAGTTCAAAGTTTTATAATGAAGAACAATTACTTGAGAAAATGATACGACAAGAGATTAAACTTCAAGAAATAGAAAGTGAAATTAAGAAAAGATTGAACAACATGGACCCGAAAATGGAAAGTTACGAAGACGAGGTGTCAAATTCGAAGGCTGAGCTACAGCTTATTGCGGGTACTAGAGGGCAACGTATCTAAGATGTTACTTTAATAATTAGCAATTATTTTTATTGACACTAGATGCCAATGCTCGGTTTACGCTCCAATACAGCGCTTTAGTTCCACTGCTGTTGCATTCACACACTGCATTTTAACTCGGCATACTTTGATACTTATCTATTTCATCTTTCCGATTAAGCCAATGATATAGTCGCAGTAACCTGTCTACCCACCTACCTAATACCAAATGTCATCGGTCGATACGATCATTTGACTACTGAGTCTGAAATAAACATACAATCTCCTTAGTAGCAAATGTTCACGCAAATATGTTGATTGTCGACGGGATTTTTGTTGATATGGCAAATCGGCATAGTATTACACGTCATTGAAGGCACATTTGTATAATTATGATATCTTACATGAAATATGTGTCGAGAACTTTATGACATTTTGTGACAAATTTTTCAGAGTTAATTCTGGAGTACATGCGATAGCATGTGTTTTAAAACAAAACTGTTATGAGGGGTATAAACGTGAAACTAATATGATTTTGTTTGTACATACACTGCATGAAAATGGTCGGATTTATTAAAAGGCAAATTATTCAAGACGGAATAACTCACGTTTACGATTAATGGCGGTGTTGTAATTTTGAATTGCTAGATATATTACGAGGAACTATTTAAATAAAGAAGTACATCATTTATTCTATAATGCAATTACAACGTTGTGAACATAAAAATATTATAATTACCATAAATACCAGTATGCACACAGTTACAGAAAACAGCACTAAAAATGTTTATTTAAACTTCCTGACAAACGTGTTCATATACACATTCTCACATTCTCACATTACAAATGAGACACGTCAATAGGTTTACCATACTTGTGTGGTTTGTATTACTTCCTCCACATCCTTTGGTTAAATGCGGTCTATAAATGATTATTGTTCTCGATAAACGGACATACTCTTAGGGTACAACTCACACAAGTGTGTATTCGTGAATATGCGCACAAAATTATTCTGGCGGTATTCTCTGACAATTTTGATTTGGCTGTACAATAACTGGTACTACATACAAGCGTGTATGAAAGGTTTTCCGCCCGTGCACATATACGAACACGAACAAGAGGAGTGCTGCCACACTGTGATACATGTATCACACCATATACACGTGACATGATACCACATCCGGTTACATTGACTCGCCGCAATGCAAACCAATCCTAATACTCTCCTCATACAGCCGAGCAAGGGACCTACTAGTATCATTTTGAAGACTAGAATCGAGCTCTAGACCTCTCACACCGCTATAACATTGATTCAATCTCCGAAATGCTAGATAATGCACCCCTCACTTTATAAGATGCACTTGTGTGTATTATCGTATGACCAGAATATGTGCATTGTTTTATGACCTTTAATTATTGTATTATATTACCTTACCTGACGTCTGGGGACTTTTGTACAATTCACATACCTCATATATATACGCGCATGTATCGCGTTTTCATAATTATTGACTTTGTAGTTAAAGTAGCGGTTACAATAATTAATTTTATGACGCTCATAATTAGTTTGCCTTCTGTCTATTAACTTAAAAAACACTGCTTTTATTATTTCGACATTTCAAAATTTGAAGTTACTGACACCAAAGGATTACGTTATCACCTGTGATACATTTCGCACGTTCCAAAAACTGAACTAGGTGACCATTATTGCAACGACTTTATTTCTTTTGAATCGTCTAAGGCATCTTTAAGATTGCTTACCATTTTACAAGCGTCAAAAATATATTGAGAACGATGTGTAAATACTCACACAAGAAACAATATCATGCTAGTTCAGTAGTTCATATAAATAAACTAATAAGAAAATATTTGAATGATCCCATTTAATTTCTGTATTGTTCAAATAGCAACATAACATTCAAGATAAGTGCATGCAATTTACGCTCTACTTCTACTCGAGTGTAGGACAAAAACCCCTCCGGACAAAATCTCCTTCGTTCATTTTGTACAAGGTGGACAAAATCCCCTTCATGAATTTTACAAGGTGGATAAAATCCTCTTCATGATTTTTACAAGGTGGACAAAATCCCCTTCGTGAATTTTTACAAGATGGATAAAAAACCCAACATGAATTTTACAAGGTGGATAAAATCCCCTTCATGAATTTTACAAGGTGGACAAAATCCCCTTCATGAATTTTACAAGTAGGACAAAATCCCCTTATGGCGCCGACCATCTTTTTTCAGGATATTTCTTGTTATCAAATAAAGTCTATTAACATATTTTGTTTTGGATGTATGTATAAATCATATCGTATGCTATCGACTGTGAAAAACATATGGCTTTCATAAATAGATAACCTAATGATGAGTTTTAGTTCATAACGATCTGCATCTGAAACAATAATAACAATATCGAAATTCTAAATTTGCAGACAAACGAAATATAACACTTGTTGCATTTTGCCTGTATAATTACATTTAAATATTATTTAATTGTAATTGTATCATAAATTATAATATAAATGATGATGTTTGAAGTAGGTGTAACAGTTTTACATGTCAAAATTGCAGTTTAATTAGACATTTGATCAAATGTATGGAAAGAAGTTACTTGAAACGAGTATTCAATTAATTTAGTTCGCATTTACAATGTAGGTGACGAATAATAGTATGTCCTAAATTGATATAAAGAATAACATAAAACATGTGTTAAACTATATTCATTGATACACAAATGGACTTGAAAACCGACACTCACACGCATGTACATAGTAATTATTTATACATCTTGAAAATAATAAAACGATATTATTCATTTCATGTTCATCGACATAAAAGAGACAACTTGTACCAAATAATAACCCTTTATTTATGAACGTTCATAAATATCTGGCTTTAGTATGAACAGTTTGTTAACCATAAATTACTCCGTATATATGGACTTCGGTTCAAATTTTCCGTGTTTTATGCTGTATTCTGCAATCGTTCGTTACCTAAACACTGCTCTCGTATTTTATGGGATATCACGATCCTAGATAATTTGATATGATTTTGTGAGGTTGGCATTTAGAAATACATTTTCTCCATTTATAGAATATCTTGACAGTTTTCATCTGAATGAAGCGAAATGAAAAACAGTAGGCCTACTTCGCACGTATTTACGTTTCGAGCATGTATAAGGGGGGAAATAATTCAGATATTGGCTTTTTATTTCTTATGAATTACGAGTTTAGTATTAATTAGATTTTATTAAAAAGAGATTGATATGAAATACAGAAACGGTGTCAACTGTTTAGTTATAAAATCCATGCTTAAGCACATTAACCGCTACTACATCATAGAGGTACACCCTGAAACAATTATTACAGTAGAAAAATTGCTGGTAATACCTGTACTATAAATAGACAGATTACTGTGTATGTATTTTCTGAGCAATAACTAACAATATATGTTGATAAAATAGTAATTTAAATTGTATTTTGGGCTTCGAGGTAAGAAACTTACAATAAGTTTACACGATTTTTGTGATTCAATATATTACTTGCCAAATGTTCAATTTAATTTTCCCTGAGAACATGACAAAGATATATGGTCGGTATTAAAAATGTTGAAAAACTCGAAGCAATGTCATTGCACATCTGTGCCTACTTCAAAGAGCGGTTTTTCTCTTGTTAGCAGTAAATTTGTAGAATTATAAATCCACCTTTTAAATAAAAGTAATTTATGAGAACTTTTAATGGATACTTGTCGATAAAATGCTTTAGTCAGCAGTATGTTTACACGGGAATTGTGATTTATATCTTGCGTATGTTTTACAAAATTTCGTTTTTATCTTATTTGAATTGTAACTTTCGATAATAAATTAGAAGTAATTTGAGACAAATGTAATAAACATAGTTCGTAAACCAACCGAAAGAAATATTTGTTTTCATAAAGTCCACTTACAAGTACGAGCCTTGCATGAATAAAAATATCAATTTTACAAAACATCCAGTTGTACGATATAAAGTTTTTATATATGCAACAAGCAAATCAATGCATAAATAAGATTCATACAAAATATGAAGACCACATTTATTGACGGATAGTTATTGCTCGCTACTATCGGTGGATAGAGTTATTGTTTCATCTGTGTTATAAGACGCTTTCTTTGCGCCTTGTGAACCCCATTGTTTACATCCGCCAGTAATACGGCAACATTACAACCCGTTTTGCAGTAAAAAACATTTTGCAAGAAAGAATTTAAATCACTACAACACATTTAACTCATGTTACATAACATTTAGATTGATTCACAAAGCGCTTTGCAATAAAAACAAATCATCCGTCAATGCACTTTTCAATAAAAAATATATTTAATATCCGACCTAGAGAAACGTAACTTCATACAAGTATTAATCATGAATTTCATGTATTTAGAAATACAAGAGTTACGTTCCTTGATTAAGTAAATAGATGGCACATCATTCATGTGGACACATACCTAATTCTGGCGTTGTCCGTTCGTCTGTTCGTACGTCCGTCCTTCCGGAGCCATGAAATCCTTTGGAGAAATTGAATAAAAATGCGTAGAATAATAAACTACTTTAAGGAAATGCGGCCCGGCATGTTTGGGGAAGATTGCTTGAGGAACACCAGAGTTTTGGCCCTTAGTACTTATACAATGTTCACTATAGAGACAGAGTTTGGATGCATTATAATTTAAATTATTTCTCACTGTTTACTGGTTGGTAAAGGTAAGTACTTTAATTTTGTTAACACAAAATTGGATTCAACGTTCATTAGTTCTATAAATTTGAACATGTTCGGACGTCTCCAGTAATAGTTAGGCAGTTTTTTGTATCTCAATATATAAATTACACTCACCGACCTTATATAATGACGGAAGTGTTTCTGACAATGCTGAAGAAATGGTTTCCAATCACAGGGAATTAATCGGGGACACTAGACATGGCCAGTACAGAGATAACTGTGGTGCAACAACATTTATAATGTCGGAATATGAGAAAAACACATTCGATTTGTATAACCCCTTTTCGGGAAAATAAGAACTTGGTTTGCCGACCTAATATAATGACGGAAGTGTTATGACAATGCTGAAGAAATGGTTTCCAATCACAGGGAATTGAACTTGACATCGCTAGTACAGAGATAACAAAGTTTATAATGTCGGAATATATAAAAGCACATTTCGTTCTACGATAACCGCGAGAACCAGACTAGACAGACAAAACTTTTAAAATTTATTTTAGTTTATTGATAATATAAGCATTTTTAAATTCGCCAGAAGTATAATTTAATATTTCCATCACTTACATTTATTTCAATATACACATAGACGGTCTTTCAAAGCAAATCCGTGACCGAGTTATGGTCGGTGACTACAATTAGTTGCCCCTTCACCACCGCGAGTTCGAATCTCACCCGGGACGTGGACTTTGTGTGTGTGTGTGTGTGTGTGTGTGTGTGTGTGTGAGGAAGCTATCAAGCTGACCTAAGTAAGGTCAGCAGTTCTACTTAGGTTTCTGCCTATGTCACATAAACGGCTAAAAGGGACACCTGGCGTCGGACCCACCATGAAAGCTGAGAAGATCACTACATATCCTTTTCTGTTTATGTTACCCCCAACTGCCTTATTAAAGCCAGAAGATGACGGTTGTTTTAATATAAATCTTGCATGCTTCTCTTTTTCATTATGTTTTAATGTAGTACTGTAAAATCAATTCTAAAATGCAAGAATACACTTTGAAACATGCTTTATCAACTAGTATTATAAGTTTTTTAAACAGAACAATGTAAAGTATAGTTACATCTCATTTATTTAAACCAGCTACCAAACAATTGGACTTTGCTAGGAGGGGCTTATGGGGTTACGACCACTTGAGAGTAACAGATTGTAAACCATTTTAACTGGTGACGTCCATCAACAAACCTCCTACTGAACAGAGCTTCATATATCAAGGAAATAGTACATGTAGGGCTTTGTCATTTTTGTTATTTTAACTCGGAAACTAAAGTTCTAATAAAAAAGAAAGACACATAATTTCAAAGACGAAATCCGGGAAATGTAGATTAATCAAATGTATTATGACCAGTAAAGTGTAAATTCAAATTCTGACCCATTAAGATCTTCTGCTTCAACAGTTTTGCCAAGTGTTTACATTTACTGGTGAACCAATGACAAGCCAGCAATGTGCAATTCAGCCTTTTGTAGTGGGGTCATTTGAATAACTCCTCCTACAAAAAAGTACTAGCCGGGTAGTAGAAGGGAAGTAACCGCAATACAACAAATGTCTTGTCACGGACATATTACCTCCCTGAAAAAACATTGCCGTCTTGAAAAAATAAGTTGCCGGTCTTATCTGATTGTCTGTTAAGCCAAGATTAGAGAATCTAACAAACGCGGACATGTTTTGTTGATTTTTGAAACGATTGGCTAAATGTCTAGGTCGGTGGGTGGTCTCGCATAAGCTCGCTTATATTCATTCAACAGGCACAGAATTGAATCGTTTGAAGTAATTGAGTCTCTACAAGTTATATTATTATATTTATTCGAGCTCGTGTATATTTATTGGAACACTAAGATATTTTATAATTTATATAAAAGAAACATTTTTGTTTTTAATGAACTAACATTTTTGTTTTACATTAATTATTTTATAGGATTTAATGAATATATTAAATTTTGAACACATATTTTGTTGCATTATGTATAAACATTTGTTTTACAAAAAATATTTACGAGATCGAATAAAAATATATAATATTGCAAATGTATATATTCGATACAGTGTACGTGACCATATATAGTCGATACAGTGTACGTGACCATATAAAGTCGATACAGTGTACGTGACCATATATAGTCGATACAGTGTACGTGGCCAGTATACACGGGATAATCCCCACGGGTATACACGTATCATCGTATAACTTGTAGTTAAAATTTATTATTATGTTGCACTTGACATATCAATGCAAATTGTGTGTTTCACTCTCACGCTTTGTGACAACAAGTGGATCAAAGGGAGAGTACTGATGCCAAAATAGTTGGTTATTATACATCAGCTACTTCCCCTGTCATAAAATGGTTCCCGGCTTTAATTGTAACTAGGCAACATATCCAGTAGAGTAGAGATTCCATATAACAGTGTAATTGTGTCCAAAATTTATGATGTAAAATTAAAATATATATTTACATGTAATGATGATATGTGACTTCTTTAATGTGTCGTTTTGTGTATGTTTTACATGATACTTGCGTGTCTTATTTATTGTAAGGAAACGTGTCGATGCCGACATACATCAGGTTTGCATTAGAGCACGTATCTATGCACGCGCACCACACGCACTTATGCACGCACACACGCGCGAGCGCACAAACTAAATTAATCGTCTATGTTATAGACTGAAAAACGAAACACTACTATTTGATTTGCAGTTGGGTAATAACCACAAACATAACACAGGGAAGGTCAACTGACCAAAATACTCATTTAAAGATTTACAAATGTTCAGGAAGCACTAGACCTACTTGTGCTGTAAGACAACAATAGTTTTATCAACAAATTCTTACTGTAACGTAGGCAACATTTAGAAACTCATGTCTGCTAACAAACTACACAAAAGCGTGTCTGATTGTTGTTTTGGAAATTGGCTATGCCAACATACACCGGGGTTGCATTAAAGCACACATCTATACACGCGCACTACACGCACTCATGCACGCACACACGCGCGAGCGCATTAACGCATGAGCCAAGTTATCGTCTACGTTATAGGCTAAATAATTTTGATGGGCGGCTATAGCCACCAAAATAACACTGGGAAGGGCAACTCTTCAACATACCAATTTAAGGATTTACAAATATTCAGGAAGCTCTAGGCCTTCACGACTGTAAAAAGTCAGTACTTTTATCACAAATTTCATTTTGTTTTTATTAAATCGTTCACAGCTGTAAATTTGCAGCAACAAATTAGAAATCAACCTTTTAAACAAAAGTATTTACTTGCACTTATAATGGATATTTGTTGATAACATGTTTAACATACGAGATTTAGTTTGCGTTTCTAGGCAAAGACGATATCAGTTTGTTTACAAGTGTATTGTGATTAAATATCTAAATTACCTAATTTGCATTTCATGTTAATGGAATGGAAAACATCAAGAATAAATTAGACTTAACGGAAGACAAGTGTGACAGAAATATCTTCTAAATTTTTCAGTAAGCTTATGTGATCTTATATCGTCAGATTACAGACTTATAAAAGCTTCAATGAACAAAGGTTAATTGTAATGGATTAATTTTCAACTTTATTATACGCAGTATATCTGAGGCAAAAGCTGCTTCATCATTGAAACGTTATATTTCAGAGAGTCCGCGATAACTATTTTTGGTAAACTGCGTTTCGAAAATAAGGTTATGCAACTTTCATTGTACAGTAACTTTCATCATTAATTTAACCGCATCATGTTTGTATTGAGCTCGACTTTTATCTTTAATTATTAAATGTGTGGTTTGGTTGTGTTTGTGAATTATGACTAAATTCTGCATATATGACACTCCTCAGTTTGATGTCATGTATTCACCGATTCAAAGCTGTTTTTATAATGTGCCAACATGAACATTTTGAGGCAAAACAAAAGTATTATTCTATACAATCATAAAGCACTTAATGGCAGGATTGGAATTAACTTGCGATCTTGTACTCGGAATACAGTTCTTATTGACTTATGAATATAAGTCATGAAATACATTTTGTCATCCAACATTTCTAAAATGATGTACTCATTCAGATAAATGACTTTACATAACTATTGATATATGTTTGGTATGTTGGTACCAATCACTTTCAATTCGAATTCTCCTTTATAGTATATATTCAGACCAGTTGACATTGAACTCAAGCTTGTTGTTTGAGTGTTCTAAGGTAGCTTAATGGATGAGAATTCCTACTTTAACCCACAGACCGAGTGAACACGTTTCAAACGAAAATGCCGATATAAAGGCTTGTGGTGTGTCCATAAAATAAACACTTTTATAATCTTAATACGGCATCTCGACTCCAGTTTGGTGACGACAGCAGTACCGTTCTTAGTTCTTAAAACTATTCCGTATTTAGTTAATGTTGTTGTTTTCGTTGCCGTGCTTATAATTGTTGGCGTAAAATAAAACATCTAAACTATCAATGTATATACTATATATTTTGTGATTAAATATCTGACTTATGAGTAGTTACAAGCATGAAATAGAGCACACAAGGTCACAAGGTCTATAATATATCTAGTCGTACAGTTATCATTGAACTTTTGCAGTCATTACAATAGATGTCTATCTTAATTTCATATGCCGCTCGTCATGTTCTTTAGAGGTCTATAGATGTATTTCATTGTTACATTCTCTTAACACCGTGTTTCTGTCTGACAAATACCAGATTTCTGTAACACTGGACATGCTGACACGCGAGATTATTCAAATATTCACAGTTACCTTCCAATAACATAGAATATAGAAATTGCCTGTAAAAAGAAGTAAATCAAGCCCCTATCTTTCTTTAACAAGTATGAAAGTAGGTTGTTTTTGCGTACTTCAGTCTTATTTGAACAGGTGCAAATCACAAAGACAAGGATTCAGCACATCTTCACAACGCGCCTATTTGTGAGTGGTGTCGATTCTATAAATTGCGGACCCTTGCAAATGTAGATCATTCTCACTACAGCATTTTACCGAATTAAAATAAAGTGTATTGAAATAATGTTTCATGCAAGGTATTGGAATGTTATACTCTTGCTCCTTGTAACACTATCGCAAGGATTTGGTCGTGAGCCTGTATGTTCAAAATTTCATTATGAAGAACAATTGCTGGAGAAAATGATACGACAGGAGATAAAAGTTCAAGAAATGGAAGCTGAAATAAAGAAAACGTTGGAATCAATTTCTACATTTATGGACGACATGGAACAGAAAATGTATAATAACGCCGATGACATGAACAGCGAAATTAAGCAAAATCTGAACAAGGTTTCCACCCTTATGGACGACGTGGAACAGAAAATGGAAGGTTACAAGGACGACATGACAAATAAAAAGAACGAGTTACAGCTTCTCGCAGGTTATACAGTTTATCATATTTATGATTAAAAATCAGTTTTATTACTATTAAATACATTTGATGGGTTATGCATGTAGCAGCGTTATATGTGACATTAACTATCTTCATACTAAGAATATTGTAGACCAATAATTGTTCCATACAGTTGGATAAGGTATACTTGCTATATAAAAACATTTAGAAGATATTTGAAAATTGCCATGTAATTATGTTATCTTTAATAACTTGCAGATAAAGTCGACGTTCCAAGAGTCGCTTTCCACGTATACAATGTGAATGATGTCAATGTTGTGAAGAAAGGACAAGTTTTTATATTTACAACAATTCTACTGAACGAAGGTAACGGATATGATTCAAACACTGGAATATTTACTGCATCAGCAGCCGGACTCTATTATTTCACCGCCCATGTGTGTAATCACTCTGGAAAATTGGTGTATTATAGTATAATCGTTGACGATGAAATGGTAGCTGCAAGCGCACAGTATGATACTAATAACTATAGTTGTAGTTCCGTAAGCGCAATAACCGTTCTGAAATCAGGCAGCATTGTGAGTGTTCAAAGTACGTACAGTCACTCACATAACATTTTATATCAAGGCTATAACAGACACGTATCATTTAGTGGCGCATTACTTCACAAGTAAAGGACACTACTTTATACACCCAAATATAAAATCTCATAACGTGCATGCTTCAATTTGACATATCAACGATTATACTGAAGAAACACTATAAGGATTACATTAGTACATATAACATATTTTACTATGATGAATAAACTTGTTGACGACTCGCTTTTGTAAGACTTGGTATGTTATGTCAGGTAACGTCATAATCGATATTTTACAATTATATAATATATTGTCTGATTGAAAACATTTGGCGATATTTTCATGACGTTTTGTTAAGAAACTGTAGATTTGTGACTCTTTGTGGAATAATTGAGCATAGCACCAAAATGTTGGAATAATTTCAGAATGATGCTAAAGCAAACAAAACAAAATTGAATTGAGGGTAAAGTAATAAGTACATGTCTTTGTTTATATACTATATAGAACTGGACTCGCTTTGCTTAAAATATAAAATAAAATTGCGCATTATTCACAACTCTTTTCATTGTTAATTTGTTGCACTAGCAAGGTAATGTTTTATAATGTGGTAATGTACTACCGTTATTAGTTTCGTTTTCGATTATTGGCGTAGTTTTAATATTTTTGTAATTATGGATATATTTTACCTGAAATATCAAAATAAAAAGGTAGATCATTAACTTTACTGACGTGTTTGTTGCACTAGAGTGCTATGATGCTGTATGATGTTTTTACGAAATAACACAAGAAAACGGTTATCTAAAGTGATTTAACAAAACAGCTCATATTTAAAGGGACCACATTGGAAATAAGGGATTAATTATCCCATTTTTCTCTTATCCTTCTCATTATAATGTTTGTGACATTGTTTTATGTTTGTATGTTGTAAATTTTGCGTGAATAAATCTATATATCTATCTACCCGAACATGGTTATTTAAAGTTATCTTACAAAACGGCGCTTATATGAAAGAGAGGTTAAGTTATTACAGGGAACGCCACATACACGTCAAGATTATGCCTCCAAACTCAGATCCTCGTGAATTAACAGTCTACAAAACATTAAGCACTGAGAAGGTGCAAATGTAAACTTGTATGGGAACATTGGGTGCAAGGAATGGTATGGTCAACCATAAACAAACTAAGGACAAGTGGCATAACATGGGAGGAAAGTACATGTATGGAATACATCTAGGAACAAGTCAAGGAAGTCAGTAATAATAGGCCGAAGTGGGAGGGGGAAAAAGAACATGAATATTACGATACCATGTAACAGAACTGCATATCGGGAAGGGGAACTTACCATACATATAGAAACCTAAATAGAAATAATAATCATACAGCGATTTATAGTCTCGGAACTATCAGTACAAATAAGTAGGTTTTCAATCGATTTAACAGCTAGCTAACCTCATACTTAAATCGTTATATGGTCATTAACTTCTAACATATATATCTACACTCAATCCGACTAAGTCGGCATCAACTAATCCACAAAAGCCATCAACCACTATTAAACTTAAATACAGTAATTGGTAAAAGATATTAAAAATATGTATACAAAAAGTGACAAAATGTAACAACTTTGTGAAGCGGGGTTATAATCAATTGGTTATAACGTATAGCTAGATATGAACTATCTTACTTATGCATTTAACAAGCAGTAGTACGACAGAAAGCTTAACTTTATTGAACTGCACACTACGATAGTTTTTCATATCAATGATAAGAAATCTGCGAAGGTTTTATCGTGATCACACGATCATAAATAGTCAAAGTGCATTTATAAAAAAAATAAAACCATCAATTATAGGTTGAGAGTAATAACATTGTAATACAAAATACCGCTCGCCTGGTTCAAGTTGATAAGGTAATTACACACGATCAATTTTTCTCCCACAAGAAAGACGTACTGATCCCGTTCTTAAACGGTGGCACAACTTCGCTGATCACTTCATTAGTATGTACACTTTTGTAGCAAAACGATTAAACAGGAATTAACATAATGGTGTCGGTAAACTAGTACCGACAATCTGATATACCCGACATTGCTCTACGTGTACTCGGAAAATAACATCGTTGGGCGGGTGTTTAAAACTAAGATTTCTTATTTCATTATTGTCAGTAATACAGGAAACTCAGTTTAGTTTACCATTATCACTCACAAGTAACCCACGACCAATGCATTGAAGCTAAACCTCCCCGGTGATTTTCTTGATGAACTGTCAAGGCTGTTACCATAAAATATTTTGAAACTGTCTTGGCCGTTAGCCATGTAAACTATGAACTTCCTTTAGCGTTAGTCAAAATATTGTACCTTGTCAAGTTTAAAACTCTGTATCTCCATCAAATAAGGCATCAATCAACTAAGCAGCCATCGATGCAGCTGGTTGTACGGAGTGCTACCTCTACAGACCCTCTCTTGTAATCTATCTTTCTTCAACAACATTTGTTCAGTTATCCCGTTGTAAAACAAATTCAACCCATTCAACCTCCAAATTCCGCTCAGACATTTGACTTGATGCGAGCACAACTCTACTCAAATCCCTGTCAACACCAAGAACCACGTGACCCAGGAAATGTCACATGACTTACATGCAGCATTCATGTCCAGAGATAAAGAGTCCAAAGTATTAAATGTGTTAGATCATTAATTGGTCATCCGCATCCGATAACTAGCGGCATATCAATTTGTTTTTCTTTTGAAAGTTCGCTAAAACAAATCAATCCTTCTAGACCAGGAAGGATTCGTTGGTGGTGGGAGTGGTTACTTTTAAAGGGAGGTAAGTGATGTAGTTTGTTCATCTTTTCTGAAGCTTCACCCTCTAAACAACAGTCACAATTCGCGTAGCACAAAGCTTAAATGTCATGTTTTATTTTATAGATGATTATTTTAAGAATCTTAATTATATGAACATGTTGTACTGTGTTTCATAGATGAAAGATTTAACTGATATAACATTAATCCTATTCTGTTGTATGTTTGTTTGTTTCATCGGGTTTAACGCCGTTTCTCAACGATATTTCAGTTATTATTTCAGTTGTTCCTGGACTGAAATCTAACCAGTACTAACTTACCCTTCCACAAGGAGCCGGCAACTTCTCCACATGAGGGGGGAAATTTTCATGAAAGGGTATGACCTGCCGCGACCGGGAATCGAACCCGGATCGCCGGGTTACAAGTCCAGCGCACTAACCACTGGACCACGGACGCGGCCTGTTGTATGCCGTTCATGCTATGTTTCATTAGATTTTCTTGAAAACATCGATACATGAATTGACAACAAGGAAACACTACTCGACCAATCCGACACCATATGTTTTTTTCTCGCATTGACGTTGCATAGGATATCCTAGAATTTTGGTTACATCTTGAATATCTTGGTGTCCAAGGTTCGTATGTTCTTTAAATGCCTCCGTACAACATTGGTAGTTACATATTTTCATAAACTGTATTTGTTTCAGAGAAGGCAAGATAAAAAAGTACAATAATAACTAGATCTGGAATGAAAAAAGCGTTGAACATGAATTAATTGATTGATTTATTTATTTATTTATTGGGTGTGATTGGTTGGATGCGTGCGTGCGTGCGTGCGTGCGTGTGTGCGGGCGGGCGTGCGGGCTGACGTGCGGGTATGGATGTGTTGGTGGGTGGTTGCGTGCGTGCGTGCGTGCGTGAATAATGGTTGGTCTGATAAATGATTAGATTAGTTAGTGAATGAGTCATGTACGGATTGACTGATTGATTGTGTAAATAAATAACTGTTTGGTTGCACGCATGCACACTCACATGCACTCACTCACACCTATCACACACAAAACAGACTCAAACACACATGTTTTTTTTGTGTCGGTTTTAATTATATAATTACAATCCAAAAAAGGAATTTTTGTCCTGCATTCTGAAAAAGCCATATTGTCACGTTTTAATCCTATTTATGGGCGTTCTCATTTAGCAGATAAATAATTAAGTCTTTTCAAACGCTTAATTCAGACTGACAAGCATTGAGGAGGCCTAATTCAAGTGTCCTCAAGTATCGGACTCCGGCTAAAAACTGTGAAAACCGATTCTACTTCATAAAAGTTGTTAAATAAAAGTTTATGTCTTGTAAAGATTTTGTCTTGATTAGGTGATGTTCAGCGTTTTACGAAGGTGAGAGAAAGACGCGCCATACAATAAGACACTTGGTGTTGTATTACAGCAGGCCAGATAATTAATTATTGGTTTATTTGTCATTTTGACATCCGACATGCGATCTTCCCAGCCTTAAGTTTTAATCCATGTAATGTCAGTTTAGGATGTTGTAAGCGATTAATTTGTAGGTTTAACAATCATGTTTATCGCAGAAATTTATTGACTTAATAATTATGTTGGTGAACTCGCTGCGAATTTATTTCTTGATTAATAGCAGATCCTATATCTTAAACAACACACACATCATTTGGCCTGTTATTGTTACCAGTATGTTTGATGGCGAGGAGACGACACAATTGTCTCAGTTATATGACAAAACTGGATGCTATCTTTAACACTAAGCAATGCAATAATTATTTATAGACAGACTAATTGTCTATTTTATTATCGACAGTTTGGAATTTCATAGCGTTTCAATTCTGACGCAAACATGTGGAAAGATCTGTGAAAACGCGGTGGTGTATGTTAAACATTTTTAATATATTTGTCAGTTTGTGGTAACTTTCGGTGTGAATAAATCATTTCTTTGAATGTGTACATTAATCGGGTGTAGTTAATATGTAAGCAAAGATATATTAATAGTTGAGTGTAATTGTCTTTGTACTGCTAATTAAGGATCGCGTTTTCTGAATGGAGTAATACTTTCCGAGGTCCTCATCTTTTTACGTTAGTACTATTTTATCTAAGTTTTATTGCATAACTATTTTATGTAATCAACTGTAAGCGCTAATTATGTTTGTTTGATAAAAGCTTAATAATTATTTTATTTTTTAGGTACATAGTCTTATTTTTACGACAAAATATCCTTAGTCATAAATATGAGAAAATCGGTGTTAATTGCCTTCATATATAGTACGTACTCTACAACACTACATTGTCTCTGTTCTTACATGTTTCCCAAAACCACAAATACAAGTGTTCGATACCGGTATTTTCTATCCTGACCTACGCGCCGAGTTAGAGCTAGCGTAGGAAATACATATATCAGACTCGTGTTTTTCAGTTCTAGCAAATATTTAAGAAGGTTACAATGCTATGTTTCAGAGTACTTCTGTATGGAGGCATTAACAAGACCGTTTCTCAAGATTAAAATGCACATTTACCGGATGAAATGTATACATAGTATGTGTTACAAATTGACTGGTTACAACATTTCTGGTTACTAAATGATTGGTTACTAAATGGTTGATTACTAAATTTCTGGTTACTAAATAATTGATCACTAAATTTCTGGTTACTAAATGATTGGTTTCTAAATTTCTTGTTACGAAATGATTGCTTACTAAATTTATGTTTACTATATGATTGGTTATTAAATATCTGATTACTATATGATTGATTACTATATGATTGGTTACAAAATGTTAGGTTACTAAATGATTGATTACTAAATTTCTGGTAACTATATGATTAGTTACTAGATTTCTGGTTTCTATATGATTGGTTACTAAACGATTGCTAATTCAATGATTGGTCACTAAATTTCTGGTTACTACATGATTGATTAATATATGATTGGCTACTAAATTTCGGGTTACTATATGATTAGTTACTAAATTTCTGGTAACAATATGATAAGTTTCTAAATTTCTGCTTACTATATATTGAGTGGTTATTAAATATCTGGTTACTATATGATTGGTAACTAGATGATTGGTTACTAAAGGATTGCTAAGTCAATGATTGGTTACTAAATTTCCGATTACTAAATATCTGGTTACTATATGATTGCTAAGTCAATGATTGGTTACTAAATTTCTGGTTTCTAAATGATTGATTACTATATGATTGACTACTAAATTTCCGATTACTAAATTTCTGGTAACAATATGATAAGTTACTAAATTGCTGGTTACTATATGCGGGGTTATTAAATATCTGGTTACTATATGATTGGTAACAATATGATAAGTTACTAAATTTCTGAACTATATGAGTGGTTACTAAATGTCTGATTATTAAGTTTCTGATTACTAAATGATTTGTTACTAAAGGATTGCTAAGTCAATGATTGGTTACTAAATTTCTGGTTTCTAAATGATTGATAACTATATAATTGGCTACTAAATTTCCGATTACTAAATATCTGGTTACTATATGATTGGTAACTAGATGATTTGTTACTAAAGGAGTGCTAAGTCAATGATTGGTTACTAAATTTCTGGTTTCTAAATGATTGATTACTATATGATTGACTACTAAATTTCCGATTACTAAATTTCTGGTAACAATATGATAAGTTACTAAATTTCTGGTTACTATATGAGGGGTTATTAAATATCTGGTTACTATATGATTGGTAACAATATGATAAGTTACTAAATTTCTGAACTATATGAGTGGTTACTAAATGTCTGATTATTACGTTTCTGATTACTAAATGATTGGTTACTTAAGGATTGCTAAGTCAATGATTGGTTACTAAATTTCTGGTTTCTAAATGATTGATTACTATATGATTGGCTACTAAATTTCCGATTACTAAATTTCTGGTTACTAAATGATTGGTTTCTAAATTTCTGGTTACTAAATGATCGAAAACAGAATGATTGGTTACTAAATGACTGGTAACAAAATGACTGATTACGAAATGACAGATTACTAAATGACTGATAACTAAATGATTGATTACTAAAGGATGGTTATTAATGACTGGTAGCTAAATGATTGGTTACTTAAGGATTGGTTACTGAATGATTGGTTACTAAAGGATTGGTTACTATTTGATCGGCTACTAAATGATTGGTAACTAACTGATTGGTAACTAGATGATTGGTAACTGAAGGATTGCTTTTTCAACGAATGGTTACTAAATGATTGGTTACTAAAAGACTGGTTACTAAATGATTGGTTACTTAAGGATTGGTTACTAAAGGATTGGTTACTTAAGGATTGGTTACTAAAGGATTGGTTACTTAAGGATTGGTTCCTAAAGGATTGGTTACTTAAGGATTGGTTACTAAATGATTGGTTACTTAAGGATTGGTTACTAAAGGATTGGTTACTATTTGATCGGCTACTAAATGATTGGTTACTAAATGATTGGTTACTAAATGATTGGTTACTTAAGGATTGGTTACTAAATGATTGGTTACTTAAGGATTGGTTACTAAATGATTGGTTACTTAAGGATTGGTTACTAAAGGATTGGTTACTTAAGGATTGGTTACTAAAGGATTGGTTACTATTTGATCGGCTACTAAATGATTGGTTACTAAATGATTGGTTATTTAAGGATTGGTTACTAAAGGATTGGTTACTTAAGGATTGGTTACTAAATGATTGGTTACTTAAGGATTGGTTACTAAAGGATTGGTTACTTAAGGATTGGTTACTAAAGGATTGGTTACTATTTGATCGGCTACTAAATGATTGGTTACTAAATGATTGGTTATTTAAGGATTGGTTACTAAAGGATTGGTTACTTAAGGATTGGTTACTAAAGGATTGGTTACTATTTGATCGGCTACTAAATGATTGGTTACTAAAGGATTGGTTACTAAATGATTGGTTACTAAAGGATTGGTTACTTAAGGATTGGTTACTAAAGGATTGGTTACTTTTTGATCGGCTACTAAATGATTGGTTACTAAAGGATTGGTTACTAAATGATTGGTTACTAAAGGATCGGTTACTTAAGGATTGGTTACTAAAGGATTGGTTACTATTTGATCGGCTACTAAATGATTGGTTACTAAATGATTGGTTACTAAATGATTGGTTACTAAAGGATTGGTTACTATTTGATCGGCTACTAAATGATTGGTTACTAAATGATTGGTTACTAAATGATTGGTTACTAAAGGATTGTTACTAAAGGATTGGTTACTATTTGATTAGTTACTAAATTTCTGGTAACTATATGATTAGTTACTAGATTTCTGGTTTCTATATGATTGGTTACTAAACGATTGCTAATTCAATGATTGGTCACTAAATTTCTGGTTACTACATGATTGATTAATATATGATTGGCTACTAAATTTCGGGTTACTATATGATTAGTTACTAAATTTCTGGTAACAATATGATAAGTTTCTAAATTTTTGCTTACTATATATTGAGTGGTTATTAAATATCTGGTTACTAGATGATTGGTAACTAGATGATTGGTTACTAAATGATTGGTTACTAAAGGATTGGTTACTAAAAGATTGGTTGCTAAATGATTGGTTACTAAATTATTGGTTACTAAATGATTGGTTACTAAAGGATTGGTTACTAAATGATTGGTTACTAAATGATTGCTTACTAAATGATTGGTTACTAAATGATTGGTTACTAAAGGATTGGTTACTATTTGATCGGCTACTAAATGATTGGTTACTAAATGATTGGTTACTAAATGATTGGTTACTAAATGATTGGTAACTAGATGATTGGTAACTAAATGATTGCTTATTCAACGACTGGTAACTAAGTGATTGGTTGCTATTAAAGTATTGGTAACTAAATAATTGGTTTGTAAGTAATTGGTTACTAAATGAATGGTTACAAAGTGATTGGTTACTAAGATCTGCACGAATTTAGAACTTAGTTTAAATTTAGAGGTTTGATTTGGACCGTATCTGTATATGTTTCAGAGGTAACAATTTTCCGAAAACTGTAAAGCAGTTCCGTAGCGTCAGAACGGACACCTCTGTACGATTTCCAACCTCTTATTTAAGTGACGTCATTTCCAGCAAGCGTCACAAGTGACGTCAGTATGTACTGAGAGTTAACAATATTAAATGACCATATGGAGTAAATATCGTTTGATGCTTGCAAATAGTGTCATCACATGTTGCGTTTTCTTGAATTTACGTCACTTACAGAAGATGTTGTATATCCCATAGCAGCGCTCATATACCTTTCTGTCCATTTATCCGATTTTATCTGATTCACCAAAAAATGACTGGAATTAACAACTCTAACAAAGTCGGAAGCTACATGCATTTGGTTCTTAGCACAAAACAGAACAAAATATTGCGAAATATAATACGCATACACAATACATGCAATAACAAATAAAGTTTGGTAAGTTTATTTTCGATAAATCGTGTAGGCATATGAATATTTATACAACATGATATGACAAGACGTATTAACACAAATGCAATAATACAGTATGGTGAAGGTAGTAATCAAATAAGCAGGATCTATGATCTATTACGACTACAAGATGTTTCATGTATAATAACATTATTTTAACAAATAAACAATTGAATGTTTATCATTTACATAGCTATATAAACAAACATTTTGTGATGTAAGTAATACATGTACAACCAAACAATATTGTATGGTTAAATTATTTATATTTATGTTTAAGATGATAAATTCTAATTTTCCATGCATGTGCAATTCTTTCAATTTATATAATATTCATGTTCACCCCCCCCCCCCCCCCCTTTAAGGCCCATTATTACTAATTTTCTTGACTTGCTCCGTTATATATTCCATCCATTAAACCCCTTTTCTTGTTCCTTATGGTCGGACAGACCATTCCTTACCCCCTTATTCCCATACATGTTTACCCTTGCACCTCATCAGCGCCTGATGTTTTGTGACCTGTTGTTTACCCTGGGATCAGTGTGGGGAGGCATTGTCTTGTGTATGAGGCATTCCCTGTAACAACTTAATCTCTCTTTCACATATTTTTATAACACTGAAATATTTGTATGGTTCCCCTACAGAGAATAAATATTTCTTTTAAATACAACTGAATTTTAGATATACAGTCGGACCTCGTTTATTCGACAACCTTTCATCCGAATACTCGGTAACATCCGAATAAACATCAGGCTACGATATATCTTCTAATGCACGTCGAATTAAAATGGGTTATTCGAAACCATGTATTATTCGAATTATTATTATAAATTATAATATATTTTATGACTATTCTTGAAGATACAATATAAATAAATTGTTCATCAGCCCGTCAAGACATTTAACCAGATTTTTAAATCTACAATTATTTTCTGTTCGACCAGTTTAGCATTTAAGCAGCAAGTAAATAAACATTTCAAACTATCTTATTGATGGTACAGGGCGTTTTTATTAGCCGCGAACGTATTATATTTCAAAATAGGTGTATTGATATGTTCATGTTTGTCCGTAAGCTAGACAGAGAAAAATCCACGCCCGGTAGTGTTTTGATAGAGAAGTAAACCAAACAGCTATGAGGTAGTTCGATCAGCAACTATAGTGACTATGGTTGGATGATAAAACTCAGTCTAGTTCATCTACGGTCTAGTTACTCTGGTCACTCTTCGAACGTGGAGGTTTGAATACTATATAGAGGTGTTCCGAACATTAACTATGGTTCAACCACCGATTTAGTGCGGTTGAACTATAGTCGATATTCGGAACACCTCTATAGGATTTTCAACCCTCCAAATTCTAAAAGTGACCAGAGTAACCAGACCATAGATAAACTTGACTGAATTTTATCATCCAACCATAGTCACTATAGTCACTATAGTTGCTGATCGAACTACCTCATAATAATCAATCTTATTGAAATCAGCCCCTAACTTTAGCTCCATTACTTTCCGCTGTTAGCGTATAGTATAGAAGCGTGCGACTGGGAGCTGATTTTAATGAGATTGCATAATAATAAACTGTTATAGCTTTACGCACGAGAGCATTTCCTTACCTTAACTCGCATGGATCGGTCGAAACACGGCGTAAATCTTCAACGCAGTTTATATACTGCTTATTAATATTGACAGGTATTCTTATCAATACAAAGTTCACCTTAAATAGTTTTTTAAATGGATAATACAAAACTGTCATCTGTATGTTCGTACCTTGTATATACATTAATACTGACCGTAGAATCATTACAGGGACAGTGGCATTATCGTCACTCGAACCCAAGACTCCATCGGTCGTGAGACTACCGCATGTGCTACATATGTCTAGTTGCTATTACCAGAGAAAAGCCAATTTTTATAAACATTGTGTAACACATTATACAAAATAAGGACACAGAAGTAATCTTTTAAAACCTAATATAATTTGTTTTGAAGTGTTTGATGTAAATTAGTTAACAATGTATGTCTTTGTACAACCGGTATTTTGTATCAAAGGTTTGTAAATTTCAAGTTTCAAGTTACAAGTGTATTCAAATACTTCACTCTTCAAGTTGCACCTGACAATATGAGCATACACAATTGCTAATTATGTGCGCAGTGATTGTGAGACATCGCCGTAAGCAAAATATGCAATTAATATACGGTGACTACAACACTGGCTCAACAATAACTCGATTACCGCACAATGAGTGATTTTATAGCTTGGTAGGCAACAGAGCTAAGCTTCGCATTATGCCTACTCTGATACATACACTCACCCATAATTATAACGCATCACTTTGTGTTTACATGATTTCGATAAGACGAACGAGGAGTTGAACATTAAGGGTCATTGTTGTAGAAAAAACACAATGAAATCACACTGATAACAAAATGAAGTGCTTGAATAAGTTCCCGCAAATAAACGTGTTTAAAATTTTACAGAAACCTTTTTTTTTTAATAAAAGTTCAATTTCGTATGCTAAAAACGAAGTAATGTGCTCTGTGTAATTAATTACTGAGCGTGTGCTGGGCACCTGTGGTTTATGATGTTCTGCCTATTTGCAGTACTACACGAGTCCCCTTTACTTTTACTGGTGTCGAGACGAAGGACGCGGACACTTCCGGTTCCACTTCCGGTCTTTTAAAATAATTTACAATTTTAACTTGGATCATCGTGGAAATCTCGTGTAACAAGCTTACATAAATAACGCCGTTTTTAGATTCAATTTATTATCTTTAGGAGTACAAAATATTTTACTTCTAGTCCTACAGCAAATGCAATTTTAGCCACATTTGTGAATGGGCATGCTATTTTTCATTATGTTAGTGGACAATTAGCCCTCCCATATTTCTTTTGGACCATTTTCACTCAAAACATAACGTTTTTAACGATTGTAATACAAAACAACACAATTTAGAAACATAATTCATGTGAAAGACAGCCAAGTAAAAGCAGCAAGTAAAAAATACCGAAATGTGATCATTCGTTCCACATGGCTGCACTTAACATCGAGTAACAAATTTGCGAAAGGTTTTAAAAAAGATAATGCTATATGATCAGAAATCTGAATTTTCATAACATTTAGTACAGACTTAAGAGAATTATATCAAATTTAAACATGATGCGTTAGAACTTTGGGTGAGTGTATATATGTAACTACATGGCAATATACTTATTGCAAGATTTAAGACATTGGCGTCTTTGCCAACTATAACAATCATGTTAATTGAATTT
This sequence comes from Mactromeris polynyma, assembly GCA_032209605.1. Taxonomy (NCBI): domain Eukaryota; kingdom Metazoa; phylum Mollusca; class Bivalvia; order Venerida; family Mactridae; genus Mactromeris; species Mactromeris polynyma. The sequence continues at coordinate 17,078,809 of JASFXZ010000006.1, read as the reverse complement.
TATTATTCGGCCGTATGGCCAATTATTGCCTATTGTGTTTCGGTTTGGGGTAAGAAGTCATATTCCTGAATTCAAATAAAAACAGTACACTCCATCGTCTATTTGTATAACTATCTTATTATATCTAGTAATATTCATCTTTAAAATAGAAGATACAGGCAAAAAGTGATATGAAAACGGTTAGATTGTAAGATTTCTTCATTCTAATAATCAAAATTAAACAACATTTATGTGAATCGCATTTGTGCGACATTGTATAACACAGGACATGTTTCACATTTTGTTTTAAAATTTCGATTACATTTAAAACAAATGCTTAATTAAAGAAGTCTGACCATATATAAATCGGCCACGTTGAATTAACAAAATATACTCGCCGAGTATTAGCAACAAAGGTGTTAGAACACAGAATTGAGCCATGACTTAAATATTACTGATTACAGTCTGAGTTATCGCTAGTGTTAAAAATTAGGCCAAATATAGCCTAAATTGTAGACTCAAGATATGTTGTTGTCGTTCTCAGAAAAACTTAAGGAACAATTCGGTATTTTTATCACCCGCTATGTAAACATTATTTTGCTTCCCACAGAATCTCGTGCAGAGTGTGTTTCATTAAAAAGTGGATACTATGTTTCGTGTTGTCTCTATTTAAAGTCAGTTAAACATTTATTGATGTGAAACTTAGCGACACCTGTGTGTTTTCATCTGATTTCAAGAAAGAGCAACATGTCACGTGTCAGTGCACGAAGTCCAAGGAGTTCGAAAAGGTTTGAGGTAAGTTGACAACGACTTTTCTATGTTCGATAATAATTATGATACTTTAAAGTGTATAGGATATGTGATTACTAGTGCTGTGTAAAGGGTTACCGATACAAGTAACAGCACGGGTCTAAATACCATACAAAGCTCCGAGTTTTTTCTAATCAGCTTATACCACGTGACTTTCTTATCTTTGCTTATTTCAATTTGCCTAGATCATTTAAAAAAATATATATTTCTGGTTTTTAATTAAATTGACACACCTAAACACATGATTGATAATTCCAAATTCTATGTCTAATATTGATAATTCAGTTCCACATTTGTCCAATTGCCAAGAAGACAATGAAACTGTTTACTTCAGAAATTGCAAATAAAAGAAACTCACATTGAATCCGATGAGGTGTTCGATTTATTATGTTTTTATGACAAAAACTCTCATTTTCTCATTTGTAGCGGAATGACGATGTCAAAGAGAGGCCGCCATACTTCGTTAGTTACATTGATGACACTGGTTACTATGACAACCATGGATACGACGGAATATATAAATTTCCACCAACACGTTACCACAGCAACGCAAGTCGTTTTACACAGTTCCGTTCTAAAGATCACAATGGCGGCATTGACAGTAGATACCACAAAGAACGCAGGTCTAACGTCAAAGGATGCACATGGAAACGTGTCCTTGTTGCGGTTGCTATGGTAACCGTTGTTCTAATCGCTATCAGTGTCGGTGCTGGTATAATCATATCAGGGATAAAGGATGATACAGGTAAGTTTATGTGTAATTCCTCTAAAGTACAATTGATAAATTGTCCGTTTTGAGTGCCGGCGTTCCTAGGTTCAATCCTCGTCCGCATTCAATCAAAGACCTAAATACGGTACAGATATCTCCCTTAGCTGGCACAAGCATAGAACCAAGATATAATTCAGTCCAGGTTTGTGTATCTGTTATTGGATATAGTGTTTAAGTTTAAAACTTATTTATTTTACATCGATTGTGAAACAAGTTTTTACAACTTATTCTAGTCACTCTCGATGACCGCTTTCTGGCTACCAACCAGTACTCACGCCAAATTCAGGAATTTCGTGATCAGACCACGTTCATCGCAGGGCTCGAACTCACGACCCTCGGATCAGGAGACAGGCGCTCTGCCCTTCGACCGCTGAGCCTCCCTTACAGGATACAGTGTTGGTCCCATAAAACCTTGTAACTCATGTCATGTTTTATCCTATGCAACGTTACATAATGCTTTCTTTTCTTCATTTCTAAATAATTTTAGTGCAGAAAATCTGAATAAAACATAGGCTGAATATCGTTATTTGCGAGAACTCTTCACAACTTATTCAAACCAAATTAAATTAAACTCTATTCATGTATAACATGTTCCATTGAATTTGCCCGAAGAACATATTCTTTTTACAATGATATTCGGGTTCTCTGTCGAGAATTATTAATAATCGTGTGCATATCAAAAAGTATTAAATACTACTCAAAATTGTTTGCTAACGCCATAATAATACAGTTTAAAAATTAATCTTTACCTACGTACGTAGAAAAGACACAGTCGGATAAGTCAAAATCAAATTTTGATTCCATATCGACCGATATTATTATAGTTTACCTAATAGCGGATTCAAACTTATTTGAGAATATCATTATTGTCTTAACGGTGTGTATAGGTCAATATTTCTAAAACATGTTTTCATTGGCGGACGAATTCACACAAATTTGTTTTTAACCATTCTCGAACAAATATAATCGGGCTATGTGTAATATACTGTATGTATATGCTTTATATGTCTTAAACTCCGACACCTATATTAAGCTCAAATTTCAGTAAAACTGTGAAAATGGGGATTTTCTTACTTTCGTGAATGTTTCATTCCGAATATCCATCGTTTTAATATATGTTGTCAAATGCGCTCACCCGACAATGTTAATTCACATCTAAAAAGCTGCTGGATACAACTTTTTGACTGAGGTAAGCAAGAATTAAATAATTCTTTATGTTTTAAAAAGAACTAAAAAAATCCCTTCCCAAATAAGTGAGCGAAACCCGGCTTTAAACTAGGTTTAAATCGAGTTAAAGACGGTGGTATTGGCACTGGGTTAAAGGTGGATTTTTTTCTAGACAAAGTATGGGTTTTCCAGAGAAACCTACAGAAACACAGTTTTAACCAACTTAGTGGGTTTTTTTCTGAGTTAATGTGTTTTTTTTACACTTCTCCAGAAGTTGGTTTTTTGTTGGCTTAAAGTGAGTGTTTAGGCATAAAAACCAACGTTTTCCAGAGAAGCGAGTTAAAAAAACCCCGCTTAAAACCCACTTCTTAAGTTAGTTTAAGCGGGTTTTAAAACCAACTTTTAACTCACTTTTTTTCCATAAAGACTCGCTTAAAACCCACATTGTTGTCAAAAAAACAGAAAAAACTCACTTTTTAGTAAAAACCCAGAAAAAACTCGCTTTTAAGTTTTGGTAAAAAAAACAACTTTTCATTAGGGAAGGCGGATACCATTTATGATTCAAATGAATAGAACATTCGAAACAAAGGTCCGATGTTAAACTGTCAAAGTCACTTAAATCATTTCCGATCATCCCGTCACAATGCAGAGAAAATTCTTCAAATGCAAAAAGGCGGGTTAGCGGTTTATACCAGTATATGTGATAAACTCACTCCAAACATGACAAAGATCCTTCCAATTGGTGTACATTTACGTTCTCATCTGTCTGGCTATGTTGTTATATTTAAATGAGGGTATGTGTAACTGATAGCATGATTAAGCCCCTACATTTGACAGATTGACCTCTGATTAGTTCAACTATTGAACTTCTCCCCCATGTAAGTGTCCATTTGAACAACGATTGTGTATATTCATTAAGTTGCGAATATCATTTGAACACAGAGAGACGAGACGCTGTGAATTAACCATACACGTCTTAGCTTCATGGAAAAGAAGACAACATATCCGAACTGAGCTTAGTCATAGTAAAGCAATGTAAAATAATAATGATGAATGAATGATGCAGCAGGATAAATATGTGTGAATCATGATGACAATTTAAATACACAGTTAACATGTTCTCATTGTGATTCGATGATCAATGAAGTAAGATGTTTCATACACAAGTACTTGTGACGATAATGGTGTAACACAAAAACAGTTCAAACTACGAGTATATAATATTATATTCACAAAGCAACAACCCGAGTTGATATATAAGCTTCAATGTTGATATTTTAGTAAATTGTTTTGCAACAATTAAAATACATGAAAGGAAACCGAAATACTGTAAATATACACGACAATTCGCGCTATTTAATTCATCGGTTTTCGTAGTTGGTATATTTCCATTTAAAATAAAATGCCACAAAAACTGTTCGTCTTAATGTAGTGTAATGCGGTTGGTTTAATGCCGCGATTATTAGAGCCGTGACAGTACCGACGGTATAAAGATGCGTATCATTGTACAGGGCTTTAGAAATCTAGCCCGACGTTCCGGATAAGTCTAATTGCCGACTCAGGCTACCAACACTTGAGTTTTAGTCCGGGACAAGTCTGTTATGCTCACCTACATAACAGTTTATCCGTACCCTATTCTATGCTGGTACAACTAGCCTCCCATGTCGAACAAGTCAACATTAATATATACACTAGTCCGGGACAACTGTATTTAAAGACGTATTCGGAAGTTGCCATTGCGCAACTTTACTGCGCATGTTCTTTTCGATTATTGTAGTGTTTGCATTGGATTAAAGACGTGTAAGGGAGTAGTTAACTGTTTTCTTTTTCGATGCAAAGATTTTTTCTGAACTTTATAGTCACCAAGCACAATACAAATAATGATATCATTTTGTTTAATTGAAGGATTTCATTATAGTTTGGCAGTTTTCCTTCTACTTTCTTTTTCTATATACTTTATTATTAAAAACAGAAAAGTCATTGATATTTAAAATTATTAAATGATCTTCAATAAATATTTAAAACTAACACATTTTATGAAAATGTAAAACCATAATGGGTTACCAAGTGTATTAAGGGTATTTTTTTAACTTTCACTTTCCATATATATTACATTTGAAACACAATAAAACAATCTTTATCTTAAAATCAAGCAAAGTGACCAATTATTTTTATTTCATATTTGCATTCAGACATTGACTCTCATATAGTATACCAAGTTGTAAGAGAATCTCTGCGCTAGAAAAAATATAGTAAACTTGTATCGATTTTGCTCTATATTCATATGAAATATTCACGTTTTAAATCTTCATTATCACAAAATCGAGCAAGGTGACCTATCATTTTTATTTCATATTTTGGTTAGATACATTACATTGATCAAATATAAAAAGTTTAAAGGAAATACGCCTTTAATATAGTTTCTATAGGCCCTGATTGTACCTGCGAATATTTCTAGACTGGATTTTTTTACTGTTACCATTGATGTTTTCTTTTCTTCGTTGATATCAGATTAGCTAAGCCTACCTTCCTGTTTCAGTGGTTGAAACAAGAGAATTTTATGGTGATGTGCGTTTGATTGAGGCACAATGGACTTCAGAACTAGCTGAACCGGAATCTGATACATATAAACACACGGAAGATTCATTCAAATCTGATGTAAGATATTTTTGTAGACGTATTTAACTTGTTTTTCGGTGCAGCCGTATTAACATTGTTGTGTAAACCAATCAAATCTTACGTTAACCACCAAGACAATTTCTCTTCAACCAAACAACGTTTGTAACCTTGACGCAGATTGGTTAACTTTTGATAAAGGGTACGCTACCTTACCGAAATGCACTGATTATCGGTGAATTACCGAATACCATTTTGGATCTGGAGTGACCAGCAATCGTAACTTTTCGGCACACCAAATCTTGACCTTCAAATTGCGCCGACCCTCTTTTTTCAAGATAATTCTTGTTTGTAATGTATTCGATGGATATATGATTCGTTCCAAAAGTAAGACCGTATGTTTATTCCTTATTATTCCTTGGGGGAGCAGATATTGTTAAAGTGATGTCAAAACATTACAAAAGCAAACTGTTACAGAATAAGAACGAACGAAAAGGGTTTCAAATATCATACAATTCGTACATTTTCTATGAAAATCTTGCGTTTATATTAGGGAAAAGCGCTTCCGCAAACGAACGAAAAGGGTTTCAAATATCATACAATTCGTACATTCTCTATGAAAATCTTGCGTTTATATTAGGGAAAAGCGCTTCCGCAAACGAACGAAAAGAGTTTCAAAAATCATACCATTAGTACATTGTCTATGAAAATCTTGTGTTTATATTAGGGAAAAACGCTTCCGTAAAAATACATGCGATGGTCCGTTGACCCTACCATTGTTCTTTGTCTTCATGTCGGTACTTACTTTTAATAAAGAACCCGAGAATACACAATTGACGATATATCACAATTAATTTATGCATTCGTTGATGCATTCCATTGATTAGGATCAAAATGTCTACTAGTCACCTATATAAGCCTATTACAACGGACATCAGGAACGCGACGTACATTCTCTGTGACGACTTGAAAGACAAAAGAAACCATCTCGTTGACAATTTAATACAGTGTTTTGCTTACATGATTCACAGACAACGGAGTTTATTTCTTATCGACAAAAGCTGTACATATAAAACTCTAAGCTTTGTAGAGCGACACTCAAAAAGCATTTTCTATCTATAAAACGAACTTCAAACAACCGAGTTCCATGAAACATAATGCATTCGGATATCCTCGGTCAAAATCGTGTATCAAACCTTGGTTGCATCAAAACACTCTACTTCCGGTAACATAAAATCTACACGTAAGTTCTGTTTAAATACCTTTTCTGCATGTTTCATACAAAGACTAAATACTGTAATTCCAAAGACGTTGCATATGTGGTCTTAATATCCTCTATGGTTGACATTATTTGCTTGCCAAAGTACTTACTTCCGGTTAACAAAACACACACAGAGATAACAGCTGATACAAAAGAGATCGAGAACTTACAGTTGCATACATTAGTCTAATTTTAGTCCTTCTTAAATATGCGCCGCTGTACGAGTTCCAACCTCTTCTGTAAGTGACGTCATTTCCAGAAAACGTCACGTGTGACGTTATCTTGTACAGGCAGTGAGCAGTATTTGCCCCACTAGGCAATATGAAAACGATGTGACCATATTGAGTAAATACTGTTTCATGCTTGAAAAGAGTGACATCACATGTTGCGTTTTCTTGAAATGACGTCACTTATAGACGAGGTTGGAACTCGTACAGCGCCGATCATTAAGCATGAGTTTTGAAGATAAACGCAACAAAATAATGATTTGTCAGTTTATTCTTGATATATTCTAAACAGATGTATGGGCTATTTAAATCAAATAGCAGCACGGCTGATGAATACAAGCATACAGAAGTGCTTGGATTCAGGTAAGGACATTTATTGTTTCATTACGTCGCCTTATTTCCAGAACCTCGTAACTCAATTTTTTGCAGTTTTGAGTACTTGGTATACTTGGAGTACTTCTCCAGAAGTTTTTTATTGGCTAAAAGTTTTCGAAACTCACTTCTTGATTGGTTTAAGCGTGTTTAAAACCCAGAAAAACTCACTTTTTAGTAAAAACCCAGAAAAAACTCACTTTTAGTTAGGGAAGGGATTTCGCCCTCTCTTAATTACTTTTTTTATTTTGCTTGCTTGTCTTCTAAAGTATTCTATACTGAAATACTTTCTTATTAGTCATTCTGTGTTCCTGCTGTTAATCAAGCTTATAAGAAATCTTTTTAAGCAGATCTTTGTTCTATTATGTGTGACTTTTGAATTTCAAAATATTGAGGTATAGGTTAGAATGAAGTAGAAGGAATTTAGTTAATCTATATTTCATTGCAACTATTTTGAAAAAAAATGCCACTGTGAGAAGTTGTCAATTAAAAAGCAATTGAGTGGATGTAAAATGAAGAAACACTGTATATGCTTAAATTGAATGAAACATTTTGTCATGTTCATATAATACATTAGCGTCTATGCTGATTTTACATCATTACTTGCCCATGCGTATTTAGGTAAACTATTTATAAGTGATTCCATTTTCATGGATGAAAAGCATATACATGTGCTGTTGAATTTGTATAATTTCATCGGAAATCAGAAGTTTTGCGTCTTAAAAGACACCCTTATAAACCTTTGGCAGAACGGTCATTCTCTAACATTCTTTACAGGCCAGGTAGTGTAAAGGTGCTGTTTAAGATGTTATTCACCATAACCGGCGATAACAATGACATAACCGTAAGAAAGGGGTTGATTACCGTCCAGCTGATGGAGGAGATGTTGTCAAGATATGAGAAAATTGACAAAACAACAATCCGTATTTCTGGTACGATTACTGTTAAAATGAGATATTCAGATCTATAAAAAGCTATTTGAAAATATTGAAATTCGTCCGAACGGAGAAGCAAATTGATAATTGAATGCTACGAAAGACCGGTGATGACATTTCAAATTCAATACGATTTCCACTTCACGAATTCACGATTTCAACTTCACGAATTCACGATTTTTACTTCACTCTTTTTACGATTTCTGATACACAATTTCACGATTTCACAATTTCACAGTTTCATTGTGCAGTAGAAATCTCGATATCGTGAAATCGCGAAATCGAGAAATCGAAGTAAAAATCGTGAATTCGTGAAGTTGAAATCGTGAATTCGTGAAATCGTGAAGTTGAAATCGTGAATTCGTGTAGTGGTTGTCGTGAAATCATGAAGTGGAAAGCGTGAAATATTTAATTTGAAATGTCACCACCGGTCTTTCGTAGTACGAATGCTGTTTAAATGTTTCTTTCAGTTCAGTAGTTTAAAAATCTATTTGAGTTTAATAGATAGCATTCAGTTTAACCCGTGTATTAAAGCATTTGATTAAACATCCTTAAAAGTGGTTGCATATGCGACTACATAATCTACTTCAGTGACATTTGTTCTGTTCAAGATAAAATATTATTGTTATCCATTTCTTAGAGAAAACATTCGTTACCCCACCGTTACCGGAGTCCACGTCAACATTCAGAACATCAACATCGTCTTCGACTTTATCTATAAGTTCTGCCACTGAATCCACAACCGCTGTTTCTTCGATAACATCAACTTCTCCAAGTGATTCGACGGCGTCAACTAGCGAGGAAACTACAATACCGTCATGCAATGCGAACGAATTTCAGTGTGTTCTTGATGGCGAGTGTGTACCAGTGTCATGGAGATGTGACGAGTATCCAGATTGTGCGGATGTCTCTGACGAACAAGGATGTAGTAAGGAGACCATAATGTTGAATGCCTTACCATATTTTTTATTACCGTTCATTAAAAAACTCACTAGCAAACTTGAGATACCTTTAGATATTTTTATGGCAGTAGCTGTACGTAAAATGTTTATGAATCATAAAACTTGAGACTATGTCGGTGACGGAAAATGTTACGACCCAATATAATTTCTGACTCTATTTTAAGAATGATAATACAAAAAAGTATTGTGTGTTGTGTGAACTAGTAGATTCATACGTTGGTGACCTATTTATTTGCAAAATACTTATAACGCCTTACTCTTGGGTAACTTGATATATTCACCGTACCTGTAATAAAATTTTATCAGATTCTGATTTTTTTCATGTTCAAGCGATGTACTGTTTATTATCACATGTTTCATCATTTCCCATAAAACGTTACAACCTTATATAAACAGCAGCTGAGTGTCGCCTACGTGAGAATAAAAGTATGAATTTTATGGGCAGCAGTAACTAAATAAAATCACATAATTATATTTTGCTTTGTCAGTTTAAAGTACACACCTAAGCATTTCTGATGCAATTATGTTAGCCTTACTCAACCGTGTTTTGAAATATACGCTTTAATACCCTAAACGTATGGTTTATTTCATCTTTAATATGATATTGTTTCTCATGTCGCTCACCGTATGTTAGGATACGCGCCATCTCCGTTGTTCGGGTAAAATGATACTCATGCAAAGTACTATTTTATCCGTTTTATTAAAAGGGCACGTTCCGCGGTTTGCGCATGAATCATTTTATCGCTGGGGAACTATTTTTTATATAGTTCATGGTTTGCATGAAAATTTAGTCTCAAACTGTGTTCACTGGAAACATATTATGTCACAATTTTATTCTTTGTTCACAAAAATCAGCGTTATGGAAGTGTTAAGTGCTATCGAATAGCAACAAGAAGTACTTTGCACGAGTATCATTTAAACAGAAAACATGATGAACGGGGATAACGTGTACATAGCCATGTGATACAATTGCACAATGCTTACGAACAAGGACATAGAAATTAAACGTTTGTTTTTATTGATACATATTTATGTTAAACATTGCACCTTTAAGGCCCAATGAGGGTACATGTAGATGTATTTTTATCTATTTAAAGCACAGCAATTAAAACATGTACATGCATAAGAAACAGTGTTATGCACATTGACTGATGGCTTTTAGCTTTTCGAAAAAAATAGCAAAAGACGTTTCTTGTTTACAAATACGTCGTGTTTGAGTTTGTCGCGATGTCCGTATGATTGCCAATGTGCGTCCGTGACTTTCCGTATGCGATATTAACGATGACGTTACAACAACTAAAACTAATCATCTTTGAAATCCCTTGATAAAACGTCACCGATTTATGTGCGTATGTCTGATGCTATCAGAAACATCGGCATATTTCAGATGTAAACAAAAACGCGTGAAACCCGGTTGATTTAACCGGCCGACAAGATAAGAAATAGCCACTTTTTGCATTGATATTGAATCTACTGAAATTTGATGACACTCGATTAGTCTGAAGCGAATAACAAATAATTTATATATAAATGTTTGAGGATATAATTATCAATTTGTGAATATTCTGGATAATGCAGATATTTAAAAAATGTGTTTACGACCATTTTTGTGACTTACAGTTTTGTATTGCCACACCCAGTTCTATAATTACTCGTGTGTGTGACACTATTTGCAATCAGGAAACAATATTTACTCCATATGATCACTTCATTTTCATATTTCCATTTGTAGCAAATATTACTAACTGTCAGTACATGGTGACGTCACATGTGACGTTTTTTGGAAATGACGTCATTTAAAGAAGAGGTTGGAAATCGTACAGCGGCGCTCAAATTATCATTCGCTTTGTTTTTAATTTCATTCAGCATGTGATGTGGATGAATTCCAGTGTTCAGATTACACCTGTATACAAAGTGTACAGCAGTGTGACGGGTCGCCACAGTGCAGTGAGGCAGAAGACGAGTCTGGATGTCCTCCAGTTCCAGTCGGTAATTACACTTGCACTATTTCAAATTTATATAGGATGGTGTTCCGTTTTCAGCGCGCGGAAGAACACGTGGTTTATCACGTAAATTTTCAGGTAACTTAGTTGGCGAAGGTTTCTCGGAGTATTTGAAACAAGATATCTCTTTAAAAAAGATAAACGGCGTTTAGATTATAACCTACATTTTCAGCCAATGAAATGACAGAACGGCTCCCGTTAAATACTACGCTTCTTCGTTAAGAATTTCGGCTTTTCGCTGGCTTTTTAAGCTCCGCCTACTGCGAATCTGTGTGAGCGTTTCACACATGTGAAATGTGCATGCGTATCGGCCATTCAAAATGTAGGTTACATTCCAAGTCAGTTAGTAGATGTTAAGTAAAATCTACTTACTATTACATATAGAATGATGTCTTCCGGTAGGTGAAATAATGTTTTTTGCAACATGTTGAAAAAAAAATCTTTACAAAAAATTAACTCTGATTTATATATACATGTACTATAATCATGGACCTGTCTTATCAGGGTCATTTTATATAGGCTGTTTTCTCGTAGATTCGTGCCCCTTAGGCAGAAACGTCATAGCAAGTAAATTCAGTAGGCTACACAGTTTACTTAAATATTTTTCATTTTACTAATGCTGTTTGCCAATGCATATCTTTTATTTTGACATGTTTTGTTCCATAGTCACGCTTTAATAGACAGTCATAAAGATGTTTCATGATCAAGGGAGAGTACTCAATTTTTGAAGAATTTTAATAATTCGTGGCGCAAAAGTAGTCTATCTCCAACAACTACGCGACATTAAAGTTTTATTTTGATAAAAAATAGGAGTGAATACATTTATCATTATTTCGAACTATATTGAACATATTCAGCAGAATTTAGTACGTTTCATGTGAGTAAACACAAGTGTCGGAAATACAATTTTCCTGTAGAATAAGAGAGGGCAAGTGACATGCACTGAGATTCACTGTTATAGCCCGCCGCCCAGTTTACCCAATTTGGTAATCCAATGCATTGCTAACCTGGAGACCCTTGGCTCGAACCTGGAGTAACAGCAAACCCCTAAAAAATGTTGTCAGTTGCCTATATTATAATGATAGGAAATATATGTATACCAGTCAGGTCAAATAACTGTCAATAAGCCACACATGCTTAAGTATGTGAATAGGAAAGGTAACGTTCTTGCATAGTTTGGCCGAATGTCTTGAGGTGCTTAAATTATTTCAATATTTTAAGTAATTAACAGTAAGGTATATAGTGATAAGTTAGACATGTTTGCAAGGGATTTATTTCCGATATTTTCGCGTGATCGTTATTTTCTAAAAAATAAATGCTCGTTAATATTGATGTGTTGCGAATATTGAACCTCGTTTACAACTTTATTAATATAACTAAGTTCGTGTAAACATGAATACATACAGATTGGTAGCTTAGCTTAAATTGATGTGTATGCCTAGTTTTCGGGTGTCCGGTATCTCCACCGGAAAAAATATGTAGTTACTTCGTCAGAGATGCGTTTTGATGTATATTTCGTACCAGTAAATATGCTTACAATTACTTCAAAAACATACATAAAATATCTCAGTTTTAGCCATTTATCTTTTCGATTTTTCGAAAAAGTGTAGACCGCGGCCTACTAGGCCTATGGGAACCTACGCTCCTGATTCATATCTTGTACAATTATTAATACAATGATAACGAGACAAGAAAATAGTAGAAGATTGTTGCTTGGTATCTTGCAGAATGCGGTGAAAATGAATTTAAATGTATCAAACACGAGGAATGCATAAATGCAACTAGTCGCTGTGACGGTATACATGACTGTAAGGATAAAAGTGATGAATGGTACCAGTGTACGCGTACTACAACCCCCAGAGTGCCTCTAGGTATTTGTTTTATTGTTTCATAATAGCAAAATAAGAATTATTAAACAATTAGAATGAAAGTTTATATTTAGATATTAGCGATATAAATAAGTTATTATTTGTATTTGTTTTTACATGACTTTAATCATTCGTACTTTGCATTTGTAATAATAAAACTGAATACATGATTCGATCGGTGTTTTCTTGATTTCCTATTATTTATTAATATATTTCTCTGGAAAACGAATTTAGTATACACTTAATATGCTCAGTTTGTCTGAAAAGTTTCTGAACGACCCCTCCTCATGGTTAAATATTTTACATACATTTGTTATTTATAGGGAATATCTGTCTCCATGCAGAGTTGTCGTTCGTTGCTTTCACATAACATTTCAGTTTTAGTTGTTCTTCAACCTCTGGTTAATGAAGGAAAAGACAGTCGAGAAAAACAAGCCATAAATCTGAAGTTTTAATTTTAACATATTATGATTGTACATGAAAATCTAGTCTAAACAGTTTAGACCTTTGATGTATAAGAGCACGTGAGCCAATGAAAGAATTTATTTTAAATCGGTCAGGCTCTAAATACTGTTTGTACGATTTTCGCATATTAACTCGATCTTGACTATCTATTGGCGAGTTCGAAATCGATCAAGCACCTTCTGTCAGATCAACGTCAATGTCAGACTGCTATTTAATTGAATTGTATTTAATTCAATATGTCCCGAACACATGTTAATTTCAAACGTTCATGTTTCAGATTTTGATATCAGATTGATGGATGGTGATGCAGTGTCAGTGTTGTATGGTCGTGTTGAGATCAGACAGCGTGGAACAGATGATGTGTTTGGCACGGTTTGTGGTGAAGGGTGGTCACAGGAAGACGCGAAGGTCATTTGTCGCATGATAAATCCAAGGTTAAAGCGACATTATTTTTTTTTATTTTTTTTCTCTTTTCTACGACAGCTACATGGTAGTTTTAAACCACCCAGATTGCATTTCATGTTACAAAAACATTATGTTAGTTATATTTTGACGAATACTAAAACGAAATTTGTTGAATTTAGTCACCAAAACGAAGGTAGGCATTTGATAGGATTTTCTACATAATCCTTTTGATAACTCACATTAACTGGTTTAAGGTTTCGTTACATCAAAAACGTATTTCATATGTTATTTCATGTCAGAAAGATTATGCCTAGAGTTCTTCAGTTACAGCAAAATTTCTTAGAAGAAAGTAGGGAGTTAAATGTCTTATTAATCATTATTTATGTCACATTCAGTGAAAAAAAAGTAGTTTCGTCAGCGAGAAAGTCATTTATTACCAAAAATGTAAATAATTATTTTGCAAACATCAAATGGACAAAGTAAGTAATGCCGCTTTAAGTGTACATTGTACGAGGGTTGATCCAGAATTACGTGGACGTTTTTAATAAAAAAATAATAAAACATTTTCCACATAGAACATTGAAATTTCATATACAGTACATTTAACAAATCATATACAAATGTAGAAACACTTAGAATAAAGATATACATGTCTTTTGATATTGATATTTTTGATTTGGACTAGACATATCAAAAATGTGTAAAAAGTCCACGTACGGTAATTTATATCAACCCTCGAATATTGCAAAGTAAACGTTTTGTCAGCGTTACTTCCCTTTTTTGTCCCATCCTTATCTTAAATTCTTGTGTGTCAATAAGCGTTTCCCTCCCACACTCTAAATTCCTTCTGGGTTGTTGTGTGCTGTATTTTCCCAGGGATCTGTGTGGGGAGACAATGCGTTCCCTGCAACAATTTATCATTCCTCATCACAATTTTTGCATTGATATTTGCAAAAAATTGCAACCAAAAGGACGGATTTGTTTATTGCTGACTAAATAAACTTTACAATGATGTTAATAATCACTTACATATTTTCCGAATGGTGCGCAGCGGAAATGTCATCCTCGACAGCTCTCGGATATTTCCGTACCACTTCGTTACTCTACGAATATAGTATATGTCGGGCGGAGCACTTTGTGGCAAAATTCAACATTTTGTGCGGTCAAAAAATAGTTCTCGTAACACGGATTTCCTTTCAATAACTTCGATAAATTCACATAAGAAATGGATTATCGTTGTCATTTCTAGTTGAAAACTGACATATTTCAGTCTTCATATAGCTTTAAATGTGTGATTCTAATCCCGTTTCATCAGCACTCCAGCGTTCACGCCGCCATATTGTCGGTCCATCCAATTGAAGTGATTTAAAGGCTGGGACATGCAGTCACATGTAATATTATCGTCCCGTCGGACAATTTACATTATCCTACCATATTCTTTTTTATTATTTCGAGATTTGTTTTCGGCGTAGCTGTATAACATTGATTTCGTCCTACATTTTTGACAAACCAAATATTTGTCCTCGAAGCGGGCTTTTTAAAATCTGACCAATCATACAATGTATTTTCACCAATGAGGCATCGAACGGGGTTTTCGTTCGTCCAAGAGGCACCAAACGGAGTTTTGTAAGATGTGCAGTTCGCATTTTGCCGGAAGTAGTTAACATGTTTAAGCATGTATAAAATACCCTGATATGACAGGTCCATGATTAAAGTATATTATATAGATCCGAGTTAATTTGTTGTAAGGATTTATTTTTCAACATGTTGCCAAATACATTATTTCCTTTAACATACCGGAAGACATAATTCTATCCACGCCGTTTATTATTTTAAAGATATTTCTTGTTTTCTGATTTTATCTATGATTCATTGTGATATAAAACACTTCCCTTGTTTGCAAAAAAACGGATCATTAGTATTTTGGGCGTTCTTAAACAGCCTTAAAGTTGGCTCTGAAGCTTAAGTCGTCTCGTTAAGTTCAAGCTTCAGATAATTAAGGCAAGCAAATATCTTGTTTATCTTCTACAGTTTCAATGATATCGCTTATGCGTACAATCATGCGCTGTTTGGACAAGGTTCGGGTGACATAGTTTTGTCCAATGTGCGCTGTACAGGGGACGAGTCCAATGTTGGTGAATGTCCCTTTAATGGCTACGGATATGGTCGAGTCCATTGCTCCCACACTCAAGACGCTGGTGTTTCTTGTGGTAAACAAATACTTAAAACTTGTCCATTTAAAGCTACTTATTATTTTAAAATGTAAGCATTTTTTCAATGAAAGTTCGTCTATAATTAGCTATACTATTTCATACTGTATACGGCGAAGACATTGCCGCTGTCGATATTCCAATTAATAAATGAATTTTAAAATATTTACCGAAAAAAAAAATACTTCCGATTATTAAGTAGCTTATATAATACTTGTAAACATACAATTGTTGATGTACGCTATATAACACTCAATAAAACCTGACGTCCATTTAGCATAATGGGACATGTAGGGAGTTATTTTATCTGATGCTATTTAAAATTTCGACGATGACATAGAAGATTCAAAACTATTTTTTGTCACATCGAGAATTATTGAGCAATACACGCTTGTATCTCATTAATTACAACATACATGATTTTACTACATATCATACTGATTGGATAATGCGTGTGCTTTCAGATGGAATACAGAGAACCACAAATCCACCACCAAGTATAACAACACGTAAGTGGGTTTGCAATATAACAAATTTTCATCAAGACGGTGTTGGTATTGTTTGCTTTCGGATGGATTGACGGACGGACGGGCGTCCGGTTTCGGACGGGCGGGCGGTTTCGGACGGGCGGGCTGGTTGTCGGACAGGAGGGTGGACGGACACGTTTAGGCCTTTTCATTTACACAGAGATATATTATACAATAAACGTCTCCACGTGTAGCACATTATTAATGGAAGGATACACTGGCTGTTGGCATGCATGTATTTGAGAGACTGTGACTTTTGATAAATGCTCATTTCACTACATTTTTGTAATTGTTTGCAATAAGCAAAATAAAATGATATTTCAGTTACACATATTTTTACAAAGCAGCTTGTTAAAGTATACTTATAGAATGAGTTAAGTATAGTTAAACCATAACTGCTATTTCATTGCTTTTAAATACTGATATGAATTGGAAGCATGCTTTCGTTGTTTACGCAATTTTAAGTTTGTTGGGGTATTTTTACTTGAATTTTTTCCACCCGGCTTCGTAATGTATGCAATTAAATGCCTACATATGATGATGTAGAATTATTTTCCAGCTGTTGTACGCTTAGTCAAAGGTGGCTCTTGCTTAGAGGGTCAACTACAGGTGTACCATGAAGAGGAATGGCGTACAGTTTGCGATGACAACTTTGACAGTAGAGATGCAACTGTTGTGTGTAGAATGCTTGGATATGTGTACATATTTTACAATTTATTTTTAAATGACTCTTGTATATATTGTTAGGAATTTGTAATCAGAAAGCCAAAATGAGCATCATTGGCCAAGTGGTAACGGTCGCTGGCTTCAAATCACTTGCCCCTCACCACTGTGGGTTTAAATCCCACCAGGGATGTAGAATTCGTATGTGAGGAAGCTATCCAACTGACTTGCCGGAGGTTGGTTGTCCTATCATATTCTTCCATCGTAACAGTTGAGTTGGAAAAAGTCACTATATGACTCTGCCTTGTTATATCTCTTAAAACAACATTACTAAAAAGATAGGTGATATAAAAGTTATGCTTGATTTGTGTCTTTGAAGTCGTCAGTGTAAATGTGTGTCAGAAAATGACCAGTTTCCTTCTTTCAAAGTACATTCTTAAAACATTCACGCCAGAGCGGCATTCTCTTGAAGAACAGCCTCTCCAACAACATCATCATTTAATCCCATAGTTTACTACGAGATTACCTCGCTACAGCCACAACCTCTCAACAACAGCCGAAATATGCGTGTCCCAAACAGTATTGCTCTGTGGAGGTTGAATGATATGCGTGTCCCAAACAGTATTGCTCTGTGGAGGTTGCATGATATGCGTGTCCCAAGCAGTATCGCTCTGTGGAGGTTGCATAATATGTATCTTTATCGGTAACTCTTACAACAGCTAGATTTCTACCCAGTAAAACTTTTTAAATATGTTATTGGCACCAAATATCTAACACCAGTTATACCAGTACGAATGTTTGTTTCTAGATCCAGACTTGAACAATCTTGCCATGAACATCCTTAGATTGAATTTACTACAAGTCGGTGTATATACAATATACACATCAAACATTACTGTAACACGAAGCTTACCGTTGATTTAAGGGACTTTAGGTCACATACACGACCTATGTCATGTAGTGACTATTACAGTTATTAGGGAGGAATACACTAGCTGGACAACTGGGTCAAATCACAAACATTCAGCTGGATGGCTGCCTCTCTTACAAGCTCTATGTCCCGGATGAGATTCGAACCCACAGCGGGGAGGGGCAAGTGACTACAACCAGCCACCATAACCACTACACTATGAAGGCCCCTCACATACCGTTGTTACGTTTGTTGGACTCATTACTCGAAGGCACGGCTCGCCTGTCAAGTCTAGAAACATATACAATTTATAATCAATTTACCAATGGATGAAATA
The DNA here is from genome assembly GCA_032209605.1 of Mactromeris polynyma. NCBI lineage: Eukaryota > Metazoa > Mollusca > Bivalvia > Venerida > Mactridae > Mactromeris > Mactromeris polynyma. Next base: position 17,060,323 of record JASFXZ010000006.1, on the reverse strand, counting down.
GCAGTCCATACTATTCAGTGAATAAAGGTTGTAATGTAGATATTGTAAACCCGGCTGAATAATGTTCTTAATTTTAAGTAAGTTTCAAAATAAATGAAAGTTGGCGTAGTCCGCCCTCGGGGTCGAAAAAGCAATCGATATATTGATGATACATTTTTATTGAAATATTGACAGTAGTGTGGTTGATTTTTATCAAGTGTATTTTTTATTGTATTTAGCTCTGGACCTGGTTCGGTTATGGACAATTTTGGTATTGGAGATGGTGTGTTTTGGCTGGACGAAGTAGAGTGTAATGGTAATGAAACAGACATAGCAGACTGCAAGCACGAGCCTTGGGGACAGCATGACTGTGCCTACTACGAGGCCGTCGGGGTTGTATGCGGTAAGTCTCTATTACATTTAAAACGGAAATTACTTGCAAATGCAGAAAAATAACTAATTATGCTCATGTTCGTGCTAACTACATGTACATTTATCTATGTACTGGTACGTTGAATACAGTAAAACCTCACTTAAAGACCACCTCAATAATAAGACCACCTTAAATTGAGAACACAATTTGCAAGTTCAGTTTCACTATTTTGCTCTTTATTCGACCTCTATATTAAGACCACCTCAATAGCAAGACCAGTTTTCAACGTCACAAAGGTAATCTTATTATTGGGGTTTTAGTGTAGTTGCATAATTTAATAATATAATAAATCTTAAATGCTTATCGACAAACACAGTTATTTACTTGAATACATGGGTCTCGTGTTACAACGTTAAAGCGGATATTCTCGTTTGTATGAAATCTATTTTATAACCACTTTCCACGCGTTTGTAATTTTTTTTTATACATCTCAAAAAGACGAAACCTACAAAAACCTCCAGACATAAATCATTATCCCAATGCAGTAATCTTATGTCAAGAAATCATATTTTGCCTTCTAACGACGTTTTCATACTTTCACAAGCTTATATTCAGAATACATTTTTTTTTGTAGTTTTAGCAGCACGTTGGTTGTTCCTACAAAGTGCAGGTATATGTGCTTGTATTATAGTATTATTAACAATGCATCAACGTTTTTCCTTCTTTTTGAATATACACAATCCTCTTTGCAGCGGGTGACCCTACTTTGGAATGCAACGACCCACCCCCGTGTGTACCCAGTGTGAATTGTACGTTTGAATCCGGCACATGTTGTTATCATACCGCTGTTTTACGAGGTGTGACATCCTGGGTTCGACATTCAGCAACAACTATTAACAATGTCGACCATACATTGGGAACGGACGTTGGTAATATCGTTTTATTCAATAATATATTCAAGCCAAAACTTTGACATTTTTTGCCCTTGGGTACATATTCTCACATTCTAGTGGTTTGCGTGCTGATGTTTTCCTGAGATATGTATGGGGAGGTATTGTCTTGTGAATGTGACGTTTCCTGTACAAATTAGTCCCAATAAATATACATTTAGTGGAACAAATTTAACTCTCAACTTATCACGTTTAATAGAGAGTTTGTACACATCATTTTTCATGTGGTTGCATGTATATCGCATTGTATTGGCAACAACCATCGTCCTCGCGATGCTAATGTCGGTACTATCGTTACCGAACATAGTTGTCTTGGAAGGAGTTATATTGCCGGTAAAACGCATTTTGTAAAATTCAACTGACAGATACTTACGATCGTCATCCCATGCGGTGCAATTCACAAAATGCTTTTAACAGTATAAGGAATCTGTGCAACAAAAATAAAATATATTCGGTGTTCGATGTAAAGGCTGGACCTACGTGATAATGACAATAAGAGCGTAAAAGGTTTCATAGTATTTTGAACATTACTATATGGAAGCCTGGACGTGACATTTCAGCTTCATGAATTCACGATTTCAAATTCACGATTTGAACTTCACGAATTCATGATTTCAACTTCATGAAGATAACACAAATTGGAATTATGAATTCATGAAGTTGAACTCGTGAATTCGTAAAATTTAAATCGTGAAGTTCAGATTGTGAATTCGTAAAGTTGAAATGTCACCATCAGGTTTTCTGTAAATATCCTATCTTCGAAATAATTGCTCGAGGTTCTCACAGAGATGACCGAACTCATTAATTATACGAACTTACAGAAAAGAACTTATTTAATAATAATAATAAAACACTTTATTTGTTGAAGGTAACTCATTAAGATATGCACATACAAAACATACATAAACTTATCTCACAAGAGACCTTCATATATGCATAAAATAAAAATAAAAGGATAATAAATGTATATATATATTAACTCATATAACAAGTAATTTCTAGTAACTTCTTTTGTAGTAACTTATGCTTCGTAATATCTATTTTATTTCAGGTATGTTGATGTATTATTGGAATCCATATGGAGACAGTGAAGACTCGTCGTACATTGATCTACCAACTATAACAATAACCAACCAATCAAAGAACATTGAGTTTTATTACATGATTACCCAACCATTGTCTAACACTTTATCCCTCGCCGTTTTGACTGACAACACCGAGAGTACCTGGGTGGCACCGGCATCCATGGAAAGTAGGAGTGGCGGGTGGTCCTACGGCTGTGTCAATATCAAACCTGGAACAGACACCGAAGGTATAGACACAGTAATAAATGTAACAAGGTTTTGTAGTGAATACTTGCCATTCAAAAGACGTTCATTAGTTTAGTGTGTATACTGAAACACTGTTCTTATTGGTCACCCTACATTTCTGCCGCTTATTAATCTTGAAAGAAACAATTATTAGGATCTTTTGTTGTACATTGAGATTGAAGATTGAGGTGTGTGCAAGAGTGAAGTAACACAAATTTAGTGAATTCATATTTCTGTGTATTTGTTAGGAAAAATATGACAATTCAAGAAGTGACCAATTAGAAAAGCATTTTAGTGTACATTTAAAGTTGGCTTAAATTATCGTACAGTCACAAGCTAAATTTAATTTGAGCCAGTATTATTATAATTGAAATAAAACATCATATTATAACAGATACATGTACATGTCCGGTAGATATTTAGCGCCTCTGTTCAGAAAAAATGAAGACATGTTGTGGCAGTAATAGCTTGAAACAATAATATGTAGTTTTATAGTTGAAATACATTCTGGAGTGAGTATTGGTTAGTTACCAAGGTAAAAGTCCTCGATGGTGATGTTAATATTAGAACTTACAACATGTTTCAAAATCGCTGTAAATAACTATTTCGATATTTGTAGGGTCCATGCGCTTTGTTGGCGCCGGTGCAGGCGGTATAATTGGTATAGACGATGTAACATTATCACAGGGACAATGCCCAGGTTTGTCAGACAAATTGTATATTATGTACATGTATTCTAATATTTTTTAAAAGGAAATGATGTTTGTTTACTTTTTGTATAAAAAAATCCCGGAAAGGCACGAAGACTAACCCGAACAATGTCAGAATTAGCCGAATGCGATATCTACTAATTGATCCTCCACCAAAGATCTTGTAGAATCAAAGTACTGGGAGTGCTAACATAGATCTGGGTAGAATCAAAGTAATAGGGACACTATTAGGAAGAATTGTTTGGTATTCGAATTGATATTTCCACGAAGAGTAATGGCATTTACTTATAAGCCAGGGAGTTTGACGAATAAGCCGTGTAGTGTTCACTGAGTTGACTTTGCAGAATACCATTGCTAAGAAGAACAATGTGAAATAGTTGTTTAATGGTTAAGGAAGATAGCTACTGCAATTACAATCATCAAACAAAAATGAACAGTGTATATGTAAGAAAAAATCCCCGCTGTTCAATTCCCCAACATAAGGGATAACTATCATTCTGTATATCAAATAATTCAACTATATTTGTATGTGTAACACAGATTTCGTTTTACGAATAAACAGACAATGAGCTTTGACATTGTTTTGTCTTAGTTTGTTTTGTTTTCAATTATGTTGCACAACAAATCTTAACCTCCAGATTGCAACAAATTTGCTTCTGTCAGATTGCGCCGACTTTATTTTTTATAAGATATTGCTTGTTTAAATCCTAGATTCTGTAAGATAGACATCTTTCTATAGTTTGTACACTTACTCATTATAATGATAATACTGGTTGTTCTGCTAAATGTGTAAACGTCACTTGATAAAATAGATCATGACATGGATCTTTAATGGGAAGTTTTACAATTTTGATTTTGCTTCTTTCATTTGAGAGGACACGACTTGTTTTGCTTATACCAAATTTCAAACGATAGATAATTTATACTATGCCCGAAGAAATTCTACGTTGTATATTGGTATATTTCAGATATCTCCAATTCAAAGTGTGATTTCACGGACATTGGACGATGCAGTGTCTCGATGAGTTGTGCTAAATGCGATTCGGTGATTGTTTTCAATTGTTTCCCTTTACTTTATGACTATTTGTACGATAATGGTAGTAAAATAATAAAATTGAGTTCAACATACAATTTATTTATACAGTTGCTTGCTCCAATGCTTTATCAACATAAACAGTTGTGTGGGGAGGCATTGTCTTGTGTGTGTGGCATATCCTACAAAAATACACAACTAGGACTGGGAACATAACTAATTTCGAAGCATTTAACATGTAAATGAAAGCTACGAAAGCCTAGTGGTGACATTTCGGTATCAATCATTCTCAAATTTAAATTCATGAATTCACGATTTCAACTTCTTGAATTCATGATTTCAACTTCACGAATTCACGATTTCAATTTCAAGAGTTTATGAGTTCAACTACGCGAATTCACGATAAAACTTAATGAAGTTGAACTCATGAATTCTTGAAGTTGAACACGTGAATTCGTGAAATTCAAATCGTGAAATTTAAATTTGTGATTTCGTGAAGTTGAAATCGTGAAGTTGTATTTGAGAATTCTAGAAACCGAAATGTCATCACTAGGCTTTTGTAGAAAGTCCTTACACTGCCTTAATTCCTTCGTGGTTCACATCTGTAATAAAACTTCCATCAAACAAGAAATCGCTTTGGCATCTAACAGTGTTTGTGTAAAGAAGGGGACACTTCTGTATATTGCAATCATCATAACTTATGTATTCTACATTTCCAGCAATTTCAGTGGAATGTTATTGATGATCATCAAGGTAATCTTCGTTTTGCTTGTATTTATATTTTAATTCTCAAAAAAATAATTTCCTAAACTTAATCAATGATGAAATACAAATAGGCCTACTAGAGTCATAGTATGATTTCTTTTTGATGACTTATTCACACATTTGTCTCAATAATACACGATTAACACTTGGAACAAAATGAAAGATAAGTGAAATAGTTGCTTTTTTTAATGGCGTTACGTATACCATTAACTTAATAACGAACGTACTTCTGGGACAGACCACGTAGTCAGACGTAAAGTCCCATTTCTATTTACGTGGGCTGATCATTTAGTTCGTGAACAACTTGTGATGTTAAGAATTACTAAGATATTATATGTGAATAACCCCAGAATTAGGTTAATCAAAGTTTAATCAATAACATTGTAAAATTTCATATCAATATTACAACTCGTTAAACTGTACATTGTTTTGAGTGTTTTATTAAGGTTGTCCACGAACTTAATGATCAGCCCTCGTACAAACTCACTTTATAGTTAATGTCGAGTATACCATGAAACATGTGAATAAACATGACGCTATTATGGCTTATTTATTACAGGACAATATGCAATGGTCGACGCTTCATTTGGTGCAGGAGGGGATGTTGCCGAATTAAACTTCCTAGTGTATGTCCAATCTGACATTAGGAAAAGGGGTTTGACATTCAAATACATGTTATCAAAGTTTGACAACGATGGCAGTTATTTAAAGGTTAGAATCTTACTTCTATGAAACGTCTTTGTTTACAAACATTTGTTAGATAATTAACTCGTAACAACGAGAAAAGATCTCGTAATTACGAGATGATAAAGTCGTATTAACGAGAGTATATCATAATTACGAGATTATTAACTCGTAAAAACACGAAATTAGTCGTAATTACGAGATGATAACGTCAAGTTACTCGTAACAACGAGAACATATGTCGTTATTACGAGACGATAACGTTGTATTAACGGGAGGAGATATCATCAATACGAGAAAAAATATCGTATGAACGACATATAATCTCGTTATAACGAGATATTGTCTTGTCATTACGGGATATTAAACTCTCTCATGATACGGAGATGTTTTGTTTAAACGAGACAGATTTGTAGTATTTGTTTTCTTGTTGATACTATTTTAGTACAATTCCACATATACCTGACTTTAATTCGTATCGTATTCTGATATATCGGACGGCCGGTATAATAACTACGCCTGTTCAAGGATAGATAACCAATGTAAAAGAACATTAACCGGCTCTATTATAATGTGTTTTTGTCAATTCATTATTAAGATGTTAAAGGATTTTTTTCTACTGTAATATAAGAGAAATGTGACTGGCCTGTTAGCTTCAGTTCCTGATGTAGGGATATTTGGTAACATAAACATTTAAACCGAAATTTATATGGATAAGCATGTTTACAGTCGGACCTTGTTTATTCGACAACCTTCTATTCGAATTATTTGTATCATCCGAAATACATATCAGGTCCGAAACCATGCATTATTCGAAATCTTCGGAAACGGCGAGTTCGAATGAATGAGATCCGACTGTATATGGTAAATTGGTTATTAAAGGATTTGTAATAATGACGGTTTCCTAACATCAAACAAAGCTGGATTTCAGAAATTGCGTTCATAATTCTTGAAATTATTATGCAAGTTTTCTAGCAATAACTACAACCACAGAAACTCAAAATAGAAGTTGAATGTAATTTCCGGGACATGCTTATGTATCACTGTTTGAAACAATAATAAGTCAACCATGAAAATTCAGTTATTTAATAGATGAACTATAAGCCATTTACGTGTTTCAAGTACTTAATGTACTGTCTTATAGTTATGTAAACATTTGCATATTTAATTTAGACTTCGAGTAAGGGTTTTGAAAAATGTAAAATAGTTTGGTACTAGTGTGCACTATATGATCTCAAGTGCGGTTCTGTCTTGAGCAACAACCTCTCTTTGACTTCTAAAGGAACAATTTACAAGGAATATAACCTCTCGAGAGCAACAACCTCTCATCAGCAATCACATTGTGCGTCTCCCCAATCGTGTCGCTATGGAGAGGTGGCGCTGTACGATATTTGCATCACGGAAGCATTGTTTCTATTCCGGCAGGTCAAGATACCCGAGCTTAACAATGCAGGATTAGATACTTACATATGGCAAAGTGGAAGCCTCACAAAGACGGAGGAATGGCTTGCAGTGTGTTTAGAGTTGCCAGACATTAGTGTAGATACTATGACTGTATCGTTTGAAGCTGTCAGGGGAGCTGCAACGTTTAGTGATATAGCGTTAGACGATGTTGAAATGGTGACCGAATGTTTATGTAAGTGTCTTTTTTTACCAACCAAGTTGAAATATAAGTGAAAGTGAGAATCTAGATTGTATTGAGAAGTGTGTCGAGATGCTTTATAAACATCACCCCTGGGACGGCAATAAGGAAGTAATGACTGTTATCTACACCGTTAATTCGATTTAATCCCCAGAATTTTTACTGACAGTTCCAATGCTGTATTTCGCTGTATGGTTATTTTTCCTTTTGTGTTTTAAAATGTATGTTAACTGTCCATTTCCCCCTGTGCAATTCTTTCACTTTATATAGTGTTCATGTTATTTTCTCACTTGTTTCGCCCTATTGTTGCCAGCTGTCTTGGCATTTTTCGTCCCCCCCTCCACTTGTCCTCTTTGGTTCTTCTAGTTATCACTTATAGTCGGCTCGCCCCTGTTCCCTTTCGTTTATACCCTTGTACCTCCTCAACTGCCTTATGTTTTAAGGATTGTTGTTTTCTCGGAGGTCTGAGTGGAGACGCACTGTCTTACGTATGTTGCGTTCCATGTAGCAGCTAATTTTCTCTCTTTTGCGTCTAAAACGAGTCAGCTGGTTGTTGAGAAATAATAATACAGTTAAACCGCAATAATAAGACCGCCTTCGTGACCCTTGAAAACAAAACAGTGAAAATAGACTTGACAATTGTGTTCTTAATTTTGAGGTGGACTTATTAATGAGGTGGTATTTTGGTGAGGTTTTACTGTACTCGTATGGAATCTAGGAACATTGAGTTGAACATTTGTTTGATTGAACTACTATTGACAAACAGTGTTCAACCTAAATTAACTTAACACAACTATTACAGATGATGGTAGCTGTGATTTTGAGAGTGACAACTGCGGGTATCAGGTATATGCCGTTAGACCGGGGAGTTTTACGTGGGACCACAGTTCCAATGCAGGTATACCTAGTACGGCAATGTCATTAACCAAACAATTAAAACTAACACATAATTATAGATAAGTGTTGTTTCTTAATGTTTAAGTAAAAAAACTTAAATCGTCAAAACACCTGTTTCCACAGTAGGACACATTCTTTCATGTAAACTGAAAAATCAGAGATTGACATATCTTTTATTTTATCAGTTAAGTTTAAAAAAAGCAACAACAACAGCTTACTTTTACCATTGTAATTTGTATTCGCTTTTTAAACCATTTATGACCAATACATTATCGGTTTGTGTTGATAGATATTAGATCTACGTGTTAATTAAATGTCTCGATATTTTGAAATATATAGTATCTACATTGTATATCTATTGTTTTACTATATTTTAGGATATTAAAGAAGAACATAGTATCTACATTGTATATTTATTGTTTTACTATGTTTTAGAATATTATAAAACGACCGTAGAGATTGTTGAACGCACTATAAGGCTTGTTGGTGGAAACCTTCCCACAGAGGGACGTGTTGAAGTGTTATACAACGGTAAGTGATATGAGAGCATGGAGAGGGGAGAACCTTCCCACAGAGGGACGTGTTGAAGTGTTAAACAACGGTAAGTGATTTGAGAGCATGGAGAGGGGAGAACCTTCCCACAGAGGGACGTGTTGAAGTGTTAAACAACGGTAAGTGATATGGGAGCATGGAGAGGGGATAACTAAATACTGTATACATAAGCAAGGGGGTCTGTAACAATTTCTACTTTCACTTCGTCTATACTGTAATATATGTATACTGTATATATTACAGTATAGACGAACACAAAGTAAAAGTGAAAGTAGAAATTGTTACAGACCCCTTTGTATATAAGCTATCCAGATATAATCGACTGAGACGTTGCGTTAACAATCGCAAAGACAGTATTTAAACTGCAACATCACTGTTTAAAATGGTAATATAAGAGGATAATGATTTATAGAAAACATACATGTACCGTCTCATGTTACTTAGAAAATGTGTTCGATATGTTTTAACATCCCGCGTATCTTATGTCGGATACGCATTGTCCAGTATGGTCAGACAAGTATTATACATAGTTTGATTCCGGAACTTAATACTCAGTAGAGTACGAAATGTTGTGTCATGTTTATGCTCGAGGGTTATATTATTGCTTCAGACTATACACTTTACATTTTTTCTAATATAAAATAAAATGATGAAATGGGACAAGTCATGAGTATTCACTGGGTGGAGTTCACATACCCGTACAAATGTATTGATGGTCGAAGACAACATGTTCTTGGTGGACATGTCATTTCTAATTTAATGTTTTTTCACGTTTTACTGTTATGGAAACAAGCAATCCATGATAATGGTTGAAACTAGTCTGTTCAGTTTTACAATATCGCGTTCTGAAAATTAGTATCTTGCAGCCATAAAGGTGTAATAGCTGAATTGCTTACGGATAGTACCATACTGTCAGTGCACATACACATTTTTTTTACATGCAATTAACAGATACGTTATTGGTCAACAACCCATTCAGTTACGAATATTGCCGAGCAGATACGGACATTGCCGAGTAGCTACGGACATAGCCGAACATCTACGGACAATGTTGAACAGCTACATAGATTGTCAATCGTTACCGAACGTTTGTACCCGTTACTGAACACAATGCAGAATATTGATTTAATTCAAAGAAATCATTTAAACATACGTGTAAAACCTTAGATACTAATAGTTTGCACAACAGTCGATAAATATTACATTTTATGAAGCCAGAGAGCGTGTCCCGACCTTGCCACCACAATCGCATAATGTTATGTTGTATAAAAGTATATCGTATTTTACATTTCAGGTGAATGGGGTTCGATATGTGATGATAATTTTGATATTAATGCAGCCAATGTTATTTGTAGGGAACTGGGATATAGGTACGACAAACGTCATGATGAAGTCATGAATATTGATATAATGAAAGCAGAGCCGCGGCCGTGGTCCAGTAGTAAGTCCGGATGACTTGAAATCCGGAGATCCGGGTTCGATTCCCGGTCGCGGCAGGTCATACCCTTCCATGAAAATTTGACATAAATGTCAATTTTCCTCCAAATGTGGAGAAGTTGCCGTATATAACTGAAATATCGTTGAGAAACGGCGTTAAACCCGATGAAACAAACATATAATGAAAGCAACAGTCAGTTTTTGATTAAGCCAATTATAAGCACACAAACATTAACATAGTACAACTATTTGGATATAACTATGAGTGTTGCTTTGCTCCCAGTAATCATGAAGTATATCGTTCAACTGTATACGTGTAGATTGTCCGAAACGTGATATCACTGTTTTCCTTCTAAATGTACTATATAACGTAACAAAAGATCGCAGACATTTAAACATAAAACGTAAGCAACACGCGCGTCTAAATAAAACTGTCAAATGATAAATAAAGTAGCCCCAGGATTGAAAAACGCTCATTTCTGTTTCAAATATTTCAACGTGTCATAAACACCGGTTCCCATATCCATATATAAAATCTCTATGAAATACGGGTTATACGAAATTGAGTATTCGGGTACTTCCTAGTTAAATCATATAAATCGTGCATAATTTCACACATGCCATTCGGAGTGTATATGTATAAGTCTTACTGGCCTCTCGTATAATGAGAAAGGAAATAAACAAAACTTTAATTTCATGGCAAGTTACTACTAACTTTCAGCCAATCAGGAAACAGCGCATACGACGAGGCATATTTTGGTGAAGGACAGGGATATATCTGGATGGATGAGATACAGTGTACGGGAACAGAGCAAAGCATAAGGGAGTGCAGCTTTGATGGGTGGGGAGTGGAAGATTGCGATCATTCCGAGGACGCCTCTGTATCTTGTTGTGAGTATAATGAATTATAAAATAGTTCAACTGATTTTTTTCATTATGGTGCTGTCACATAGCACCGGCTAAGCCCAACGGGCCCATACCGTTTGATTTAAATGACAAGCGGTGATAATCTCTCCGTCCGCATTTTTTTATTTTTTTCAGCCGTGTACTCAACGTTTCCATACCGTCTCCATACCGTGTCCTTACCGCTTACAGCGTCCTCGTACCAGCCATTGTCACCGTGTTGGCCGTTTTCTTGCCGGGTCTCGCCGGGTCCATGCCGGGTCCTCACCGTGTGGCTACCGGCCCCTTACCGCCCGGAACGCCCCCATACCGTTCGCTAAACGTTCGCGCCGCCGTCACATACGGTATATTAAAGCTGGGAATTCACCCGTCCGGTTACACATCAGTTCACGAATTGTACGTACATGTACTCCTCATATTTTGGTGTTTTGCCATGGCACGGAGCCAGCATCACAGTTACACCAATGACGTATCAAATTCCTCTGCTTCTTCCCATCCCTGCTGGCACAGTTTGGTCCAACGGCTCGGACCGTGTCCTCGAGATTGCGCGCGGCGCGCCACTGGCCAGCTTGGGCGCAGTTAGCACCGTGATGTTGGACGAGCTGGTTTTGCATTTGGGGGTAGCGTATGCGCATCAGGTTATGAAGTACCATACATGTCCTGACGATGAGGCGTACCGTGGATGGAGAGTGACCCATTGTTGTGAGCAAGACCTGAAACCTGTTGGCGAGGATGCCGAACGCATTCTCCGCGCAGCGACGGGTCCTGGACAGGCGGTAGTTGAATATTGGCTCCTCTACTATCCTTCCTCTGCCACAATGGTGTCATGAGAGACGGTTTCAGACCGAATGCATCATCCGCAATGATAAAGTACGAGATATCCTGGGTGTCGTTGGGGAGTGGGGAGGGGTCGGGGAGGTTCAGAGTACCGTCGTCCATACATTCTTTCAACTCTGACGCATTATAGATTTGAGCATCGTCCGATGCTCCCCTTTCCTGAAAATACACAACAACAAAGAATCGTATTAGGAAACATGAAATAAACAGACTAAAATTAAAATGAACTGGTCTATTTAATAAAAATTAAATGATGATGAGATACTTACCACCAATATCTGCCCAGATGAATTTATAGTCCGAGTCGACCAAAGCCATAAGGATGATTGAGTAAAACCCCTTGTAATTATAATACAGGGATCCTGACTTGGCTGGGCAGTGGATGGCGACATGCTTCCCGTCCAGGGCACCTATGGTGTGTAGGAAGTTCCACCGCTTCAGAAATCCTTCTGCTATGGCTTGCCATTCTTCAGGTGTCGTCGGAGGGGTCATCACTTCATCCATATATTCATCGCAGACTTCCCGGACCACTACGGAGATCGTGTTTGGTGGGATGCGCCAGCCATACTGGAGTTTGGTGTACTTTGCACCCGAGGCAAGGTGCCTCAGCGAAACAGCCAACTTGAGTCCTGGGTCGAGTGGCTCCCGATACGACGTATGTTGCTTTGTGAGGCTTTGTTCTATACGGGTTAATATTTCATCGTACATCTCGGGAGGCATTCTCATAAAGTTATTGAAAGCCGTGGGATCCTCACGACGCAGTTCGACCATAAGATGATGGTACACGCCGAACTGTTTGCGACGACTGATCCATCCCCTGGTCCATGCACATCTCCCCCGTTGGCTGCGGCGAGCCCGTCTTTGCTGCCGTCGGATGTGAAATGCCAGGTCGATATTTAGTTGGTCGCGTTCACGTTGGGCAAGGGCCAACATATAGATGTTCCGAAGCCTCTCATGACACTCCATGGTGACGACTGGTCCGATGGAAAGCAGGCACTAAATGAAGCTTTGACAATTGTCGTCGTTTTTATACAGTAAACTATGGAGTCACGGTGTCTGGCACGGTTTTTAAACGGGCGCAATGAAAACACACGGCAACAGGCCGGTATGGATACGTTATGAAGACGGTGGAACGGTAACAGGACGTTATTAGGTCGTTAAGAGACCGGTTAAACGTTAAGAGACCGGTAAGGGGCCGGTAGGTAGCCGGTATGTAGCCGGTATGAGACGGTGGGTCAACGTTGAGCAAACGGTGAGAGCCCGGTATGAGGCCGGTATGAACACGGTAACACGTCGTTACCGCCCCATGAACGGTTCCATAACGCCCTCGTACCGGCCTACCGTCCTTATACCGTCCTCTTACCGTCCTCATACCGGGTTCTTACCGTGTTCCACCGCTTGTACCCACACGGCGAAAGTTTTGGACATGTTCAAAACTTTCGCCGGGTCTCGCCGGCCACTAACGGGCCCCAACCGTGTTCACCGATCGCTCAACGCCCCGCCGTGTGCCCTCACCGTGTTCCACCGTCCGCACGAAATTTACCACACGGTGGCACACGGTAGGCTTACCCGGCACTATGTGACAGCTACATTACAACGCAATGTTATTTATTTAGCATTGAATATGATACAAGTTTACAACTTATATTAATTATACTATTAATACAATGACTTGATTGTTAACCAGTACTTGCGCCAAATTAAGGGATTGTAAGTTCATGGTTCAAACCTCGCTAGCAGCGATTCAAACTCGCGACTTTCGGGCCAGAGTCAGAGTCTGTACCCCTCACTCACTATGACTCCCTTTTTCTTTTGAACTGTTAACCAATGTTAGTTTATCATTGTTTATAGCAGTACAATGTTTCAATTATAAGTTTCATATCAGCTTCAGTTTATTCACTCTTTGTATAAAACATCAAATCGCAGGTTTTTTTATTCTGATTTATGCTATTTCATTGGAGACATTCAAATTATATTGGCTGTGGACTAAACATTGTTTTCTTAGAACAGAACAGTACAGAATACTTTATTCAAAGTACAGACCTAAGTATCACAAACATTGCCCAGAGTTACATTGTACATAATACACTATTACCACTATCCACCGATCATCAATACATATATATTTACTAACGATCAGATATAAGCATCAATGCACATATGGTTAACTAATAAATTGCACTTCGATCATCATCAACAATTAAAAAATTTTTTTTTGTATTAAACAGTATTTCTTTATCTTTTTAACATCGTATATAAACAAAATGCAACATCTAAATACATACACTATTCAATTTTCAGTGAGCTAGAAATTGTTATGTTACTGGTGTTTGGAAATATGAATACTGCCATAACATGATATCAAAGTCTTAATTCAGCCTGTTAAATAATTTGTGGCCACACTTTTAGCAAGTACCGCTTCTGTAAAGTCGTATGTTTGATTGCGCGAACATATTTTCAGTGGAAGTAGCTGCTTCGAACAATAACCCCCAAATGTCGGGGAATTATTACAAGCTCTATGATACTGGGGAAGCATACGGAAGCTGGACACAGCTTGTCTCACCAATCACTAGACCAAAGGAAGATGGAACCATGAAGTTATCGTTCAATATCATAAAATATGGAGCTGTTGAGTTTCAGGTATACATACTAATCTCATGCATGTTTTATCCTCTGTTTTATGTGTTTGCCTTTGTAAAATCACTAATACTAATACTAATAACAACACATTCTTTATTTTCTGAAGGTAACAAATTAAGGCTAATACACAAGGACTTTATATTAACAAAATAAACAAACAGAACAAACGCACACACACAAACAAACAAGCATTCATACACGCACACGCAAAACAAAATGGTGTATTTGTTTTAAGTATAAACATGACTAAACGTCCATTTCTGTTCTACAATATACATATATGCCATGCAGCAGTTAATGGAATATCGTATACATGTGAATTGAGGGAAAACCGTTCTTTTAACAGTTAAGTTGACTAATTGTGTAAGAAATGGGTTGCTTTCAGCATTAACCATCCCCATGTAGTTTCTGGTATTATTGATAAGGGTTTTCAATATATGGGACCTTTATATGAATTACCACTATTCACCGTTTCCATGTTGCACTAATAGTATATCTGATCTCTTGCAGGTTTATCTGTTAGTTGACGATGTTAAACACAGTTTTCCTGGTTTCGAAGTTGATTTCACGAATGCAATGGACACTGTAGAACCTGTATGTGTTGATTTCTCCGTACATCAGCATACTAAGTTACAAGTTATCTTCGAATCTACAAAACTTCGTCAAACGCATAGTGATTCAACAAAGGGTGACAATATTCCAGTTGTGTCCCTTGACGATGTACATATGTCAACAGGCACATGCATACGTACGGCATTAAGAGTTATTCTTCTATTACATACTCTGTAAAAACGTATAGTTTTCTTAACAGACTAACACAATTACTTGCATTGAGAGCTAGGTTATTATATTGAAATTAATTGTGAAACGCTCATTGACATTAACAATTATTGGCTGACAGTACTTTAGAACATTCACAAACCCTATGTTGTCTTTTATGTTGACGCGTTTTTGTCTATTAATCTCAAATCATTCATCTACAATTCTTTTCAAAAAAAAAAATTAATTTTACGAACAGGCTTTGTATCATCTTCGTCCATGTTGGATTCGTTAACTGAAAAAACATTTCATAATTCATTTCATCAGACGCTACTATATGTCACTAATAAATAGGCGATTATTTTGTCAGTACCTATGTTTAAAGGTATTCGAAGTATACATCGGTCTTTCAACGAATAATGTGCACACGTTTTTCTCAATTACAGATTCAAATCATTGTACATTTGAAGAAGACCATAGGTTATGCAAGTATGAAATAACTGTGGACAATGACTCATCGACAGATTGCAGAGGCCTCAATTCTTGGCACCGACGAGGTGGTGTGAATGACCAGGTCTCACTTGAAGACCACACTCGGGGCGATGATTCAGGTTGGACCAACACAAGTAGCAGTGTGCAATTTTAATATGAATCTTAAAGGCACATAGCCCAACCAAAGAGCTAAGTCGACAGTGCATCCCACTTGCAGTATTTCAGCCTAATGTTGCTTGCTGTCTTGACTTGTCCTGTGATGTATTCCATCTAATTAAATCCTCCCATTGTTCGTCCTCATTAATTATCCTTAGTTGTCGGCCAGGCCATTCTTTGCGTCCCTGTTCACTTGCGTATTTACTCTTGCACCTCAAATGCCTCATGTTTTATTGACTGTTTTTTTCCCGGAGGTCTGTGTGGGGAGGCATTGTCTTATGTATGTGGCGTTCCCTGTAGCAACTTATTCTCTCTTATGAGGTCGTACGTTCGAATTCCTAGTGAAGTGTATGTTCTCCGTGCAAAGTTGACCGAGGTTATATACCTGAAGTCACCTTTCCTCCAACTTTAGGTTTATCTGAGGATGTTGGCAGTTGCTAGCGGTTGAACAGGGTAATACTGGTTGGTAACCAAGTCACACTGGCTGGGTCGACAGACCACACCGTATATATCTGAAATACTGCTGACAAATGGGATAAATATTTAAACGTTCACAACATATGAAAACATTTCGCAGCACCCTGCTGGCTACTGATTTTAAGTTGTGATACCTTGCAGATTTTGGCCTTTGAGTGTCACCGTAAGAACTAATTTATAGACTCAGTAAATCAGTATGTTTATGTAAATCACATATCAAATGATTTTAACGTTTAACTTTAAAGTTTAGGCTGGCTTGAACATAGAAAATACGTATCTCATGTTTTGTTTTATTTATATTTCATGTAGGACATTACATGACAATGCTGGCTTCACCCGATCAACAGAATATTTCAAGTTCTTTGACGGTATATTTGAGGAATGATGATACTGCTAAACCAATGCATGTTCTGCTGTTCTACAATGTTATACGAATGTCTCTGCATTCGTCATGTAAGATTTTTATAGCATTTTCCAACACCATTGAATGTCTGTATCTTGCTTTCGCCATTAAAAGTACATCTGTATCGCTCGTGAGTTGATTCGTACGGACGGAACCGAGTTGATGTCTCATTAATCTGTCTTTCGTTTGTGCATTTTCGGCTCAGCCGTACTAACATGACTTTGCTGTTTGCATATCAGTGTTGTGTAAACCAATCAAATCTTCGTTACACTATAAACCAAATTCTCTTCAACTACAACGTGTGTAACCTTGACGCGAATTGGTTAACCTTTCGATAAGGGGGGCGTAACCTCACAAGAATCCACTGAATTTTGGTGAATTACCGAAATCCATATTGGATCTGGATTGACCTGCTATCATCGGCATTTTTTATGTTATTAACTGTCAATTTGTGCCGACCATCTTTTTTATTACTTTGACTCATTATTGTTGTAAAAATGCTACAAGTCAAATTTATGTGTATACAATTAATGTTCAGCTACACCGTATCGCACTTTGTCTTCTTATTTGCTTCCCATGTCGACCGAGGCTCTTCTTCCTGTTATGATATAAATCACAATTTGTCACTTTTCCATGAGTGTTCTATATTATGTTCTGCGACTTGTTCAGCAAACTATGCTGCTTTGCACCAAACGCAGATTAGCAATTGTAATATATTTTAATGATATAGTTAATAAAACATATCGATGCGTTTTAATTTTAGACTTAAATTAATATCAAGATTTGCAATGTTTTATTTATTACACAGTTTACTTATTGTCTGGAAACCAGCCTGTTCATCTTCTACCACGTGAGTCATTTACTGATGTATGGCAGGCGACATGTACCAGGTATAATCTGGAACACCAACAAGAAGTGACAGTCCAAGTTATTGCTCAAAATGTTGACGTTATGGTAGATGATGTGTCTTTGAAAGACGGGGAGTGTCCAGGTAAGGCAATGTCTGTTTCTTTTCTTTGTTACATGCATATACAGACTCCTACGCATAAGTGGAGTGCAATGGTGTTTAGTGATTAGGTTTCTGCTTTCCGATCTGTAGGTCCTTGGTTCAATTCCCAGTCGCACCACTGACCTTGGCATTGGCCACTGACCACTCTTTGGTGGGTAGGTAGGTAAAGATTCTTAACTGTATACAGTTGATTCTAAACATATGCTTGTGTTCCTCACCAAAAACAAAAAGTTCTATCGTTGCTCACAGATGTGAGATAACATAAAGCTTACGTTTTTTTTGTCTGCAGGACTACAGTTTGTCTGGTATTAAAACAATGAGAGATCTAAAGTGCTTTTAATTCGAACCAATTATTATGTTCACCTGTTAAGTTAAGTTTTAAAAAGTATGAGTGACGCGGATATACCAACTTCGATAGTATTAGATGTGCCATATATGAACCTAGTGTGGCAGATCATTTCCAACTCTTTTACGTTTATAATTAATTGGTTACTAATTTTTTAGATTAAATATGGAAATGACCTTTAAGTTTATCATTAAATACAACATTGCATTGCCACATATTATGGTAATCATGCCATGCCTGTATTGAATTATATTCTTACTTTACAGATGTGTCAGTGAACTGCACCTTTGAAAACCAATTTATGTGTGGCTACTCAGTCCAGTCAGGTTGGCTGTTAACCAAGTATACAATGCTCGATTCTGACACTGATGGTAAGTCCACTCAAGTTTCAATTAACTGCATAGTAAATATACTCAATGTGTCATTATACATGATTTTGATCTTTTTCCTAGATATGGTGATAACTTTATGACACAATGAAAGACTTGATCAATTGTTTTTAAGAAAAACATTACATTGAAATAAAATAAAATAAAAATATAAAGCAGCTACAAAATGATGAATCTCTACCCTTATAACCAAGACTTACGTTTTCTTTCAGTATATTTCAGAATAGTGTTACTCTGGTTTTAGCATGTTCGCTCATTTTTCAGAATACTTTCTGCAAAACAGATTATCCAATATGAAGCTATTGTCTCCAGTTCTTGAAAAATCACATTCATCGTCGGTATGTTTGACTGTGACCGCTCGAGGAGGACACGATTCAAAGATATGGGTAGATGTAGTTGATAGAAGTGACGATTCCTATATACCACTTGCACAACATTCTATCTTACTTCAATACACTAACTGGTTCAGTTACAACTTACAGGTGACTATGATTCCTGTGTTGATTTATCCTAAGATTAATACATGGCATTGGCCACACTTACGGGTCCATACTCCTTGATCATACTCATAGTTGATACAGTATGGATTAAATTTGTTAAGACAGTCATTACACGTTACAGTTACAGGACTCATATAATCCTAGAACGCGAGGCTATGGTTACTGTTCTGTAATTGCAGCCACTGCCTTGACAAATAAGTATCTTGAACCAAAATGAAAGCCAGTATACATAACGAGTGTAACACTAGAAACAGAAGTGAAAGATAATGAAAATTACTAAAACTAAACTAACTACCAAAATGATAGATTGAACCAAATGAAGTGTGTTATTAGTCCATCACCATGTTTTTATCAGTGAAATTTATGAAGTTCCATATTTATTGTTCATGTTTTGCATCTAAGTGGAAATGTGCCGAAACTGAAACGCCCAACTGTTGCCTAGTAACGTTCGTGTTCGTTTTAAGTGTTATTTGAAATGTTTACATTCATTTTTCTTGAATATTTCAGTTACCTGAAGTTCCGACTGGAACATACAGGTTATCATTTGATGCTATTCTCAATGGTGAGGGATATGTTGATATACAGTCTGTAATACTGAAAGATGGAATTTGCAATATAAAAGGTATGCTTTGTTTATCAAAGTATCAGTCATACCTGAAAAAAACATCCGCTATATAGACTCGCCTAACTAGTCGTTACCCAGACTGAGTACTCGTCACATAGACCTAGCTACTAGTCACAAAGGCCTAGCTACTCGTCACATAGACCTAGCTACTTGTCACATAGACCTAGCTACTTGTCACAAAGGCCTAGCTACTCGCTACATATACCTAACTATTCGTTACGTTGGTCTAGTTACACGTCACATTGACCTAGCTACTCGTCACATATGCCTAGCTACTCCTCACATAGGCCTAGTTACTCATTACGTAGGCCTAGCTAGTCGTCACATAGGCATAGTTTCTCATAGCATAGGCCTAGCTAGTCGTCACATAGGCATAGTTTCTCATAGCATAGGCCTAGCTAGTCGTCACATAGACACTGTTACTCATAACATAGGCATACCTACACATAACACAGGCATAGCTTCTTGTTACATAGACCTAGCTTCATGTTACGTTATCCTAGCTACTCGTCACATATGAATAACTACAGCATAGCAACAGACAGGCACGTTTTACCCTTGCAGATTTGGTTTAAACTTATTTATTTACATATATTGTGAAACACGTTCATACAACTTATACTAACCTTTCTAAGTGACAGCTTCCTGCGTTTCTAATCAGTGCAAGTTTAGGGATGACGGGGTTCGTGACTAAACCTCACTCTACACGGGGCTTGAATGAATGACCTTAGTATCAGGAATATGGCGCTCTATCCCTCGACTATTAGGCCTCCTTATTATCAAGTGTTTTGGTGATTTACAATGCGTAAATTGTCTTTTTCGGCGCAGCCGTCCTAATATGTAGTTGTATATCAAGTGTTGTGTAAACCAATCAAATATTACGTTTACCACCATGGCAAGTTCTCTTCAACCGAACAACGTTTGTTACATTGACGCGGATTGGTTAACATTTCGAGAAAGGGTACGTTACCTTACGGAAATCCACTGAATCTCGGTGATTTTACCGAATTCCATTTTGGATCTAGAGTGACAAGAAATAGTAACATCGCTGCATTTTGTATGTTGCATAACAACTATTAACCTTTCAATATATGTCTTGTTTTTAAATAAGTTCAGCTTGTTTTAACTGAGATCCGGTATTTTAGCAATGCAACAATCAGTGATTATAATGTTTTTTTGCTAATGTCAGTTTTAACCTGGAAAGGGAAAAACAGTTACATATTTAAGGGACACAGTAAATTTTGCCTTTGCCTGACTTAGTGCCTACTTTTCATTGACGTGCAGGTTAACTACTTCGGTATCTCCGCTTGGTATGAGCACATTATCTTGGTGAAAAGGTCAAATATATTTGCATGTTTCTTTCGTGCGATATATACAAATCATATTATAAAGGAATGCAATTTTAAATAAGATTGTTATCTGCGAGATATTTGTAGTAAATACTGCTTTATTTTCAGCGGAGGCATCAGCTTCTTGCAACTTTGAAGATATATCGTATTGTGGATGGACTCTCCATGGGGCATTTCTTGGAACGGATGAGGCAATTAATGGTACTACATTCCTCTACACTTGTGTTTGCATTTAATTCTATAATAATATGTATACTAATTCTTCTAAATGGTTTGTGCAGTGATTATGAAACTTTATGAAAGTTATGAAAAGTTTCAGAACATATAACAGAAATTGACGTTTGTTTTGCATGTGCATAATTGTTGACAAACCTTAGATAACCAACTTATAATTGATTCATATGTGAGGGCTGCCGATTTCATGTGAAAGAACAAGTTGTTCTGGTTTGATATGATGGGCAGCTAAGCAATATATAATGTCCATACAATTTCTTGAAATATTGAAAACAATTGCTTGATTCTCCAAATTAATGTCATTTCATGAAATGTGTTAAGTACTCAATAGTATCAATATTTGTAATAAGATAATTATGGCAACAATTTTACAGGAACAGCCCTGTTGTTGGGTGAATCACAGTTCACCTATGCAGAAACCCCTGTTGTTGACGTCTCGCAGGAATCTTGTATATCGTTTACACTGTTCAGGCCATACAATAATGCAATAGTCAGGGTAATTCAGAATGCAACTGGAGATTTAAAGGAGTTGGACAATTTTAGTGAAGTAATTATACAAGGCCGAGGTCATCAGTTGCACGTTGCTATACCACAAGGACGGTATAGTGTGATATTTGAAGTTCAACACACAGATGAGAGTCCGTCGTATATATTCCTAGATGATGTTGTAATATTGGAAGGTGGCTGTAGTATTGGTACGTATAACTATATACATGTACTGTATTCTCTTGCTGAATTTTACATTGCCATCTTAGATAAGACGCATGTTTTAGTTTGAAAAGTACCAAAACATTCTAAATAATGTTAGATTTTAAATTTCAAATATTTTTATTACTTTAAATAATGTTCGATGCAAAAATGGATGAAAATAAATTTGCCTGCAGTTTATTTGACTTATTAGTGTGAAATATTACCGGTGAGTTCTGCTTTGAGAGTTACTTTGCACAATAATCTAAGAAGCAACAACTTATCCAAGCTTGCTATGTTAATCTTGTGCAATAAGAAAGCCTACAGGTAACTTGTCAAGCATCTTTTAAAGGACTAGATGTTTGATTTACTTACAAATGATATGTACACTTTTATAGATGGCTGTGAACACAGGCCTTGTAATTTTGTTGATGTTAATGGACACGAAAGGACTGTATGTATACTGAATGGTGATGTTTTCTGTGACAAATGGTTGGATTGTCCTGATGGCCATGATGAGGAATCTTGTGGTAAAAGTTTGTATTAACCATGCATGAAAATAATGGTCAAACATTAGAAGTCAGACTATGTTAAGTTATACATTCAACACATTTTGCAAACGTGGTTTTATTGTTTTTAATTTAATTTATACATCTTTTATGAAACCTTCAAATATAAGGCCTTTAAATGTTGGACCCCCCCCCCCCCCCCTTGGATACAGGATTTTAAAGAGAAACTTATTTTTGCCAAAATCTCTGGTGGTCCGGCCCTCGGTCCCCCCTCTGGTTCCGCACATGCATAGTTTTTTAACATTTTCATTACTTTGTGTTCAAATGTGTTAGTAGAATGTTCTCTTTACCCGTTGTGGAATACGTGATATTATGGATGTTTATTGACTATTCGGCGGCAATTAGCAACGGCTATTGAATGTATATATCAACTGAACCACAGATCAGTATCTCTTTTTATGATTCGCATAACTAGAAAATATTGGTTAAACATGCGCCTTATATAATATATAGACACACAATGCTATGAAACAAATGTTTTTACAAAATTTAATGCAATGCAATTTCTCTAGAACGACATTCTCGCAAGATCTACAACCAACGGCGCACGACTGCAGATACTAATGTCATGATATCGAATCCTGCTTTTGGCTAAGCTGTATCGCAAAGCTCACTATCACTTAGAAACCAAATGAGAAGTCACCCATAGTGGTTTTTATAAATTGAGCGTTGATCTTTAATTTTGTAACTATACTAATCTAATCACAATTTCATATACTGGCATGTTAAACGAAATAAATATAACACATACCAAAATACAACTGACATCATTGCGTTATTTTGTCTTAATAAATTCTAAGAAGACAACTATTACAGTAAATACAATGTTTAAATATTTCAAATAACCATCATGTTACATAAAGACAAAATACAAAATCTTCTCATTGTTTATAGGAGAAAATTTAAGCACAAAACTAAAGTTGCTTCTTGTAGATCAGTTAAAAGGTCTGAAGTGTTATTGTATGAAATGCACTGAATTATGATTGAAAAAACAAACCTAAAATATTTGTAACTTCAGACTATCAGTTCGCCTGTAACTTTGATGATGGTTCTTGTGGGTACGACATTTCACCAGATATTCAGATTGTCTCAATGCCGCATGATTTGAAACATTTGAACTGGACATTGGTAGCCAATGATGGTCCTGAAGCAGCAGCAGGTAAATTGTTGAAGTTCAAACTCCATTGCTACTTCAAAGTGTTTTCTGCTATAAAACATTTGATAGTTCCCACATTTACAATATTTACATCCCTTGTTCTGAATAGTCGGCCATATTGATAGACAAGTTTCCTTAAAGTTTATAGGGAATATGATATATAAACGATGATAAAATAATAAGATATATAAAAATAACGTTTTCATTATTCTCATGTGGGTAGATGACTCAGAAAATTGAAGAAAAGTTGGTTTTCACATGCAAATGCTCACGGTATTTTCTCAATTATAACATATTTGGGAAATACTCCTTTAAGTGCAGTTTTGCCTATCAAAATGGCGGATGATTAAGAACAAGGGAGGTAAGTATTGTAGGTGTGGGAACTGTCTATAACATACATGATACAACAAAGCACAATGATTATTGAACTAATCTATCAATCCATTTTCTTTCCAAAGAATATTGAAATATGATTTTTTAGCAGATATCTGTTACTGGCACTATTGATGTGTGTAACATTATTATTTGTAATGGCAATTTCAAAAACCATGTGTTAAAGATTGGACACCATGTTGTGTGTTTTTCATTCAATTAACGCATCAAATGGAATAAATAGAGTCAATCTGGTTATTTCTTGATCTCCTCAAGTACTTGTCTGTCGGTCTGATGCTTTTGACCAAATTGACAGACTTTTTAACGTAAATGATTAGTTAGAAAAGAACACATGGCATGTGATACCAACACGTCATGATACTTACAAGTATTTGACATGTTCATTATATGTTTTCCAGATCATGCACTTATGGTCAATGCAACTGATAATGAGGGAGTAAATTTCACTACTGGTGCTTTAGATGTAACAGAAGATACTTGTGGAGTTCATTTTGATATCATCATCGTCATCACAAACGATTTCGGGTTAATACAAGGACCTTACCTGTATTTCATTGTGTCACTTGTGGATAACTTGCAACAAGCGTACTTCAAGCAGTTTTACATTGACCTTTCTGCACCAAAGACTTGGTTTAATGTATCCATTCCATTTAGCAGCGTGACTTTGTAAGTACTGTCTTAGTTTACTGAAAGTGAGATAGAACAACATAGGGAAGGTCGTACTTATAGAATAGACTTCCCCCAACATATGCTTTATGTTTTATTTGGGTGGGTTACACGCCGTTTTTTTACATTTTTTTCAGTTATATATCGAGGTCAGTTGACCTTGAATTTAGTATCAGCCAGTAATAAGTTGCATTTCCACAAGCAGTTGACAACTCCCCCTCGTCAATTAGAGGTGGAAAACAAATGACTGTCGTAAAACGTCATGGAATGACATGGCCTTCCCGACACGAGAACCCCCGGTGATCACCCAGCTCTTACAGACAAATCAAACCAAAGGGAAAACAAGGAGAGCAAACAATCAAAAGCACCGAGGGGATATTAAAATAAAATTATGTAACAAGGGACTGGGAATAAATATGAAACAGAGTCCAACCTATCCAAAGCAACATCTTCTAAGAAAATTTTGGCTGTTGTTTCGAGGTTTTTGTTCTAGAGAGGATAACTTCATAGTGAGTTTTACTGATTGACGAATTTTTATTATTGATGATATTGATGAATTGAGACCAATGCTCAAGAGAGGGTCCCTCTGGAGATGTTGCACTGTAAAAATAACATTGGGTGAGGATCAAAATGTTATACCAACTTTCCTTGCATTAATTATAGTGGACATAATAGCATACAGTGAACATTTGATACAAAGTGTAAAATTCGATCATGGACGTCAATCTTGATTTTTACTTCATGTTTCTTTTCTCAAAAATATGACAAAATGTCAATAGAATAAAAATAAGTAAATGCAAGTATATTGAAATACAACTTAGGATAATTGATAATTATTTCTATTGTTAATACTAATATTTAATACTTGTAATAAAGGTTGCTTTTAATGAATGTTATGCATTGTACTATTTTTTCTTGAGTGAATGTTTTTTGTTCTATAACTCTGATGAGCATAGATTGTTAAACCCTGTTTAGAAGTAGTATAGCTTTTGCTAGCAGATGATCTCTTTTTACCGTAATGACCGTAAATTGATGTAATACCATGATCATTAACGGTATTTTAAAAAGAATTTCGGAGGAGTGTGGATACATTGCTTTCCCCTAACACATTTTTTTGAGCTTTTGACTTAAATTAAGTATTTTTTTCATTTCGTGTATTTCAAAGCCTGTTAGTCTTTTGTCACATTTCTTATCAATAAGCAACTTGTGTTCTAGCAGGTTGTGTTTAAGGCAAGTATGCTTCCAAAGTTGATTCATCACATACATATACTATATGTTTCCAGCCAATCAGACAGAACAGTTGGACAATTGCCCGTAGGTAGATACGTTCCGAATTTTAATTTTATTGGAGAAGGTGTGTTGTTTGCTGTGGATAATATCAGAGAAAAGATTTGTTCCAGTGAGTGAATATATCTACATTGACATTTTATTGACATGTTATTTATCATTGTGTGATGTTTCTTTCTGTCTTTGAGGTGATAATAATGATTATCATCATTTTGCCTGATTATGAATGTCACCTCTCCAGAGCGGCCCTCTCTTGAAAAAAAAATTTGTTTTCTATAATAAACATTTACTACTAATTAACCTCTCTAAAACAACCTCACGACAAGAGCTGAAAAGTGTTACGCCCAAAGATGTTGCTCTGGAAAGGTTGCACTTTATGGTTAGACAACAAGTGATAACTGTGAATGGGGAGAATTTCTGTATCACGTGTACAATGTCACGCAATTGTGTAACAGACTTCATGGCCGTTGTCCATAAAACCACGAAAAATCCTTTATTCCAACGCCGCGCAATTTTAACGACCGAAATATATTATATAGATCTACTTTCATACGCGGTTGTTAAGGCAAACACTATCATGTTCGTCTGCTTTCCATACAACCTTGTTATGTATACAGTTATACGAACAACGCCTCCCTCTGGCGTGATGAAAATGTTTCATTTGCAAACATAACACCATTGCAAAAAGTCTGTTCATTACTATAATTCAGAAGAAGAAAATACATTACAATAAACAAGTTAATTTTAAGAAAAAGTTAACCAATCCTCGTTACGGTTACAAACGTGGTTCGGTTGAAGAGAATTTGGTTAAGTGGTTAACGTAAGATTTAATTGGTTTATAGAACGCTGATATGCAAAGAGCAAAGCCATGTTAATACGGCTGCGTCGAATAATTACGTTCTATACTGTAAACCCTGTCACTCATTTTCATTTGTATTTTATATATTTCGTAGCAATTGTGCTGATATATTGTTAGACACATTTAATTTGGCATTCATTGATCTTCACTTACCTTTTCGTTAACAATCACTGTTCTCATCGAACGTGCTAAGATAATGATACAAATGTTGAAAGTTGCTCCTTGAATTTTGCCGGCAGTAATTTTCTGATCTGTATGAACATTCGTGAATGTCAGGTGAATATTGTTCGACTTTGTAAATCCCCGACAATAGTGTAATACTGACAGACAAAATGTTTACAGACTTTTAGTGTGAACAGAAAAGTAACGTTGTGCAAAATTTAAAATGGATATGTATCTAATAGAATGTATGTAATGCAAAGACACATGTGTATGTTCTGTTTTCTTTTTAGTAGACGGTGTGTAATGGTCAACTATTTTGCTATTATATACATCTAATCACTTTTCATATTGTTTACTGGTTAAATGAAACACGTGTCCAACACTGTTTTATCAGTTTGTATTAAAATGTCTGTTTACCATAGAGGGAATCACAGAAATAATTTGGCACTATATATGTATGTTTTTTTACGATGAGTTGTAATTGTTTAACTCTAAAATAAAGTTTATTGCGATTGGTCATGCACACTTTATTTGAGATGTGAATACCAAAATTAAAAAACTAATCTTGCAGACTAGACTCAAATCACGAGCCTTCTTTTGAATGTTTCTGTGCTATTTCTGTAAATTTTTCTTCTGTTCTAGATGAGATGAATGAAGTTACTATCGCTTCAACTGAAATGACGACGACACCTATACATACGTTACCAGGTAATTTTCATTTTTCTACAATGGGACTTCAAGTCACATTAATAATCAGGGTTATGCGGATATTTATTTCAGTTATTTTGTTGGAGGAAGACCCTATGCAGACAGACACCTGGATAGAACCACTGCTTTCTGTAAGCCTACTTGTAAGCTTTCTCATTTGCGAATTCTTCTTCATCATGCAAGACAAGTGATTTGAAGTCAGCGACCATGAACACTCGACCATGGAGACCCTATTTAATATGTTCTTTAATTATTTTAAATGTAGTATGAGAAAAGTAATGCCATTGAAGAAAATCGTTTGTTTCATGTAATGAAATGGAATTCAGATTAAGCCATTTTACTTAAAATCATTGTACAAAATTGTAACCTCAGTAAGATCTGGTAAAGATTCGCGAGAAACAGTAATAGGAACTAGAGTGGTAAAGGAGCAACAATGACGTCTTTGCTTCTTTATTTATCTGTAGATACACGTCTTTCTCTTTCATCTCTGAACAACTGCACATAAAAGGTAGTCAAGCATGTAAAACCCCATACACACCAACAAAAACTTTGATTTGAAATAGTACAATTAGTAAATGCATAAATCTTTTCGAAGAAACAAAAATGAAAGTTCATACAGCGTTTAGGAATGATATACTTAACCTATGTGCATCTAAACGATGTTTGAAAAAACATAAAGAATAAATCATATCCTTTTGTTTATTTATTTCAGCGGACTTTCCACTCATATCTGCTGTTCCTAACGAAATAGTTGCTCATGTGTTAGACAACATAACTATGAAATGTGAAGTAGAAAACATCGGAGAACATGAAGACGCAGTATGCTTTAGCTTTGTTTTATTTTATAGAAATATAAGTAGTGGTATTTTCATTATCACATAACGATGATGTTTACATGTGACTTCAAATGTCATGTCACTAAGGGGCAACTTTGGATCTAGAGTGCGATGCTCTACGTCTAGAAATCTACGCTTCCAAATATGTTTTAGGAGAAGACAAAAACCACATCACCGGTAGCACAATACCCGATATTAAATGATATCTATCTTGCTATTCAGATAACATTACATTGGTACAAAGGCGATGTACAGATTGCCCACAATGGCGATATTGTCAATCAACAACTGGTCGATGTATTTGGTGGACAAACAGATGACCAATTCGATGCTGCCATATCAAACCTGACAGACAAATTTGTTTACAGTCTTAAGGTCCTAAGGTAATTGAGTACCGTTTATTTAAGACTGCATTGTGTGTTAATTAAACCGGAGGCACTATACGAGTATTTACGTCTTCATTGCAATATGATGATATAAAAGTTGTGCAGCTGTTGTGAAATTCTGTTCATTTTTTAGTAAAATGTCGATTGAATAAGAAAATGACATTGCCATAAAAAGCCACAGACAGTGTAGTGCTCTCAATGTGAAATGGTCAGGGGGAAATTGCAAATTTTCAATTTGATTGTTATATGAATTACGTATTTTCAGTGTTAATATCTGTACTATATTATTATCATTGTGCATTATTGTGAATAATTACATAATTACTTTGACTCAATTATGTCAACATACAGCCCCTTAAGAGTCACTTTTGCAAAAGTTCTCATACAGAAATGATGGACTTTTTCAAACAAAACAAAAATAAATATATTGTAATTCCATCGATCTCTCGGACATTATGCTGTTATCAGCAGAGGTCTACTTATATACGGTGACTTGTTGGCCTAACTAGTGCTGCTGGGTTACCAACCAGTACTAACATGCTCCTCAGCAAGCAACTGATAACTTCTCCACATAAAGCTGGGTTCAGAGAACGAGGATGCATTATCTTCAGTCAAATTGTCACGGAAAACCATATATTACACCTCACTCCGGTTTCGAACCTGGGACCTTTTGATTAACAGTTGAGCGCTTAACATTCTGAGCTAACTGGGTGTGCTAATATTTTTATTACAGGGTAAGAGAACAGAATGCTGGAATCTATTCCTGCAAACTTGAATCAAATGGTATGGAGGCAGTTTCAAAAGTTGATGTGATAATTGATACAACTATCTTCCCAGCTTCAGGTACCGTTAGATGAAAAAAGCTGACATCCGTATTTGTTTATTTTATAAATTACTGCATTTTTGTCACCAACTATCTGAATGAATAAAGTGTACACATAATGTGTCTGTTGAGTACCCTTTAGATTATTGTTTATAGGTGGACAAACTGATGTTGTGCTGAGGACAAATGTGATTAGATTATTGCCTATATTCACAAAAAGCCTCTGTTAACAAATCCAATTTAGAGTATGGTAGTTATCCAATAACAAATTACACAATATATCCAATTCAAACGTTTCTCTGTAAAACCACTATGCCCAAGTTATTGCATTTTCACCAAGACATTTTGAATTATGACAGTTATACATTGTACATATTCTGATTAAAACTTAAATGTTATCTGTCAATAGGTTAAATATTTTGCCGTATATATTTATATTAGCGAAAATCCACCCGATAGAATTATCGATGTCGTCGATACTGCATTTTCAGGGGAGACAATATGCAACAAGGCGACAATTATCTCATACATATTTTCAGGTGACGGATGCTACAAAAACACAATCACTGTCTGTAATTTACTTGGCTTCCACAGTGTCACGGCACATGGACCTTTTGGCGTTTTTCCATTATCGAGCACAATTCCTTTCATCCGGTACATTGAAGGGATCACCTTTTCAAATGACGAAGTTGAAGAATGTGAACAAGCTGTTGCGAAGTTATCATGTGCATTGTATATGCCTAAATGTGTTCTTGGAGTAACCCACCACGTGTGTCGTGAACATTGTGAAGGTAAATACAAATTTGGAATAGATTTCCACGGTATTTAACCGTATTAAATTGAAAGACTCACTCCATACTACTGTCATCTACAACATGAATGTTCGAGTCTGTGCTCGACCAGATAAACTGAAAACATGTCAGAGTATCAAATGGAGAGTTGTTTCACAAAAAGGCAATGCATTTAGTCCCTTTACTGTCCACTTTGATTCTCCTAGTTATTCCTTGTGGACTGCTGGGCCATTCCTTGTGCCTCAGTTCCTTAATATGTGTACCGTTTGACCTCCTTTAGAGCCTTATGTTTTGTGGATTGTTGTTTTTTCCGGAGATCTGTGTGGGGAGGCACTGTCTTATGTATGTGGCTTTCCCTGTAGTTACGTATTCTCTTTCTTTTTTTGAACAATATCGAGTGAATTCATTATCTAAAACATTTTATGCATCCTTAATTGATTCCTTTTTTGCTATAATGAATGATGATGTTGACTTATATAATAATTATATATACAATACAAACTCTCCAAATCAACACCCTCGGGGAGCTGCAACTGTAAACTGTTATTGAGAGGTTGTCGTTGAAGAGAGGTAAAATTGATTGTAATTCTTTACCATCGGAAATATATCATGTTTTAGAATAGAGGTTGTTGCTGAAGAGAGGGCCGCTTAGGAGAGGTTATTCTCTCAATATATCATATACTTATATTTTGTATGTAATATTTCCAGCAATCGTGACAAATTGCAATCGGTATATTCCGTATGATGTTGAAGAAAAACTAGAGTACGGATGTCAGTTTTTGCCATCTGCTTTGGACAACAGTGAATGCTCTAACATATTCAATAGTTAGTACTAACTTTGAACAAAATTACTTGAAATTGGCATTGTATTGTCAACTATGTCAGAATTAGTTTGACATTTAAATTACGATAATGTTAATTAATTTCCAGTATAGTACGTTAATTTTCGTTAATTTCTGCTTTTTATGTAAATTTCCAATATATCTTTTGTGCCCTTAAGTTACAAAAATGTCATTTAGTCTGTCGTTTACTGCGCTGAATACTGCTTGTTGTATGTTTGACAATTTATGAATACACGAATGAACATCGGACAAACGGTTTGTGAAGTACTCTTATGTATTGATACTCATCTTGGCTAAAAGTCAAACAAATCCATTTTTTCAAAACCGTTTCTATTACCTTAACCTATACATTGCCTCTGTTTTGAATCTGGAATTGGATTATGCTCTGCCTGCCTTTGAAGCTGTTTTTCATTATTAAGCACATTATCCTTACTCATTTAAGTTTTGCTAAGTCTTTTTGGTTTTGTACTTTAAACAGACAATTTGTCTGCATGTTCAATTTGAACAGCGGGTAATATTCTAAACAATTACCTAAATTTTTGAAGGTCTTTGTCTTATTCTTGCTAATATACTTTGTGGCCATGCGTTTATGGATCAATCCTCGTATATGTAGTTTCCATATTTGTGTTAGAGAATGGTATGTTTGTCTTTTTGGTAATACTATAGAAGATCATCGTAATTGTATTGTCATGGGACTTCAGATATCTATTTAAGCACTTTCGATTTTAAAGGTTTAATTTCCATCCAAAAAATAGCTCGCTTTATTTACACATTTTGTAAACATTGAATTTATGAAAATGTAAATGAAAAGGTCAAACTAGGTCACTTGCTATCCATAACATTTTGGTAAGAAAATTGAAAAATGTATAGAAGGTGTTCATCACGCTGGCTGTTTCTTGGCTTATAGGTAGAAAAACAGTACGGATTTGATTATTATCATTTTATTATCTCTTTCTTTTGATGATCTAAGATGTTTCTGTTTAAAATTGTGACTTTTATATTGAGACAAATTGTTTGAAGACTGACTGTTATTTTTCCAGGATGCGAGGCCAGCTATTCGAGTAGTACAGGAATTATATTATCACCAAATTATCCGAGACCTTACCCTTACAGCTCAAAGTGTTCATGGACAATCGTAGTCGATCCCTACCACGTGATACAGTTCGAGCCAAATGATTATGACGTCGGGGCGAATTCAAGCAACAACAACAATGACTGTAGATTTTATGTAAATAACAGTTAGGACAAATGATAATATTTGACATGAAATGAAACTTATAGAGTATGTTAGGTTATTCACTGACGAAAATGACAGCACATAGCTTAAATGAGTAGAAAACACTGGTTTATAAGTTAATTGAGCAATAAAAGATGTTAGATCTACAACAATACACTCTATAGTAAACAATACGTAATTATGATCAAATCCTGTCTTACGGACAAACACATCATTACCTTTACAATGTTAATCCCTTACGTATAAAAACACAGACTATGACAGTGTGAGTATACTCGTTTTTGGAACGTCTGATTTTATCAAAGATGTCTGGTTTTAGCATCCAAACTCGAAAAACTGACTTTCATTAAATCTCATTTTCTTACAAATGTACATGCTTAACAGTGTGCTTTAATGGGTCCATGGGACAATTTTATGGTCATTGATGTTAATCATTATCCAAATTAGGAAACATTAAGTGTATATTAACAATTGTCACACTGTCCTGAACACATTGTATTATTAGGCAACATTCAGCTCGTCTCTTAGTCATCATCACCACTCTCAACTTCTTCTGTTGTCATTATATTCAAGGTAGATGTGATACTTATACATTTGTGTTGAAGGTTGAAGATGCGGATACAGAGGTCGAGGTTGCTTCATTTATATGTGGAGTAGATGCCACACCATTCACAACAAGAAGTAACAAGGCACTTGTGTATTTCACTACGGATTCGTTCAGTACTGGGACAGGATTTAATATCAAATTCAGACAAAGTGTGTACAATATTGCTTAAGTGTCCATTCTCCATGACATCTTTAAATAAAAATTGTGTGCAAAGACTCATCGTTTGAAATAATGTGACCCTTTATATAGCAAAATACCAGCACACATTACACCATTGAAAACTTTGAATAGTCTAATGTTTTCAATTGTTTTCGTTATATTGTGACAGTGCTCTTGGTGTATAAAAATCCCAAACTCCTGCTTAATTGAATACAATACTTTACAGTCAAAAGCTACATTTTTCACAGAGTGAAAGTTATGTATGACGGTATACATTTTATAGTTTGATGTGTTAATTTAGATTATACACCATTACAATTTATGTGTTCAACAAGACTTGGTCATATTTGAAAGTATGTTTGAAATATATTTTACATTGCAGTACCAGATGGCATGTGTAGAACCATATTAGCAGAGAGAGAATTGACAATTACGTCCACAGACATCGCTTCAGGTGCATCGGAAAATGCATGTACAGCATTCAAACTTTATCTGAAAAATGAAAGTATGTAATTTTATACATTTGTGGTTAATAAATAATGATATGGCCCACGATTATCACCCGTGTTATAATTGGTCAATATCTATATCACTCTGGCACATCAAGAGTATGTGTCTAATATTATTTACTTGAGGATCATTCTCGATGCGGGTAACTTGTCTTCATTTTCAAACCAGTTCGGTCAAATATACGGACTTATTTTAACAGTTAACACTTATTTAGATTTATTATGTAGCACAGACTTATTTCAGAACAGTTTATAAAATGTATTTGTAATTCTTGTAATTTAGGAACATTTATACACACAATGATACTTGGACTTTCCGACCATTGTGACGCTCTGGCTGTGTGAATATTTAACAAATTGAAATGGTTTACATTCAGATTATTATCGACTAAACGAAATTGATAAAATATACCTTGTTTGTCCTATATCTCAATTAGCAGATGCAAAACACAGTTTAATGCACTGCATAACAAATCCTGTGGTGTACGTACCAGTGTACATGATAGTATATGCATTTTGCCTTGGATGCCGTTTTTTTACAGATTTTGGTTACCATTTAGGACCATATCTTTCAACGATATCACTTGATCTTTTACTACATTTAGTGATACACTAAACAAGACTGTAAGTTAAACTGCAACAAACACCTACCAATTCCTTGGTAATGAGAACAAATATAATAAAACCGACCTGTTTGTCGGTAAAACCGTATATATATGAAGACAATCGTTGCCTAATTGTCATAACGCCAAAGCACATTTGTATGTCTTTCAAGCTACATCCTTACCTTATCCTTATGAAGATGATTAGGGTATATTTTGTGGTCTTATATATATGTATACGGGATGCTAAGCTAGAATGAACTGATTTATTTTTCGGCACAGCCATACTAAGATGGTTTTGCTATTTGCATATCAGTGTTGTGTAAACCAGTCAAAATTTACGTTTACCACCTAGGCAATTTCTTCAACCGAACAACGTTTGTAACATTGACGCGGATAGGTAAACATTTCAATAAAGGGTACGCTACGTTACCAAAATGCACTGTATTTCGGTGAATTTACAGTTTGGATCTGGAGTGACCAGCAATCGTAATATCTCGGCAATTTTTATGTTGCACAACAAATCTTAACCTTCAGATTGCGCCGACTATCTTTTTTACGATGTTTCTTGTTTATTTTGTTTTTAACTTAGCTAAAAGATCAATCCCCTTATATCAATCAGGTATGATTCTTGTATTTCAGGGGATGTTCTAGCGGTTGATGTGCGTTTTGTTTCAAAGGGATGTTTGAGGATTTGGAATAATGCTATTGAGAACCGTACATTGTGTCACACGGCTGTTGTAACATCATTTAGGACACACGGTTTTGTATGTTACCTTTCAGATATAAATTCAGGTGATAGACAGTAGTCGGTTGGTTTGCTCATGTCATATGCAACTTGGAGAATTTGTAGAACAATGAATAATGAAATAAAGAAACAAAGTCATTTTGAGTGGAAATATACATTTTTTTCTGTGCTAACTGCAAACTGGCACAATATATTTTCGAACATTGCAGTAAAGCATTCACTCTCTAAAATACACGTCTCTTGAGCAACCCCAGTTATTGAGCTACCCATGAAATTCCTACAATGTAATTTCAACGTAAAATACCCTCACAGGAACGAAAATTCTCTATCAAAGCATATACTAACATCGATTCTGGTAGTTTGCTGGTGCTTTCTTCATTGATGGTGCTTATTTATAATAAACTACAGCAGGGTTGTAAATCAATAACATTATGTACAATGATGCTTCCAGCGCAAGCTAAGCTTGTTAAATCAGTGGTTAGAAAAGTTCCCATTTTCAGCTGATTTCCTAATTTGGACAAAGTTGACGTTCTTGGCTAGTTCAGTGAAGTATTCTATCAATCTATCAAACTGTTTTCCCCCCTATAAATAATCCATAGTTTTTGATGATCGGCCTTGTACTTCTATACTCATACATATTTACCCTTGTAAGCCCCCAGTCCATAATGGTTTGTGGACTGATGCTTCCCTGTGTGGGGAGGCCTTCACTTATGTATGTGGTGTTCATGGAACAACTTCTCTTGTCCAATTCTATCTATTTACAAAAAATGATATTTTAAAATGTGTAAGGAATATCCTTCGATTTTGTTTTGCCTTTAAGCATTCTCATCATGTAAATATAATTTTACTATCGGCTTCATGTAAGTGTTCTAGATCAGATGTTTGGGAGATGCCATGATGTCCAACTGTGGTGTATTATCTTGTACATCGGATTGTTGTTCATGTTTTAATGCATGTAGTTTGTATGTGTATCAATAGTAACTTAACCTAACGGTTTCTAAATGTTTGATAAATTGAAAACATAGATTTTTTATATCGTTTTATACTTTAAGGTGAATATCGAAGCTGACTCCAGGGACACATTGTTTGAGATAACAGCTAATACTTTTCCTTATGGTAAAATATAGACTCTTTATGTTTCTCACTTGTTTCATTGACAATTGTATTTATATCATTATTCACGTCGTACGGAAATAACAAATGACGTGACCTCACTTTTATCTGTCAGTGATAACCACTGTCATAATGGACGAATAAGTTGATTATTGCCGATAAAAGAAGCATTTGTATTCATGATAATTTTAAATTTAAATGTAAAATATAGCATTCGAGTTCATGTTGAATGAATGACCTTCTCTGTTTTAGACTTAGACAATACACAAACGTGTTATATAATATATGTGGATGATAATAATGTGGTTGTCGGTTATGCTGGTTTTAATGCCTATTTAGGTGTATGGCAGCTATGTAATGTATGACAATTGGTTGACTTGACCACTGTAACACACTTAATGTGATTATGTTTGTGTGTAAGAAATGGTTTTGTTACATTTAAGGAGGCAATAGAGGAGAGCGCCTGATTCAACGCATAAGTTCAAATCCGCCTTGGGTGAGGTTGAATTAAGAATTTCACTATCAGTGAATAAGGCGCGAGTACTGGTTTGTAACCCAGGTAGCAGTCAGTGAGAGGGATTAATATAAGTTATAATATATGTTGTAATAACTTGTTTCACAATTAATGTAAAATCGATAAGTTTATACTATTCATATTTTTTTGGATACTTTGTAACCTATTTTTTCATGCGATGGACATTGATGATTTCGAATGTTTAATATTTTGGTAATTTGATGACGTTGAACTATTTATTGTATTTGATTATTTTTATAAAATGAACTTTATTTGATTATCTCGATGGTTGGACTTAATTTCTTATGTTTCCCA
Organism: Mactromeris polynyma; assembly: GCA_032209605.1. NCBI lineage: Eukaryota > Metazoa > Mollusca > Bivalvia > Venerida > Mactridae > Mactromeris > Mactromeris polynyma. The sequence continues at coordinate 17,022,903 of JASFXZ010000006.1, read as the reverse complement.
GTATTTGATTATTTTTGAAGTAGGACATTATTGAATCACTATTTTAATACTGCACGTTATTTGATTATCTTTGAAGTTGGCCTTTTTCACCATTTGTAACATTTCCCATTACACAAACGTATTAATTTTCAATGTTTTTTTAATGTTGTACAGTATTTCAATGCATTTAAAGTTCGATCTTTGCATTCAGCGAGATCTGTCGAACACCTATCATTGGATGAATCAGGCAGAATTCAAGTTGTGTCTGAAGGGGAAGTCGGAACGGTGTGTGGATTACTGGATCAACATGTTGCTGATCAAATTTGCCAATCTCTCGGTTTGGGGTAAGACGATGAAATGTGATTTTATATATGTAGATTTTTTCCATTAACTCTCACTGGTGGTCAAGCCAATGGCTTTCATACATCTAAATCAGCTGCTTCTGTACGTAGCAAGGCCACTTTGTATTCCCATAGAACTGGTTACTTATTTAATTTAACCGATGGTCAGCATTTCCATTGTGGTCTTTGTGTTACTCTGTTCCATCTACATAATTGGATAATTCGAAATCAAACTATTTCCGCAAAGAAAAGAAAAATATGAATTTTATTACTTTTTCAATTATATTTCAGTCATTATGACATAAGATCGTTATATTTCAGACGGCCAGCAAATGTATATGGAGACAGCTTCATTCCTGAAGTTCTTCCAAGACTTATCGGTGATATCATATGTTCTGGTCTTGAGGACGATATTACTCAGTGTGAATTTATGTTTGATCCTATATCCAACTCAAACTGTATGGACAATTTATTTGCGTCACAAACAATAACGTGTGGTGAGTTATCTGTACAGGAAAGAAAATGAATTGTACTATATCGGTGTGTAGTTAAACGTAGTCGTAGTGCTAGCAATAACAACAGTATTAAGTCGTGCTTAACTTGCAAACAGTACTAATAGTAATATTGCGAATAGTTATATTGCAAACTCACTAGTATAGTGGATACATAAGAATGTAAGCTGTCAGAGCAGTGCATCTGTTCCTTGTGTAAGCCAGCAGTAAGCATGTAAATGCAAATTGTTGGCAAGTACAACAATTGGAAAGATACCCTAATAGGCAGTTTGGAATGGTAAATGGTTACATTCTTGTAGTTTATGAATTGTCTTAAAACTGTAAGCAAGAATATAATATGCCATCATTTTCCTCATTATGACTCAAAATGTATATAACTGAAGAACCACAAAATATGTTAGCTGTAGAGTAGTTTCAGTCATATAACGGTCAGTGCTGTTAGGTATAACAGCAGTTATACTACTATAATTGAGTGTACAACCCATTTTATGGCATGTCCCAGTTTATAGGAATTCGTCAAATTCTTGTTTCATCTTTATTTGTATAAATACGAAGACCGATAAAGAGTGCTTGACTACATTATTAAAAACATGACTCTAGATAAAAGATCAAAGACGATGCGTGGTATCAGTCACAAAAGGTTGTGAATCCTCAAATACATACATGTATTTCTCCGGATATCTTCATGGTTCCTTTTTAACTGTTTTAGATAAAAACTCGGTGTCCTGTGATTTTAAAGTGTCAACATGCGGATATCATCTTGAAGATAATATAAATATCTCAAATAAATGTGAGTACATTGTCATTGTTAAACCCCACTTAAAGACCACCTAGAAATGAAGATCAACTATTTAAAAAATACCATATTTTCATTGACCAGCTTTTTAATATTTTTCTTTCATGTTGTAACTCGATAATCAGACAACCTCACCACGCTCCAGAACCAATGATGGTCTAATTATCGAGGTTTCACTTGGTGAACAATATTTGCATATAAAGTTTGTTTCCAGTGGACAAAAAGATACACTCCATGCACATTCAGCATTTTGTCTTGTTCGCAATCAATTATCAAATATGTATGACAAGGCAGTAATTGTTTTCATGCATTACAGCCATCAGATAATTTTAAATTACATAGTTTTGGACCCTGCAGGCTTCTATGAATATGTGTTTTTGTTTGCCGTTGTGTTGTCCCCTAAACTTTTATTTTGTATTTGTTTTGTCCCCTAGTCATGTTCACATTGATGGTCTTATGATCTGTATGGGTTGATCCTGTATTGTGACTGTGGCATTCGATCTGGTATCCTTTCTCAGTTGTGTCAAATGTTATCGAAATTAGTCAGATCCTTTATGGATACTAACAAACTTTTGGGAAGATATGACAGTTTTATATACTTGGAAGTATTTCTATTGCATCCACACATGCGCATCTAAGCAATTACTGTTTAACTGTAATTAAATGAATGTAAATATATTCGTTCCTGTAACATGTAGGGGATTAAAATTTCTACAAAGGGGTATTAAAATCATTTAAACATAGGAGCTGGTCAATAAGTAATTTGATTAAGGTAGCGCCATTGACCGATTTTTCGTGATTCTCAAACTTGACTTTATTTTACCTGATGCATGGAATTCCCGCTTTGACAGCTGGCCATTTGCAGCCAATGTCATTCGCCTCATAATCACAATAATGGGAATCTTCTATATTTTTCTACACAGTCATGCCGAATGCCCTCATGTAGCGACATGTTTGGCGTCGTTGGTATGGGTAATTTAGTGTGTCACAAGGAAACAGGTAATTGTTAGACATTGGAAATGCAGTCAGTTAATTCTTCTCTTTCAGATGGCTTGTTTATTTTACCGAACTCTTTACCGACGGTAGGGAGTGCTGTGTCACAACCATTTACATATTCAGACGGTGTATTCCTTCACTTTGAATACAATATAGGCAATAGTATCGCTGACACTTTGTCAATTAGTTTACTCAACAAGTATTCCAATTCAAGCTTGATTTTATGGAAATGGAGCGAGAAACCTGTACATGGATATTTTAAAGGTAATATGTGGAAACATTATCGTATGTAAAAACTTTTGATATACAACAATCCAATGTTATATTCCTCTTTCGAATGAGATGTTTCTTAACGCTTTGGAATACAGGTTTTCTGACAAACTCAACTGTTTGCGATGGAGAATTCAGTATTTCCCATCCATATGAAGATGATTAGGGTATGTTTTGTGGTCTTATATAAATGTATAGGGTATAGGGGAAGCTTAGCTAGATTGAATTGATTTATTTTTCGGTGCAGCCCTACTAACACGGATAGTAAATAAGTTTCATCCCACAAGGCTGTGTCATCTGAGGATCCGCAGGTGAACAATAGAAAATGTCCTTCTGACTACCTTTACATTTTAGGTAGAACGTGCACTTCAGTAAATGATGTGGGCATTTAACTTTACGGTTCCTTACAGCGCTGTGATTTCATTGTTGTAACAGACATAGATATAAGCGACTGATGTAAAGGGAGAGTAAGCCAAGTTGTGTACATGTATATGTTGTCTTTAACCTGATGTAGTCTTTTATTTTGACTGCAACGTGATAAATAAAGTTTTTTTCAACTACATGTTCTCGAATACTCTCTTTTCCACTCATTAGGTACATACATTAGTTAATGTAAAGAAAGGTAGTAATTGTGTTTCCGTTATTGTATTATGTTCACATTTTCATGAACCCAGGCTGCACACAGCTTCCAGATCCCGAGATAATGCCTTACGATGCATACAGAATTGTGATTGTTTTCATGTCCACTTACGGGTTTTCAAATGATCACCCAGCAATGGAAACCAGCGTCAATAAACTACAGTTGTCCTTCGAACCATGCACTCAAGGTTTGTTAATCTATACCTACAGAGTTTGTTATCACTATGAGCAAAATGGCTTTGCAGCTAATAGTTATTACAGGGAATCGTAGCATGAAATAACAAAGGAAAATTTAATAAATTGAATATCAATAACAGTGTCGATAAATGTTAACTTTGTTTAATTGCCGAAATGTTCTGTCGACATTATATTCTGTGTTAAGCGCTCAATGGGTAGCGTTCAGTATGTAAAGCTCAGTCAGTAGTTTTCTGTGATAAATGCTTAGTTAGTAGTTATTTGTACGTTGACTTCAGAGAAATTTTAAAGTGAGTGATGCCGTGTTAGTTGTGTTCATTAAATAATGCCTATTAGATAGTTATAAGTAAGAAGAGATAAATGAGAAGTGTTAATAGTGCTAAGTGAGTAGTGTTTAGTGAGTAGTGTTTAGTGAGTAATGTCTATTGATTAGTAAAAAGTGAGTAGTACATGGTGAATCGTGTATAATACAAATGATGAAAATCACCACCTTTTGTTCCCCGGTACATTCTACCATGTTACTCATCTGTTGTGGTGTATTTGTTTAACAGCTGCTGGTAGACACAAAACGTGTGATTTCGAGAATATTTCTGAGTGCGAGTCATTTGTTGCTATGGATGAGATTACATGCTCTGCAACCTCTGAAAATACGTTTGGAAGGGTATTTCTGACGAATGGTATATTTGAAACAGGCGACAATGTATGGCTACAAAATGACAATACTTACCGGACAAATGAAGGTAAAGATACATTTTACTTCGGTGTATGGTGTTTGGTTGTGTAAGTTTATTAACTTCATTTTCATTCGGTTTCTATTTAATCCCATTCATTTTTTCCATTCTCCTTTTCTCACTTCATTATATTTAAGCATTGATCTGACTTTGTGGATTGAGTTATGTAACATTGCCTAAGTTTGAAACCTGACTGGCCAAGAGTGCATTTTAATGTTCAAATTTTTAGTACTAAGCATGAAATGTATAGACATAAGACCGATCGTTGTTAAGAAAACAGTGGTCGCTGAAACCTATCATGATTGTTTTAAGTTACAAATAGGAAGTGTCATAAGGAGGTGAAGCGGTCCTGCTCCGAAGATCACGAGCTCGAGCCGGACTTCACAATTCCTAATTTAGGCGCGAGTACTGGTTAATAACCCAGGAAGCAGTCATCATCAAGAGGGATTAGTATAAATTGGCAGAACCTGTTTTTAGTTCTATGTAAATCAAGTATGTTTAAACTAATATTCCTTGCATATATTCATACAGTAATAAAACTGTTTTTATGTAGTTGGAGTAATACTGACAACCGATAGTGATATTTTAATGCTTATTTTTACAGGACATTACCTGCTTATTGAGGAAGGGACGACGTTGTCATTGATAAATGCAACTAACATTTCTACCGAATTTAATTTCCTGAAATTCCATTACGGGATTTACCTAGGAGTTGATGTCAATAAAGAAGTTGTACGTTGATATTTCATAAAACCGCTTTACTGATGATGTAATTAATGTTCCAAACCTTTGATTGAAAATCAAATTAAGTAGATCTAGTTTTTCACGTATGTGTTTCTCACTAGTGTGGGCTTTTCATTTTATTTGCAAAAACAAAGCTAAATTGCAATTTACTTTTTAATCATCACCCCAAATAATGTTCTGAAATTGATATTTCAATAATCATATCTTTTAAAATAAATGTTATGTCTGTAATTACAGAGTCTTGTAGTGAACCGTAATGGAGACGATATTTTGTTCCGTGCTACAAATGGAAACATTGGTTGGAGAGAGGCGTGTATAGATCTCACTGGAAAAGATTACAGCGATTTCGTGTTTTCATTCGGTGATAGTCAGTATCACGAGTCAGGTGAATATTCTACATTCGTTATGGCTTTAGTTATAATAATAAACATAAAACTATCGCCGTTTAATCGTAGGCATGGAACACAGAAACGTAAACATAGTATTCATATAGTTCATTATATCAACACTATGTTTAGCAGTTTCATATATCATTTAGTTTACGTACTTTCTTCAGACAAAAACTTGACTATGATATTTTATGAATAGTATCTAAGAATCACTCATACGAGCCAAGTTAAAAATTGAGTAAACTTCCGTTGTCTTAAGTTGTCAGTTGTATCGTACAATAAGGCATTGTCAAATATACCGTTATAAGTATCAGTCTTCATGTAACCTTGTCGTACCTTAGCATGGTAACATTGACTGGCATATGTTGGAATGTTTGGATGTTTTTCATTGTCGTACTTGACCAATACAGAGCTACTACTTTGGCATCAATATTGGGTCCTTAATTACATCACGGATCTATGCCAAATATGATAATCCATATTGCTCGACTGAAATTGTTTTTCTTTTTAGGTAATACAGGCAGACGGACAGCCCTACTTGCTATTGATGATATTACTTTTTCATCTTCGTCGTGTTTGCGTAAGTACTTGAATGTGTATTTGTTTAACTTTCATATAGTTGTTTACATGTTTCTTCAAAGGAATTGAACACATATTTGGATAAAATATGATAACTATAATCAAATATTTGAATTCAAAAGTGTTGTTTAAGCTCTGATTCTATGGTTATATTCTAAGATTACCCTCAAATGTCAGTTTTATGTTTTACTGTTTTCAATGAATTTTTTCAAAGAACATTTAATTAATCATATAGTAATAAGCCTGTCTGTAACACGTTTATTCTTAATGTTTATGGAATGTAAATAAGATTGACTTTCAAGGACTGACCCAAGATTCTAAGCTTCGGTACCGTTTTAAATTGAAAGCTGTATAAAAAAGTCAATATTGACGTCTGTGTGTTGTATTTTGTACATAAGTGTTCCTCTCTTCTACAAACTGCTAGATTCACTGACATGTGGTTTTGAGGATGACTGTTACCTGAACTTTATCGGTATTGGGGAAGAGGGGACAAATAATTCCTGGATTCTCCATAGACCAAGTTACTTAACAAACCAAATTGAAAGTACCAATGGTAGGTGATAATTTACGCTTAGTGTTGTTATGTAAGCATACAACTGAACCTCTGTACACTTAACAAATCTTATAAGTGTGCACGTTTTAAATGTTAAATAACTTTTTATTGATTAATATTTCTTCACGAAATTTTGTATTTGCTATTGACTACGATTAGATCATGATTCTAGGGTCGAATTTATCGGTTTAAATAACACAATGCGTCGAGCTCGGGTGGGCACACACGCTTTTAGACTCTTTCCAATCAACCAGATCAGCTTTAAGTGGGAGCTGCAGTACTTATTTGTTTTGTATAATCACATGTATTGATTTTGTTTGTTTAATCTATGGATTTATGACTAGAAGTAAATGAAATATTCCGTCAAGTATCTACGCTTTATTTGTTGAAAATGTCAGCAATATCAGACTTATATTGACCAACATATGGTCATATTTATACCTGCACACTTATAAGTTTTGTTAAGTGTACATTTCTCAAATACGAACATGATTGTTTAAACATGAATGTCTTAAAGATGTATCTGGCTCATCTAAAATAAAATGTTTGAATTGGCTTTATCCAGTATTGTTGTTACATTGGCTAAAACATCTCTAATAAGAGCCATTGCAATGTAAAACAAATTGAAAAAATATTTTTTATATCAAATTACTTCAGTTAAAACCAGTAATACATGTAATAGCCTGATTGTTAAAAAAACTGGAAGTTTTATGATGTACAAACATCTTTCTTCAACATATATGGATTAATCCATTATGAGTTCATTCTTTATAAATGCATGATTATAGTGATGTTTTAACCATAGGAAATATATTTTTCATGTTTGGTTAATTAAACAAATGAACAAAAAATGAGCATAGTATACCTTTAAGTAATGAAGTTTCATGTTATTCATCTTCAATTACATAAATGATGTACATGGTGTGCATAACCCACTTCAGTGAGGATTAATCTCTTGACAGATCAACAGTTGGTCACAGTTATTGATAAATGTAAATTGCATTATTATGTGCATCGTCTGTAAAATTGCTTGATCTGTATTTAAAAGACTTTGACAATGAGATGACGTCACCACACACAAAGTTGTTATCATGTTAAAATTGGCATGAACACGCAGGAAGAAAGCGTAATAACTTTTTAAACTCATAATGACGCCTTTTTGTGTAGTTACGCTTTCTGAGACTTGTAATAACGTGTATTTGCGTATTTTTTATGCCAATTTAGCATTATAACTACTTTATTGCAGGATTCTGCCTTTTCAAAGTGGTTATAATGACTTTTGCAATTATAAAATATTTTTGTTTGTTTATCATTGAACAGCATCCATATACATTTAACTTATAATACAGGTAATTACATTAGAGCGAACTTTGACGAAGCTGACGAAGGAACTATTTTGATATTTGAAAGTTCACAGATTTCCTATTCAGCGATGATAAAATGTTTTTCCATGAAATATTATCTGCACGGAAATAAGTATATGGGTTCATTAAAGGTAAGTGTGCTCTGTTTTGTGCATTTAATTCACCCATTGTCATAATATATGAATATATTCAGAAGGCATTTGTTTTTCCCAGAAAGAATAAAAAATTATTTCATTCAGTTAACATCAGATAAAATGAAAGTCAGGTGTTCACTTATAACACTTAATAATATTTTCAATCCTTTACTAAAACAATCATTTCTTCTTAGGTTCGAGCCTTTTCAGCAGGTTTTCACTAGTTTATTTCTCTAAATTGATTGCTTCAAATTCTATGTCTCGTCAGGCGGTGAGTGACAATGTACTATGTAATGTCATGACCAATTGCCGCGCTAAAATATTTCTTTTAACTTTAAATTATATGTGTGTATTTTGACAGTATTATAAGTATTGACAGTTCAAAGGCTGTAAATCACTGTGTGGTTATTATTTCTATGTTCTATGTTTCCCCTTGACCATGCCCAGTTCCTCTACTTGATATACTATTCATGTTCCTTTTGGCTTATTAAATTACTGACTTTCTTGACTTTTAACGTGCTGTTGTCCATGCATTTAACTTTCCCGATATTGTTGTCCCCCTTAATTCTCCTTAGTTGTTCTTTATGTTCAGCCCGATCATTCCATGCACCCTTGTTCCCATACATGTCCACCCTTGCATCCCGTCGGTGCCTTATGTTTGGAAGACTTTTGATTTCCCTTGGATCTGTATAAGGAGGCATTGTCTTGTGTATGTGGCATTCCCTATAACAACATAATCTCTCTTTTTCCTGCAGTTACGTTCGCTTTTGCATAGTTTTTGTTTATGCTTTATTATTGCATTATAGAAGATGAAACAAAATAGTTGGAATCTTAATTTGGGTTTACACTTTGTGAATGTGTTGATTTCTTTATCACATGCTTTAATTTTAATGCAAATGAAACAAACTAGCATCTGAAATTTAAGGCTAAGCTAAGAGGAATATATACTGAGGCAGAAGTCTTGGTTACTACTGGTGATAAAGGAGACGAATGGCACCTGTTTCAATACGCCATTGACTTTACTCTTCTGAGCATTCAGATATCTGTCACAAAAGGTGTAGGTGATGGTGTGTTTGCTGCTGATGATATAGTGTTGTCATGGAAACCGTGTATTGGTAAGTCGTCCCGCTAAAACTATTAGGTGCTACTGACGAATGCATGTGTAAGCAATAGTGCATACGATTTTTTTCATTCATGAAATAAAACTGTTTATATCTTCAACAAATAACGAGGGGTGTTCAAAAAGTTTCTAAACAATTATTTAATTATTTTATTCAGTGATGCTGCTTATCAATTTACCACATACTGTTTTTAATTAATTTTAAATGTGTTTTCAAGTCCAAGTATTCATTGCAATTAAATCGCGCCTTTTTGAGAATTTTGTCTTCCAATGAAAGTTTAAAATTTGAATTTGTCAATGATTTTTGTATTTGTTTGTGTAATTTGTATTTTCTTGCCAATACAGAGTTTCATTAATGTAATCGAAACTCTGAAATGAAATACATTGAAATATGAAATCATTAGGTTTGCCAGAGCCTTTTCTCTCTATTTTGTACTAAATCATGTATTGTTTACCTTATAAATGTGAATAACCTGAACTTACTTTTGAATTAAAAAAATCGCGAATAATTATTTAACATGAATTTTGTGAAATACATCGTACTTTGCAGACGACTTAGATGATTTAGACCTATGTACATTTGACCACCCGACACTATGTGGTATTGTGGGGAACTCACGATGGAAACAAGGCAAAATTGCTGACTTAACTAAATCAGCTCACATACAGTTTGATGCTGATGTCAATACAGATGGTATAAAAAATAATGCACTTATAACTACCTTTAACCAAAGTGTTAATTTCAATTAATTGGTGGCATTTTGCGCTGAAATTTAGTAGAAGCATTACAGACATATTTAACTTTCTGTGTGTTAAATTTCTATTTTATATATTCATATTTAATTGCAATATCATAAATATGTCAGCGGAGTACTTAGCACTTTTGTTAAGTGTATATTTAGGACCTTTGAAAACGCAACTGTTTTAATTAGGTACCAAGTGTTGTTCTGTTAGTCAGGTGTTAAACCAATCAAACTAAACACAAACATTGATATTGATTGCATTATTGATTAATTTCAACAAGAATAATTAAAATAAAATAAATAACATGTTTTTTTGTCTAGTAATGTTAAGTTATCATGTAATTTATGTAAGATTACCACTTCGTAGCCACCAGATTTATGCTTAACTTACATCCATGCTTGTTAAAGATTTCCATTTATAATCTTTCACTGATTTTAAAACGCTGTATATTACAGGAAATGTATTCTATATTAATGTGTTGGATTCATCAAACCAAGACCAGCCAACTGATGTTACTTTTCACACAAACACTACTAAAACAACAGTGCAGTTCTCTTACATTGCTTTCGGAGAGGAACGGCCTATTTTGTATCTTGGAGTCGATACGGCAGAATCTACGCAAAGGACACTTATAAATGTTCAGCATAATGGTTACTGGTTATTGACTGATTGTTATGAAATTCCTGACAACTTCGCTGGGAACATCAGTATTGGAATTCAGGATACTGACACAGAAGTGACATTTGTAGCCATTGATAATGTCCAAGTTTTGGATAAAGATATATGTAAAGGCAAGTATGCATTGCATACCTGTATATGTTGGAAATCAATGACCATATAGCGTTTAAGTGTGAGGTTAGCTAGCTGTTAATCGATTTAACCCCGATGCGGTGAGTGACAATGTACACACATGTAATGTCATGACCAATTGCATCGCTAAAATAGTTATTTTAACTTTATTAAACATATGTATGTATTTTGACACTATTATAAGTATTGACGGTATTTTACTGACAGTTTCGAGGCTGTATTTCTCTATATGGTTATTATTTCTGTTTGTGTTTTGAACGTATGTGATATTTCTCTTTCTCTGTGCAAATCTTTCACTTTATATAGTGTTCAGGTTATTTTTTGCCCAGTTTCGGCCTATTGTTGCCAGCTGTCTTGACTTTTCCTGTGATATGTTCCATCCATTCATCCCCCTTCACTTTTCTGTATGATTCTCCTAGTTATTCCTTATGGTATGCAAGGCAGACCCTTGCGCCTCTGTTCCCAAACGTATGTACCCTTTACCCTCCTCAGGTGCATTATGTTTTATGGATTGTTGTTTTCCCGATGGTTTGTGTGGGGATGCACTTGTATGTGGCGCTTCATGTAGCAACTAATTATCTTTCTTTTGTCAATTAACGCGATCTTTTTTATTCTTATGATATCATGATCCTCCTATTTTTTAAATATGAGCCAGTTTTAATACGATTTTTGTGTATGATATTTTATGGGACACTCTAGACACTGGCTGTTTGTCGGAGTTCATGTATCTAAATATTGAATCACTGATACTGTTTGAAAGCGCATTAAGACATCTTCAAGCAGATCCCATGCCAATATAATTATGTTGCTCTTAAGTGTGTGTCTGCTCTTCGATTACAAATGTATTTGGATTAAAAAAGTTTTTTAAGGAATGTTAGCATATTTATGTAGAACTTCAAAATGTAAGACAGTCCTGGAAGATTACGGACATCATTATTTTACTTTTTTAAATATCAATATATTAATTTACAATCATGGTTAACAGGCGGGTATACATCAACATATTAACAATGGATAGTAGTAGGGAATAAATCAATATATTCACAATGGATAGTAGTAGGGTATAAATCAATATATTCACAATGGATAGTAGTAGGGTATAAATCAATATATTCACAATGGATAGTAGTTGGGTATAATTCAATATATTCACAATGGATAGTAGTAGTGTATAAATCAATATATTCACAATGGATAGTAGTAGGGTATAAATCAATATATTCACAATGGATAGTAGTAGGGTATAAATCAATATATTCACAATGCCTTCCCACGCAGACCTCCGGGAAAACAACAATCATCAAAACATAAGGCACTTAAGGAGGTCAAAGGGTACACATGTTAAGGAACAGAGGCACAAGGAATGGCCCGGCAGACCACAAGGACAAACTAGGAGAATCAACGTGGACAGTGAAGGAAGGGGGAGGGGGATCAATGGATGGAAAATATCACAGGACAAGTCAAGACAGCTGGCCGCAATAGGCCGAAACTGTGCAGGAAACAACCTGAACACTATATAAAATGACATAATTGCACTGGGGAAAGGGAAACACAAAACGCATTCAAAACACAAACATAAACAACAACCATATAGCGAATTAAAGCCTTGGAACTGTCAGCAAAAACATTAATATATTCAAAATAAATAGTAGTAGGATAAAAATCAATATAACCTTCTGCCACCTAGTGTGTGGCTTTTTAAGCCGTGGTCACATCTTACGTAGTTGACCGTAGTGGGGAATGACCGTAGTGGACCGTAGTTGAACGTATTAAACGTAGTTGAACGTAGTTACACGTAGTTAACCGTAGTTCAACGTAGTAATAAACGTAGTTCGAACGTATGATTTGCCCGTAGTTAGCACATACTTTTTCAACATGTTCAAAGTTGTTTACGGTAAACTACGATGACAAGACCCTACTGTGACCGTAGTTTGAACGTAGTTGACCTTAGTTAACCGTAATTGACCCTACTTCACCGTAGTGTTTACCGTAGTATCTGGCAAAAATAAAATGAACACTACGGCTAACACTACAGTCAACTATGGACTACTAGAGTTGGACTACGTTTGAAGTGTGTTCATAGTACGGAAAACCTCGTTTCCTCTTCCTTGGCGGCATGGCAGAATTAGTTGAACAACAATGTTGGCTCGTCAACATTCAAAAGCATAATGACCGTGGCTAACCCGTACTGCGCAGGCGCAGCAACGACGTTTTGCCGTAGCACAACGCAGTTGACCCTAGTTTACCGTATCTGTGCGTACTTAAAACGTAGTTTATACGTAGTGTAACGTAGTTACCCGTAGTTAGACGTAGTGATTCCCTAGTTAACCCTAGCCACTTTGCTCGTAGTTCAATGTAGTTGACCGTACATACACGTAGTTCAACCTACTTAGACTTTCTATATTTCCTCTTTTTGCCAATTTTGAAACTACTTCGAACCTACTTCATACTACGGTGGACTACGTTTGAAGTGAACTACGGTCAACTACGTGCATGACCGTAAATTTGACCATGGCTTTATATTGAGGCACGTGTTTGTAATGTAAAAACTATTTATTGTTAATATTTTCCTAATTTTGAAGGAATGGTAACAACAAAAATGTAAACTGTGATGTCTACTGCATTCAAATCTTTGAAACGCATTGACTTTCATACATTTAGGTACAGTACAGCCTCTCCCAAGCGACCTCTTTTGAACAACAGCCTGGCCTTCACAACAAAATCAGGTTTTACTGTAGAAAGAATATACTATCAATTTAATCTCTTTGAGCTGCAACTACGTGTACTCAGTAACAGCCGAAATTGGCTTCTCCTTAATGCTTTAAGGGTTTTGTTTTGGAGATATTGCAATTGCAAATAAATTGAAATCCATTTTGTTAATATCAGTTACATTTCCATATTCACTGAAAATGAATGACAGTAAAAGCTGATTTTAAACATTCTTGTTTTATCAGAACCGACATTGACATGCAATTTTGTAAATGGAGACATGTGCCATATCAGATCGCCCAATACGACATGGAATATGGACAATGGTGTTGCGAGTCTGCAATCAGGGGCAATGCATTTTCCAATTATAAATTACCCGGATGAGGCAACGTACTGCTTTAAATTTTCGTATATCGTAAAGCCCACTGATACAAGTACTCCTAAGGCGACACTAGTGTTATACAACAACAATGACGTCATGTGGCGTGGAGTTGGTGATGTGTCTACTAATTCGTATCTTTCTGGCCAAGTGGAGTTAAATGGTGGTTTAGTGGATTTGAAATTCGTGAGTGAGGGAGTAGGACTGTACAAAATACTTCAGACATCGATGGAGCCTGGATTGTGTGGACAAAATGAAGGTTTGTTACATTCAATATACCCAAGGCATACAATTGGAATTTATCATTTCATCTGTGTGATACAAAGATTGAAAAAGCACCAGTATTAGGTATTGAGACCAGGCTTGTGTTTGTTTGTGGCCATGGCTAAGTGGTTTGGATATCCCAGTCATATTTCTTAAACTTGACATTTCATAAAGTTACATTAGGACAACTGATTCCGAGTTTCATTTTCTTATAAGCTGATGATAAGTATGCCAACTGGCCATATACTATTTAAATGGATAAGAATGTGCTGAAATTGTGAGAAGTCAGACAAAACGCAGATGTTAGGTTTCAATGTGATTATATAGAAATCTCACCAGACAACTAATTGTGTGATAAAAAATAATGTGGACCTTGCTAGGTCCTCGTGGACTGTACTAACAGTGGCGATCACTCGTTTCCTTGTTGTTGTTGTTGTTGTAATGTTGGAGTTAAGTATAGCATCATTCTATGTATATACATTTGAAACGAATATGTATGTATATGGTAATTTATCGTATGTAAGGTAAGGTATAATGCATATCTGTTTGAAAGTCAACATTTGTATTTCAGGTTTTCAACACTCCACCAATTTCTCTGTTGTTGATGATTTACACTCTACAGGTTTTGTCGCCAGTGGTAATACCAATGATAATGTTTGGAATATTGTACAAAATACTACACTTTCAGTGAGACCATCGGGCCTGCATACCGTCACTCGTAAGTATTGAAACTCACTGCAAACCATACCAACTACATTTCTTCTATCGCACAATGGTGTGGCGTAATTTACTTTAAGCATCTGGTGCATCTATGTCTACATGTCTATCCTGGGGGAAAATTGCATTTCCTTCACAATCCTTACTAACTTCCACATATTTTAATCCCTAACATGCTACAAGTATTTAGTTTTATGTATTTGAAAGCTCACATAATTTGCATTGTTCATTTGTAATGGGGTTTTAAGTCAAATAAACAGCCAGGATCATGAAGTGACAATTCCAGCCATTAGGGTGAAGTAAAACCCCAGGAGGACACCTAGGTAGAACCATCGACCTTCTGTTCCCAATACACAAATCGAACATTACTGTAACACGAAGCTTACCGTTGTTTATTTGTAATGGGACTTTAAGTCACATAAACAATATGTCATGTAGTGGCTATTACAGTTATACCTGGGTAAAATCGCAAACATTCCGAAATTCAACTGAATGGCATCCTCATTGACAAAATGAATGTACCGAAAGGGATTTGAACCTACAGTGGTGAGGAGCAAGTGATTCGAAGTCCTTTTTGCTATTTAAACTTATGTTATTAAACAAGCTCGACCGAACATGTCGTGTTTTTAACTCGTTTGTAAGACAAGAACATTTTCCATATTGAAAGTTGCAAGTATGTCCTTGTAAATAAGAAAATACTGCAAGTACATGTGAACAGCTTATAAAATATGCAATATTGCTATTTTCCGTCAATTTTATTGTAATTCAAGCAGCAATATAAGAGGCGTAGTCCGTATAAATATTTCACAGATTGATGGGCCGACGGAAAACATCAATTGGGATCTCTTGTGGGAGACATTAAAATACTTGAAATTCAAACTATTTTGAAATGAAATTTGAGCTATGAAATAAAACAAACTTTTAAGCAGTATTTGAACAATTTATAAACTGTACAATAATTGACTTTCTTTTGTATCTTAAACTTAAACTGCAATCCGATTAAATTCAGCCCCTCGAAAACGTTATGACTTTGCTACCCTTTCCTTTTAGGAAGATCGAATTAAATTGTCTAACAAGGTAACATTTCAGCAATTGTTTCGCTAACAAAAATATATTTTACTTTCTTAGAGGCGTTAGTTACCGAGTTTCACAGACTAACACCTATTCCCCGTGTTTTGGAATCATTCGAATACCGTCTTGAAGATGCGTCCTGCTTGCAAATCAATTATTATGGAGATGCCGCGTTTGGACTTGTGAAACTAGACTACACTAACATTGATATTGTCAATGTGGAATTTAAATTCGGTATTGTCCCCGGGCCTTTTGTTCGCCATGTTTTAGTAAGTATGCCATATTACGCCATCTTTGATCGTCCAAATGAAACTCAATTAACTTAGTTTGGAGGAAGAGTTTACTAGAGTACAATGACAATGGCCCTAGGCGTATAGTCTGGACCTTATAAATTGAGGCCAAGGATTTGGACGAAGCTCTGGTATATTCGGTAAATGTGGAGGCCACAGTGTCATGCAAGGAAGCCTTATAACTTGCTCAACTTACTAGTATTTTACCACTTAAACAAGTGATGATTGTTCGTGCTTGTCAGGACCATAATTAAACATTTATTATGTTGATATGCAGAACTATTTGAATATAAACGTGGCTTTAAAGCAATCAGAGTATTTGCGGTAAAACTCAAAATCAATAAAATGCATTCAAATGAATTTTCAGTTACAGTTAGATAATTTGTGCATTATATAATCTTCGGAAGCATTTATTCTGCAACAAATTGACTATTATTTGATATGATATACAATAAGTTTATTCAATATTCAAATAAAACATGTTATCCAAGATGCAATCAACCAGAGGGTTCTATAAATGCTGTGGATACTTGCTTCATATTCAGTGTACAATTTAAACAACCTTGACCGTTACAGGTACCTGCTGATGGTGGTAATGTTCGGATCATGCTATATGTTTACATGATTGACTTGAAGGCTGATATGCATGCTGAAATACCACTATCATCTGTGTTTGTCTTGGAGCAAGTTGTCATGCATGGTGGCAGTATGTGTACAGATATTTCAAATGGTAAAATCCTACTGATCACGTATTTCCACAACTTATAGTCATTGATGTTCCACTTCATCGACAGACCTTGATCTTATACATACATGGCTGAAAAATTAGGTTGGTTCGCCAGCATTTGATAATTGCATCAATCGAAAGTATATGGGGTCAAAAGATAAGTAGAAGAAAAGAGATGAACGAATAGATACATGAATCAATATGCCATGAATGATTCTACTCGAAACGTTCAGAACATTTTATACAGTATTTATTTTCAGCCATAACATTTATGTATGTGCATTCACTACTTTTGCTTTACATTAAATCAGAGATTATATAGCTTATACAAAATGAAAATGGTATCGAAGATATCCTAACATCGAAACATTTGAAATATCCATCTCTTGAAATATCGTTACCAACACTTAATTATTTGCTTTATAGTATATTTTATATATACATCATGGATATATATTAAATAGTTACTATATAATATATCAGTTTATATGAGATATTTGGTAAATGAAAATTAGAATTATTAATACACATACCAGTGTTTAATTATAATGGTTATTACAGAGTGTCCACCTGAAATACCAAATATGTGTATGGATAGACGATCATGCTACTCGGACCAACAGAAATGCAACATTGAAACCGACTGTTTTGACAATTCAGACGAAACTGAAAATTGTGGTGAGACACATTTCATCATATCCAGAATCGATATCAGATTAAAACCATCATCTTGTTTGTCACATGTTATAAAAAACATGACCGGCTCACCTGCCTCACTGTTCTTATCTCCACTACTGGAGCATCAAACACCGCCATTACATGATGGTGGATACTTAAACAAAAACATGACGACGCCCAGAAAACAGAATCATTGATTTTCTCTGAAATAGAACAGATCAATGTCACTATCTATTATGTTTCTTTGAAAGATAAAATCATCGAAATAACAGAAAACTATTAAAATGTTTGTGGTGAACTATGTTTCTGTATTTCGTAAAATATGATCAAGTTCCATTTGCGGTTGTATAGCCTCACCTTGGGTTCCTGTCTGATACGCGTAACGTCAGTTTGCATCATTTAAACACTGATATCGCAAGTATGAATGCAAAATATATACCGGTGACCGGACCCAGGTTAGCTAGAACTGCTACCACTTTTACTGTACTAGCAACGAGGGCTGTCGATGTCGTTTTACGACTGAGTATACTCCTTTTCACTATCCCGTCAAATTATAATGAACATAATTTACAAATTTAGCAATATAATAAGAGTGCGGGAGTTACTAGTGTCATCTCTCTCAACATTATCCTTTGATCCAGTGTGCAGTCATTTATGTCAAACTTTGTAATTGTTATTTAGGTTATGGAATGGAGTGTGATTTCGAACATATGAACATGTGTGGATATACCAATTCTACCGAGTCCAAGACGTACTGGGATGATGTGGACATCATTGAAATGTCACAGAGTTTGTGGGAACTTTTACCTAGCAGTAACATTACTCGTCCAACAATAGATCATACTCATCAAGTCAAGGGTCGAGGTTTGTACATATGATATGCTGCATTTAAAAACTTGAATTGCAAGTTTGCTGAATTTCATGGATTTATGTAATGATATAAGAAAATAATTACACAACATGATCAACAGGTATTTTCGACTGAAGACAATAAGCAGATACTTTTCTGGAATTTCTCAGGTCAAATGTGTTTTTTAAATCTTCATATAATTTTATTATGTTTATTTTCTATTTTACCACACTTGGGTGCGAAATTACAATGATGTTTATGTAGACATTGTTTTTGACAAGTTCGCTGGTTTGAATCTGCTGAAATTTGTCTAGTTTAAACATTTTCCTATAAACGACGTACGAGTATAGGTACATTTATTTAGCTGTATACAATCAATAGGGAGACATTTTGAAGTGGACAAGGAGTTTAGTTGAAATCACAACTGGGTCAGCGTCTGCCAAGATATTAGGACTGTTTTCCCTGTAAGCTACTAAGCAATCAATGCTTTCATAACAATCATGACACAGTTATTTTTCATGTCCTGATCATTTCGGTCTCGTTTTAAGTCCCCTCCCTCTGTGTACCCCCTAGTTATTTTATACTATGGCCCCTCCCTGAGTGTTCTTCATATTCCTTTTTTATTTTTTCTGTGTCGCCTGCATGAGTATACACCTAGTCCTGTTGTCCTTGTTTTATATGCATTCCTTAAGTGTACCACAAGGTATATTTGTGTCCACACTCAATGTATACCTCATTTTCCATTTGGTCTTCCTTTGTGTCCCCACTCCACGTATACCTCATGGTCCTTTTGGTTATGTTTTGTGTCCCCACTCCACGTATACCTATTAAATGTTTCTTTTGTTCTTGTTTTGTTTTCCCACTCCTAGAATACCTCATGGTCCTTTTGGTCTTGTTTTGTGTTTACACACAACGTATACCTAATGGATCTTTCGATCTTGTTTTGTGTCCCAACCCAACGTTTACCACATATTCCATTTGGTCTTGTTTTGTGTCTCCTCTCCACGTATACCTCAAGGTCCTTTTGGTCTTGCTTTGTGTCTCCATTCCACGTATACATCATGGTCCTTGATCTTGTTTTGTGTCCCTACTCCACTCATACCTCATGGTCCTTTTGGTCTTGATTAGTGTCTCCACTCCACGTATACCTCATGGTTATTTTGGTCTTGTTTTGTGTCCCCGCTCATTGTATAACTCATGTTTGTTTGGTATTTTTTATTGTCCCCACTCCAAGTTTACCTCATGGTCCTTTCGGTCTTGTTTTGTGTCCCCACTCCACGTATACCTCATGGTCCTTTCGGTCTTGTTTTATGTCCCCACTCCACGTATACCTCATGGTACTTTTGATCTTGTCCACGTATACCTCATTTGTACCTCTAGACATGTATTCCTCATGTTCATTTTCTTTGTTTTGTATGTTACTGTTTTGAAGTTACATGTATTTCTTTTCAAATGAAATAATTTCCAGGACATTTTATGACCTCCAAAAATAATGAGGGCTTACTGGATGCGATCCGTTATGTTGATGTTGAAACCATGATGTCTCCGTATCAGAGTTTTCATGAAGATGGTTGCGTTACATTTTGGTATTATCTAAACAGTACTGAACACCAACCAAAGTCAACATCGGCACAGCTGTTTGTGTATATTCAGTATCAGGATACTGAAGAAAAACAGTTGAAATGGTATGTGCGAGATTTACAAAAATGTGAATTCATGCTCTCCACAATGTACTATCCGAACATAAAGTAATACACATTTTTTGAAAACACTATCTTCTCCACTTCTATAAGAAGTAAAGATAATATTTATTCTAAAATTAACAGTATCAATCAGAATCATTGCATATCAACTGTTTAATCATAGCCAATACAATGTCATGGCATACTGATCAGGACAAAAGAATGTTTCTTTCTGTGTTGACAGGTAATATTCTAAAACATATTAAGTAAATTATCATATATTATCATGTGTAATAGTTGTTTAGTAACCGCACTTACAGCTCAGATTGGTTTCACCATAAATATTCAAACTGAATTGAATTTATATCTGAAGCATACACTATGCCCAAAGGAGTTTAGGAAACTGGATGAGTCAAGAATCGTCATGCAAGTTTACAGCATTCCAATATTATCGCGCATTATAAGATCCTATAACTTTCTTGTTTTTTAAGTATGTGGAATGTCTTACAGCGGCCTCAATGGTCGAATGCTTGTGAACTTATACATGTTATTTAGATGTCTTACGGAAGCTTGGAGATTCTACTCAGGTGTCTGCCTATGGTCTACCTCAACCTTAATAGCTTGAAAAGTCGATCCATGACCATAGCTGTATTTATTTGGTTCATAGTCACATTACAAAAAGGAACATATGCATGCATATGCTATCACTCATCTCAGATGTGTATGCAAACGGTTAAATACTGATGATGTTTGAGCATAAGTTAGTTTGCGTGTCAGATTTATTATACACTAATTGTCCACAACACTGTATTTGGTGTTATTTACGTGATCAGTGTTTAAGGTGTGCAAACACGCACCATCGTCGGTACCATCTAGCTTTATTATGATTATGTGTTTATCTTTTTCTATCTTATTGATATTTGTCCGAGTATTCGTTGATTTGTTACTATGATATTCGAGATCTGGTAAAAAAAATGTCACAATTCTGTTTTGATGCCGATCTTATTACGCTCCATTAATAGTCAAATAAATGAATTTGAACAACAAGTGACCTCAGCTTTAAAGTATCGACTCATTTATTATAACTGTTTTCTTATGCTTCAGTGTAACACTGACATTTTTGTCAAATTTTCCAAATACCATCGTTTAAACAGTTTGGTAATATTTCAAACATATTATTTTCGAGCTGAATTTCTTCATTATTATCAGTTTACTGCATAATTATAAATGTTTATGCTATTGAGGAACAATCGTCGTTCATGCATGTAATTAAATTGTTAAAGCTGTTATACTTAAACACAGTATTATATAATTACCATAACCACTCCTGAATAGTTACAATCATTCGATGGGTTAAAGAAGGAAAGAAATCATGAAGAAAGAAGAAGATATCAGCTCCATTAGCTACAATAATAGATGTCTTTTTATATATGCGTACTTACTCTTTCTTGAAAGGTTTGACCATGTCAACAGACCATTCGATTCTTGGGTAAAAGGAGGCCTAACCGTGTTTGCTAACCGTTCAGCCAGGCTTATTGTTACAGCTAAGACAACCATACCTTATGACGCTTACACCGGAGTTGTGTCCTTTGATGAAGTAGAGTTTTCACCCGGAGAATGTGATGTACTACATCCAGGTAAAATAAGTACTAATTCTCGCTTCCATAACTTAATAGTGATGACCAGCAATGTTGTTAAGAGTTGCTACAATAACTCTAAATTGCGATTAAAGTTAGTGGAAACAATCGTTTAGATTTTACGATGATAGTTTTGTTGGTTAACCAATTTTAAAAATATTGAACCCACCTTTCAGTTTGTGATGAATCAATGTTCAGATGCAACATCGACAATATTTGTGTCCCTACGAGTTTCGTCTGCGATGGTGAACCAGACTGTCAGGATTCTACTGACGAACAACATTGTGGTAGGTCTTTTGATAATTGTAGTTTTTAACCAAAGTAAAATACATGTATGAGTGAAGTAAAACAGATGCCAAAATAAGGATGTAGACATATACATAATAGTCTCTCTCGGTAATGCAATAGTAAAATGACAATGGCGATGCATTTATATTAAAACGAGGGCTGCTGCTATTGTCAGCCAAAAATACCATATTAAACGTTACATTTGTATTAACAATTAATGAATTAAATTGATACATTGTGTGATACTGCAAATTTAGATAACACCGCATGGGGCTGGTCATTTAATTAAAAGAAATTAAGATATATTCGTGTATGTACAAATTTATTGTTTAAGAAATATTCTTAATTGGATTTATTTAATTACTTTAATTGAAATTGCAATCGTGTTTGCTAATCAATTCAGTCAGTATCTATGCCTACTCCTGCACGTATGGGGTTTTGATAAACATACCGAAACATTTAACTAGTTACTTTAAGTCAAACTTACAGAAAATGCATGTCTGCTATCTCACTACCTACGCATCGACACATGCGGTCTAAACTATGTTGCACATGGGCACGAATTTTTTTTTGGCGCAGCCGTACTAACATGGCTTGCTGATTGCATATCAGTGTTGTGTTAACCAATCAATCTTACGTTAGCCACTAAACCAACTTCTTGTCAACCGAACAAAGTTTGTAACCTGACGTGTAACCTTGACGCGGATCGGTTATCCTCTCGATAAGGGGTGCGTTACCTTACCCAAATCCGCTGAATTACGGTGAATTTACAGAAATTCATTTTGAATCTTGGGTGAACAGCATTTCGGCATCGTTTATGTTGCACAAGAAATCTTAACCTTCAAATTGCGCCGACCATCTTTTTTCAATCTATTTCTAGTTTAGTCTTGATCATGGGAACTTTAGTAAAACCATTACGTACAAGAAGTGTTGATTTAATTAAAGAATAACCTACCAACATACACAACTTCACAAACAAGGATCAGGAGAATGTGGACGAAGACCTGTTTGAATATTGCCTCGCCTAAAACCTTCACGTCCATGCTAGATGTGTGTTGATATGCTTATATTATTGTTGACCATTTCCTAGTCGGCTTGTTTCAGAAACTGTTTTTATTATCTCCAGATCGGCCAAATGGTGCTTTGCAGCTGAATGGCGGAGACGGATCGTATGGAAAACTTGCGTATTACTACAACAAGGCTTGGAGGCCAGTCTGCTATCCAGCCAATGCTCAAGAACTGGCAGATTTCCAACTGAACACAGTCCACCATGTTTGTATGGAGCTTGGGTACAGGTAAAACACGCTGACCGTTGTGTTCGTCAGTCTCACATAATTTCTATTTTCTTTTACGTATTTCCATTTAAAGATAACTATTCTGTTACATGAAACTAAAGAAAGTATTGAACGAACGACGCCCTGTGTCTCTATATTTCATCGCTGCAAAATTAACTGAGAATAATTAATATATCACATTTTGGTTTAATGGTGCCATTTAAATGTTTGTACGAAAACATACAATTCATTACACGTGATTTAGATAACTGGTCTTATATAAGTAATTCTGTGACAACACAATAGTTCTAAATGTTCGAAAAGTATGGATCCGATGTGAAATTGTTTGCATACTGACCATATGAAGGCACTGTTAATAGTCTATTACCCTATTACCCACCATGATATGAGCGGATCAAACCGTACATAATTGGTATGTTTGACCTTTAGTGACTTTAAACAAAAACTATAATTATGTATGTGCCCTTAACACCATTATTATCAAATGTTGTGTCATCTACATGATAATGGTTGTCATTATTGCTGCATTACTTACAGTGTTTTATGTTCGTTCAGGGGAAATACGGATTCATTCAGCTATCGATTATGGGAGAAACATTCGCAAATTAAAATCAAATTATCTTGTAATGACAATGGAAACTGTGATGCACTTCCGGTTTTTGAAGAATGTGACATATTTGCCTACGTAAGATGTTCGCATGAAGGTAATGTTCGTTGATTATGTCATTTCTAAACTGACGAATTTATTTATCAAAATCGTCCGAATGCCTAAAACAATGTTGACAATGAAGATATAAGAAACTGTCTGAATAATTATACAAACACACATTGTTTACTTTAATAGATGTTTGATATCGTCTGAATCCAATTAGGTATGTGTTATTAATTATATGTGTATGAAGTAAAAGTATGTATCTCTGATAGTTGTATATACATTTCTCAAAACGACTTTTTGTGAGTGTGACTTTAATACGAAATTCTGACAAATCGTAGAGGATTTCCCACGAACAGGCGATGTCATTAGATGACACAAAGCGGTCATGTCCGTAAATAATTGGCATAAGCCTAGAATAAAGTGAATACACATATAATTATTTATCAAATACATTATAAATACATGTATGTAATGCCGCTATCAATAAATGCTAAGCTAATTTTGAAAATTAGTATTTAAGAGAGTACATTTGTATTAATTAAATTAAACATTAAAACGTTAATATGGAATATTAATCAACTTATTTTTGTTCTTTATATATCACTGAAAACTATTTGAAATTATGGATGATACTGTTACCAAGGTTACAAACAGCCTACATCAGTTTATCAGTGAATTTCAGTTTGCTTTACTGGAGAACAGCTGTGTCCAGGAACCAGATCTACTTGTAAACCAAGATCATATTTCTGTGACGGTCAACAAGATTGTCCCGAAAATGCGGATGAAACTAATTGCTGTGAGTTAAATATAAATAACCCTACTAGATAGCGTTTATATCACCTTTGTTAAATAACGGGTACAATCGTCACTTTCTACAGGCATCTGTTGTTGTTTGTTTATATTATTTAAAATAATACTATACCCATTTTATTTTCCTTTTTTTACCTTCACAAAGATTATTTCATACTGTTAAAAAATCAATAAATGTACATTATCACAGAATAAACAAATAATTGTATTTGCCGAAAAAGTAGTTTGTAATATATTTAATTAAAAAGGGTTTGTTTTACATGTTTTGTTCGTGCGTCACATGATAAAACAAAGTTTTAAATTGGTATCACAATGCATTCATTCGTATTGAAGATGTCTTAGCCAATGTAACAACAACAATGGATGAAACTCAAATGTGCTAGATACATCTTGAAGTCTTACATGCATTATTCTTTCTGGCAACAGCAACACTGCACAGCCGTATTGTTATAATATATCCAATACAATTGAGAGTATGAATCAAATAACTGAGAATAAATGGTGTTTAATATATCATGATTTATAATATCTTTCACTGACAGTGTGGGGACATATTATATAGGAGTAATGTACACTTTTCTACTTAAGTTCAATCGAGTATATCAGAATGTGAGAATATTGCGTCAGAAAATATATGAAGGAAAACAATGTCCTATGAAATAAGCACAAACATGCATAACGTCGTATGATAAAAACAAAACACAACTTTGCTAGATCTCAAATGTTCTAAACACTTGGTGAATGACATGCCACTGTTAAAAGCTAACCTGAACGAATGTTGTATGTGAATGACGATGTAATGCGCTGTAATGGACACATGTGCGATCTCTTGTGATTTAGATCTCTTATAGTGACGTGTTGCACGCTTGGTGTTTACGATCGCAAAGCAATCGTGAATATATACCACTGTTTCAAGTTCACATAGTTTATGATGAATATTCAAGACATTCTTAAACAAATGTATGTTTCTGTCGTTCATAATGTATTATTATGTGTTGTCTTATCTGTGGTTTTAATTATTTAGATATTAATCAATTGTAATGTATAAAGTACCACAAAATGATTGACAGTTATACTTAATATTATCATATAATGAGACGATACCAGATGACTAGCGATGCTAAGTAATACAATTAATACTGTTGTTAAAGGGTTGTTGCTCAATAGAGAGCCTTGCTGGATAGGTTGACTGTACATCAGTGTGTGCGTTGATTCACATGGCAAATGGTTTAATGTATTAGCATTGTTTTATACATTCATCCTGTCCTTGTCCATTTGTTGTGAATGGTCAAATTTACGCAATGCATTCTCACTGTAATGTAATAGTAAGTTTTTCTATATATTACTTTTTCAGTATGTTATGAAGGGGAACACAAGTGTACACATATAGAAAATGAATGCACCGGCTTGTCTTGTGGTAAATACAGGCCTTGACGCAATAGAATGCATACTGTTTGTTCACTAGCATAATCATATACTTAGCTTAAAGTAAAACATAAGTGGATGTCGTGAACAATTAGTTGTGAATAAGTAAAGACATAGTACATGTGTCTATTTTCGTAAAAGTTCTGCGGGTTGTTTACAGTTTCGGAACCTGTGCCCATCTTTGCATTATTCTTTTGGGATTTCCACAAGTGTAAAAAATAGTGATAAATGTCAACTTTGCAACAAGTCTGAGGTGTTCGCCTTTAAATAGATACAGGGTAGTAGTTTTCGTTCACTGACTATTATTTAGAATGCTTCATATATTAAACAGCCAGCACAGCTTTAGCGATTGCTTCAACAGTAAACTTGAATTTGTCAATTCCTACTGTATTTGTATTTTTCTTTACCATTGTATACCATATTATCAAGTGTAGATTACATTAAAAAAATTGAAGTTTGCTACATAAACAGTATACTCTTAGCAAAAACATGTAAGTACGCTGCGCCGAAAAAGTGAAACACAATGATCACAAATAACTGAGACCTGACCTTTCACGTCGTATATTTGCAGACACATGCAACGATAAAGGTATGTTTGAATGCA
This sequence comes from Mactromeris polynyma, assembly GCA_032209605.1. Classification (NCBI taxonomy): domain Eukaryota; kingdom Metazoa; phylum Mollusca; class Bivalvia; order Venerida; family Mactridae; genus Mactromeris; species Mactromeris polynyma. The sequence continues at coordinate 16,995,926 of JASFXZ010000006.1, read as the reverse complement.
TTAATCACGAATGCATACCATTGACTGATAGATGTGATGGTACAAGAACCTGTCTAGATGGCTCGGACGAATACCGATGTGGTAATTTGAAGTTCTTAATTTTCTAAATCAATGTCTAAGATAAATTCAACCACATACAAGCATTGTAGCATTTTTGCTTTGCTCGTATTACTTATGGAAGTGAAGTGTTTAGTTGTTATGGTGTCATCCCTATTTAAAGAGCCAGTCATGTCTGACTTAAAAGACACCTACTTTCTGAGCACATTTACTTCCCTATTCCTTTCCTTTAGTGCCAGGCACGTGACAAGTAAGCGCATGATAACCATGATTCAACTTGCAGGCGGCTAACCAACCAGTCATGTCAGAACGGACCCCTACCGGCATTCTAACTGGCGACCTCCCGATTCCAAGGAAAATTCCTTAACCACTCGGCCATGGGAGGCGGTGTTATACATATATTCTACCTTTATATTAAACCTAAATTGGCTGAAACACACAAGCATTGCAAACCGTCACCATCATACACATACCAATTTTCTAAAGTTATTAGATGTTTACATTTGTAATAATAATGACACGTTATAATAGAACATTATTTAGTTTCAAATATGTTTTAGTTCAAATTGACAAGAACTCTGAAGTGACGGTGTTTGTGAATACGACATTAAGACGTGACATTGTTTGTAAGGACAACGTTGATTTCGAAGCAGCGTCCAACTTGTGCAATCTAGCAGGACAAGGGTTAGTATTATAAATGTTAAACAAATGAAGTTAATTAAGTTTATGATGAAGGTTCTGATTTACGAGTGTCCGGTTTGTAACTACTTACACTCGTGTTCAAACCGCAAAGAAAGTTTCATGACTCTGATTATTTGCAATGGTAATGAACTTATAAAATCAGTTATATACGTAGTTCTAATCTAAATGTATAAAGGCACAATCAGCACACATTTCCTCACTATACCAAAACCATCTGTCTATAGTAAAGTATATACACATACCATATTGAATGAATATTTTCCAGACAAGTGGCTTATAAATTTTGAATTCATGACAGTATCTTAAATTGACCAATATTTTGTGCGTTTCAAACAATCTAGAATACAGTGATATAGTATATATGTTAATACATCATGCATATTTGGATTCGATATAAATCATATCGTTATGTGACTGGAAGATTGAGGTGACTTTCAAGTCTGATGCTTTACTCAAATTCTATTTGAGACATTTACGCCTACGTATTTGAAAGGACGAATGTGAATCAGACAATGTCAAAAGTGCATAGCCACCTCGTGGATACATGGACATATAGAAATGCATGTAAATAATTACACAGACCAATGGGACACAATACAAAATGATGGGTGAAAATACTACTACCACTTCGGAACGATCAACGCATTGAATACCAATTGGGATTTACATATGGTTCGAGATGAAACATACATATACTACCAACACTTAAATAAAATGTTAATAGTAAGATTCCTGCAAAAGCAACTTTTCGAGATATAAAACGATGAACTCGGGATAATGCATGTAGGGAATTGATACTTCAAAAATTAGACCAGTGAAATAGGTACCCGATGACTGATCAAGCAACTGAAGAGAGGCCGTTACGGAACAGCAAGATAGGCAAACTGCAACATCAGACACATTCCTTCAGTTCCGGACTCTTATCTGAAAATGCAAAAGAAAGTGTCTAAAAATAAAGACACCTAATCGAAGTTTCGAGGCTTTTGCAAAGAATCGTATACAGTCATCTCATTTTAAATTCTCAGGACATGTTTCGTTTGAATACTTTGAACTGCATTTTATAGATGGTTTTGTTTTTCAGGTTTGTTTCAGAAATAAGAAGTGGAAATGAACGCATAGCACGAGGCATTTCGATCAATGACTATACCCTTCTCTAGTAAATATACGTTCTACCTTGTTCTCTCTTTTATTGGATTCATCATTTAGATATAAATGTATAGCTAAGTTGAAGGGGACAAGAGCTAAGTCACATATTATGCGGAAGAGATTTGTGAAAGGCACTACTGATGTAACATTCATTTTAATATTACATAGAATTCATACTCATGGCAGAGCTTCTGTACTATTGCCATTATGTTGTTTCATACTATGCAGCGTTTAGACCTAAATATGTACCGTGGATGCTAGGAAGCTTTCAAAATTCCGGCAGAGCTTGAAGGCATCATGCAGTTTGTGCAACTTTCCAATATAATTTCGCGGTGAACAACACATCTTTAGTACAATGTAGAATGTGTTTTTGCTATTCGCTAATATATATGTTGGTTATTCATCCATTTTAACATCTAAACAAATTGCCTAAAGCTAAATTATTTCAATTATTTACTGAGTTACATGAAAGGAAATATTAGCAAGAAAATGTAGAACAAATTTAAAAGGAATATAATATCAACACATTATTTTTACAAATATCTCCTATATGTAGTTACATCTAAAGTTTCTAAATTCAATCACCCGTTTACATGGAAATTTTAAAGTGAAGTAATAATCACCAAGATAATGATGGACTAAACCACATTGATAATATAATTGACCAATTTATTTATAATGCTTCAAAGATTATTCAGATTGAACTGTTCAAATACTTTCAGCAACTGTTTCCCTTTGCAACTCACATGCAGTTTACCAGGTATGTATACTTTGTACACATATAACAATATTTTTGTCTAGGGGATATAAACTATTTTGAGATATAAATACATTGTTGATGTGGCTTCCGGTTATTGAGGTATTGACCACACAACCTATGTAATAAGACATTATTCTGACATGTTGGTGAACGTTTCTGGGTAGTGTGTAAATAAAAACGAAAGCTGTCTATCATACATGAAGGCTGACAAGAAACACAAGTAAGTAAGCCGCATAGAAGATATGAATGCAGGCAAATTCGGGTGTCTGTAGTTGAAAAACACTAACGTCATAAACGGTTTGGTATACTCGCAACATCCTAGATTTAAAGTAATACAATGAAAGCAAACAAAATGACACTAACATCCTGGAATGGATCTATGTGTTTCAGAATGCGGTACAACGTCTGTTCTGGATTCACTTGTTCAACCATACATTATACATGGTCGTGACGCAAGTATTGAAGAATGGCCCTGGTATGCAATGTTGCACAGTGAAGGTGCATATGTGTGTGGCTCTTCCCTATTTGATCAGTCGTGGGTTATTGCAGCTGCACATTGTGTTGAAGGGTATGTAGAAATTGACACTATCATTTTACAATGCAGGCAATGATTCTTTGTTCACAGCAAACTTACAGGAACAGTTTTATCATCTTACATGAGTTCCCCAGTGTTTCACCAAAGTGTTTTAATAAAGTGAATCAAACTGTTCTGTTTGTGTTTTAGACATAATGGCGACGGTTACACAGTTGTATTTGGAAAAGACAGCAAAAGTGAAACTGATGAACATATACAAGAAATTCCTGTTGTGAGAATTATAGGTTTGTATAAATTACTAGCATCTAACTAGATGTACTAACACGAATTAGTATTTCTATGTGACTGCAAGAAGAAATTGCATTTTGTTTAATACCTAAAGTCTTCTTTGTTACTGACCAAATCCACCCAACAATACAAACTTTAGGTGGACTCAAGGCTGATCCATCTAGCATTCTACCGCTTATTCAATGTGTGATTAAGAGGTATAATTTATACTTACCTGGGTGTTGTTATGTTCCATTAAGCAAGGTTCCAGCCCACTCTTTTCTTTTCTTTCTAACTACGTTACGTCCGGTCTCTATCCAAAGTTATCATTCCTGCTACTCCCCCAGGTACCTAGGTCAACAGCTCCATTACTAGAATGTTGTAAAAACTCAAATTGGTAAATTGCAAGGAAGAACAGTCAATTTACAGTATCAAGTCACCCGAATTCAATTACGAATTTAAATTTATATGCAATGAAACTACTTCGTGCACTGAAAGGCAGTAAACCGGTTTATAACATTCATCAATAGTATGTCCGATAATTTAGAAAATATCACAGTTCTGGAAAAACAAATAAAACCATATAAAGGTATTCCTGAAATCATGAAGTCAACCGGTCATTGCTGGACACGCATTGAATAATGAGTTAGTTAGTTGTAATTTCAAATCAACGGCACCTAAACCAACACATCCAACCTTCAACCAGTTGTATGTCCAATGGTCATATATGTTTCCAAAGGTGACTGCCATTTCCCCGTTTCGCTACTACAAGATAAATAGAATGGTCAAACTACAGATATACATTATCGTGTCAAATTTATCATTCATTTTAATATAATTACTTTATAACACTGCTTATTGTAGAGCATCCAGGGAAATCTGGTCTAAACAATGACATTGTGCTTTTGAAACTGGAGTATCCTGTGAGGATAGATAACTTCACACGACCAGTATGTTTGCCAACCATGAAGTCACTAGATTCCCTCACGTCCCATCAAGAATCTGCCGAATGTTATGTTGTGGGATTTGGAATGACTGGAAACTTCTTTTCGGGTAAACATTTTGTGATTTTGTCCAATTAAACATCGACGACCCCGTAGTCGCATGCAGCTAGAAAATGTAAAATTACCTTTTACGTAGAAAATTAATATCGATATATTTTAAAGCAGCTTGCGTATATCAATGTATTTTGTCTCTTCAGTTACATATTGTTGTCACAAGCACATTGCCTTGCCTGGGGTGTATTACGATTATTTTTACCTACAATTATGGAACTTCTAGTCTGTGATTATTCGAATATATCTCGGTCGTTTTCATTCGATTGCGTAAAGAGCGGATGCCACTGTTAATAATTAAGCTTATGTCAGACAATGTTGTTCAACTTTCTATTTTTACCTAGATCCATTTTACTACGAAATCCAGTCAAGCGTTTTACAGAAGAAAAGAGTGACTACTGTGTCATACGAGTATTGTAGAAGTTCTTGGGGAGACGAATGGCCAACAGAAGATTTACAAAATGTTATCTGCATCGCTTCTGAAACTCCAAGCTCGCCGACATGCTTTGTAATAAGTTAATTTTTAATCTACTCCGTAAATAAAATATTAAGCAAGCAATAATAATATATATGTACAGTCAGTACAAAAAGAGACGCGAATGACTCCACCTTTATGTTACGTTCCCCGTAACAACTTAGTGTTTCCTTTTTTTTCAGAGACCATGAAAGTACGTAAACAATCGGTCAAAATTCAAAGCATTTTCAGGCAATGAATACAAGCTTCACCAATATTAATCAAAATCCCAGACCTTCAAACTACCATATTAGACACATGAAAAACTGTGTTTAATTTTTATGGACATATTATATTTGAATAATTGCAATATATTGCCTATTGATACATATTGTTTAAACATGGACTTTACTTATGAAACTGGTTCATTTATTTATTTGAAAGATGTTGCAAACTTCCTTTTCGACAAATACGGAGGAATAAATCTTTAGGATAACCTTTCATAATGATTTTTAGTTATGTTTAACTATTTTCAATATACATTTCATGTGTGTTTAGGAAAAAACTGAACAAAAGAAAGATCATTAAATTCAAGGAAGAGGCGGTCAAACAGTTTTAAAACATTTCCATAGAATATGTACGACTCCTTAAACATAATATAAATAAAATTTACATCAACCTTTTATACGGATGTAACGTTATTCCATGCCGTGGTATATCACGGTTAGTAATGCACGTTTCGGCTCAAGGTATAACGTGTATGGTACGGATATAGTTTTCACAGCAGACTAATCTGGGCGTGACTAAAATATCTACGGTCATTTTACTAGCGCACTCGTCTCATTTGAGAATCCAGATTTAACTATTTGTTAACAACGAGTTTTAAAAGTAGTTTGAATATAAATTCGTCGCTGACAATCGTTTTTAAGTGTAAACAATTATGGTAAATCCAATATAATATCAGATAGAAATGCGCCGTTGAGTGCCTTCGTTCATGATGATACTATCCACAGAAGGACAATGATTACTTGTCTTGTGTATGTGATGCTGTAAAACGATAACATTCAAAGATCATCAGCTTAATTTTAGTGTTATAGCTGTTGTAGTTTAAGAGTTATTTGCATCTTTCTGTTATCTATGAATACAAATAAATCGATAAGTACTTATGTAATGTGTCACTTTACAGCAGATCTTGCTGTGCCACAATTTTAAAATGTTTTGGCAAATATGTATACAGGATCGTCCAGTTAGAGTTGTTAAAAAGTGTCTTGCCCACGTGACCATGTATCATGATAGGTATCGCATCGTGACGGTTGTTGTGCGATACAAATATTATCGTAAGGCTAGCGTATCGTTACTCCCTTTTATATTTCATGTTTGATTTGAAAAAAAAATATTTGATATAATTTTAACACGTTAAAAACATTGTTTTTAGGGGAAATTCACTGACACTACTATAGCTATATAAATATGGTATAAAAGAGACTAAACATAACATGATTGTGTTACACAGTCAATTATATTAAAAGTCTTACAACTGCGCTGTGTTAAATTTTCCGGACAAAAAGTGTGCAAAGGGCAAACTAAACACAACCCCGCTTAAGTTCCTCAAAAATCTTCTAGATAAAATATTTTCCACTTATCAGAAAATGTGTACGATTAATGTTTCTCAGTTTGGAGGTTTGCCTAGAAAAGGTGTCATCACATTTCGTTTGAACGGTAAAATTTCACACGATGTTTAAATTTCTTCCATGTAATAGTACGTACTTATATATTCTATATTAGTTTCCTATACCTTTGGATATATGTCCGTTAGGCTTCTTCTACCATTAGACTTTTAACAATCGCCGTGATAGATTCATGAAACGGTTATCTATGACAATTACTTATCATTTATTAATTTCAAGTTTGACAATTTCAGGGTGACTCTGGCGGGCCATTGATGTGCAAATTGAACAACGCTAGATGGGAACTGATGGGTGTAATTAGTTTCGGGTTTGGTAACTGTTATCATGATTTGATACCAACGGTGATGACATCAGTAGCTCACTATACTGACTGGATCAATGACGTCATAACACAACCTTAAAGGGGACAGTACGTTTACTTATACAGTAACAACTCCTCAAACAATTACATAGTTACACTGTAATTATCAACAAAAGTTTAACCATAGACATTTATTGTATCGGTACACAGACTTAGGAGTAAAACATATATGTTTGTTTCACGTTTCCTGACCTATTTTATTTTTTGCCCAGACCCTAGAACATTTTTTGTGTGTTTACATTTTTTTTGTAAAATTTCTTTGTGTGAAATTTTCGTTACGTTCATATTTCTGCCCAGTTATTAGACGCTTTTCGAGTATTCCAGCTATAGGGTATATGTACATTGGTTAAACATTTTCTATGTTAAAAGAGAAAGGGGATTTGTCTTTTAACATATATTCATTGAAATCTATGTTTAATTTGCTTTGTTTGAAAATAATAACAATATAAATTTAAAAAAATCCGAACTACCTTCCCAATTTTGTTTGGGTCTGAAACCTGAAACAAACATAATATATGTGTAGGGCTTTACACAACTTCCAAAATTTTGTAAATATATTTTCAACATTTTTATGCTGTCTGTTAAAATTTTGTAGTGTTTGAATGCGATAGTAAATAAATGTTAAATCTTCATTTTTGCTTGTTCTTCGTCGATAGAGTTAAGAACATCGATCAATATGATGGAACGAACAGTGCGCCAAACAGAAAAAAAACGGAGGGAGCCTCGTATATCCAATATTTGTAAAGCTATTAAACTACTTGTTTCATTCTAGTAAATACATGGTGCTTTATATGCTGTTTATTAAGTACTAGCATACATGCACGTAAGTATTATATACCTGCTGATACACAGATACCAGATATACTACAAAAGCAGGTACATTAATAAGGTTTCGTATTATACTATCACAAACTATGACAAATGTACTGGAATCGTAGATATTTCTTCTGTTCTTTCACTTGTGAAGTAATGCACCACTAAATGACAAGTGTCTGTTATTGTCTTGATATAAAACGTTATTTTTGTGAGTGTACCTACTTTGAACACTCACACTACTGCCCTTTTTTAGAACAGTGATTGTGCTTACGGAGCTACAACTAGACATATATTTATCACGCTGTACGCTTGCTGCTACCGTTTTATGATCAACGGTTATTCCATAATGTATATATCTATTAGTGATACTATTACACACATGAGCCGTGAAATAATAGAGTCCAGCCACTGGCGCAGTAAATTGTCCAGTGTTTGAATTATATCCGTTTCCTTCGTTCAGTAGAATTGTTGTAAATATAAAAATTTGTCCTTTCGTCTGAACATCGACATCATTTACATTGTACACGTTGAACGCCACTCTTGGAATGTCGACTTTATCTGCAAATTATATAAGATAACATGCCTATAAATTCTAAACTATCGTTGTTTAAACAAATGTTCATGAAGAATTTAGATTTAACGTACTGTGGTGAAAAATTGTCTGAAATATGCTTAGTATTGACCCTAGTAATGCGAGAATTGAAACAGATAGAATTACAGATAATTACCGTTTAGAATATAAATACTTATTTTGCATAGAAGTACCTGCAATAAGCTGTAACTCGTTCTTTCTATCTGTCATGTCGTCCTTGTAACCTTCCATTTTCTGTTGTATGTCGTCCATAAAGGTGAAAACCTTGTTCAGATTTTGATTAACTTCGCGGTTTAGGTCATCGGCTTTATTATCCATATTATGTTGTATGTCGTCCATAAAGGTGGAAACCTTGTTCAGATTTTGCTTAAAATCGCTGTTCATGTCATCGGCTTTATTATTCATTTTCTGTTCCATGTTGTCCATTAATGTAGAAATTGATTCCAAAGTTTTCTTAATTTCTGTTTCCATTTCTTGAACTTTTATCTCCTGTCTTATCATTTTCTCCAGCAATTGTTCTTCACAATGAAATTTTGAACTTACAGGCTCACGACCAAATCCTTGCGATATTGTTGCAATGAGCACAAGTATAACATTCCAATAAATTGCCTGAAACATTATTTCGACTTCTGCTGTTCTCTATGTATTATATGCTAAAAGAATGATTAACAATCTGTGAAACTTATCAATTTATAGAAACGACGCCACTCATGAATAGGTGCATTGCACTATTGTGATTTAGACTCTATCATTAATTGTTGCATCTGACATATCGGGCTAAGTACAACAGTAAGGTACGTCAATATCTTGTTATACTGGACGTCGAAAGTTGCTCCTGATTTTGTTTATGTCATTATGCACCTTTGTTGACTTGCTATTAACAATGTATTGTTTTATGCAATAAACATTTTGAATTGATTACGATTCATGTACATTGCGGTTGAGCGATCTGCAATTAATATTCTCAATAAATTGCAAAATTTTGTGTATTAGCGGGACTTCAGAAAGTAACGGGTTGTTAATGTTGTTAATGGAAGAATATATGACACTAAGTAAGACATGACGAAATATGTTTGAGAGACGTGCTGCCAATGCGAGGATAATAATTGAGAAGTTAAATGGATAACTATATCGCTAAATATGCCATAGCATTTGCTCATATGTCTTATTTGTGTTGAATGTGCATATTGGTTTGATATATAACCACACAAAGTATGTGTACAGTCTGATTGCAAAAAGTTACTCTCACAATGCATTTGTATAAATTGATATTTCAGACGATTACACACAAATTACAAGATAATTATGAAACTTTGAGCTTAGTTACACATTCAATTTCGGCGTTATTTTCAATACTTGAATCATGTATGTTAATTATTGAAAATCAAGCTAAGGACGTTTGAAATGTTCAGACATTTAATGTTGCGCAACCTTTTAAATGCAGTATATTCAAACAGGATAAAAAACAATCGCAGCGCATACAATCCTTGAATAAGCCTGTGCTGTATTAATAAACATTTTGGACAAGTCTGACAATATTGGTACACGGCCTACATTGTCACAAGTGACAACCAATGGATGGTAAAATGCAAATTCAATTTAAAGATATTAAAATATTTTCCTATGAAATCAGCATGTTCAATCCTCATAAATGCGGCCGTAATTCATCACAATCAAAGGCTTTATAACAAATGTTGAATGAGCACGTACATTTCACATATATCACTCATGCGGCGCATGCGTTACTCAAGTATGATTTACCTTTAATTTGCAATATATCAACCAAGATTTAAGTTGTCACGTTTTAATAGTTCTTACTAAAATACTTGCCCCCTCTAAGAAATAACTAAATACCTAGATTGAAATCACACTGGTTTAAACATTACTTTCAATCCTCATCTCTTCTGTATCTGCTGGAATAGATTTAAATCATAATTCTTTTTAATACCTTTTTCCACTAAATAACAAATGTATTGAGATAGTGAAATTGAGCTGCTTTCGTATCTATTTAAGATTATAGACCTGTTTGAAAATCATGCATTGCGCAATTCACGAAACTTTGAACATTTTTGTGAATTCATGGACCTATTGATTCAATGGGTACAAGAGAAGATACGTGTATCATGATAATAACATATACAATGTCTTTATATTTTTGGAACATGCTCATGAATACATATTCATTCCGTGCACAGTTATATTTTAGTAGAATGTTTGTTTTCCAAGAGCCAGATAACATAATTCGCGTTAACCGTGAAAGTAAGTTAAGTGGTATTTTCCGTATTGTAAATATAATTGTACAAATATCGTTTGTAACCATGATACGTGTAAAGTATCCTTGAAGGTTTTATTTTCACTTTATACAACAATAAATTGTTTTGGGTGAACGATACAGTTCTATTTTATTTCAAAGATATTATTAACCGTTTAACAGTATAAAATATTTATAGACGGTTAAGTGTCCTTACATAAAAAGACTATATAGAGCTAAACACTTTCTCATTTATATATTATAATAAGGGGCGTAAACGAGTAACCCGGGTTAACCGGTTAACCGTTCGAACATGCGGTTATCGGTTAGTATTTTTTTTTAAACATCCTTATCGACATCCTTAATTATAAAACATGTAAATCGAATGTGAAGCGATGATATCGTAACTTAGTTTACATTCATATTTACCGAGCCAATAAATATTCGTATGAAACGATGCATCAAAATATCATTTAGCGTGACTACATGTGCTTACGGAGCTATAAGTCTTTCCATTGTTTTCATTCTGTTCACTTGCTGCTACCATTTTAGACGAATATACCATAATATGTTTTTCATATCAATGTATATATATAAGTCGTGTTTTTGTGTTTTAGTTCTCTTATTAGACATATTTCTTTTAGTTATAAATTCCATTTCCTATCAATAATATCTAAGAATTGTTTAATTAGTAAATACATTATCAAGTTGACTTTATTTAAAATTGCATTTTTAATTTGACATTTTAAGGTTACTTCTATTCTGATGTTACTATTTTAGTTACGGGGAGCAAGGTCAGTATAAAGCTGCTTGTTCCTCCGTGCTGGATTAGTTAATGTATGTCTGTTGATATGTACGTGATGGTTGGTTGTTTTTAATGATTAGTTACTGCCTACTTAGTCAATTTAGGTATATATGTTGGAAATCAATGACCATATAGCGATAAGGTGTGAGGTTAGCTAGCTGTTAAATCGATTTAAACCCCCAGCATTTTATGCTGACAGTTCCAAGGCTGTAATTCGCTATATGATTGTTGTTTCTGTTTATGTTATGAATGTGTTTTGTATTTCCCTTTCCCCTATGCAAATCTGTCACTTTATACAGTGTTCAGATTGTTTCCTGCCCATTTTTGGCCTAGTAAGGCCAGTTGTCTTGACTTATCCTGTGATCTTTTCCATCCATTAATTCCCACCTCCCCTTCCCTTACTGTCCACTTTGATTCTCCTAGTTATTCCTTGTGGTCTGCTGGGCCATTCCTTGCGCCTCAGTTCCTTAAAATGTGTACCGTTTGACCTCCTTTAGTACCTTATGTTTTGTGGATTGTTGTTTTTCCGGATATCTGCGTGGGGAGGCATTGTTTTATGTATGTGGCTTTCCCTGTAGTTACGTATTCTCTCTCTTTTACATCAGCGAAGCTAGTCTGAAGTTAAAAAGACTAGCAAAATGTGTTCTGTATACGTGCCACCGAGGTTACCTTGATACTATGTCTTACCTATGGGTGGATGTGCTTATTCGTAACGGATGCTGTCAGATATAGAATCTCCATCCATCCGTACATGTGTGTAGATTGTGTTCCGTTCGCTTTTTTATAATTTACGTGTATGTATCTTCTCTTTGGGATGGCCATGTACTTCGACGTCAATGTTTATTTTCATGCATTCAGTATCAGTGCATAAGTCGCTGAGATGTAAGGATGAACGTACGTCTACATGAACATAGCGAATTTGTTTTGACTTTTATATTTCAATTTTAGTTAAATACAACAAAACAATCAGTTTCTGAACGCAAAAATGTAAGAACAAGCATGAATTCAGGATTCAGGTTCAAATGGTTTATATGCGAATAAAAACAGATAAGTTAACTAAAATGTGAGCTCGAATTAAATGATTAGCTTGGTACGTACTGGCGCAATTATCATAAATGCGTTCCTGGTCATAACGATTGACATTGGGCGATGACGTACATCTATACTTATTTGTTTAATGCTCGATAATTATCTATTTGTTAGAAGGCTTGTTATTGTACCCGGACCTAACGTAGTGAATGCAACAGTGATGTATGAACAGAATATTGATGCGTTGAAAATATATAATGATAGAAAAACAGTTCCATTTGATAACCAGACAAAATTGCAGTGACATAAATTGTACAGACCGATAACGACGTTCACAGAAAAGTATATTCAATAACAATTACCAAGGTCATCTTTCAAATACATTAAGTTAACACAATGAAAAAAGTCACTAAAACAAATGTCACTTAGACAATTCGGGTTTCAACTAATATTCGCTTTTAAGAATTTCTTAAGGAATTCCCGAAGAACAGGGTAATAACGGGATTTTAATTATCAATGAATTGACGTTTTTACCGAGCTAAAGGAATATTGGCCGTGTTTAAAATAATTGGGCATTTCAATATTTATATATAACTCTCAGGAGTGTTCCCGCAGGAGTTATTTTGACCTCATCTGACTTTAAACCTTGTAATAAAACTATGAATTATAATAACCGAAGACTGTCCAGTATATACATGAAACGCATTTTGATGTTCCGACTCTGACATCAGCAAACATCTTAAACGATTAAGGGTACTTTCTAGTTTATTTGGTGTGAATCGACACAGAGTTTTTTTTTATAAGTTATAGAAATAAAGGAACTTTCAAACCCTGAGGAATTGATATAAAACAAAACACTAAGATTGACAAAGTTTTACCTTATAATACATGCATTATGCTTATTTGTTTCACACTTTAGTCTATTTCCTGGAAATAAAGTGTATTGGAGACGAATATGGTGTGAACGTAATCTCTTAGTGGCACGAACCCACAACGTACGGATTGAGTAGCCGATACCTTATCCACTACACTACTGCTTCATTGTTGATGATCTAACAGATCAGTACTGGCACACATATCGTTAGATGTGATTTTTATAGAATTACATTATGTGTTTTCCCGGTAGCGCCATTGACCGATTTTTGGTGTTCCTCGACTTTATAAACCTGAACCTAAAGTTGTGTGCTTACATTTAAATGGTAGAATACCATGTCTAAGCTAACAGAATACCATGGCGTACTTTATCCTGTAACAACAACACTTCACGTTGAAACATAACCTCACCCGGGATATACATTTGCACGTGAGGAAGCCATCCTAGCTTACGGGGGTCGGCTGTTTGTTAAGCCCCAAAACACAAAATTACACCTAACGGAAAATAACCACGAGAAATATTAAATGCATGAACGGATATCTAAATATACAGCAAAGATTCGTCAATACTTTATAAAACACATATCCGAATCGCCTGTATATTAGTCACCAGTATACATTAAACAATATAATTCTTTGTTTGCCTATTTAACTTCAAATCATTACAATTTATACTGTTTTCCTTGCGAAATACTTTAAATGTGTAATCACATTTAAACGACGCTATAATGTGTCTAAAGTGTATATCGTCCCATTAGAGCAAAAAGGTACCAAGTGACATTTTGCAAGTTTTGAGAAAAACGGCTTTAAAGGTTTGAACCTGCATATAAAATCAGCTTTTGATGATCAAATTATCACACATACTTTGTTAAACTTGTTGTATACCCAATTAGATTTTAAGAAAAAATGAAGTCAAAATGTCCAATAGTTATTGATATTTTATTGATTTTGTTCATGGTCCCTTTTTGCACGATAGCTTTTTTAGAATTTTAAAATGCAAAAAGGTACCATTTGATCACTTGGTACCTTTTTGCACGACTTAATAAATGAAATATCTATCATAAACAAAGTAAAAAGGTACCATTTGTAATACCGTTAAAAAAGAAAATTAATAAACTATGCATAATAATAAGCAAATATCAAACATTCCTGTTGCTTAAATGTAAACTATAAGCATCTTTTCTCATTTTGAGTTCATTCGACTACTGTTACAGAGTTTAAGAATTAATCCGTGTCCTCCTCCTCGGAATCCAATGGTACATAGTCCTTCTGTTTTCTGTCAGTTGGCAGGGAACTGAAATAACTGTGAAATTCTTCCGGGATAATGTCTTTCTTACACAAGTTCACCAAATCATTCTTTTTTAGAATTGATATTGGAAGCTTTTCACTGTAGCAGAAGTTCAAGTCTTTTTCATTTTCTGGCCATTTTGAGTCTCTGCCTTTCACCCTCGTTGCTTTCTGAACCTGAATCTCCAAAAATGCACTTGTGTCAAACGAATAGTTCACAAAGACGGATTTGGGGCTTTCTCTTCTCACTTGTATCCATTTCACCTGCAGCCACTTGACTTTTTGACCATCAGTGGTTGTTTTGAGATTTTTACAATGTTTGGAAACAAAGTCCTTGAAATCAACTACATGGTTATATTTCAAAGGCACTGTGATATAAGGTTGTGTTTTTCTAGCCATTGAAATAAGTGTACACCACTGAGACGGTACGTACACTGGTGTTATCTTCTTTGCTCCTTCAATGGTAGAATGGACACTGTCACACTCCATCTGTGAATGTCCAGACACAAGGAATTTGTGGCTTATTCTTTCCAGTTGCGGCGCTTGTGACAAAGTGTACAACAGTGACGCTGTAACATACTGATTCCTGTTTTGCCCGCCACAAGAGTCCGAAAAGTACACAATTTCTTTTACAGTGCTTGTTTTACAAACCGACAGTGTGTTCTTCATTAAACAAGTAGCAATTTCACATGAACCTCTTTTAGCCTGACTTTCATCCCACACATGACAAACTACGTTCTTGTCGCCGAGTGAGTAGATTGTTAGGTTGTAACAGCACAACTTCCTTGAATAGTATAGCTCACTTACTAAAGTACAGGGAGTTGACAGAACGGCCTGTAAATCAAATGTAGCTACATATACACTTTTGTCAGTTTTTGACCTTAGTTTGTCGCTTTCCTTTTCCTTCCTTGCTTGTTCTTTCTTGATCTGATGCTCGTCATATTGTTTCTGTAGTGTTTCATCCAGTGATCCTGCTTCTCGTTTTCGCATGTACAGTGTGCATAAAGAACATTGGTCTTTCTTGGGCTTGTAGAAGGAAAGGTTATAACATTCACAAAATATTGTGCGGTACATTGATAGCGTAACATATGGAATGTCTTTCTTCTCACATTCTGTTTTGTAAAGCTGCCACATTTTCTTTATATTTAACTCGAGGGAAAGATATTCCTTTGTAGATTGTTTCCTTGCGTAATGCGACTCCATTTTGGGAAATGATTCTATGTGTCGCTTCACAGAATCAACAAGGCTTTGGTCTAATTTGTTTGCAGAAGAGCTTGTCCCTCGCATATCTTTTCTACCGTAAGTTCCATGTGTTTTTCTTTGTAAAGAGTAATCCACAGTCTTTCTCCCTATGTCCAGTGTTTTCAAAAAGAAATCTCTGCACACACGCACTTTCTTTTCTTCATTCACCAGGTGGAACTTTTGGGATACTTTTTTCTTGCATTTGCCTTTTCTGGATGGCTCTTTTCTCTCCACCATTTCACAAATGAACTGCCTCTGGCGCTCATAATTCCCCAAACCATAATAACACGTAAATATACTCTGCCTCTGCTCTTCTGTAAAGTTTTGTCCACACTTGAATTTACATTTTGAACAAGTATGAGGTTGAACTTGTTTTGCATCAACAGTTCGACCTGTTGCAGACGTATACGCCTTGCCACTACTTCGTTTTGCCTTTCTGATATTTTTTTTCCAAGACCCTGGATCACGTTTCCTTTTTCGGCTGGAGTGTTTCTTTTGAGGGCTTTGGTACGATGCCCTCTTATGTGGCGTTGTTTGGACGGGGTCCTGATTTGACTCTTTACTTTTGTCAAAAGATGCTTGTTCTTGCAGTTCATCTTGTCTTTCATTCCTTGATAAATCAATGACTTCGTCGTCGTCAGTCCCAATATTAACAATGGCGTCATAGTGTTCATGTCCTTGAACAGAAAGGTATGCTAAGTTCACAAGGTTTTCTGCTGGTTGGTCGGGTTTTATATCAATAACTGGAGCAGATATTGAACTTGAGTATATCCGAATGTTGCATGTAAACTTATTTGATAGAGCCATCGGTATCACGTCTGCTATGTCCATATTCCATGTTCCACTTGACTTGAGCACCTCTATTTTATCCAGAAATGGTTGAACATTGGCTGGATTGTCACTTCGACAGAAAGGAGCATATTTTTCTACCTGTTCTGTCATAAGGTCACACACCGCTGTCCGTATGTTGTCAATGCTGTCATTGATTTGTCCACTTTTCTTCATTGCCGCAAAAATACAATTGCCGTCACCATATACACCGACTCTTTTTAGTTCATTGCTGGCTAACATTGCATCCAACCTTGCAAGATGTGACCGCCGTACAAAATCTCTAACAGACTGCATTCTCTTGCTTTTCTCTTTGGCCCTTTCTAAGTCACTTCCACAGTGTCGTTTCCTTCGTTGTCTTAAAAGCTTAAGTGTTTCACTTAGTCTTTTTGCAACCTCTGATTTACCCCTTTCTTTTAATTTAGGCACTTTTCTAGTTTTTATCCGGGTTGGCTTCTTTTTCCAACCTTTCATTCTTTGTCCTTTCACTTTAGCAGAGCGTCTTTTACCTAACTCAGGAATCACATCTTGTTCTGAATCACTTGAGTTTATATCTGCTTTTGATGGATTGTATGTTTCGTCATCAAAGCTGTCATCCTTCTCCGACTCACTGTCACTTGAATGTATCAACTTTCTCTTCACTGGTCTCCTTTGTCTTGCAAGCTTTGACAATGGAACATTTTCAGAATCTGTACTGGTGTTTCCGTCGCCTTTTGTGTCTATATCAATGGAATGGTAGAACTCTTCATCTGACCACACCGTGGCCTCGTCCTGAAATGTAGATGAATAATATTATAATAAATTTAAAGCAGTTGGCATACTATTTTGCCAGACATCGTTTTTCGCCTAAGTATTTATATACCTACGAGTACATGTATATACATACAAAAGTTGATACCATTCAATATTATTTATCATGTATTTCATAAAAAGCTAGTATTAGCAATATTATTACTCATTACTGATATTATTTGAATTTTAATAGTCTTATGTGTATGAAATATTATAAATATGTACTCACATTTTCCATATTTTCCATGATTGTATTCTCAGTCTATTTCCATCTTACTTTCGAGGAAGGCTCTCATAAAATGCAAGGTTTTAAGCTTGATTATCACAATTTCATTGTATACACACCCTCTTATCTGCAATACAATGGACATTGTCCGACACCTTATCAGTAAACCAGCATCTGGTTTGTGTATTCAACTCTGTGCCTAAAGGTACCATATGAACTGTTTTGTATGTATAAATGCCACTCAAGTTTACAAAATAGTAAGTGCAAAAAGGAGCCATGTGTCACTTGGTTCCTTTTTGCATACAACTATAGCAAAGTTACAAAAAGCGTTGGAACAAAAAGGTACCATTTGACATATGGTACCTTTTTGCCTGAAACACTGTGCACATGGTACCTTTTTGCAGAAACTTAAAGCTTGATTTTCACTTGGTACCTTTGTACCCGATGCAATATCGTTTTTAATCATCTAGGTACAAACTAGATTTTTATATATATTAAAGATTGATTAAAAACGGTTAAGAAAATGCCAAAAAGTCAATTTTGACCAAAATGTTAGTTGGTACCTTTTTGCTCTAATGGGACGATATGTTTGTTGAAGCATATATAATTATTTACTGTTAATTAAATACGTGATATCCGTTATGATATCCATTTAAAAAACAATCACAAACTTTGATTCTGACTGATGAGTGCTTCAAATACGTTTATACGTAAACTATATCATTCAAACAACTCACTGAAATGGTAAATAAACGATAAGCTTTTTGTTTTAGACTGAAGAACAGTAATGTCACTCTTAGAAATAAGATTTTCATACTGAAACAAATTCATTCACAATCAAAGCACTGAGAATGCTGGTAGAAATTGTTGCTTCTTTGAAGTGGTTGCAGCAAACCTGAACTATTCAAAAAATATCGCTGTCAATCTGATATTGCTGATTATATGAACGCGCATGAATGCATTTTCCTATTTTTATTAATTAATTTTGACCCACGCCATTTTGGTAATCTTTAAGATCTAACCACTCTCTGCCACCACCAGTTTTTATTCATCATTGATTTTCAAATGCAACCGAAATTGAATTGCCGCTAGTTTTTCAGCGCAGATATTCTAATATGGTTTTGCTATTTGCATATCACTGTTGAGTAAACCAATCAAATCATACGTTAACCACTAAGGCAAGTTCTCTTCAATCGAACAACGTTTGTAAACTTTACGCGGATTGGTTACCCTTTCGATAAAGGGTACGTTACCTTACCGTAATCAACAGAATTTCGGTGAATTTACCGAAATCCATTTTGGATCTGCAAGTAAAAAGCAATCGTCATATTTCGGCATTTTGCACAACAAATCTTAACCTTAAAATTGCGCCGACCATCTGTTGGCATCTTTGGACAAACAATAATCCATGTGTAGATCTAGTTGAATGAACACCGAAACTATGACTACGACATTTTCTCTTTACGATCTTTAATACTGGTTTTATAATATTTCATTTCTGTTGTTACGGTTTGCACCTTTCACGAATAGGATATATGGCATCCTTTTTTACCTGTGAAACTGAATTAGTAACTTAAATATGTCTCCAACTTCAATGAAGTCAATTGTCGTATTTTCCATATTCAACAATATTTAATTTTACTTGCCATGCGAGATTTCGAGAAGTCTGTGGTGGTCAGGATTTTTTCATATTGTTCTCAAAATCAACCCGTTGTATATTGCGATTCGATCTAACGTATCCATAGATAGTAAACATACGTGTACAAGATCAAACAGGAAGACAACAGAATAATGTATTAACATACAATGCATATATATACAGGTATATATAACTTCAAAACTCATAGTACTTAATACTTCAAGGGAACTATTCAGTACCTACAACTCCTAAAAAATTACATACTCTGTAATTATTAACAAAAGTTTCACTATAAAAACAGTTATTGTATCGGTACACAGACTTAGGAGTAAAAACATATGTCTTTTCAGGTTTCCCGACCTATTCTATATTTTGCCCCAACCCTAGAACATTTTTTCGATTGTTAACATTTGTTTTGTAAAATTACTTTGTGTGACAATTTCGTTAGGTTAATATTTCTGTCCAGTTATTAGACGCTTTACTAGTATTCCAGCTAAAGAGTATAACGCACATTGGTTAAACAGTTTCCATGTTAAAAGGGAAAGGGGATTTGTCTTTTAACATATATTCGTTTAATTTGATTTGTATACATATACCAGATGAACTACAAAAGCGTGTACATTGATAAGGTTTCGTATTATACTATTACAAACTATGACAACTGTACTGAAATCGTAGATATTTCTAACATATATTCGTTTAATTTGATTTGTTTGAAAATAAAACAATCTAAACAAATAATTTCCGACCTACCTACCCTATTTTGTTCGGGCCTGAAACCTAAAACATACATATATGTTTAAGCTTTACACAACTAACATAATTTTGTAAATATATTTTCAACATGTTTTATGCCGTTTGTTAAAATTGTAGTGTGAGAATGCGATAGTAAATAAATGTTATATCTTCATTTTTGCTTGTCCTTCGTCGATATAGTTAAGACCATCGATAAATGTGATTGAATGAACAGTTTATGAGATAGAAAAAGTTATGCGCTAGTTAGATATTCCTAACTGCATGTCAACTTTTAATAACCAAAATTCTGCAATTTTATTTAGTGCGCCAACCAGAAACAACACGGAGGGAGCCTCGTGTATCCAGTATGTGAAAACCTATTTATCTACTTTTTCATTGTATTAAGTAAATGGTGCTTTATATGCTGTTTATCATTTACTATCATACATACATATAATTAGTAATACCTGCTGATATACATATACCAGACGAACTACAAAAGCGTGTACATTGATAAGGTTTCGTATTATACTATTACAAACTATGACAACTGTACGGAAATCGTAGATATTTCTTCTGTTCTTTCACTTGTGAAGTAATACACCACTGAATGATATCCGTCTGTAATCGTCTTGATATAAAATGTTATGTGAGTGACTGTACGTACTTTGGACACTCACACTGCTGCCTATTTTCAGAACGGTTATAACGCTTACGGAACCACAACTGTATTCAGTCTTTTCTTCGTGGATGCTTGATGCTAACATTTCATGGTCAACGATTATACCATAAAACGCGTAATTTCCAGGAATAGTACACACATGTGCAGTGAAATAATAGAGTCCAGCAACTGACGCAGTAAACTTTCCAGTATTTGAATCATATTCGTTTCCTTCGTTCAGTAGAACTATTGTAAATATAAAAATTTGTCCCTCCGTCTTAACATTGACATCATTCACACCGTACACGTTGAAAGCGACTCTTGGAAGGTCGACTTTATCTGCCAGTTATAAAATATAGCATAATTATATTGAAACTCTATACGGTCATTCTTTAAATAAATGTCTATGACGAAATTAGATTTTACTTACTATGAAATAAATTATCTAAATATGCTGAGTATAGACCCAAGTATTGCCTGACTTGAAACTGATAAAATTACATGTATTAGTAATGATAATGACCGATTGGAATATAAATACATATTTTGCATAGAATTACCTGCAGTAAGCTGTAACTCGTTCTTTCTATCTGTCATTTTATGTTCTATGTTGTCCATAAATGTTGAAATTGATTCCAACGTTTTCTTAATTTCAGTTTCCATTTCTTGAACTTTTATCTCCTGTCGTATCATTTTCTCCAGCAATTGTTCTTCATAATGAAATTTTGAACATACAGGCTCACGACCAAAGCCTTGCGATATTGTTGCAAGGAGGAAAGGTATAACGTACCAATAAATTACCTGAAACATTATTTCGATTTCTGCTATTTTTTAAGCATTATCTTCTAAAAGACTGAGTTACCACTTGTGAAACTTATCAATTTATAGATTTGACATCACTCATGAATGTGTGCATTGCACTATTGTGATTAAAATTATGTCTTTATTTGTGTCTTCCGATAATCGGGTTAAGTACAACAGTTAGGTACGTCAATACGTTGTTACACTGGTCGCCGAAAGTTACTGCCTGATTAAGATTCTTATTCATTGGGTTTATGTATTATCACACAAAGTACCGTCTGATTGTAAATAGTAACTGACACTATGCATCTGTATATATTGATATTTCAGACAAATCCTGTAAATTGAAGGTGAATAATAACCAAACTGAACGACACCTACCACATAATATGTAACAGTTCACAAAATACGAGTCAATTATGAAACTTTGAGCACAGGTACACATTCCATTTCGGCGTAATTTTTAATATATGAATTATGTATGTTAATTATTCAAATTCAAGCTCAGAACGTCGAATGTTGACCTAATTTCATAAAGCTGTGTATTTAAAAGCCAAATGAGAGTAATGTTTTTCCATTTAAACCGCACAATTAAAGCATGTACTTGTATAATAAACATTTACGCTCAACGGCTGATGGTAATCAATAATTTCTGTTTCCTATTCGAAAAGAAAAACGCATGAAAGACATCATATCCTGTTTACAAAATACGTCATGTTTGATATTGTCTCTTACTCTATTTCATTAATTCCCGTTAAATTGTGCATTATGTTTATCTCCTGATCTTTATATTGTGGTATATGTTGACTACCCATCACATTGCTTTGAGACACTTATATATATACGGACTGTTCCCAATTGATGAGGCTACCGTGTAGCTATATTTCTGTTCATGGTTTATTGCCGTGCAGGTCTGTGTTTTAATTGTGTTTGGTATCTTCTCCTCGCCTATTTCATTTCATTACTTTTAGTTTTGTGAGTATGGCCTCACTGCGCTGTTCTTTCCCATTTAGCGATATCACAGGACGTTTGAAATGTGCAGACATTCATGTTTCGCATCCTTTTAAATGCAGTATATACAACAGGATAAAAACAATCGAACGGCATATAATCCTGGAATAAGCCTGTGCTGTACTAATAAACATTTGGGACAAGTCTGACCATATTGGTACACGGACTACATTGTCATAAATGACAACCACCGGATGGTAAAATGCAAATCCGGTATTAAGATATTCAAATATTTTCCCATGATATCAGAATGTTCAATCCTCATAAATGCGGCCGTAATTCATCACAAACAAAGGCTTTAGAACAAATTTTGAACGAGCACGAACATGTCATATATATCACTCGTAAGGCGCATACGTTATTCAAGTATGATTTACCTTTAAAGTACAATATATCCACCAAGATTGTAAGTTGTCACGTTTTAAAAGATCTTACTAAAGTACCTGCCCCCTCTAAGAATTAATTAAATACCTAAATTGAAATCACACTGGTTTAAGCATTACTTTTAATCCTCATCTCTTCTGTGTAGGCTTGAATAGATTTCAATCATAATCCTTTTTTAATACCATTTTCCACTAAATACCAAATTTATTGTGATAGTGAAATTGAGCTGCTTTCGTATATATTTAAGATTATAGACCAGTTTGAAAATCATGCATTGCGCAATTCACGAAACTTTCAACATTTTGTGAAGTCATGGACTTCAATTACCTATTGGATCAGCAGGTATAAGCAGAGTAATTTATTATCGATTATCATACCATACACAATGTCTTGAATACATATTCATTCAGTGCACAGTTGTATTTTAGAAGACGAGAGCCGGAATATGGAAAATGCATGGAATAGTAATTATAATGACTTATAAAAAATAATAAATAGTGTTAATACTTTTACCAGCAATATCTTTTAACTCATAGAAATTATTATTTATTTTCTGATCCATGTTGTCGATAACAGCACGTACATTTTACATATATCACTAATACGGCGCATATGTTACTCTAGTATGATTTGCCTTTAATGTACAATATATCCACCATGATTGTAAGTTGTCTCATTTTAATAGTTCTTACTAAAAAAACTGCACCCTTTAAGAAATAATTAAATACCTAGATTGAAATCAAACTGTTTTAAGCATTACTTTCAATCCCCATCTCTCCTGTGTCCGCTTGAATATATTAAAAACATAATTCTTTTTTCATACATTTATCCACTCAATACCAAATTTATTGTGATAGTGAAATTGAGCTGCTTTTGTATCTATTTAAGATTATAGACCAGTTTGAAAATCATGCATTGCGCAATTCACGACCCTTTGAACATTTTGTGAAGTCATGGACTTCAATTACCTATTGATTCAATGGGTACAAGAAAAGATACGTGTAGCATGATAAGTCTGTTATTGAATATTGCGTCAGCAACTGTATTCATCAGAGTTATTTATTATCGATGATCATAACATACACACTGTCTTCATATGTTTGTTACATGGTCATAATACATATTCATTAAGTGCACAATTATATTTTAGAAGAATGTTTGTTTTCCAATAGCTATATATTTTAATCCGCACAGGAAGTCAGTAATATATTCTTTTTCGTGTATGTGACGTCAATAATGTTACGTCATCAAAAAAACCTCATCCTACACGGGGATGTAAGTTTTTATAAGAACCTTTCACTGGCTTCCGGTACCTCATAATCATACGTGAGATACAACAAAGGAAATACTTCTGATAACATAAATCGCTTTAACCGTGAAAGTAAGTTAAGGTGGCCATAACCATGACACGTGTAAAGTATCCTTGAAGTTGTCTTTAATTTACTTTCACTTTAAAGATATTACATGAATTTATACAACTTTGATCTAAACAACAAATTGTTTTTGGTAAACGATACAATTCTTTATTATTTCAACGATATTATCAACCATTTAACTGTATAAAATAGATTTATAGACGGTTAAAAGACTATATAGAGCTAAAACACTTTCCCATTTATATATTATAACTAGGGATATAAACGATTAATTCGTGTTAACCGGTTAACCGTTCGAACATGCGGTTATCGGTTAGTATTTTGTTTTGAAAACATTCGGAAGATTAATCGGTTAACCGGTCAGCAAAATAACCGAATATTGACATCCCTAATTATAATACATGTAATTCGTTATTTTACACTCATATTTACCGAGCCTATAAACATTCTTATTTTAGCGATACATCAACATATCATTTAGCATGCCAACATGTGCATACGGAGCTACAAGTATTTCCATTGTTTTCATTCTGTTCACTTGCTGCTGCCATTTAAGAATCAACGATTATACCATAATGTACATACTTTTGATATCAATGTATGGACTTGTTTTACATCAGCGAAACCAGTCTGAAGTTAAAAAGACTAGCGAAATGTGTTCTGTAAACGTGTCACCAATGTTACCTTGATACTATGTCCTACCTATGGGTGGATGTGCTAATTCGTATCGGATCCTGTCAGATATAGAATCTCAATCCATCATTATATGTCCGTGTCTTGTGACCCGTTTGCTTTTGTTATTATTTACGTGTATGTATCATCATTTCGGGGTGGGTATGCACTTCGACGTCATTGTTTATGTGCAAACATGCAGTATGAGTGCATAAGTCGCTGAGATGTAAGGACGAACATAGCGAATTTGTTTTGACTTTTATATTTCAATTCTGGTTTAATTCATGTAAATACAACAGAAACAATCAGTTTCTGGACGCAAAAATGAAAGAACAAGCCTGAACCCAGGAACACAGGTTAAAATGGTTTATATGCGAATGAAAACAGACATGTTCACTAAAATCTGAGCGCGGATTAAATGATTTGCTTGGTACGTACTGAAGCAATTATCATAAATGCGTTCCTGGTTCGAACGATTGACATTGGGCGATGATTGTACATCTATACCAATTTGTTTAAAACTCGATAATGATGTATGTGTTAGGAGGCTTGTTCTTGTACCCGCACGTAAAGTAGTGAATGTAACAGTGATACCATGGTGTACTTTATCCTGTAACAACAACACTTCGCGTTTAAACATAACCTCACCCGGGATATACATTTGCACGTGAGGAAGCCATCCTAGCTTACGAGGGTCGGTTGTTTGCTAAGCCCCAAAACACAAAATTACACCCAACGGAATGACCACGAGAAATTTGTTATGCATAAAAGGATATCTAAATATACAGCAAAGATTCATCAATACTTTATAAAACATATATCAGAACCGCCTGTATATTACTCACCAGTATAATTATATTAAACAACAGAATTCTTTGTTTGCCTATTTAACTTCAAATCATCCCAATTTTTAGTGTTTTACTTTGCGAAATATTTAAAATGTGTAATCACATTTAAACGACGCTATAATGTAAGTAAAGTGTATATGTTTGTTGAAGCATATATAATGATTTACTTGTAATTAAACACGTCATATCCGCTATGATATCCATTTAAAAGCAATCACAAACTTTGATTCTGACTGAAGAATGCTTCATATGCGTTTATACGTAAACTATATCATTCAAACAACTCACTGAAATGGTAAAAAGAAGTTAAGCTTGTTGTTTTGAATTGAAGAACATTAATGTGTCTCTTAGAAATTTGATTTTAATACTGAAACAAATCCATTTACAATCAAAGCACTGACAATACCGATAGAAATAGTTACTTTTTCTTCTCCACGCCATTTTGGTATTCTGCTAGATCTAACCACCCAAATGAAACCGCAATTGAATTGTCACTAGTATTTCAGATATGAACGAACAATGATCCATCTGTAGATCTAGTTGAATGAATACCAAAATGTTAACACGGAAAGTTCCTCTTTACGATCTTAAATATTCCTTTAATATTAGTTCATCTCTCTTGTAATGGGGTGCACCTTACACGAATAAAAAGGATGGCACTCTTTTTCACTTGTGATACAGAATTAGTAACTTTCATCAGACCAAAGTCACAATTTGTTATCAAATCAATTGGAACATTTCGAAGTCGATTTCATATATAACATAAATTCAGCTTTCAACTTCAATGAAGTCAATTGTCATATATTTCTATTTCATCAATATTTTAGTTTTACTTTTCATGAGATATTTGTATGCTCTGTGGTGATCAGGATTTCTTCAAACTGTTCTCAAAACCAACACTTTGTATATACCGGTACGAGTTGATATATTGAAGAATACTTTCGAGTTCAGTATAGAAAGGATAGGCAATCACAAATAGTAATACTATTATAAATCTTATGGATGGATATTTTAGACATGTGTCTATTTAGATCGATTTGGTTCGGGGGATTACCTTGTGTTCGTTGTTTATTCGTATGTCATCATTTGCTTCAAAAAACATCTCCTCTAGAACTATTAATTGGAATTCATCATACCTTGACTTAAAGCATCTAGTGATGGGAATTCAAAATTATACAATTAAGTCTAAAGGCTTATATGGTATATAACTGCATTTATTACTATTTCATCGATCCAAGCCAGGAATGAGAAATGTCTCCAGCTATTATATTATCAACACTTCGTAGGTTCTGTTATCAACTCCATTGTAAGGAGCGTATATTTCGAATGTGAGAGACGCTGCTCTCCTGAATGTCTGCAGAGAAGGTGACAACTAATCGGCATATCATACAGAATACATGTAGTATAGTATATGTTAAAACAGGATGTGTTGTGTCCTGAATATTTACGACAACTTTACCAATATATAAGAATTTTAATTACGTAATGATGTGCTTGAATGAAATTACATAACGACTGCAATACTTTGTTTGTATTTGAAATAAATTACGTAACATTTTTAACTGTATTATATTATTTTACATCACTTTATGTATCACATAATTATCAACCAGTTAGAAATCGAAATGGGATAAATTAACAGTATGTATCGTGGCCTTCATGATATTTATGAAAATTGGGTAGATTGTTTGTTTTCAGGCGTTCTAGATAAGGAATGAAAGTGGGTAAAATGGCTTACAAGGTCCGATTTTGTCATTGCGTTTTAAACTTTGTCTTATTTAAAATTGTGCATGTAATAGGCAATGTTTTATTTACTTACACTTTTGAAATCAATTTTTTGAACAGCAAATCCGGCTGTCTGCCGTAGCAAAAATAACAAAATTAACCACGTGGTTTCCTGGCAGCATACCCAGTAAACATGTGTTGAAAGGTATAATGTACATTGTAATACACACGGTAAAGAAACTGGGACCATCATTCGGGAATGCATTCATTTGTTTCAGGATGCGGATTAACAATCGTCCTGGATTCATTTGTGCAACCGTACATTAGTCGTGATAGTTACGCTAGTATTGAATAATGGCCTTGGTATGCAATGTTGCACCGTGAAGGGGCATTTGTGCGTGATTGATTCATGCCTATTTGGTCAGTCGTGGTTTATCATCTTTCATGTGTTCCTAAATGTTTCACAGTTGTATAAGAAAAATACAGCAACAGTGAAACTAATGAACATATACAAGAAATTCCTGTTGTGAGAATAACAGGTTTGTATAAACTACTACCATCGTAACAAGATGATCTTACCATACTCACTAACATTAATTAGTGTTTCTATGTGACTGCAAGAACAAAATGCATTTTGTTGTTTACATAAAGTCTTCTTTGTTACAGATTAAATTAACCCAACA
Organism: Mactromeris polynyma; assembly: GCA_032209605.1. Classification (NCBI taxonomy): domain Eukaryota; kingdom Metazoa; phylum Mollusca; class Bivalvia; order Venerida; family Mactridae; genus Mactromeris; species Mactromeris polynyma. Next base: position 16,967,625 of record JASFXZ010000006.1, on the reverse strand, counting down.
TTACAAACTTAAGGTGAACTCAAGGCTGTTCCAATTCAGTTAAGAGATTGATCAAGAAGCGAAGTATGAATGGATTACCTACAATGTATCCTTGCACAATACTTCTCTAACGCCAAGTGGAATTTGCTGTTTGGCAAGTGAACAGCACTGTATAGGTTGCAGAAGCACGTTGCATAGATGTGATATTCATATAAAGGCATTAACTCACACCACCGCATCGCGAATAGTACAGCTCATTAAATGTGTGATTAAGTGATACACTTTATACTTACCTGAGTGTTGTTATTTTTCATGAAGCAAGGTGCCAGCCCACTCTTTCCGTTTCCTTCTTACTACGTTATGTCCAATTTCTATCCAACGTTGGCATTCCTGCTACTCCCCCATGTACATCGGTCAACATGTCCATTACTAGAATCTTGTAGAAACCCAAATTTGGAAATTGTAAAGGAAGAACAGCAAACTTATAGTATCAAGTCACCCGAATTCAATAACGAATTTAAATGTATATGCAATGGAACTTCCTTGTGCGATTGAAAGGCAGTCATTTCTCCACTCTTTATACTTCACTTCATCATGCTTTAATTAAAACCAAACTTACACATTTAATCGAAAAAACATTTGGAAGCAATCAACATGTATATTTGGCTTGCAATGATGAAAGGGCTTTTTTTACTTCTAATAATTACAATAACTTTACCATCTGGACATGTGAGGTCGTCTGTGTAGCTCTTAATTCTTTACTGAAAAATATCTTTATTAATTTTGATAACTCAGTGTACCAACAGAAAGTTGATATTCCTGTGGGAACTAACTGTGCTCCACTTATAGCCGACTTATTCTTATTCTGTTATGAAAGAGACTTTATGTTATCCTTATCCAAAGAAAATCAGATGGATGTCATTGACGCTTCCAATAAAACCTCTCCTTATTTAGACGAGACTTTGAATATTGATAACGAGTTTTTCCCAACCATGATAAATGAAGTATATCCAACAAAACTACAACTTTCGAAAGATAACACCTTGGATACATATGCCTCGTCTCTTGACTCGGCCAGTTCTATAGAAAATGGTATTATTACTACACAAAAAAGGATGATTATAAACTTCCACTGGCTCGATAGTGATATTCTTAGGAAATAAAGTCAAGTTTGAGAAACACGAAAAATCGGTCACTGGCGCTACCGGGAATCGAATCCAGGTCTACGGATTGCCGGTCCGTTATGGTAACCACTACACCACAGCGACCTGACGTCATTTTCGTGTTAATTTATCATATATATAAATTTATGATTAAGTGTAAACTACACTTTGGACGAAGTACGGTGCGAATTTTTACATCCGCCACACAGCACTTAACACCAGCTGTAGTAAATAGTGAAATAAAGTCAAGTTTGAGAAACACGAAAAATCGGTCACTGGCGCTACCGGGAATCGAACCCAGATCTACGGATTGCCGGTCCGTTATGCTAACCACTACACCACAGCGACCTGACATCATTTTCGTGTTAATTTATCATATATATAAATTTATGATTAAGTGTAAACTACACTAGGAGTCCAATGTTCACACCTGTTTTACTTCACATCGGACACTAATGTTAAGAGACTAAATGAAGTTATATCAGTAAACCGTACTTGATATGGCAGGACATTACTGATAACAATGTCTTTAGGGATTATGCTCGGAACTTTGTAGGCATTCACTTTTGATCTGGAACAAACAGAATGTGTTCCATGGAGTATCTTGAAACTATCGACCAGCCCATTTGGGATTGTGTTGTGTCGTCTATGTTGTTTCGGGTTTACTTTGGTGTTGTCCTTGTTTTATTTTGTTATGTGGCGTTCTCTGTAACAACGTAATTTTCCTCTCGTAAATTTATCAGTTTTATGATGTCATTTGACACTACCAAGAAAATTTGTCTCTCTACAATGCTGTTTTATAACACATCTTAATATTCATTGAGTAAATTTTTGTGTTTTTGTTTTCTTAATACACATATTTCTTTTTGTTTTAAATTCCATTTCCCAATCACTAGTATCTAAGAATTGTTTATTTTTAAACTACATGATCAAGTTGACTTAACTTAAAATTGCATTATTAATTTGATAATTTATGGTTATTTCACATTCTGATGTTACTAATTTAGTTACAGGGAGCAAGGTCAATACTTCGTGCTGGATTAGTTACAGTATGTTTGTTGTTATATACGTAATGGTTTATTGCTTTTAATGATAAGTTACTGCCAACTTAGTCAATTTATGTATATATGTTGGAAATCAATGACCATATAGCGATTAAGTGTGAGGTTAGCTAGCTGTTAAATCGATTTAAACCCCCAGTATTTTTACTGACACTTCCAAGGCTGTAATTCGCAGTATAGTTATTATTCTTGTTTGTGTTTTATTTTATATTTCCCTTTCCCCTGTGCAATTCTGTCACTTTATATAGAGTTAAGGTTTTTCCTTCCAGTTTCGGCCTATTGCTGCAAGCCATCTTGACTTGTCCTGTGATCTTTTCCATCCATTATTCCCCCCTCCTTTACTGTCCACTTTGATTCTCCTAGCTATTCCTTATGGTCTGACAGGCCATTCCTTGTGCTTCTGTTCCTTAACGTATGTACCCCTTAACCTCCTTAAGTGACTTGTGTTTTGTGGATTGTTGTTTTTCTCGAGGTCTGCGTGGGGAGGCACTGTCTTATGTATGTGGCGTTTTTTGTAGCTACCTATTCTCTCTCTGTTAACATAATATTATATTCATTTAAATATATGTTTAAATTGCTTCGTTTGAAAATAAAAACAATCTCAAACAAAAATTCCGACATTAACCTACCCTATTTTGTTTGGGTCTGAAACCTAAAACAAACATATATTTTTAGTTCATACACAACTGACATAAATGTTGATATTGATTCCAGCGTTTTCTTTATTTTAGTTTCCATTTCTTAAACTGTTATCTCCTGTCGTATCATTTTCTCCAGCAATTGTTCTTCATAATGACATTTTGAACATACAGGCTCACGACTAATTCCTTGCGATATTGTTGCAAGGAGCAAAAGTATAACATTCCAATACATTGTCTGAAACATTATTTCGACTAACTTTGGTCTGTTCTCTATGTATGTTCTACTTAAAAATGAATAACAATCAGTGAAACTGTCCAATTTATTGAATCATGAATAGGCACATTGCATGATTGTGATTAAATATTTGTCTTCATGTGTGGCATCCCGATCAAATCAGTATTATGTACAACGGTACGATATTCAATAGTTATTATTCTGGTCATATAAAGTTAATTGCATCTTTAGATGCATGTTCTGTCACGTTCGATACACGGTGGTAGCTGCAGCTTAATATTGTCAATATTTTGTGTTATCTTCTGTGTCTTTGTTAATTTTCCAAATGTAGCGGATTATTTAAATACTCAATGTATACAATTGGAAGAATACTAAGGTACTCAGTAAGACAATGTGAGCGAAGTGTGATATTTTGATAGACGTGATAAACATTGAGAACTTTGTGGCTGCTTATGCAATAGACCCTACACCATTTGTCTAATTTATGTTGGTCTCTTGTCATTGGAATGACGTACATTTGTATAATTATACAACTACCGTCTGACAGTAAATATAATCGTCTCAATGCATTTGTACACATTGATATTTCAGAGTAATCCTTAAAATCCAACGTTATATCATTACCACAATACACGACACACATATATGTTTTATTTCACAAATCGAGTCAATTATGAAACTTTGAGCACAGCTTGACATTCGTTTTTAGCGTAATGTTTGAATCTTGAATGTGTATGTGAACTATTAAAATCTTGTTTAGATCGTCGAATGTAGACCTAATATAAGGGTCATTTGTTCTATTTAAACAACAGTTATAGCATGTACTTGAAAACAAACATTTTTACGATCATTGCCTGGTGTTTTTAAATAGTATTTGTTTCCTTTTCGAAGAAAAACTTATGAAAGATATCATATGCTGTTAACTATGTCATGTATAACCTACCCTGTCGCCTACTACTTTCCCTTAATTAGTACATTATGTTTTCCTCCTGATCTCTTTATTGTAGTATATGTTGACTACCCGTCAACTGGTTCGAAACACTGATATTTATACGGACTGTTCCCGGTTTTTGAGGCTGCTGTGAAGCTAAATTTCTGTTTATGATTTAATGCCGTGAATAAGTGTGTTGTACTTTCGAACCCATTAGTTTTAGTAGTGCTTGGTGTCTTCTCCTCAGGTTTTTATTTCATGACCCGTTGTTTACGAGTATGAACTCGCTGTGCTTTCTCATTTCAGCAATATTAAAGGACGTTTGGAATGTGCAGACATTCATGTTTCTCAACATTTTAAATGCAGTATATTTAAACAGTAATAAATACAATAGCACAGCATACTATTCTGGAATTAAACTGTGCTGTATTGATAAACATTTGAGACTACATGCGCGTATGAGCTGGGTCCGCAGGAGCCGCGTTCGCGGCCCCAATATTTTGGCTCGCAACGACAGTGGACTGCGGACATTTATGACAACTACATATCATCTGTATCTTAAACTAATAAAAAACAGCCACAAATTTATAGGCATTCAGCCAAGATATTTAATACACTTGACAAAGTGTTATCATCGCTGTCAATGACATGGACCATCGCCTTGCAGTGTTTGGAAGTTCTGAATATGCGTTGACACGGGACTATCCAATTACCACCGAATGTGATTACATGTGTTTGTATAATTAAATACGACATATGCTAATTTACTCATTTGTTATTTTTAAACGTTGTAGATAACACATATGTTATACTTGTGTTTTGTGAACTATTGCCCGTTGTCAAGTTGTTATAGTTCTTACTAAAATACCTACCCCCTCTAAGAATAAGTTAAAATCCTAGATTGAAATCACACTGTTTTAAGCATTACTTTCAATTCTCATCTCTTATGTGTCCGTTGGAATAGATTTAAATCATAATTCGTTTTTAATACAATGTTTTCAACCATATACCAAATTTATTGTGATAGTGAAATTGAGCTGCTTTCGTGTCTATTTAAAGATTATAGACCAGTTTGAAAAACAAATGCATTGCGCAATTCACGAAACTTGGAACATTTGGTGAAGTCATGGACTTCAATTACCTATTGATACAATGGGTATAAGAGTAGATAGTGTATCATGATAATTTCGTAAATAAATATCGCGTCAGCAGCAGTTTTCTGTATTCATCAGAGTCATTTATTATCGATTATCATAACATACACAATGTCTTTATAGTTTTGGAACATTCTCATGAATACATATTCACTCACTGCACAGTTATATTTTAGAAGAATGTTTGTTTTCCCGTGAGACGGATATTTTCATACGCACAAGAAGTCAGTGATAGATTCTTTTTTGTATACTGTTTTTATAAATAGATGACGTGATAAAATGAAACGACTATCCTTTGAAGGACATTTTCATTATACTAACTCATGTGATTAAAGTTATTATTCGCAGTTATTTGACGTCAAATTTGTGACGTCATCAGCATGAGGCACATCCTACAGCGGGATGTAAAATTTTCACTGGCTCCCGGTACGGATAGAAATATCCATAGATACATTCGTACATGCACCACCATAAGTGAGATACAACAAACGAAAGTCTTCAGACAACAGAAATCGCTTTAACTGTGAAAGTAAGTTAAGGGGTGTTAGTTTCCCTATTTTAAATATAATTGTACAAATATTACAAAACCACCTCAGCTGCAATATAAAACTTGACAAGTATTATTGAGATTTATTCGATATACTTAACAACTTGTATTTTGATCATTAATTGATAAGGGTAATGAATATTTACAATAGACAAAAAATTATTGCTAAAACTATTAATTAATTAATGTTCACCAAACAAATGATATAGACAGGAAGGTGTTCCTAGACAAAAATACTATAACGAACTAAGTACACTTTCCAGTCTACATGTAATTAGGCAGCAAAGCGTTGATCACACAAGTTATTTTACAATCATATTTACCGAGCTCGTAAAATGTGCATTTATTTATTTTAACGATGCAGCAATACCCCAACGAAGGAAATCCGTCTGTATTCTTCTTGTTGGTACAAAACGTTGCTCGTGGAACTGAAGGTACTTTTGACCCAAACACGACTACCATCATTTAGCGTGACTACTGTGCTAACAGAGCTGCAAGTTCGTCCCTCCATATCATATTGTACGCTTGCTGCTACCGTTTCATCATCAACGGTTATACCATAATGTACGTATTTTCCAGAGTTATTACACACATGGGCGGTGAAATAATAGAGTCCGGCTACTGACGCAGTAAATATTCCAGTATTTGAATCATATCCGTTTCCTTCGTTCAGTAGAATTGTTGTAAATATAAAAACTTGTCCTTTCTTCACAACATTGACATCATTCACATTGTACACGTTGAAAGCGACTCTTGGAACGTCGACTTTGCCTGCAAATTATAAAAGATAACATAAGTACATGGCAATGTTCACGTATCTTCTAAACTCTATCTGCAAGTTGTTACAGACAACATCATTTCATTGAAATTACTAATAAACAAAGGTTCATAAATAATTAGAGTTTAACAAGCTACGAACTCTAATTTGTCTAAAATAAGTTTGATACTAGGCAATGCATGAAATAGTTATTATAATGACAATAAATAAAAAAATAGTGTTCATACATTTACCTGCAAGATGTTTTAACTCTTTGAAATTATTGTTTATTTTCTGATCCATGTTGTCGATAACAGTCGAAATAGATTCCAACCTTTTCTTAATTTCAGTCTCCATTTCTTGAACTTTTATCTCCTGGCGTATCATTTTCTCCAACAATTGTTCTTCATAATGAAATTTTGAACATACAGACTCACGACCAAATCCTTGCGATATTGTTGCAAGGAGCAAAATTATAACATTCAAATACATTTCATGAAGCATAATTCAGACTGGATTATTTTCAAATAAGTTCTATTAAAGTTGGTTTTCAATAAGTAATAAGAATGAAATCTGACGCGCGTAAACCCATCCAATTTATATAAATGTTTTACATCTGCCAAATCAGTCTGAATTTAAACAAACTTGCAAAAAGTGTTCTGTATACTTGTCAACGAATGTTAGGATACATTGATAATGTGTCGCACCCATTCGTGGAAGTGTTCATTCATTTGGATTCTGTCAAATTTAGAATCTTCATCCAGTCTTTTAATGTCGGTGTATTGTGTCTCATTTCCTTTGGTTATAATTTATAATGTATGTATCTTCTTTTTAAGGGTTATCATGCACTTCGATGTCTTTCTTCATTTTGATATAATTATGCAGAATCAGTGCATAAGTCGCTCACGTGCATGAAAACGTTCGTCTGCTGTCACATAGCAAATTTGTTTTGACTTTTATATTTCAATCATGGTTTAATACTTGAAAATACAGCATAAACAAACAGTTCCGTTTATGTAACGTTAAGCGAGTATTAATCGTTTCTGGACTCGTTTCTGGACGAAAAATGTAAATACAAGCCAGAATCCAGGAACAACGGTTACAATGGTTTATATGCGAATGAAAACAGATATGTTAACTAAACAGTTAGCGCGGATTAAATGATTTGCGTGGTACGTACTGAAGCAATTAACATAAATGCGTTCCCGGTTATAACGCTTACAATTGGGTGATGGTATACATTTATACCAATTTATTTAAAATTCGATAATGATGATGTGTTAGGAGCCTGGTTCTTGTAACCACACGTAACGTAGTGAATGCAACAGCGATTCATGAGCAGAATGTTGATGTGTATAATGATAATAGGACAGTTCCATTTTCTAATCATACATAATTACAGTGACACAAGGTTTACATACTAATAATGTCGTTCACAGAAAAGTATATTCAATAACAAGCACTAAGGTCAGCTTTCTACGGTGGCACAGAGGTGACATGTGTATGTTTTTATTTATCTCGTGCGCACGACTTATTATGTCGTGCGCACGAGATAAATAAAAACATACACATGTCACCTCTGTGCCACCGTAGCTTTCAAATGCACAATGCAAAATAGTCACCAAGACGAATGTCACTTAGACAAATTCCAGAAGAATTTGGTTTCAATTGATATTCGCTTTTAAGAATTTCTTAAGAAATTGCATAAGAAGAAAATAACGGGATTTTAATTATCAAATGAAATGTCGTTTTCACCGAGCTAATGGAATATTGGCCGTGTTTAAAACAAGTGTGCATTTTAATATTTATTTACAACTCTGAGGAATATTTCCCGCAGGAGTTATCTTGACCCCATCTGACTATGAACCTTGTAATAAAACTATGAATGAAAATAACCAAAGACTGACCATTTCATCAATGTGATGCATTTTGATGTTCCAACTCTGACATCAGCTTACATCTTAAACGATTAAGAGTACTTAGTAAGTTATGTAGTGTTAATCCACGCAAAGTGGTTTTTATAAATTATAGAAATAAAACAACTTTCAAACTCTGGGGAAATAATAACAAAAAGAAAACGGTATGTCACTAAAATTGCGAAAGTTTTGCCCTATAATATATGCATCATGCTTATTGGTAATATTCTTGAGTCCGTCACCGTGAAAAACGAGTATTGGTGTCGAATATGGTGTGAACGGAACATCTTAGGGACTCGAACCAACAAAATAAGGGTTGAATAGCCGATACCTTATCCAGTACGCTACTGCTTCAATGTTGTTGATCTTACAGATCAGCACACATATCGTTAGATGTGATTTTATAGAATTACATTATGGGTTTTCCCTGTAGCACCATTGACCGATCGTTCGTGTTCCTCAAAACATTATAAACTTATAGACTGTATTAACTAACGCGGATGTTTTTATTTTAAACGAATAAAGTTGTGTGCTTACATTTAAATGGTAGCATACCATGTTTAAGCTAACAGAATACCATGGCGTACTTTATCCTGTAACAACAACAATTAGCGTTTAAACATTACCCCATCCATCCCATCCCCACCCATTGCGCGAGAGGAAGCCATCCTGGCTTACGGAGGTCGGATATTTGTTACGCCCCAAAACACAAAATAACACCAAAGGGAATAACCACGAGAAATGTTTAATGTATAAAAGGATTTCTAAATATACAGCATCCGAAACGCCTGTATAATAGTCACCAGTATACATCAAACAACAGAAATCTTTGTTTGCCTATTAAACTTCAAATCATCCCAATTTATAGTGTTTTCCTTTGCGAAATACTCGTACTCACATTCAAACGACGCTATAATGTAAGTCAAGTGTATATGTTTGTTGAAGAATATGTAATTATTTACTTGTAATTAAATACTTGATATCCATTATGATTGAAAAGCAATCACAAACTTTGATTCTGACTGAAGAGTGCTTCAAATACGTTTATACGTAATTTATATCATTCAAACATCTCACTGAAATGGTAAATAGACGATAAGTTTGTTGTATTGGGCTGAAGAACAGTAATGTATCTCTTTGAAAATAGATTTTCATACTGAAACAAATTCATTTACAATCAAAGCACTGAGAATGCTGATAGAAATAGTTTCTTTTTTTAAGTGGTTGCATGCAAGCATTATCAGCATTAGTACTGATTTTAACAATCACTGCTGCTTAATGCTCAACAAAATTATTTCTTTTAATCCTGAAATATTCAAAAATTGCATTATTATCGCTTTCAATCTGATATTGCTAATTATATGAAGTTCAACGCGCATGAATACATTTTCCAAGTGATCACAATTAATATTTGAATCACGCCATTTTGGTAATTTCCCTATCTGTTAGATCTAACCACCCGCTGCCACCACCAGATTTTATTTACATGTATCATTGATTTTTAAATGGAACCGAAACTGAATTGCCACTAGTGTTTTCATCTATGAACGAACAATGATCCATGTGTAGATCTAGTTAAATGAACACCGAAATAATGACACCGAAAATTTCTCTTTACGATCTTAAATACAGGTTTTATGTAAGTTCATTTCTCTTGTAACGGTTTGCACCTTACACGAATAGGATATATGGCATCCTTGTTTTACCTGTGAAACTGAATTAGTAAAGTAAATAAGACCCAAGTCACAATTTGTGGTCAAATTAATTGGAACATTTTTTAAATTAAATTTCAGATATAACATAATTGCAACTTCAATGAAGTCAATTTTTGTAGTTTCCTCTTTCAACAATATTTTAATTTTACTTGCCATTCGACATTTCGTGTAGTAGACATACGTCTGTCATCATTTGCTTCAAATAAACTCTCCTCTAGAACTATGGACTGGAATTCAACAGATGTACAAATTCTAACGGTATAGCATTATATGGTATATAATTGTATCCATTACTTTTAATATTTCATCCAGGAAAACCAACCTGAGATGTACCAGATATAGAGTTAGTTTGTCGTTGCGTTTCAAACTAAGTCATCTACGGTATAGAAACAAGGTGACTTGACAAAAAGCGTGCATGAATAAGGCAATATATAATTTACGTAGTACGCTCTAGAACAACGTATGTTGGACCAGCTCGTCCTGAAACAGTTTCAGAACATTTTCTTAATGCAATATTTGCAATGTAAGAGACTGTGTCACCTATGTTTGAGGTTAAGTCAAATCAAAGGAATACAAAGTTAACACCTAATAGTATTATATTATTATAAGTCTTTAAAGAAAACAATTTTGACTAGGTCATCCAGAAAATTGGGTAGTCAATGACCTAGTTATTGTGTGTTACTCAGGATACCGATATATATATTTCCAATATTCTGTTATTAATCTCATCATATCTTTTTGAAATACTGAATCAGGTTTTATACTGATTTCAAATAATCTTAACGCTTTTCCTGTTATCCGAAGTAAGTGATTCATGTATTATTCTGTATTTCAGAAGTTAATGTCTTAAATGCTCCAACGCTCGACTGCTGTTTGGTTTCATCAACCATAAATTTGCTCAAAATATGTCAAGGTCAAACAGTGGTTAATACTGTAAAGACAACAATTGATAACTTAATGTGCGAAGTTATATTCTATGTTACGTTAAGTCCTGCTGAATGATACAACTTACTGTGTGAAAAGTGGCTATATGTTTCAAATCAGCATACATGTATACACAGTCAATTTATATGGATGTAGACTGTTTTGTAATTTGTTTAACTTGCACTAGCCAATCCGCCATAAATATAATTTTCATCTGCACTCTCAGCACTAGCCACCCAATCCGCCATAAATATAATTTCCACCTGCACTCTCAGTGCTTTGATTATAAGTGGAAGAAGTGGTGTTTTTCCTATTTTTATATTTTGTGATTGCTCAAACAATGACTATGGTAAAATATATATGTGTGTGTCTGCGGGACATTATAATTTACATGTATCTGTCGAAATACTGTTCGTTTAAATGAAAATGGGTTTTAATAACTGTGATACGCTAAAGATTATTATTCCGAGGCCTGATTGAATTTATCTGAGTCAATATTCTATACAATTCATAATATTTACATTTCAAGGTTTCAAGAAGGTTTCTGAATTCAACAAAGATTACTGTTTAAGTTAGGTAAACCTGTATATGTCAAACTTTGTTTGGATTCATTGATAAATCAGTCTGATATTTAATGCATACGATTATCATTTGTCAAACAGCGTTAGTTTTATATTAGCCTAAACAAGCAGCGCATTTTTATGAAACTATAGAAAGGCCTTATCGGGGCTCAAAAATCACCGCTCACCGCGGCAGCGTGCAGTAAAAACATTATAATGAATTGTCACTGTCGACTGAGCTTATATTCCTTAACTGCATTAATGTGTATACATGTACAGCGGAAATAACTTGGTAGTATTGATCATATCGTTAAGCAACCCTTTGAGCAGACAATAATTCATTTTGCAGTCAAGAACATCTATTGTTTATTAGTTATTTGTTGTGCTGTTTGAACATTTAGTACCTACTTCAGTCTCTATACAGGCATCTTGGAACACTGAACTTCATTTCTTATTCACAAAAGTAAAGTCAGGCTTATACAATGAATCATTGGCAAGTCAGCACTTGGTAAGTATGTGTAACATGTGTTTTGTTCTCATCACATTACCTTTTGATAATGAATGATATATCTATAATGTCATCAAATAAATTACAACGACTGAATAAGTATAATGAACCGTTTTCTTGGATAATCTTGTGGATACATTCCGTTTACCAGTGGTAAAATATAAAAAACATAAGCACAATATTAATTATCTTGATTAACTCATTTAAACCAAAAATGTTTCGATACATTATCAAAAACGTTCCAGCTTGGCACTATCATTCGCTTCTTTCAGGTGCCGCCATAGCCCATGAGGCCATTAAAGTAGAACAATGACAACACATGCAGCACACATTCCTATGAATTATGAAACAACGACCACTAAACACATGCGTGTAGATCTATAAGATATACGTTAATATGCAAGATTCAGACGGTCAATAAACAGCTGTATACTCCAGTTTTGATTAAGATACAGTACAATTCACATCTACGGAACTATTTTCAAAATACAATCGTATATATATATATCGTTTGAGCGCTGCTATGGGATTTACAACTACTTCTGTTAGTGACGTCATTTCAAGAAAGCGCAACATGTGATGTCACTATTTGTGTGCAGGAAACAATATTTAGTCCACATGGTCACTTTGTTTTCATATTGCCATATGGGGCAAATATTGCTAAATGTCAGTATATGGTGACGTCACATGTGACGTTTTCTGGAAATGACGTCACTTAAAGAAGAGTTGGAAATCGTACAGTGGCGCTCGTATACTTCCTATATTACAGATAGTCGAAGGATACATCGCTCCACTTAGTTGAGCTGTGTGCTTTTGCTTTAACACATATATCAAAGTGCCCGACTGACATTCTTATGTCAATCATTTGTTTTGTTTCAACAGGAATCGATATTGTACCGATTCGCTCGAATACCGGATCCGTTGTGAAGCTCGGGTCAGGAAGATTATCAGTAGTTGTCAGGTAGACTTCAACGTTAGCCTCGTATAAACCGGACATAACTGAATGTTCTACGACAGGATTGTCATTCTGGGTATCAGTACCTTTGCGGAGAAATAATTTGAACACGTCGTCTACCTTTCCATTTCTAATTAAGCAACCGGCTGGGTGTCTGCCTTCAACGTATTGCTCAGCTGTACAGGTACCTGTCATAAACATAACTAATATGAGGTTTTAGCTGTATATTTCAACCGGACCCAGTCTCTGACATGTTTTGACATGAACAACAAATCAGTGCCATTCAATGACTATCAGATTATAATTATTATATTCTAACCGTTGGTTTTAGAGGAAAATATTAAAAAAAATATCCTGAAGCCTTGTATACTTTAACCACGCCTCGGATCATAGCGGCAATGCACTGTATTATCACGATCGCTGAATGATCATTGCGATAAACCATTTTAAATGTGAACGTCAATTGTAGTGACGATTGTTATGTAAAGTAATTTAAACAGGAATAACCAATACCTAGCAGAAGCTGCCTTCCTTATTTTGCACAGTTTCAGCAAACCATATAGAGTGCCGAGCAATAATCACTTCTTGTACGTTATTTTAAATTTGACCGTTGTCCACGGATTGGTTGCCAATTTATTGTCTGGCTAAGTCTTTAACGCAACCTTTTACAGACTAACGGCTTACAGAGTGATCACAACAAGAGAAATATTGATACAGTATTAAGTTGGATATCTTAAGTTATCTTGGTTTAACATAATGTTTTAATTAATGTAAATAACTATGTTCGCATATTTTACCAATTGTGAATGGAAGTATCCGTGAATGAAGTATGTCCTGATTGAATCCATACATCACTGCACCTATGAATAAATGATACGAAAACATGTAAATATTACAAGTTCAAGTTTCCTTTTACCTACTTTTTCAAAAATATGAACCAAAACACGTGTCATTAGGTTTCCAGATGGCGTGTGGTGGCAGAGACATCTAAAATTTGTTTTGTAAAATGACAACTTAATGTGACCTTACGTGCTAACTTAAACTTTTAATTTGACGTAATAAAGAGCTATATTATCCGCATTGTCAATCGTATTTACAACAGAAAATATAACGCTCTAAAATACGTTGCTTATGTTTCTATACGAACGTTTTTTTTTAAATTACCTCTCAACACCGCTGTGCCGGCTTGCTCAGGTACGATCAATGTTCTTCGAGGAAAGTTTTCAGCTATTGCCTCTTGCATAATTAGAGACTCTGCAAAACCTCCCACCATTATCAGTGTATCAATGTCGGCCAATTCATCACTCTGAAGCAGATCTCCTACAGATCCAACCAGAAGTTTTTTAGAATCCCCGAAAGCTTCAATTATGTCATCCAGTGGAATATGCAGTTTATCTTTAGAAACGGACATATGTGTAGAAGTATGTCCTTCGTCACTTAGTAAATTGCGTAAGCTGTGTGGCAAAACTATGCGGATGTTTTTGCTAGTCTTATCGATGTTGCATTTTGCCGTCTGTATATCAACTGATAATCGGAAAAAATCTTCGTAGTTGTTTCTCTTAAATTCTTGAAAAATGTTTCTGCCGGAAAAGGCTTCAATAGATTGGTGAATATTTTCATCGACACGTGTGCCGCCCCAATGACCCCCTCTTCTTGGGCACAGTTCCGTAAGGGACCCATCCTCTTGTACTTCACAGGCAAATATATCTATAGTACCACCTGAAGAAATTAAACAAAAATCATATTAATTTTAGAATATGCATGTGATAGTTTAGCCCTATGTATGTATACACGTTCATTCGTTTGCAGTAATGCGTACGAGTGGACCTCATGGATGGCTTGTTAAAGTAACTTTACACATTGCTTAATATATATAATTATTAGTTCAAAGGATGAATACGATCGACGCTTCCTTAGAAATTGTGTCTCCTTTATCAAGTTCAAATTTGATTATGCAAACACGTCACCATTTTAACATTAAATATGTTGTTCAAATATTGAGGATTCATACCTCCCAGATCAAGCAGCACGAACCTAGTGCCTGCATCTAAAGCCCTAAGAACCGCATTGCCATGATTATCTACTTCTTTCACTAGTTTTAACTCACTAACGAATATTGCTGCAGCTTCCGGTTCGTGCACAAATGCCAATCGATCGTTGGAAAGTTCTGCCTAAAACATCAAACGACGTGTAAATGACAATATCAAATTGTGTTAAAAGCTACACATATATTGCCGCTACTATTGCATGATATTTTTGCGAGATCAAATGTACTAGTCAATGAGCTATCCGGCCATTTTGTACTTTGAACAACTTGACCAGACATCGACTTTTTAAATAGCTCTAATTGTTTGAATAATATATGGTACTGCTCACGATATAGAATATGTATCAAGCAGCGCTGTTGACACTAAGAGAAATAGTACTTGCTCTTATGTCCAGAATATATTACCGGGAACATAGTATATGCAAGAAAAAGAGTTTTTATCTGCCACTATGATATAATAATCTCTGAAACCGCCTAAAAATACTAGATTTAATAACATTAATACGGTCCAAATAGAAGCTCAAAGTGTTAAACACATTACAAAGTCTATTTGCCCTAGCAGTTCATTGATAAAACTTATTTTTTACTAGCTCATATGAATGGTGTTTGAACAACAAATTAAATAACGTTTGACCAATCGTTTAGTCTGGTTCCTCTTTTATACTAACCAAAACAATGTCAATATTTGATTTGTATTATCAAAACACTTACAACTGATTAATGGTATTCAGTTCAGTCGGGTCTTTTTATAATTTGAATTTATACATCAAAAATTTGCATTGTTCTTGTTTTATTACATTGAAATAAGGCTAATGTAAGTCGTTGTATGAAAGAAAATTGAAACAGTTTTATGTTCAGTCGTTTTACTCAAATATCCACCATCATGTGGCATTTATGAATGCATTGATTGTATTGCACGACAAGAGGAGAGCAGCGCTGGTGGGAGGTAGATGAAATCATAGTACAGTATAAAAATGTGTACTAACTATCACATGACTGTCAAATAAATAATGAGGCATACATAAATAGGACCTGGAGGACATGGTTTTTTATTGGTGAGCTACGAAAAGAGTTTAGCCATACAATACCTTCAATGCAGCTTCTTTCATAAACACCTTAGCTTTGTATTTCCAAACGCCAGGTACGGTTATAACCCAGAATATGTCGTCTTGTTGGAAATCAGGTCTCGACTTCTTTATGAACTCATATAGGTGATTTGAAAAAAAACGGATTGATTGGGAGAACACCTCCATTGCTTCCATTTTGTTTCCTTGTTCATCTTTGATCTCCATGTCTCTTTTTAGTCTCTGTATAAAATAAATTATGAACATACAACATCTCTCTAAACCAACACACTTTAAAAGATGCAAATTTCGGCTGTTGATGAGCGTTTGTTACTTTAGAGCGGTTCAATTTGTCCTACTTTCTACAGCTGGGAAATGCATAATATTGGTGAAGATTGTTTGTTGCGCAAAGAAAGGGCCGCTCAGGAAAGAAAACACTACATATTAAACTCATTTCATTCATTAAGGTTAACCATCCATCATTGGCATACTTTTTCCTGTAAATGAAACAGTTCTCGTTTCAATCTTTAAAATAATGCGGATAAAATTTGAAAAAAACTATATATCTTTTACCGTTCCAAACAAATAGTAACGAGCCTTATCTTCTTTGAAAAATACGTTAGCCTTTTAAAATAAACTCATAAAAAGAAAGTTACATTTACTTTTCTTATTTTTTCATATTTTAATGTAGTGAAACCACCTGTGTTCTAAACAGACTTGCTAATTAAAAAAACACATTTTTGTGCGGGACTGTTGTGTCATAAAATATTTAAAAATGAGAATAACTCATTTGAACATACAAATGTTGAATATGTTTAAAAAAAAAATTCAGTTGGGCATCAAATCTTCTTCAATGAAAATTATTTGTCACATATAACATGAGCTATATCCAAATCTCATTTACCGTCTAGGTTTTGCAAAATTTCATTTTGAACAAAAAGTTGCCTAAATTTTACCAACGCATGATTAAACTGGAATTACATTTTTCTTATTTCTTTCAAAAGTATGATAATTTATATTTGTGGCAAATGAAGTTAATTGTAGTTGGAAATCATAAGAAAATTGCCATTGTTTTGAAAAATAATGTGTATTAGCTTAGTGAATTACCTCCCTTTATCAATACTCAAGTACTTTTTTTTTTTTGCAATAAAAATACTTTTTAAAAATATTTAATGATTGACTGTCTAGAATATTAAATAACTTGCAACTGCTAGCTGTGAAATTAGTTTTAACATGTATGTAATTTAGAAATTCATTTTAATTGTGTTTAATTACCATATATATTGGAGAGAAATTACCCAACGTTAAGGATGGAATACCATAACCAATGATCGATGTCTTACCTTAAAATATTTTTCCTTCCTCCCAAGTTTCAGCGACTTAATCACAGAGAAATTACAGGCACAAACATGTAATCAGATATTATTTCAGATTGAAGAATTACGATTGCATTTTACAAGTCGATATATATAATATACGCACAATATTGTGAAGATTCATTTTGAAATGCTTGAAGAACCTCCATCCAGTTTGTTCACCATCTTCAGATAATTCGACATACTTGTTCTCAGCCTAAAAGTACTCATACAATCAATGTGAAAGGAAAGTGCAAGAAATATATCAAATTTACAAGATTATTAAATTTCATTTTTTTCTTCAGTTTTACATTTACATGGCCGCCAGCTGACCTAACCAGTTGTCCTGAAACATGTGAAAGACGTGACCGTAGCCAATGTCATGGAATAACACAAGCTGACAAACCGGAGAATTGAACCCAGATCTGCCAGGTGACATTGTAACACTCAACCAACTGAGTCTGCCGGGTGGGTTGCCCACGTATCAAGAGCAATGGTTTTTAAAAATCAACGAACTCTTTGAAAGTCAGTGTAATCGGAAAAATACATACGTAGAATGTATCGAACAATTTACGTGATATTATTTATTATTCACGTACAACATATCAAAACATATACAGCACAACCTCATTTAAAGACCACCTCTGTGGTTGGACCACCTCAAAATTAAGAACACGATTTGCAAGTCCATTCTCACAGTTTTGATCTTTATCTAACCTTGATATTAAGACCACCTCAACAAGAAGACCAGTTTTCAAGTGTCCCAAGTGTAGTCTTACTATTGAGGTTTTATTGTACTGATATGATATAATTGCGAGACATAAACATACATAAGTACGTAGAACTATTATAGAACACTCACCTCATATCCAAATGAATGGAATTTCTTGTTTTGATCAAATAATATACTAGTTGGAGTTTTGTCTGTTATGCTATTGTTCACTTTGTTACGCCATTGATACACGTGCGCAGGGGGCTGGTATAAACAGACACACATAGTTAGTATACGTTCTATACAAATAATCTTTTACAACTGCTCAATGTGTTGTATTATGCGTTCAACTCGATGCTACAAGTTCTTGCTTTAAATGATGTCTTAAGTATACGGATTGCTGCTAAGTTCTGTTCAGATTCGATGTCCTTTATTATAATATTCAATACATGGAAATCCAATCTACTGTCATTTAGATATATTTATACAGTATATTTTACATAACTTAAGTCATTCCAAGTACTTGTGGTTGCTATAATTTCAATGGTGTTTGGTGTACATTCTTTTCTGTCACCACTTATTCCTATATCATGTTGATGTATGTACTTTATATGCTTGATCCAGTGTATTGCATATGTTCATATGTGTTGTTCCGTACTTTAGTAATACGTTATAAAACTTAACCTCGAATATGGAAGATAAAATGTACACAGGCATTTATAAGAATGATGTAAAAACAGGTAAACGAAACACGCTTTCATGATTTGTTGAAAGAAATATTGTATAGATAACTAGTACATTGTATTTCGTGATTTAACAAAATGTATGTATTAATAGACCTTGAAATTGAGAATCATGGGATTTGTACCAGAACTGTGATACTTTCCCTTAACGCATTGATACCAATAATTTTAGCAAATGATTTGTTATAAATATTATAATCAGAAGTGATGACCCAGTTCGTAGCTAATACTGAAGATTTAATACACGTTAACAAACACCATTGAATGACCTAAGCCCTTTTTTATAGAAATAAAGTAGACAACTAGTGCACATACATACGTAGATAAGACAGTAGCAGTTATCTCGCATACATTATGTAAATACATGCATAATATATAAATATCTGATCCCATGGAGGGTGATAGCATATAATGTTAACCCCAGGAAGTTAATGTCAACCGAGTCGTTAACATTATATGCTATCACCCTCCATGGGATCTGATATTTATTTTATTATACCGAACAAATAGTTTGATTTTAAAATATAAAACAATAAAATCAATGTGTAACAGAAACCAACCATTTATTTAAATTAAATACCATACTCAAAGAAAAAATCAGATGAATGATAGAAAATTACTATAGGAATTTCCCGTTGTCTATTTTTAGACCCGCGAGAGGTTAAAACACGTTATGGCGCCGTGTAATAATATTATGTCACAGGGTACAAACGTTATGTTACAGGATAACATTACGGATTTGCTTTTAGCGTGTATATGGAAATTTAACAAGGCAAAGTCACGTGAGGTATAATAATACCCAATACTACATGGTTGATATATGCAGTAAGTACACAGTGAAATTGGAAGCTTCATGTTCGTCACGACACAAGGTTATATTATGCCAATATTTGCTCAGCTGTTCACCTAAACTAACATGAAAACTATACTTCATATAGTTAAAAATCAATTCAAATGTATTATCAAATTCACCTATAATTTACAAGTCTGTATTTGTCGAAAAAGGGAAATTTGTATTATGGTATAATTTAAAATAAATCCATTTTATGACAAGCGGTTTATTTTATCTGTTTTGTCTGTATGATAAAACTACATTGTTATAATTGGTTATACATTGAAATAATTTGTATTAAGGATATTTAGCCTAAGTTACACTACTAGATGAAGCCTATTCAGAAAGTAATGAGACATATACATCTTAAAGTGTAAAACGTTGAATTATGGTTCTTCTTCTCTTTAACGCTAACAATCACTTGTACAAATTGCATTAATTTAGGTACAGAAGTATTCGATTTACCGTCCTTACAGAATTGCGAAAAATAAAGTACATAAAAAGAAATCCGAAGATAATTCCAGACGGACGGACGGGTGGGCGGACGGATTGTATTTTTATATCCCCATCTTAGCATGATCAAACATAAATGATATATTATTATAAAAATGCAGAGAACGGTATATTTAGAAAGACCTTAGTGGTCCAGCGTCCGTCCGTTCGTTCGAAGAGAAAACATGTGTACAAAATGATACAATTTTGAAGTTAAAGGTTATGTTAAAAAATAAAAGAGTTATGCATGCAACTTACGGAACGACATGGTCAATTAGGTCTACTAGTATTGGGCATAGCTAGCTGTGATTTCCAATGGCAGATTATTTCAGTTGAAGACTGACCATGAGAAGGAAGAACATTTGTAACAATCTGTATCTTAACTAAATTTACATATTAAGCACAGTTGCTTCAACTTCAAACATAATAGTAATGCTACACAATCAACATTATAAACTTTTATCGTTATCAGCCATCAATGTAGAGCATAATTATGTGTGTTTAAATTATCTAGCGTTTATCTGAGCGAAGAGTGTCCTCTTACACTTGTGAAGATTAAAATATCTCGTATCGATTACTTAAACACTGGTTATGTGCACAATTTATGGTACAAAAAAATCGAATTTACGGTTTAAACAAACTTTTGAATTAAAGTCTCCATGCTCGAAGAACAGTTCGCGAACAAGGCGCATAATGAATAAGCCATAAATGTAGACCGAAATCAATGTTTCTCGACCTCTCATTGTTTATCAATGAATTGTCGTACTGACTGCCCATGAAGCAATAATGTTTAGGTCATCTGACAGACGTATTTAACCCTAACATGGTGTTCACAAGTGTAATTTAACATTTATTTAAGATGTCCCATTCTTGTCCTACTAAGGTACTGAATCCCCAGTAATGCTTTTTATGTAAGCTTGTCATTGTATACACCTAAAACAGTTATAAGTGTTGGTACAACCTTTACAACAACTAATCAAAATAAAATACCTGAAATTCCTGCCGATTTTCTAATTCATGTCTAAACGAGTACGCATATCCAGTGAAAGTCGTACCGAAGTCAATGGCTGCTGTCGCCAGATACTGCTTTCCAGCCATTGCTGGAATGACTATGATATAATGCACCTTCAAATTCGCCCGTACATATAATGTTAATTATTTACTTCCTAGTTAGTTTTGTTAAAAAACTCTGATAAGACAGGGCTAGTACATACCGGGTTATGAATCAGACGGTGTACCGTAGTTTATCATGCCTCGGATAATCACGTGACTCACTTACACATAGGATGCCGTTTGCAACTTCATTGATTTTTCTGGATGAGATATGTATTGCTTCGTTGATATGTATATAGTTAAGACCTCGCTATGCGTAATAAATTCCTAATTAACGATTCGAATGTGAGGGACCAGACTTGTGAAAAACAATGGTGGACGGTCAATATTCTTTTATGTAGTATTTTGTAAGTGTTATAAAGGTATAATTAAGCAATTAAAACTGTTACATTACTAGAAAACACAAATATCATATTTAATTTTGTGCTTTGCGCTAGGACATAAGTGCTCAAACTGTTCAGATATTTAGAAAGAATCAGTGGATTTGGCCAATTTTCGCGTAATGCGAAAAAAATGGCTTCCTATTTGAAAATTACGTCCATGATTATGCGAAGAATAGCAGTCTAATACGCCTTGTATCACATAAGTGTTTATGCAAAATAAAGTCAGTTTGGTGACGTGCAGGTAACAGAAATCGTGTAATAGTACTTTTAAGTGCTTTTTTATTTGTCTGAAAACTGACATTTTTCCTTTTGAAAGTTCACTGAATTTATCAATTGGGATTTGATACCCGTGAAAGCCATTAACATGTGAGAATTAAAATAACATTATACTGTCTTACTTAAGATGACATTTTTCCTAAATCATCATTTCTTTGTTATATAAACTATAGCAATTAATTGTCAGTATACAAACACGAAGTGAAACGCGTCGTCTGCTTAGAGCGTGTTATCTACCATATCGTGAAATTTATGCATAGGTAAAATCGCGAGCCGAGGCAAGATAAATCGATAAGCGTTATATAGTCCGATTCATAACCCGGTATGTACTAACCCTGGATAAGACAAACATATTGACAAATGCATACATATTCAAATTAAACTACCATAGAGCGCTAAAGCGGAATAACTTATTTTCTTATCTGATAGCTATTGGCTTTGTTATATGAAGTTCCCGGGGAATTAACAGACC
Organism: Mactromeris polynyma; assembly: GCA_032209605.1. Classification (NCBI taxonomy): domain Eukaryota; kingdom Metazoa; phylum Mollusca; class Bivalvia; order Venerida; family Mactridae; genus Mactromeris; species Mactromeris polynyma. The sequence continues at coordinate 16,945,090 of JASFXZ010000006.1, read as the reverse complement.
CAATGACAGACAAAACCACGAGAACCAGTGGGTTATAGCTCAGCATGCCCGAGTGGTCCGGCAGGAACTTTTGATGATTTTGGACTCGCAAGTGCGTCGTAGAACACGTGGTATGGACAACATTTGAACGCGGGTCCTTGCAATGATTTTCAGTTCATAGAGGGCTGGTAGACATTAGTGTGTCCTTACGGGTGCCTAATGAGTTTGTTGGATCATATGGCCCCCGTTCGGACTCATAGGTCATTTGCGGGCCCTGTATAGGTTCCGTACATAGCTTGGAAACCACAACGGGTCCCACTAGGACAGTCACGATTGTTTAAGGCGTTATTGCGGGTTTATCATAGGTCCAAAGAAGGGCCCTATATCTGGTACATAACCCGTACGTGCATCCATGGATCTCACTTTGTCCCGCATGGGACATGCTCGGGTCCTGGACGGCGCCGCACGGCCAATCGTATCAGAGTTCCAAAGCTCATACGTCATTCCTATGGGGCTTTACTGTATTCGCACGCACATACGGGTTATATCGGTCTCGTGGCTAAACGTAAGAAGACGCAAAGAACCCATAGACCGCCCGTATGCATATGACCTCTACATCGTAGGAGGATAATTGAACTAAATAGGGAATGCTGACAAGTCGCATGTACGATGAACAACTTTTTTTATTCGTGTTTCATTTCGGAGATAGCGCACACTTGGAGCGAAGTTTAAATAAAATGTCTTATATATTGCAATATATGTCAGCTTCAGGGAAATAAAATGTTTCGTCGACAAGGATGGCATTTCGTATTAAATACGAAACAAATCATTTTTACATACAACTCATCTTTAGTTTTGATGATTTAAGAACTTTTCTGTTGGCTCAATCCCGGTGTGTTCTACGAATTTTACATCTGGAAATTGGTTGCTATGCAACCGTTTCCAAAAACTATGTTTTGGAGATTTCCATTGTGGTGACCATATTGGTTTGGGATAAAGTTCACTCTGTGATTGTTCATTGTCCAAAGCGAGGTAAGTTTGCTTGACGTATCTGCAAGCAATGGTGTGAATTAATCTGTCAACCTTTCCAAAATATGGAGCTGATGTAAACTCCACATGGAATCGAATTTGATACGTGAAATATTTTTGTTTCTATAACAATGATTTTAGCATCCGTATAAGTAGTGAGACAATTGCATGTTTTAAAAATACGTACCAAAACGTATGTAACTATGTACAATGAATCGTATAATATACTTCAATAGAATGGTGACATATAAGAGTTAGACATTAATTTCAGCAATCCCTTCATAATCATTGCAAAGGGAAATGCAATTTTCAGATAACTTCAAAGTTTCAGTAAGAGTACACTTTAATGAATACATTTACAATTTTAACTGTGCTATCTTTCTTATGTTTACACTACGTTTCGACGAAATTACTCAAGTGCTTGGCCTCGTCTAATATACTTCCTTGTTGAGGTTTAACAAGTACGTCGGCTGCTAAACCCATTCAAATATTTGTATAGTACGACGTGAACAAATCTGCCTCATACATGCATACTAAGTAAATAACACAAATACATGTGTAGAGATGAACAAGAAATGTTATGAAGATTTATATGGTGGCACAAAAGGGATATTTAATATGTAATTTCCTTTACGTGTGCACTATGAAGTTTTACGAGCACACGTAGCCGTAACAATTTACGTCTGCATATAAAACACTTTATCTTAGTGCATACGTGAAAAACAACTACGCGCTCATGTGAAAGAATGTCATTTCTGTGCAACAATAATATTGAACTGAATAGCAATAAATTACATGAGAAAATATTATCTTTGCAAATGCGGACCGGATTGCTTTGTGTGTGTTTATGGTTTTCACCACATGAGAGGGTATATAAACAAACTATACAAACTTTAGGTGTGATCAAGGATAACAATCGTGTCAATCTACTTTAGTTTAAACACAAAATCACATACGCATTATATGATAAAACGCTTAGTCTCTAAACGACGAATCAGCCCGGTTAGCTCAGTTGGTAGGGCTTGGTTGAGAGATCCGGCTTCGGATCCCCGTTGGGGCAGGTCATGTCCTTCTGTGACATTTGTCCTCGTTACTTGTGGAAGAGTAAGTTAATACTTGTTGACTGGTTAATTCCATGAAAGCTAATTCAGTGATCAGATTGTCATCAGGGCTCTAGCATCTTTTTCAAATATACTTTCCCATCACTAGTGTACCTGTTACCTGACTTGTCTGACATGGGAGGCTAGTTGTCCGATAACAGAATGGGGGTACAGATTCACAGTTAATTTGGTGTGCATGAACTAGCCTTGTTTATTTGTAATAAACATATTCACTTGAATATAAGAAAATTGGTCAGGTTCAACACCACAGGTATGTCATGATGATCTAATTGTACAGATAACAGTGCTGTGTTAGTTACCATACAGTTAACAAATATAATGTCATCACTGATAAGATTTGTTAATTCCATTTCTTGGCCATTTGTATAGCATTGAGTATAGAACTTTTTAAACAGACGTGTCCTGCACTCAGCTCAGCTGTTGGTAGCCCGAGTCAGCCATAAGACTTGTCCAAGACATCGGCCTAGTGGATTTCTAGAGTAAAACATATGTTGAATAATGGCGTTAAACACAATAAAACAAATGCAAACTATAACTCACTAAAAACTACTCGGATTTTACGTCAGATCCCTTTAAAAATACATCAATTAAATACTGAGTTTTGTTTCACAGAATTGACGTTTTCTTACCTGTTTCAACAGGTGGACAGTTGATTCTTGTTATAAACTTAATTAAACATCTACGGGTCGTGTTGGGAACTTTTATCAACATTTTCTCACATTGACATTTGGTTGTTTTTTTAAGTAATTAATTTAAAGATGTAAACTTAGTGCACTGTATGTTCACTGAAGAAAAGATGTGTAATACCACAAACCTCATTAGTACTTCAAACATGGTAACCTTTTCGATTGCATTCATAGCGACATTGTCACATGATTGTCTTCCTATTTAGTACGGCTAATTACCTCTTATACAATAGTCCTACACGAAGCATCGTTTTTTTCTTTTTATCGTTCCTTCAAAATGTTTAGAATTTGTTTTGGCTCAAATTATTAAAGATGTATCTGGCTCATCTGAGGCAAAAATGTTTTAATGGGCATCATACAGTATTGTTGTAGCATAGTCTAAAACATCATTAATAAGAACCATTGACATGTATAACCGTTTAAAAAATCTTGTTTAATCATAGCAGACAAAACTAGCAAAAAAATACCCGCTTGTTTTTTAATTTTGTAATAATGCTAACGTCTTTTTTCGACAAATACAGAGAGGTACATTATAAATGTATTCCGTGATAATGCATCGTTATTAAAGTTTTAACTAGATAAAGTATATGTTCATGTTTGTTAAGGTAAACAAATGAACAAAACATGAGCGTAGTATATTTTCTCTCATTACGTTTATGTAATCTTTATATTTCAGTTGATATGCTTGACATGTCTTATGTTCAATATTCTTTCTCAGTGTGTTATAGTATTTGTCCCTATGATACATACATTTTCCCGCGTGTCACAAAACAGGATTAAAACTTGAAGACCTAAGAGTCCAGATTAACGTCCAGTTGTGTGTAATTGCTATTTCAAATATTGAAACCGGCCGTTCAAAATATAAACACAGCTGTAAAAATAATTTATTTCGTGCATTTTGCAACAGGACAAACTTATAAAACATAAAATTTCCAGCCTTTTATGCGGTCACTTTCTGAAGTAAGGGATGATACAACTGTATGCGGGACTTAAAGACACTTTTTTTTTTCTCACACTTATGACATACAACTAGGTTGAAAAATATACAAGCTGTGCTGTAGTAATGTCGCTTCAAATCCGATACTGTACGGTTATAACATAATGTGTGTAATTTAAGCCGTATAATATGACCAGGGGTGGTATTCACAAAGCATCTTAGATAAAAATATTTCTCTTATCTGCTAGAAAATTCTCAAGTATGACAAAATTTGACTTAAGTTTAAAATATTTCTTAAGAGCTATTCACAAAACATCTTAGAATTATTTTGGTCTTAAATAGCCCATTTTAGTCTCAAATATCCGTTTTTCATCTAAGATTTTTTCAATAAATAAAATACGTCTATAGGTATCTTATCTACTTGAGAAATTTCTTAAAAATGGCGACGGTACATTCTGTGATTTTAAACACGGTTATTCCCGGACCTCTCTACGTATGCAAGGTAAGTTTAATATCTTCTACAAATATGTTTATGCGAAGATTCTGTTTAGATTAAATCTGTATATTTTACTTGATTACCCGCACGGGAATCAGCTGTCAAAAAATCGAATCGAGGGGGCGAAAACACGTCCAAGTTTGTGTCTTGTAACACTGTATTACTGGATACAGGTACTAGTAAACTTCTTTTTAGGACTTACATTGGTCATAGTTAGTCGTTTTACCACATGCTTTGACTACATGAGGCTTTTACTGAATGTCATAAACAGCGTGTTTGGCACATGTATTCGCGATGCGGAAGTAATCTTTTGCTTACTAATTAATGTATTTCTGCATACATATTAGTTTATGTTTGTTGGTTTGAGTACTTTGAATGGATGCTGTACTCATAATCATGATCATTCTTACCTGATGGCGGTGCAGGAGTACAATCATGCTCTCTGATGTGTCAGAAAACATAAATTTATTTAGAGATGTGATAAGAATTGTTTTATGAACCACTTTCAATATATTAGTTTTAGTTAATAGGTAACATTTAGTATGTATATTGTACATGTTCTATGATTTTGTCAAATCTTTTACGGCCTAAATTACAAATATATTTGTTTAAATATCTTTTCAGGAAATACTTCATCTGATTCACTTGAACCATTTTGATGTTACGGTATGAGATGTATAGAACTATCCATGGTTCAACAGTTGACTGTAACAGGAGATTCACTGTACAGTGCCACAATAAAGATATGAAGGTGCAAAATATTAACTGAAACATCAATGATAAACATTATGTGAAACAAAGCTGTGTACTAAAAGGCAAGATGTTTCAAACTTTGAAGTTTGTGTAATATGTATTTAGTTTTGTCAGCAATTTATTAGCACATGTGGAACAATACAGTGTCATTCTATTCTGATCAGCTCATATCATCTGGTTGCTGATATAACACACATGAGATTTTGGTAGAAATTGTGGAAAAAACATAAAATATGAAAAATCAGTTGTGTTCAGAGCATGTATGTCATGATTTATTGTTGTATGTAACCTGAATAAAAAATGTGGATCCTGAAATGATTTGTTTTTGATTTTATTAGTACTGGTGATTTTTGCACATAACATAAATATTATAGTTTCTTATCACCCACCCCAAAATTATGCAACATGTATATCATATATTAAAATGGTATCATTATTTAAACACTCCACATTTACTTGCACATGAACAAAATTATATTTGTTCTGTAATCACTTGAAACTAGGAATATTTAGCTATCATAATAAAAAATGCCCAACTGCATTTGAGGTGGACTTAATTGTACAACTACCAGACTATAATATCAGCAATATATTGACCACTTGAAGACTATAATAACAGTACACTTGAATATGTGTATTGAAATAATCCTTTAAAGATTTGTTGCAAGGCTGTTTATTTACACATCCATCAACCATGGAAGTGTCACTGTGGATGCTGTGTGATAGAAGATGTTACAATCACAACTTTGTGAGTCACTTCAGTCACTTTATAGCTGTATATATGTGTATTAAATGTCCATTCAGTAACATTTTAGCATAAATTAAATAATTATTCATGACTAGCCTGACTATTTTCCAACATAAATATAATTTTAGGTGTTTAAAAAAGTACAGAAATCACATTTATTAAGATACAAGAAATGAATCATGCACTCCCTATTGCATTTATGCTGCAGAATCTTATCCCAAATCTGCATTTACAAGAGTGCTAAACATTTCTGATTTACATATTCAATTTGGTACAATGTTTTCATATTCTATCCTGAAAATGATGTAATTCTAATTTCATTTCAAGTAATTGTGAAATGGTGTAATTACACATTGCAAATAATTTTGCATGAACATTGACTCAGCTAGGGATGCTGGAAACAATATTCTCTTTAATGGAAACTATACACATGAGTCCAAAATAGCCAGACTGAGTTTGATACATTAACATTTATTCAATTGCTGTATATTTTAGCACAGTTAATAAGTATTAACTGAATTATCATTTAAGTAGAATATTATTTCAACAGTGTCTGTCTGATTAATTATTAAGGCAACATGTGTCCTGTAAATAGTGCTTGGGTAATTGTAATAAGTTATATTTGAAAGACTTTCCCTAGTACACCCTAGTAAAGCACATTTTATTGGGTTATATTACAGCAGGCAACACATTTATAGTGTACAAAATGCCATAACTTGACAGCAACACAAAACCAAGTAATTGATAAGTACATTCTAAAATGGATCATCATGTACTTGCCTAAATGAATGTTTTATATATATATATATATATCTTTTATTAAAGTCTCATTATTGCATATAACACACTATTTCATTAAAACAATGCATACATGTCAAATTATCGCAAGTATTGAAGTATCGCTATCAATTTTGTTATTGATAACATATTGATGATATCAAAATTTAACAAAATGTTGAGTAAATTAAGTGAAATGCTGCTTCAAGACCATGTAATGTATGGTACATCTATGCAAATTGAAAGTATCTTGTTCTTTAATGTATATACATGTTATTAAAACATGCAGGAACGACAACTCTGGATAGAGATTGTTATATATGTACTGCTGTGTTTACTTCCGTTACTATTTTTAGGTTGGGAAATTCCACTTTTACATAGCAACGACGTTAAGAAATTTCTTAGGACAAAAATGTAACGTAAGATATTTCTCAAACTTAGGATAATATTTTATCTAAGATATTTCCTACGAGGCTTCTTGAATAGTACTTACGAGTAAAAAATATTTTACTCTTAGCTAAAATAAATCTTAAAGTTTACGAAATTTCTTACGAAAAAATCTAAGATGCTTTGTGAATACCACCCCAGTTGTTTAAATGTGTATTGTTTATTCTGTTAGTCATATTTCATATCACGTGGCAAGCCGTTGGTTTTTATGCAATTCATATAACAAGGAAGTAAATTGTAGATCTGTATCCGATCTGCGTTAACTTTATATCAATAAGTGTTCACACTTTGGTTTGTATGTTAATGTTTGTCACAAGTAAGTTTAACTTTTCTATTGTTGTGCAGTCTGTGTTGTTCATTATTTTCCTCCATTTTAGATTTATTTTATACCCAATTTCATTCTTCACCTATTACGTTTAATGTACACCCCTTCTCCATTAGTCTGTGTTATTGCATACGTTAGGGATTTGTTGGGATTAGACTTTTATTGTGTATGTGACCCCCACAGACAGTTAGTATTTAAATTCTGAACGTGTTTAATTCAAAGAAAACTAAGTGAGCTTTACTTCGTATTTTCGATTTCGTATTTTTTTAAAAACAATATTAGTAAGTAGGTACAATTCAGTACTAATCAATTCACATTTTAAACACAAAACAAACATATATTTATGTATACACTATTCAGACTATGGTTATTGTACTACGGTATACTGATGCAATTATGACATACAATGAAACAATAGTTGACCCATTTTATGACTGCTTAAAGATGGACTATTTGACTGATTTGTTAGTAGGTTGATTATGCTGATAATCAAGTTGAATTGAAGTTAGAGCAATGATGATAGATACAAGCATGTTTTCAATGACCATTTTGTTTGACAACGTTAGCAGTACCGGACCACCGTACCTAAAGCTGGGGACTACATTCCCTACGTTTAAGTAACAGCACCTCTACTTTCCCTTCGTAGCTCTTGGTAGAACACTATGTTCCTAAATCACTCATATTCACATTAAAGCGACGTTTTCCATTCTGTACATGAAATAGTGTGTCAGTCGTATATCCGCTGAATCACTTCGGTATATGCCTACGCAACGCTTGCTGTTTATATCATAATTGGCGATTGTTCTTAATTTACGACTACATGAAAAAAAAAATCTTGGCGGCGTTAGTTTCGGTGTTTTGTTATCGGTAGAACACAATTGACTAAATCAAAATGATTTCCTACAAATTATAATACAGCAGATACAATATGGTTTATTAAATCTTGCTACCAACTCCTATTACAATGTACAAAATACTGTTCTAAGCGATGCTTTACTGCTAGTTGACCGAAGGTCACACGACTCTTTTTGAACACTGCTATTACCATTGGATGTTATATTTCATGCCGACGTTTAAACTGAATAGTATATCTAGTTAGAATATCGAATAATGCTCTTCATTAAGAATTAAGCATAACTGTACCAAGACTCGCCCGGTCAGCTCTGTCGGTAGATTTCTCCATTGCTGAACTAGAGGTTGTTGATTTGAACTATGGACGAGGCGTATATTCTTCAGTGATAATTTGACTGAAGATAATGTATACAATGTCATTTGTCTTCCACATCTGAACTATGATCTGTATGGGGAAGTGGAGGAGCAGGTTGATGCTGATCGGTAACCCAGGTGCACTGGTTAGGTCAATTGACCATCGTAGATTTCAGTTAGATTCCAAACAGATACAAACATACTGATATACCGTTCATAGATTCAAATGTCACGAAGTTCTGATTATTAGTTTTTGACTCCCCCTGAGCCCTACAATAAATTTGTTTATTGTTATGTATTTTATCTTCCGAAGCAAAGTATTGCAATTGTGTTATGTTTGCAAAGAAAACATTATGATCATGATAGAGACGTTATTCTTATTATTGTTAACACGACTAAATATGAAAACCAGATGAACGTAACAATGTTTGCCTTAACAACTGCGTATATACAATCTATTGTATATTTCAAAATCTATCAAGTGAATAGTGTTGTTAGTCAACCTCTAGGGAAATTGCCCGGTGTTGGAATTAAGAAGAGTATAAGTTTTATGCACCAGTCACGAACCGTTGTATTGTTTTAATCAGTCACATCTCGGCAATTTTTCATGTTGCACAACAAATCTTAACCTTCAGATTGCAACCAATTTGCTTGCTTCAGATTGCGCCGTGTATCCTTCTCAAGACATTTCTTGTTGTTATAGTTACAGGACAATGGGCAACATTCAATACAGGAGAAAGGAAGAAGGGCTATCAGCTGGCACGATAGTGACGTTTATGAAGAAAGAGATACAGAGATGGTCCGAAATACTCTCTAATATGCAAGAATACCACTGGACGTCTGCCCAATATTTGGAAAGTGAAATGAAAACAACAGTGGAACATTGGAATAAAATGCAAAACGTTACGGTACATAGATATTAATATTTAGCAAAATAGCTTGTATTTGAATCTATTTTAGAATGCTGGTAGGACAGAATGATTGAGGCGAATATATACAGTGCTCATGCTTTTGGTCGGTGCAGGATTATCAAGAAGTGTTTACTATTTGACTGACAGCTCAGGGTAAACCAATCAGAGCTTAAGTTGAACATGAAAACAAAATTTCTTCAAAAAATTGTAATGCGAACACTAACTAGTTTTAGTTTAAAAAAGCCAATTTTCCATTGACCTATACGTTTTTTTTTATATTACACACAGCTTAAAAACTCTCGAATGGTTAATCGCACAGGCGATTGTAACAATAATACCGCACTACAGATATACACAATAAGGGGCGATAATTTATGTATGAGCATATTACAATCTCTTGTGGATAATATTAATGAATTGAACATTTATTATATCTAACATAATATATATATTGATTTTCACACTATACTCAAATATTGATGATCCAATGTACACTTTTATACAGCGACCTCAGTATATAATGACCAGGACGCATAATTTTACTTCGTCTAATTTCTATGGATTTTTCGAAAAAAAAAATCAATGCTATACTCAGCAAATGTATACTTGTTCATACTTAAGACTGTGTCGGTCGTTGTCTACATGGGGTGGTATCGTATTTCGTTCTACCAATGTCCGTTATGAGATAACAGTATTTTTAATATGACGATATCTTGATTGTCTCGTTATAAAATATGTTTAAATCTAAAGTACCCGTGTTTTTACGACAAACGCGACTGGTGTAACTTTATTATACACGTCATACATTTGGCACATATAACTACTGTAGTTACCTACTGATATAATTATAATAATAGAGTACATGTATAATACTCGAGAATGTTTACAGCCAATGACCTAGTTACAGCTGTTAATGCAATATGAAACGTACACACTAGAGAATGATTTAAACCGATTGTCACGTCCTCTTCGTGTAAGCGCACAATAAGTTATTTATTGCGTCTGTTTAAGAAAGATTAAGTTGCTAAGAACTGAAATATATAGAATGAGACACCGTTAGGTGTTAAATTTTAAATGTAAGCGCTGTTTTAAGAGTTTTTTAATGAGTTCGGAGCGCAAGAGATCATGTATCTTGCGATGGTGTTTCCAGTAAAAACATATTACACCCATGGTTTAATACTAGGGATTTAACTATAAATTTACGATCTCTAACGAGATTCTAAACTTATACCGTGGTGATACAGTAAACTCTTAATAATAATTAAATACCACATCAGTATTAAGACCATCTCAAAATTAAGAACATACATGCTCTTGATTCAACCTTGATATTAAGACCACATCGATAAGAAGACAAGTGTTCAAGGGTCCCAAATTGTGGTATTTGTATTGAGGTTTTACTGTAGACAGTCATGCACTATATAAGCCGACCAATCTCCTTAAACATATACAAAATCTCGACACCTTATGTTGTCAACAGGGTAATTTATGCTAGTATAATGCTTCAGTTTTCTTATATAAATATGGGATTTACAACCTCTTCTGTAAGTGACGTCATTTCAAGAAAACGCTACTGGTGATTTCACTATTTGCCAGCAGGAAACAATATTTATTCCATTGGTCACTTCGTTTTCTTATTGCCATACGGGGTAAATATTGCTACATGGTGACGTCACATATGACGTTTTCTGGAAATGACGTCACTTAAAGAAGAGGTTTGAAATCGTACAGCGGCACTCATATGCAAATCCACGCTGTCGATCCAAAACCCCTGTATTTACAAAATGACCATTTTCGAAAGACTACAAATACTTATGCATTCTACTATAATAAGGCTGAATCCTTACAAGGATCGATAGAACTACATGCATCTAAAATCATGACCAGCGAAGTTAAATAATTTATTGCATATGATAAAATGATTGAACATGCATAGGACTTTTGCTCTCACTTTAAAAGTAAGTAAACATCTGTAATTATGCCAACATATAAAATGGTGGTCGTTATACATTTGTTTTTCAATGCTGCCAATTATATGACAAAACATTATGGGTAACTAAAGTATCATGTTTCGTACGTGATTTAAATTTCGCAGTTGCAAAAGTCAAGTCGAAACCTTGTAGTTATGTGACTTTAGCTATTAGATCACAGCTCTGTCGATATAGCGACATGGTCTACGACGACGACTAGACACATATTCATATAGTATCATACATACTGTTTTATCAAGATGTTTGTGTTCAAATATAGTCTACATGTACAGTATAGTTTATTAACATAGATTAACATTTCAGATGGCCGTTGACAGTGCTAGCAAAAAAGAGTTGTCGAAGCAAGAGAAATCCCATGTGGAAAATCTTGAAAAAGAAAATCGAAGATTGAAAGATGAAGTTCAAAGGCTGCAGCGTGCAGTGGAAGCAAATCAGTCGAGGTATTCAGATAGTTTGACGTTTTTATTTATCTTCGTGGTCGTTATAAAACATTGGGCCGTATTCACACACCTTTTAAGACTGAAACTCAGATTTGCAACGGTTATATTTATCAGCCTTTTCTTTTCATTTAATCCAAGCAAATGGTGTGTTGTGTCCGTTCGCCTTAGCGTCCGTCCATCCGTAAATAATTGCTTGTGAACACGATATAGTCGTCAGTTTTGAATGTATCTCAATCAAACTTATACAGTAGTTAGATATCAATGTGAGATCTATTCATTCCTTCCAAGAACAGCCAGATCCGCTCATGCATGAGTGAAATTGTCAAAATTGCTATAATTGAGCTTGTGAACACAATAGTACCTTCATTTATAAGAAGATATTTGCTAAACTTGTATATTTTTAAGATATCCTTTAGAGCTTTGTTCCTTTCGAAAACCAGATCCGCCCGTGCATGGCTGGATTATGGCCTATACACTTGTCAAACTTGCTTTAATAGAACACAATAACGCCCTTCACTTACTAATGGGGCCGTCACACCATAACGTTCTGGTCAGCGTTGTATGAACGTTCTAAGAATGTATAATCGTTCAATTTTCGAGCGTTCTATGGTGAGGTGGACACATTTGGCGTGTGACTAACGCATGACTAGCGTGTGACTAACGCATGAGGAGCGTGTACCAGCGACCAAGTAAGACACCCCTGAAAACAATTAGCGTGTGCTGACGTGTCACTGGTACGCGACGAACGATCAGTCAACGTTAGACGAGCGTGTTAAGCGTTTGACTAACGTGTGACTAACGACAGACTAGCGTGTTGCTGGCGTGTGGGTTTCATGTGCGCTAGGGGTCCGTTCAGTGGTCGTTGACAGGTCGCCAGTGAGTCGTTTACTTCAAAGCAAGGATTGTGAACGATTAATAACAACCAAGTAACGCTAGGGTAACGACTGACTAACAATAGCCGAACGCGTGCAACGTTCTGAACGTTAGTACAACGTTCCACGAACGTTCTCCAGCGTTCTCCAGCGTTTAAAGTTAAACGTTGAAGAACGCTGGTCTCCATGAGAACTTTTGTGCATGTTCAAAACTTTATTTTCGGACCAGCGTTCTCCGCCGATCACCGCCGATCACCGGCGATTACCAGCGTTCACCAGCGTTCACACAACGCTCTTCTGGCGCTATACCAGCGACCACGGACGATTACCAACGTTTCCTCAAACGTCATAGAACGCTGACCAGAACGTTATGGTGTGACGGCCCCATAACCGATGTTTACCAAACTTATACAGTAGCTAGATGTCCATTTGAGCGCGATTTCATTCGAAAGCCAGTCAGACCCGCCCAATCATGACGGGGTTATGACCCCTTGAATTTTAACTCAAGTTGCTAAGACCAAATGTGGCCAGCAGTAGAGGATCACTGGAATCTTGTTATTACAATATAACTATACTGTTGTAATCACGTAAGAGCATAAAGAACGTTACACATTTTAAGACTAAGTTATCTTATAATGTTTATAATTAAGGACCCTGCGCATTTCAAGACATCCCATATTCTGGTTTGTAATGAAATTCTAAATTAAACAGAACAATTACGAGTATAATGATAGAATAATAGGCCATCAAGTAATGTCAATACACCGCCTGTCAAACATACGCCTGTAACAATTAGAATAATTCAGGTATAACACGATTAATTATAAGTAACTGGCAATTAAAACCCTCAGTATTTTTTGCTGACAGTTCCAAGGCTGTAATTCGCTATATGATTGTTGTTTCTGTTTGTGTTATGAATGTGTTTTGTATTTCCTTTCCCCCTGTGCAATGATGTCACTTTATACAGTGTTCAGATTGCTTCCTGCCCATTTTTGGCCTATTGCGGCCAGTTGTCTTGACTTGTCCTGTGATCTTTTCCATCCATTATTTTCCCCCTCCACCTCCCTTCACTGTCCACTTTGATCTCCTAGTTATTCCTTGTGCCTCTGTTCCTTAACATGTGTTCTCTTTGACCTCCTTAAGTGCCTTATGTTTTGTGGATTGTTGTTTTCCCGGAGGTCTGCGTGGGGAGGCACTGTCTTGTGTATGTGTCGTTCCCTGTAGTTACGTATTCTCTCTGTTTTATCTTTGTTTTCCATTTTTTTGTTAATTTTCAGATCTCCTAATAGACAGGGAATGAACAAACCGGTATGGATATTTCTGTGTTGCAACAATTGTTGGTACTGTCTTAATATAAACGTATATAAGGATAATGAATATTTGATTATTGCTCTATCAAATATGAACATATATCTCATATTTATATAACATTATGTTTAAGGACTGATGGGATACCCGAAATAAAATATTCAATTTAAGGTTCAAACATTTAGTTGTATAATTCACAGCACGAGGCATATGTCTTGTACAGGCTAGATAACGAGTGGAGTTGTATTGATGGTTTTGAATTACGACTGCTTACACATGTTTCACAAGATCAAATAGTCAGTAAGAAGGTTATGTATATACGATATAGCTAGTGTAGCTAGTCACGTGGTCTTGGTCTGATAGATATCTCGTTTAGTTGTCTATATAAAATAGAAACGAGCTACTCGACTCATTATCTATCCTATACATATCAATGGATGTAAGCGAAGTTGCTTTATATGGAAATACTCATCCAGTGATTGCTTCATTAGATATGTTAAATGTACGTTTTAGTCTGGGTCACCCAATGAAGTTGCCTCATTGAAAGAAAATATTGATGCACTCAAGGCTACAGTTGCTTCACTAGAGGATGAGAAACAACAACTGATGTTACGGTTTGGATTTTGTTTAAAATTAGTTTATATGCAGTTGTAACTTACTTATTATTGTAAATACCAATTCACTTTCTTAGTACTGAATCATGCATTAATACTAGTACGTTGCTTACATATAAATTTATGACTGTAGTTCATAATTATGTATGTTACATAAATCGTCGCATTATTTCCAGAACCAAATAAACTTGTTTTTCATTTTTTTGAGAAAAACATCTTTAAGCAGAGAATATTAACAAACGGGGTTATGGAACTGTGTTTTATTTAAGTTATGTGCATTCCAGAACAAGAGAGGTAGCACAGATAAAAAGAGCTTGAAAAGATGGTTTCAACATTACCAAATACTCAAAAACGTCAAAAATTGAGTTACAGGGTTATGCAATCTCATTGAAATCAGCCCTTAACTTTAGCTCAATTACTCTCCGCTGTTAGGATCTGACTACACACAGTAAGAGGTCACGTTTTTATAACCTCTCTAAAAATTCATATGCGTAACCTGGTGCTCGTTTGTGGTCCAATGAAATTTATCCTTACAAAACCGTGTTTGTCGTTTTTCGTTTATGTTTATACTGTTTTTAATGTCCTTCCTGCGGCTTCTGGTTCTCAATATTTCCCAAAACGAAACACCACACAAACAACACCGATCAACCAGATAATATTGCCGTGTAGGAGTAGCGGTTGTGTCCATGGGCGCAGCCATATTGAAATTGACGAAAATACGTAATCGGAATGTCTTGGTGATCTACGCTCAAATAGAATGTACGGAGCTCGTCGGAGATCGACGAATACTCTATACCAAAGCATTTTGCAGCCGACAATTTGATTGGCTACTCAACGTTCACAAGCACATGACCTGTATTGTGCAGTCATCAGATCCAATAAGCGGATAGTATAGGATCGTGCGACTGGAGCTGATTTTAATGAGATTGAGGGTTATGGAAATAAGGCGACGATATGTCGGTTTAAAGAATCGTCCATAATGTAACAACAACAATATCCTTATTTCGCCCACTTCAAGTATAGAATGAAACTACGAGGATAAACCATTAGCATTAATCAGAATTCAATACAAAGCCTAAGTGTGGTTTGTTTTCTCGGAACATTTTATTTTGAGTATATGGTTTAACAATTCGAACATCATTTCTTTACTAAATGACATTAGTGTATCATATCGTTTAAGTTGATCGATGGCAAAAACAAGCGACATCGAAAGTAGCGCAAACTTCGTCATTACATTAAATAAAGAACTTCATAAATGCTATATTCAGTGTGTCTTTATTACATAATGCCTCGGTCACAACTCACCGTGCGTTTTGTTGCACGTACGTTTCCACAGCTGCGGTCGGATTGCGAGCAAATCCCTAAATCAGATTAGACACGTTTATAGCAACTGTACAGACATCATACAGGCAACTTACGTGCGCCGTACGTGCCATTGCTGGTGTCTTGCAGCGTCCGTACGAAACACTAACAAAATACCCGCAAGTTGAACGTACAACCCCGTGCAGGGGACGTGCAACTGACGTACGGCAAGATGTGGCTCCGCACTGCTGTGTACGACTCCGCATGGCTCCGTAAGACGACTGCAAGAAGCCCATGCGCTGTTAGCACGACCTTGTCGAGTCACGTACGAATATTTCGGGTATATATATACTAGCGGAAAAAAGAAACTGTGCATGTGTAAAATGTTCATATATCCTTCAATTTTATAAATTAAAGCTTGAAACTTTACACAGGTAAGTTGTGTATCCCTCTCGGTCATTTACACTGGCCAGTGCATGAGTTGCACGGGTAGTTTGCCTGTCAGGCTAACGTCTTCTTTTTCACGGTTTTTTCGTGCAGCAGTCAATTGCAAACACGTTTGTCGCCTATACCTGTGTTAAAACATAGTGTTGTTACATGTAAGACACAAAACCAGGATAAGTTTGAAAAACGTCGTTGATACGCCATGCCAAGGTTGAATGAAACTGACAGATGCCGCGCCGTAGGCATGTTTGAAGCTGGTGTACGTCATACTGACGTTGCCAGACAATTTGGCGTTCACCGAAATACTGTAGACGCCTTATGGAGACGGTACCAACAGTTTGGGGCAACCAGAGACCGGCCTCGATCAGGACGTCCACGCGTAACGTCTATTCGCCAGGATACGTACATCCGGGTGGTTCATCTCCGCGACCGACTGCTTCTTTGACGGCTAGAAGAATTCCTGGCCTTAGAAGAATCAGTCCCCGAACGGTAAGTAATCGATTGCGTGAACGAGGCATACGTCCACGACGTCCTGCCATACGTCCTGTTCTGCAGCAACGTCATCGTGTAGCACGTTTTGCCTGGTGTAGAAGACACATACACTTCACGCAACAGGACTGGGCACGTATTCTTTTCACGGATGAGTCCATGTTCCATCTCGACAGCAGCGACGGGCGTTCTAGAATGTACCGTCGTGTTGGTGAACGTTTCCATGACAGTTGTGTGATTGAACGACGTCCATTCGGCGGAGGTAGTGTCATGGTGTGGGGTGGCATCTCATCCCGTGGTAGAACAGCACTTGTGGTTGTAGACGGCACACTTACAGGCATCAGATATCGTGACGAAATCATACGGCCTCACGTCCTTCCATTTGTGCAGCAACGTAACGCCACGCTGCAACAGGATAACGCTCGCCCGCACGTCGCGCGGGTCGTCACCGACTTTTTGACCCAGAACAATGTGAATGTGCTGCCCTGGCCTGCAATATCACCGGATTTGTCGCCTATAGAACACGTGTGGGATGAGATGCAGCGACGGTTACGTGGCCTCCAAAATCAGCCGTTGACGTTACCTGACCTATCACGTGCGCTTGTCAGAATCTGGAATGGTATTCCCCAGGCATTTTTCAGAACACTTGTCACATCAATGCGGCGTCGTTGTCAAGCATGCATCGATTCCAATGGTGGACATACACGGTATTGATGAGCTGAACTTTGTTTAGAGAACGTCTCTGAAAACTGATCTCCATCTAAGACGCAGCTGATTCAATAACCATATCAATTGAGCTGGTGTTAAATAAAGGTAAGATAAAACCATGTTGAAATTTTTATTGCGATTCCTTACATACCTCCTAAGTTATAGCATATTATACACATGCACAGTTTCTTTTTTCCGCTAGTATATATATACCAGGCAAGTACAAGAACCATTTAGGCTTCAAGAACACCGTCTTGAGTATGCCGGGTACGATCTTACCGCATCGATTGCGTCGGCACCACAGGATAACCCAAAAGGCGCTTAGATCTCAGACTACAGTTCCATCTTCTCCGCCGCCCTACTTGATTTTGTTTTTCTGCTTCGTCCTTTAGGACCCATTTTTAATTGATACTAATACGTTTGGCTTGAAAAGTGCACGCGACTGAACGATATTTTTCCAAGGGCAGACCGTCCTTATATTCTACGAGGCAAACAGTGTGTTTGCCGTAAGGTGTGCAGTCACATTGCCTCGGTTTCACAGTGCAAGTACGTTGGTTGTGCGGCGATCTTGCAGTCGCCACCGAATAAATATGCATCTAGTGCCAGTAACAAACATTGCAGTCACCGCAAGATAGACTTACAGCTCCGTGCTCCTCCTTGCATTGACTGCACGTGACACGTGCGTTCACGAAATAACGTGGCCAACCGCAGAAACTGTGAGGCATGTTCAACAGCCTTCTGCGGCGGCCTATGTGCGGCCTGACAGTCTGTTAGTCTGTCAGATTAACACATGACCGTAAATTATGTAACCGAGTTCGAATCCCACTGCCACCGATTTGTTTTTCATTTATCTATGCTATTAAACGTTAACATTATACATTTAATTATTCAATTTACATTTTATCTGAGATTTTTTACTGTTATGGTTTCGTGCATAAATCGAGTAAGTCATTTAAAACGGTATTTGCTTCTTTATTGACAAGAGGTTTTATAAAACACCTTTTTGTTTACTTTCTTTTTTAACGAAACAAAAATGTTCATGGTATTCAAATGAATTTCTAATTATTGCTTAAAGCAAATGCGAAAAGAGTTAAAAGTAATGACTTATATACTATATATACAGTTTTAACACATATGTATATTTAATAACAATGGCAACCGAAATCCGATATTGAAGAATTAAATGAATAAGGTGATTAATATGAATTGTTTTTGCTTTAATTTTACCAACTATAATGGGGAAAAATCGCTAATCAATTAACATTACATGAAGCCGATGATAGTTATACACTAAGCGTAAATACACGACGTGGTCAGTTAAAAATATAAAAAAACATCCTGAATTATGTTGCAGTTTGATAGTGGTAGTTCGACATGTTTTGAAGAATTCTACCTGTTATGATACATTTATAGTTATGATAATCACGATACCATTTATGGATGTAACGATCTAGCGGTATATCGGTATATTGCAATACGAAATCAACCTGAATTGTACTACTATCTTTTAACGTACATGCTTGTTAAGATCCATTATTTCTGTCTTCAACCAGACAGGTACTTGCTACATATCTTAACATATAAAACTATCTAGTGATGAAAATCACATCATTGTAAGTTAAAAGAAACTGAAATGAGAATGTTTTTAGTTTCAGCGTTTTGCCTCTAGTAGCAAAAACATTAATTACCTGTCAAAAACTGCAATGAGACTTGCAATTGTTATGCATGCTTATGTGTGTTACACATTTGGAGAGCTTGGAGTTGAACAGAAGTGTTCAAGTGCAACAATATTTACGGTCAAAGCTTAATCTATGATTGTTATATATTGCAATACGATGTTGAAGTATTGCGATATATCGAGGTTCGCTTAAGGCGTGCCGTTATATCCCTTATACTAATTGTATAGGCTTAGCAAAATGGCTGGAGAGAAGTTGATGGATAACAATCCCAACATAGCTGATCTGAGTGACAAGAATCGACCGACAAAGCTAGGAGAAATGTACTGTGAGTTGTATGACAATGAATGGACAGACGCGTACGAAGCTTTGGTTGCAACTGGACATAGCGAAGAAGCCACAATAGAAACTTTAGAACTAACGCTGATGGTAATTATTTGTTGACACTACCTGTATTAGTGACCAAAACGTCATTTTTCATGTCTTAACATTTTCTAACAGATTTATGTTTCAACATTCTTGTAATAGAAAAAGTATTACACTCATCGGACGTGTTCTTTTCTTTTTATAGTTATAACCATGACTCATCCTTGCATAGACGTAAACATATGTACTTTGGTAGCACAAAACTTGGTTATCTTTCGCTTATGCAAACCTCTTAGTGGTAATATAAGGTTTAAAGCGACCTAATATGTTTCCTCTGGTGGCTCTGTTGTAGTTTAAAAGCGTTCGAATTGCGTTTAATTTTATAAACAACTCTTACATTCCATTAGTCTTATATTTCTGAAAGGAAATGAGAAAGTTAAACATCCTAACTTTCTGTCCCTGACAAATCGGAGAGGATTGTCTACGGACAGGGATTCCGACAATGTCACTTGCACATTCACAATAGCGTGTGTCGATAGTAAAGAGTATTCTGGAAGAAAGTTGGGAGTTAAATATGCTATAGTTTGGCAAAACTGTAAGACAGTGAACAACAATATTTTCGTCGACATGGATGTTATTCCTTATCAACTATATAAAAAGCTTTTTGAAATACCATAATTCCATTTTTAAATGTTTTGATGCTTTAATCAAGCTTCGAAGTTGTTTTATCGTAAGGAGGGCGAGTAGTTAGATATCCAATAAAATGCTTAAATACACAGATACACACCTGCATTTTATTATTAGATAATGAACCACAAACCAATCTTGCATGTTATCAGAAAAAAAACCTTTTCCAACTAAAATGCTTGTTTCTGATCTGTTCTTAACCGGACACTTTCTTAAAAACTGTGCAGATATAGCCCTGGTACTTCACCCACTATTTTATAGGTTTTGGATGAGCTAGTAGACCACGAGCTAGAACTCTGTAATACTTTGTATCAACTGTTCGACTACATAAGAATGTGTGCTTTCTATAAAAGTTGTTGTAGCCTGCAATGTTGTTTGTTGTTTTGTTTGCACACCAGTTTTTTGTCATTATAACATGAATCTTATTGCCGCTTATTCTATCGAGCTAACATGGTGAAACCTAACATGGTGCATGCGTTTTGAAACTGTCAATGTACTACTAAGTATGTATTCAGTTACTTTATAGTCTATCACCTAAGCGACCATTAAAGTAATCTCCAAACCTCTATATGTTATGTTTTTTCTATTGACATCAGTAAATTTGATGCGTAGCGCAAGAGTTATTGATCCTTGGAAATGGCGTTTTATAAAATGTTGTCATACGAACGTTGGCACCCACTGAGGGTTCTGTAAGTTTAATACCTACTCTACAAGTTGGTGAACAAATAAGATGGTAGTGATATATATGAATACTACTGTAACTGTTAACTATTCCATTATATTGCAGAATGTATTTTCGTTCTGTGAAAAGAAAGCAGGCATGTTGATTCACCAAGCCGCAAATGCGGTTGATGTGTTGTTTGAAGAATATAAATGCCTTGTTGGTTCCGCATATGAAAAGGTATGGGACACAGACAGTTTCACATTTAAACAATTTGGTTAACATTAGTTTATTTACAAAAGAACAAATATATGTTTGAGCATTTAACATTTTAGAAATATATTTTAAAAAAGATAAACGGCGTAAATAGAATGATGTCTTCCGGTGTGTTAAATGAGATAAAGTTTTTTGGCAACATGTTGAAAAATAAATCCTTACAAAAAATTAACTCGGACCTACATACTCTATTCATGGACCTGTCCTATCAGGGTCATTTTATACAATCATGTTTAAACATATAAAACATGTTCGGCGAAATTCGAACTGCTTACGAACGCTCATCTTACGAAAATCCCGTTTGGGGCATCATGCGTGAACGAAACCCCCCCCTTTGGTGCCTTTTGGGTGAAACTATGATTGGTCAGATTTTAAAAAGCCCGCTACGAGGACAACATTTGAATGGTCAAAATGATGGTCACAATCAATGTTATACAGCTTCTCCAAAGAAAAACATTGTGCAAACGACCGCTATTATACACGTACACAACTGTTACGGCCCTAACTTAAACAAAGTAGATTTAAAAGTAATTTAAAAGATAAATATGCTTAACATTAATATATAAGTAATGTTATTCAGTTACTTTTAGTTTTAAAATCATTTGGTCGTGATTGCCACTTTTATAGCTTTTTTGTATTTTTTTAGAAACCACCGTCGCATCTTACAGTACGAAAGAAGGTAAGCAATACATTTTACAGCTGTTGACGTATGTATAATGAAAGGGAGATAGTAACGTGTACAAGGCTTTTAGTTGCACATGATATGACTGTGACTTGAGCACTGCATTTGTGACATGAGATGCAAATCGGACTCTCAAAACACCCTATCGGACTTCTACCGATATTCGGACATTCGACCCCCTCCCCCAAACGGCGGATGCCGTGACCACACAGCCACGACGGATGATACATGTCTTGGATTTGTTTGTTATGGTTTATTTTGTTTACTTATTGATGCTTGAAACTCAAAATAGACACTCGTGAATGGCAGTAAACGTTGAACCAATGTGTACATATCTTTATAAGGAACTGTATTTACAGACATTTAATAGTAAAGTAATTATATATTTTTATAACGCAGTACCACAATAAACACGCCTTTATCCTCGTGGCAAATGCAATGATTATCAGTTTAGATCTGTTTTACTTATATGTTTTCAAGCACCTATGATACATGTACGTTTTCTAAGTATTTCCCTCTTGCTATTTATCGCTTCATTAAGTTCGTTGGCCAGGGTTTGCAAGTTCAAGACATTTTGCTACAGATGAGATGGAGACCCAAAGGAAAAGAGGAAGATGCTTCAAATGCATTCGCACAGACCAAAATTATTTCGAAACAAGAAGAAATTGTGAGTTGATATGTTTTGTAGGACAAAATAGAAATTCAAACTTATTGCTCGTGATTAAATGTATGTTAAAGTTACAAATCTCTTACACAATTGCATGTAAAATAAAAAAAAATTTTCAAAGAATCATTATGGTAAAGCAAACGGAAACATTGAGTTATATACTAGTACTGAAAAGGAATTAGAGTTAGAAATATTTCACGTTTTATTTTATAAACAGGCCAAGATAAAAAGGGCCGCAGAGAACAAACTGGTATCATTACGCAAAGACGTGGCTTTGTCGATGGTACCTTTGGTGCAGCAGGTACACCCATCTTTACATTCCGTAATTATTATATAAACAGTTTGGTAATATACTCGTAACCTAAGTATTGAAATTATAAGAAAATATTTTCTCGAAACAAGCACATTTAAGTATCTTTTTTAAAATGCCAGTATTTAAATATCACATCGATCACTAAACTTTCTTTGACAGACTCTTTCTTAGTCAGTTGGTTTCTTTACTGAGGACATGCAAACGTTTTTATGTTTGAAACCGACTGCTTTATTCAAACTATTTAATTGAATATCGTAGACAGAAGTCAAATAGTAGTACCTTTTTACAATTGTGAAATATGTTTTCATGACACTCTTTATTGTCACAGGCATACATTGAGGCAAGCTGGAGCACTGACTGCATTTCTTTGTTGAAGCCTTTCATTCGCCAATGTTTGTTTATCTGTTGGATGATGGTAGTACAGTCTCCTCCAATGGCGTTACACGTGGTAGAAGATAAAACACTGTTTGATAAGAACTATTTCAAGGAATACCTTGCCAAAGGTCAAACAATCCGCTATGTTGTCTGGCCACCAATGCTACTTCATAAGGACGGACCAGTCGTTGCAAAAGGAGTAGCACAAGGGAATTCGGATTAGGATGAAGTAAGAGCAGCTGCAGGATCATATGAAAAGTGACGCTACGACATGTTGACAATTGTGTCGAAATTCGTGTGCAGTTTTTTTTTATATTTCTTTCATAATTGTTAAATGTATCATGGTTTTATATCTTGTTGTATTGTTACCGTAATGGTGTTTTATATTAAAGTATGTATTCATCTGAAGTCTTGAATTAATGCTTAGAGAAAGGAGTCTACGTGTTTTTTAATGTCCCTTTGCATGATATGTGAAAAAAGGATCTCTAGCATTCGTGTTCATGTTAAACTCGTCGACGAACTGCCTCGAGTAATATTATTTTGACCGACTGCTTTAATAAATTCAATAATACATGCACACTCGTGCTAGGTCCGCTTTTTATTCAACTTGTGGTATTAAACACTCTAGTTGTTCTCACTTACTCGACAGTTTACTTTTGTGTAAAGAGCTAACTTTCTGTTTTAATTATTAAATAAAAATTTGAACTGCATTGTCTTGTCTTGGAACAATTAATCCACCGCCTTGTGGTACACGGTCGAATCTTCAGTGTCTGTCGTCTCGTACATACATCTTAGTATCAAACATGTGTCATTTTAGTCGACATTCAGTATATTCAAAGTTATTATATTATAGGAATGAAGTATGAATGTCATGTTATGCATGTCCGCAGCGAGCTTTTGTGTTTTTTATGTTTGATATGCATTAATTAATACATAATGTTGCTGAACATTTATTGCTGACAACAACATATTTCTATTTCTAACCTAAAACCTAAACGCGGACTCTAAATCTTTTCATAAACTGTCGCCATCGACGCCTAAGGTACCATTAACTATTCAGGTATCCACAATTATCGTAACATTTTTGGGATTGATTGGATTGTTTAAGAAGTTATCAGTTACAAGCGAAATAGATTAATTGCAATGCATGGAAAATACTGTACACATTGAACTTTTTGTGTGATAATGAAATTGTAGTGTGCAACAAGGAGTAGTACCCACAAGTACCGTATGTTATTCATGTACACCTACATATCATGCGCAATAACTGTTTTTTTTAGATATACTTCAACTGACCGTATGGCCAGAATGAAAAGTTTTATGTATGGACAGAGCACAACACACCAGAGGATAGAAGCATGGTGGGGTACAATTCGAAAGCTTGGTTTTCACTGGTGGATAAATCTTTTAAAAGATATAAGGGATTCAGGAATGTTTGATATCCAAAACCCAGTGATAAAAGAATGTTTAAGATTGTGTTTCATTGATGCTTTACAAACGGATTTAGATATAATCGCACAACACTGGAATTCTCACAATATTCGACGACAGAAACGGTACGCTGAACTGCCCTCTGGAAAACAGAAGGTTATATATTTTGTCCCTGAACTAACAGATGGGTATAACTTTAAGACAAGTGTGAATCTTGAAGATGTGAATGTTTGCATAAATTTGTACGGAAAAGAAAAGGAGGTTTGCAGCGCAGAATTTAAAGAAATTGTTAACATTATAAAACTCGGTGTTCGAATCCCTGTCCATCCCTATAAGTGCTACGACTATTCATTGAGCTTAACGATATTTTGGCAGAATACTACGTATATAACTCACTTGTAGAAATAATTGTCTCAAATTAGATTTACAGCCATAGTTAGATTCCTTCGAGGTTTTCGTTTTAGTGTTGACGGTGTCCTCATGTGTTTAGTAATACTATCATAACATGACATAATGTGAGAAAAAATGAAGATTTCATGTGGACAAAGTCGGAGGCATTAAATCTTGTATACGTAGTTGTTAATAAAACGTTACGTTGCGCCTGTTTTTTGTTTTCTACTGATTTGATCTATGTAGTACATAACCAAGGACATTTTTCTCTTACATTTGATTCAATATTTAATGTATTTCAATGTAATTACGAAAATAATTAAAGCACCTTATGCATGTATAGCGTAATCCCATTCGAAAACAAGTTTAAGGTATCTCTGGATATAAACGGTTTCACGGAACTCCAAACTCACAAAACTGCTCTTATCTTTGAAATATAATAAAAGTATTTTTTTTGAAAGATTATGAAAAGATCTAACAAATTGTTGTAATAAATGAATATATCATTTACCAGGAAGTCATCTTTGTATGTCAACTGTTTTGAAAAATTAGATCATGCAGCGTTTTTGAAGAGGTGAAGGTTTACACCTTACCATGAAGTTTTATACTATTTTAAAGCTTATTCTATGCTCTAGGGATCTGTGTCGTTCTGCTCCTGCAGACCAGTGTTCACAATCCTACAAAACTCGTACGTCTAGGATGGGTGAACTATTTTATATCTGCAGTAAACAAGAACTCAATTATTTTTATTCTGCAATAATAGAGACCAATGTAGATTTTCAGTTCGGCACATTACGGTACGGTACTTTGTACTGTACTTCACATGTACTGTACTGTACTGTACTGCACTGTACTGTAGAGGTACTAGTCTGTACTGGTTTGTTGGTTGGTTGGTTGTTCAGTACAGTACATGTACTATATAGGTACTATACTAAATACACTACTGCACTGCACTGGGACTGCACTGCCAAACTTTTTCAATGTTGAGGTGGAGCTGCCAACCCAGTTTAAATCTGCAACATTAAATACAAATTGCCCAGTCTCTCATGTTTCATTGTACATGTGTAAAATGATGAAATCAAAGACACAAAGAAAAGATTAAGTGGACAACTTTAATACCAGCAACCATTTCTTAAGGATCTGTAATAACACTGGTAACCCTGATTCATGACAATTTTTAAGGACAGTCTAGTAGAAACAGATGTAATGCTAAAATTTCGTGGAAGTTTTAAATAGCAAATATTTTATTTTCCGAAACTCATCAGCCGAATCGTGCCATTTCATGTACCCAGTATTATCCGTTATCGACATTTGGCGTAAAATGCTTGATACATTAAACTGCACGTTTCAGCTAAATTGTATTCAAAGACAAGATGCCCAAGTTGGGCCTAAGTCGCAAACCTGATAAGTTTACGTCGCACGACAGACGACGGACGATGGACATCATACTATTATTTGTATTATGTTCCATCATTCGAGTACCTTCCCCCTTTTTAAAAGTGACGACTCTGTAACTTCCATTTGAGAAGTGCTGCCACCCAATATATAGTTTGTAGATCGTGTGTTTTCCCCATCCATCTCTATCTTGACTGGTGTCGACTTCCTTCTGAAAATACAGAAATTGACAATATGAGCCTGAATCTGTGAAAGGGACACGACTAGAAATGTGTCCATAGGACATGTCATGCTAATTTCCTGAAATACCTTTTTCTTTCTTATCACGTACTTGTTATTTCATCTGCCCCGTGCTTATTACTTATTTTTTATTTCTTATTTCTTATTTGTTATTCGTCATTACTTATTTGTTATTTCTTATTACTTATTACCTGCTTTCTGATAACACAATGGGCACATACTGACAGTTAAATTATAAACATAAACAAGACATTGCAGGATCACTATCACCTAACAGTCATGCAGATAAAGGTCAAACTGTCAAACATTTCTGACTATTTTCGTTTTCGTGCTCTGACAGGCAGATTTGTTAAGACTGTCAGTCTGAATGTCATGCTCTTTCTAAAAGCAATGATACATAAAAGTAATATATCGGACTGACATATTTCCAGAAAGTCTGACAGTTTCTGGCACATTGACAGACCAAATGTCTTGCTAGGCACAGAAATCATTCGCCACAACAGGACCTAAGTAGCACTAAATGTTGTAACGAAATATATTATCTTTAGTTTAAGATAGCCATTAGTATTTGCAACATCAATCTTTGAACAGGAATCCGTGAATTGCCGGCAGATGTATAAAGATCTGCTCCTAAAAGGGTGTCACCTGTTCCCGTGCTATCTATAAATCCATAAAATACCGTGCATCCTTTTCTACTTTTCATGTACAAAGACAAAATAAGCGTAGAAAACCTGAATTAGAACATTTTAACCTTTGTAAAAAACATGCAAGAAAATGCATACAACATGTCACAGTGCCATTTTGAAGTGTTTTGATCATTAAGCTTGCACAAATGTTCAGATGTACCCAGTGAGCACATAAAACACACTGGACTTAGGAATGCATTTACAAATTACCACTCCATATTCCATAATCAAAATGGTGTAATGAAATTATTCTAGACACAGCAAACTGCAGGTTTATGAAATGAAAGGAGAGTTTGATACCTCGGAAAAATTACAAGTAGCAGTAAATTGAAATATGGAGGTATACCCCATGTAGCACTTCCTACAGACTGAAAAGGATATTAGATATGATGTTTTCACATTTAGAGAAGTAGTCGGTATGCAAGTAACAAACAATGAAATCAGAAATTCAACAAAGCACAGGCATATCAGGTATTTGCAAATAAGGAAATTAGTCACAATAGGCAAATTTACATCAATCTGTTAAATGCTTCTTAATAATTTTGTGAAAACATTAAATATACAGCTAAGTTTTCTTGCAATTACAAATACAGTCTTTCTCTTTCACAGAAACATTGTTTCCTTATATCAAAACAAATGAAGGTCTCATTTATAGGTCAAACAATAATTACATCAGGAACATGTGACGCACGGGAATAGGTCACTTGAGGATACATGTTCATTGCCAACTAAAACGAAAGATTCATTTTTAATAAGTGACCTGCAACTCAACAGCAATCATGGCTGAGTGGGTTAGACCGTCAGTTATCATTTTACTAATGTAAAGGTCCTAGGTTCGAACCCTGCTAACAGCATGGTTTCGTTGTCCTGACCTCATCTGACTTTGAACCTTGTAATAAAGCTATGAATTATAATAACCGAAGACTGTCCATTTTATCAATGAAATGCATTTTGATGGTCCAACTCTGACATTAGCATACACTTTAAATGATTAAGGGTACTGAATAGTTTATGTAGTGTCAATCGACAAAGAGGTTTTTATCAGTTATAGAAATAAAACAGCTTTCAAACTCTGAGGAATTGATATAAAACAAAACACCGGTATGACACTAAGATTTACAAAGTTTTACCTAAGTTAAAATATATGCATTATGCTTATTATACCATCTTTTTTCAAGATATTTCTTGTTTCATCTATGGACGGACAATATTCCATGTATATCTAGTTGAATTAACACCGCAATAATGACACCGACAATTTCTCTTTACGATATTTAATACTGGTTTTATTTTATTTCATTTCTGTTGTAACGGTTTGCACCTTTCACGAATAGGATGGATGGCATCCTTTTTACCTGTGAAACTGAATTAGTAACTTAAATAAGTCACAGTATGGCCAGAAATCCCAAGCAAATTGCTGGCTTATTGATGAAACTTCAATTATTGTATGATTGATTATTATCTTCATGCTTCCCTGGTTGATTTAAAAGTATTAATATTGCGCCTTATATCTATAACTGAAAAACACACGAAAAACTGTAATTTTATAAAATATCCCATTTTTAGATACATATTAAAAGCATTTACATTTAAAGCACAAAATTTATTCACATATGTGCACAAACTACGGGTGGGGTAGCAAAATATGTGCTACACATCATATTTTGTGATGGCGGTTTATTACCCACCTTTGCCTCCATATTGAAGATTTTGAGATTATTTTTATATATTTAGAACTTGTCTTTTTGTCAAATCGTCATTTAAAAAATTAAATGACATGTACACTAGCTTTGTGTTGTTTTAACTTTATTGGCAAATAGAACCAGATCAGTTTCAGTGTCTGTATTGTGGCCAAGTGGTGAAGCAAATATACATATTTTAATGGTGTTTTTAAAAATTTAAATTAAATGTGATCTTCATGCTTCCCTGTTTGATTTAAATTAACTATGTATTTGAAAAAAATGAAAATACTTTCTCCGGTAAGCAACGATGAATACAGTAATACTTTTAAAGATTTAATTGTCGGGTAAAGTATATTTGCGGTTAATAGGTACTCAGAACTTTACCTATTTTTTCTTCTTTGGAATATTTTTTATTAATTTTCTTGTTTTAGATTTTTCATTTAAAATATTTTATTTTACGTAGTTTAAAAGATGTGCAGATGTTTAACAATTACTTTATTCTTTAATCTTGGATCTTAAAGAAGTCAATCACACTTTTTTAAAACTTTGAAATTTTGAAAACAGACTGAACGTAACGGTAAATTGAGAAGAAAAGAAAAGACTAAAGAAAGAATAAATGAAAGCGATTTGTTGGGAAATAATTATGTTGATGACGTCTTTTTAAACTTTTTTTGTTAAATTGCCATTTTTTCCCTATAATTTCGAATGCACTACATATCGCGGTGTACGCGTGATCGGTATCCAACAGTGCACGCGCAGCATGACATCTGATTGAAGTGATCAAGCCGGATGCATCGATTATACAAGCTGTTTATTAACAATTAGTGCTCTATATAGGGACAATTTGGGGGAAATGTGACATTTCATAGAATAGCCTTGAAATGAAATATTGGTCTGGTTAATTATAGATTGACTATTTAATATGTAAAGGTGTGTAATTTAAAACAGTATAACTCGATTACAGTCAATATAGTTTGCATAATGATATCGTTTAACTTTATATTTAAAAGTGAAAATATATCAATCTTGTAATACAGATGTTACAATTATTTAGACAAATAGCTTGCATAACTTATACAATATAAAGTTAATATCACTTGGTTTGATATTCATTTAATAAGTTTTATATCGTTTTTCGAGAAAAGAGAGATCATTCAATGAATAGTATACATTTATTACTTTTCATATGCATAATTCCACTTCAATAGTAAGACAGCGACTTGATGTTTTTTGCAAAAATGATAAAAAATATCATTTATGACTTTGTGGTAATATTTGAAAATTAATACATCAAGATTTTATTCCTAAATCATAGACTAGTCAGGATCCCATTATAGTGCTCAAAACCTGCTTTTTAATTGAATGTTTGTAAACAAATACCCGAATATAAACAATGAAAAACTACATAGAACAGAACATAATAATTGTTTCAAACTACAGGCTTAAATGTTATACTTATTGTCCGGCGTACACAAATAAATTTATATTTACTTTCAATTAGATATTATCTTTCTTTCTTTATTAACATACTCGGCACGTGCGTGCCTTTGGTTATATACCACAAAACAGCACAAAGACAGTCAATGCATACATACAATCATACACACAAAACATGCATTCATACAAACAAAGTTATTAAACACGTTATGTAGATACATATCATTTACTTATTTATTACTATTCAGTCTAAGAAAAAACGAAAATGAAAAGGAACTAAGGAACTGCGTGATTTTTCAAATAATCCTTTCTAATAGAAAAAGCTTCTCTAAAGAAAATAGCAATTTTAAGCAAATATATTTTATTTTTTGAAGACATGATATTGATGATTTTTTCCATAGGTGGCCACGATATATTACCTAAATATTTTTTTCTAATATTTCTGTATAGAGGACAGCACATCATAAAATGGTATTCAGATTCTACTTGATTAATCGAACACATTTTACAAATACGATTTTCTCTAGGTATATTATTTGCTCTACCTGTTTCGATATTAAGTGAATGCGAGCATAATCTGAAAGATGTAAGTTGTTTTAATAATGTATTATTATCAATCAAGCTAATATATTCTTAATAATTGAAAACGTTTTTGAATTTATTAAAATATGCTAATCTCGGCATATCGTTTACAGTCGATTGCCACTCCTGGATAAAATGATCGCGTAATCGTCTTTTAAGAAAAGGGAGATAGTGTGTATTTAAATCAAAATGTTCACTAATATTTGTACAGCTTAATTGTTCAATAATCGATTTCATTTTGTATGCCCAACAGTGAGCATTATTAGTGTGACATTGTTCAATGTACATTTGCCTAATAAAATAATTATTTGCTGACATTAGTTTCAACCAGAATGTTATGGATCGCTCTTTAGCTATGATATATAATGGGTATCTGCCTAATTCTCCAAGAACAGCGTGATTTGGAGTGTTTGAACGTACACCTAATATTCTTTTACAATATTTTATATGTAATTTCTCAATTTCTTTATATTGGTAAACACCCCATACTTCAGAACCGTATAGTACAATTGGAACAACCATAGTGTCAAAGAGATAAAGTTTTGTTTTAACATTCAAATTTATTCTGTCAAATACTGAAAGTAGGTTATGATACGCTTTCAATGCCTGATCAGACAAAGTTTTAACTGCGTATTTCAAACCGCCGGTGTTAGTAAAATTAATACCAAGGTAAGTTAAACTGTCAACAATATCAATAACTTCATTATTAATTAAAAATATTTCATTGTGTAATTATTTTCTTTTTACGTTAATTTTAAGACCCCATTTAATCGAGTATGCGTGTATATTATCAATTTGAGCTTGTAAACTTAGTGGGCTGGTAGTGAACAAAACAATATCATCTGCAAAAAGGATTAAATATCTGGAGAGTAAATCAATATCGAGTTCAGTTAACGAATCAATGTTTATACAGTTTGTAATGTCATTTACAAATAAAATGAATAATAACGGTGATAATGGTTCACATTGTCTCAGGCCAACTGTGACATAAAAAAACTCAGACATATTCATGTGAGAAGACAATTTCACACATGATTTAACATTTGTGTACATAGCTTTGAGCAAGGTTAATATTTTACAACTAAGACCGGATTCCATCAACTTTACCCATAACCCATCACGGATTACAGTATCAAAAGCTCGTTCATAGTCAATAAAAGCACACCATAGTTTATTTATTATTCGATAATACGTTTTGTATAATACTGTGCAGAATAAACATAGCATCTGATGTAGACTGTTTGTCACGAAATCCAAACTGGGAATCGTTAAAAATATGATCATTCTCACACCACTTATTTATTCTATTCCTCAATAACAATGAAAATATTTGTGCTATTACATTTATGAGAGTGATACCACGGTAGTTAGTAGGACACCTTACATCACCTTTCTTAAACATTGGAACTATGACCCCTTTAGACCAGCTGTCTGGGCACACACCTGTATCAAAAATATGATTAAAAACTTGGCATAAATATGGAGATATAAAGTCACAAGAGTCTATGAAAAAATCAGCGACATTATTATTGATGTCACAACTTTTATTCTGTTTAACTGATGAGTAGTTTTTCTAATTTCTTCGATAGATAATGGAGCATCAAGCTGCTCGATACAAACGTTATAGTGATGCTCATTTGTATGTTCATTATTATTAAAATCACAGTGTGGGGTATTTGAAATGTTTTCAGCATTTTGTTTCTTATTCTTAAATTTATTGATATATTTCCAAAACTTCCTCCGGGAAGTTTTACTCATGTTATCCAGTTTATTCGATTCTTTGGAAAAATATGCATGCTTATATTTGCGTTTTACCTTAGCATAATTTGATCTGAAAATTAAACACAAATGTTTGTTGGTCTCAGTAGGATTTGTTCTAAATGTTCTTTTAGCGTTTAAAAACGTGGATTTAGATGACCAACATTCATCATTAAACCACTCCGCCTTACGTTTCATTTGCTTTCGAACATTAGAACAGGTTTTACCACAATGTGAAAAAGAGATATTGAAAATGGTATTTGAAAGTTGGTCAATACATTGATTAATGTCAGTTTCATTGGAAGATAAGTTACTTAAAATATCATCAAACAAATGTCGCTTACTTTCAAGAGAATTAAGTAATTCATCTGTGTGGGAGCTGTCCCATACAATTCTATCGAAAGAACTGTTACCATTACGTGGTTCATTTATATGGTCATATGATAGAGACAAAAACAATGGACAATGGTCCGAGAACTCTGTCATATCTAAAACACACATATTGGAAATTTATTGAAAATTATCATATTTCGTAATTTCATAGTCAACAGTACTTGCTATATTTCTATTTCTGTAAATAGCATTATAAGTGCACGACCCATTTTCTAATTTACCATTTGTAATACAAATATTGTTACATTTACATAAGTTAAGTAATTTTAAACCAAACGGATTTACAACACTGTCACAATTTGTACGTACTGGTAAATTAACAGGGTACCGTTTTACTAACGTACTTACGCTTGCGTAAATCAAAGATTTTCGTAAGTTTTTGCGTACGTACAAAATTTCCACGTAAATGCGTTTCACTAATATTTGCGTACGTAGGTATTTGCGTAAGTTAGAGCGTAAAGTTACGTTAGAAATTACCGACCGTATATCTCTACGTTTTGCGTAAAAATAGCCGACCGTACGAAAGCTCGAAGAGCTCGACATTTCAGAGAAATACCTGACATGTTAGACAGTTCGTGAACTTATAGAAAAGTACAGATTATCACGATATCTGATTTGCATAGTTTATGATTTGATAGTTAATGATATTAAGCCTCGTACAGATAGGAGCCACCCTATCTGAGCGATGACGAAGGTAAGTAACGCTAAATTGTACAGTTTACGTATTACTAGCATCACATGTTTTTTACACGATAAGCTCTGTAGTGCCACATATAGTCCGTGCCGCATATAGTTCGCACACGAACTACATGCGGCGAAGAACGCCGCATTAAGTTCATGCGTGACTATATGCGGCGACGAGCGCCGCATTAAGTTCATGTGAGCTTGATGCGGCGGACATGTGCTTCGTCACTGCATTAAGCTCACTTCTCTTAAAAGTGTTTTTGAAATGTGTATTTGAATAAGAAAACAATATCAAAAAAGTTAATTTTAAAAAGGCTATAAACTGACTTATGTATCAATGTTTCTAAACCACTGTCAGTCGAATTAGTTATGACCCATTTATATACAAATGCATTATAGTGGGCATATACGATGCTTTGTCAGCGCTTCGCCTTCTGCATATATGACCAACTTGTGGATTTTAAAGAAACCTCACAGAAAAAATAAGTTTAAACACATTTGTAAACATTTCTATCAATTGCGACAAAAGCATGTAAATTGCTAACGCACATTGGTGTTATCTGTTAAGATAATAATGATGATTTATCACGAATCCCCGTCTAGCGCAGCCGGTATCGCAGTAAAATTCCAGTCCGAAGATCGCGAGTTTGATCCCGGGTCCGACCGTCTACGGCTGTGGCGATGCGATCAAATAATATGTTAATGGTTGCTCACTTTTATCTGCTCGAACTTTTAGTAGAATTTTAATAAAGCAACATTAAACCAAACTGTTTATTTAATTAAGCATATTTTATTATGTTATTTTATTAAACATACCCCAAATTGGTCCTTAAGATGTGTCCACTGTCTGATGTGGGGAATATATTTCAGGTGACACACAGTTATTTTCTTTTTTAATGTGTATATGGCAGTTTGAGGAACATGTATTCTTTAAATTAGAACAGATGATGATGATGATGATGACTTTCATTTGGACAAGACATAAAACAGCTATATGCGGCATGACCATGCCTTTTC
The DNA here is from genome assembly GCA_032209605.1 of Mactromeris polynyma. Lineage (NCBI taxonomy): Eukaryota > Metazoa > Mollusca > Bivalvia > Venerida > Mactridae > Mactromeris > Mactromeris polynyma. The sequence continues at coordinate 16,910,109 of JASFXZ010000006.1, read as the reverse complement.
GCCGCATATCGTTCGCCTCGTATGCGAACTATATGCAGCACGGCCTATATGTGGCACTACAAAGCTCCCTTGTATTATTACGTCACAACTCAATCCCACGATGCATTAAATATAACTCGATGAGTACTTCCTGAGAATATGAAAACAGACGACGAGTCTGAAAATAGTCGTTACATTTATCAGGATGTCAGGCTAATTTATGTTTGTCACAACAGTGAATCAACCATTTGAAGGTAAAATGTGAACTAATCTGGACAGGGTTGGAATTAGTAATATTAAAGTATACCACGATAAGTTGAGAGTGACGTCATGCAATGTTTACATGGGTTGACCACCTTAGGTAAATCAGAAGATGAACGTTGTCGGCCGTGAAGGTCTGACTGTTAACGTAGAGTTTGTCGTACACTAATGTTGCTGTTTTTTTCTGCCTTTTGGCCTCAACATATGCTGGTATGAGTTTTTTTCGCCGCTACTGGATAGCTTTGGGGAAGTGATAGGAGACGCCAAAGTATATTATCACCAATGCACATATGATGATGGTATAAATAATTGCATGTTATCGTCAAAACTACAGATCATGGGTGCATTTCATCAAAAGTCCTAGGTGCGTTTTTCACTCTTAAGTACACTTTTCGCATCTAAGCCAAGTTAAGCATGTTTTGTTACTTGAATTTAAAAAACAAGATTCAACCAAATTTTAGTTTAATCTTAAAGGATATGAAATATTAAAGATATTTGCACTTCAAAATGTCGAAAACATATTGAGCAAACAAGACTTATTCCTTCCAGAAAGTTTCCTTCCTATCTTTTCATACTTATGAAACGCAGCCCATGTTTTTCAATGTAACAGACAAAATAAGTAGTTGTATTTTGTCAGTATCATTATAATTTATGTTGAAAAAAGACAAATGTATCTTTGCGATACTAGAAAGCTAAGTAGCTACCATATGCAGAAAGAAACAAGTCAAAACCTTACGGTGCATAATTCAATGTTTTTGTCTCGAAAGAGGCTACAATATAAGTATCATGAATGTATAATACCTCGCTTTGCTTCAGGGGATAACTTTGTGTTCGTTGTTCATACGTCTGTCATCAAATTCAACAAACGGTATAGCATTATATGGTATATAATTTTATCCATTACTTTAACTATTAAATCGAGGAAAACCAACCCGAAATGTACCAGATATCGAGTTAGAATATGTGTCGTTGCGTTTCAAACTTAGTCATTTAGGGTAAAGAAACAAGGGCACTTGACAAAAAGCGTGCATGAATTAGGCAATATCTAATTTACGTACGCTCTAGAAATCGTATTTTGAACAGCTCGTCACGAAACATTTTCAGAACATTTTCTCAATGCAATATTGGCAATGTAAGCGACTGGGTCACCTCTGTTTGAGGTTAATGTCAAATCAAAGAAATGCATAGTTAACACATATTATACTATGATAAGTCTTCAGAGAACACAATTTTGACTAGGTCATCGTGAAGATTGGGTAGTCAATGACCTATTTATTGTGTGTTACTCAGGTTAGAGATGTACAGCCATATTTTCCATTATTCTGTTGTCAATCTCATCATATTTATGAACTATCCTTTTGAAATACTTAATCAGATATTATACTGATTTCAAATAATCTTGACGCTTTTCCGGTTTATCCGAAGTAAGTGACTCATGTATTAAACTGTATGTCAGATGTTAATGTCTTAAATGCTCCAACGCTCGATTGCTGTTTGGTTTCATCAACCATAAATGTGCTCAAAATACTTCACTGTCAAACAGTTGTTAATATTGTACATACAACACTTGATAACTTAATGTGCAAAGTTGTATTGTATTTTACGTTTAATTCTGCTGAATTATGTTTCAATTCAGCATACATGTTACACTGTCAATTTATTTGGATGTAGACTGTTTTGTAACTTGATAAATTTGCACGAGCCACCCGACCCTCCATACATATCATTTCCACCTGCTCTCTCTGTGCTTTGATTATAAGTTTTCTTGGTTTTATATTTTGTGATTGCTCGAACAATGACCATGCAATAACACATATTTGTGTTTATGCGGTACATTTTAAATTACATTTATCTGTCGATATACTGTTCGGTTTAATGAAGATGGGTTTTAATAACTGCGGTACGCTAAAGATTATAATTCCGAGGCCTGATTTAATTTATCTGAGTCAGTATATTATGCAATTTTTAATATTTACATTTCTTGGTTTAAGAAAGTTTGTGAATTCAACAAAGATTACTGTCTAAGTTAGGTAAACCTGTATATGTCAAACTGTTTGGATTCATCGATAAATCAGTCTGGTATTTACTGCATGCGATTGTCATATGTCAAACAGCGTTATATTTTTAGCCTAAACCACCAGCGCATTTTTTATGAAAGTAAAGTAAGGCCTTATTGGACAGCGTGCAGTGTAAAAATTACAAACGAATTGTCGCTGTCGACTGAGCTAGTATACAACGTAAACAACTTGTTAGTATTGATCACATCGTAAAGCAACCCTCTGAGCAGTCAATAATACGTTTTGCAGTCAAGAAATTATAGTGTTTGTAAGTTATTTGTTGTGCTGTATGAACAATTAGTACCTACTTCAGTCTCTGTACAGGTATCTTGGAACACCGAACTTCATTTCTTATGTACAATAGAAGAGCGAGGCTTATACAATGAATCAGTGGCAAGTCTGCATCTGGTAAGTATGTATAATATGTGCTTTGTTCTCATCAAATTACCGTTTGATAATGAATGATATATCTATAATGTCATAAAATAAATGATAACGCCTGAAAAAGAATAATGAAACATTTTCTTGGCTAATCTTGCGGATAAATTCTGTTTATTATGGTAAAATATAAAAACACAAACAAAAGCACAATATGAATAATCTGGATTAACTCATTTTAACCAAAAATGTTTCGATACATTATCAAAAACGTTCCAGCTTGGCACTATCATTCGCTCCTTTCAGATGCCGCCATATCCTACGAGGTCATAAAAGCAGAACAATGACAACACATGCAGCACACATTCCTATGCATTATGAAACCACGACCACTAAACAAATGCGTGTATAAGATATATGTTAATATGCACGATTCAGACGGTCAATAAACAGCTGTATACACCAGTTTTGATTACGATACAGTACAGTTCACATCTACGGAACTGTTTTTCAAAATACAGTCGTATATATATCGTTTAAGGGCTGCTATGGGATTTACAACTTCTGTTAGTGATGTCATTTCAAGCGAGCGCAACATGTGATGTCACTATTTGTGAGCAGGAAACAATATTTAGTCCATATGGTCACTTTGGTTTCATATTAAATTCAAATAATGCTTAATGTTAGTATATGATGACGTCACGTGTGACCATTTCTGGAAATGATGACACTTAAAGGAGAGTTAGTGGTGCTCGTATAGTTCCTCTATTACAGATAGTCGAAGGATACATCGCTCCACTCAGTTGAGCTGTGTGTTTTTGCTTTAACACATATATCAAAGTGCCCGACTGACATTCTTATGTCAATCATTTGTTTTGTTTCAACAGGAATCGATATTGCACCGATTTGCTCGAATACTGGATCCGTTGTAAAGCTCGGGTCAGGAAGATTATCAGTAGTTGTCAGGTAGATTTCAACGTTAGCCTCGTATAAACCTGACATTACTGAATGTTCTACGACAGGATTGTCATTCTGGGTATTAGTACCTTTGCGGAGAAATATTCTGAACACGTCATCAACCTTTCCATTTCTTATTAAGCAACCGGCTGGGTGTCTGCCTTCAACGTATTGCTCAGCTGTACAGGTACCTGTCATAAACATAACTGATGTGAGGTTTCAGCTGTATATTTCAATCGGCACCAGCTTCTGGCATCCGTGTTTTTTTACATTAATAACAATTTAATGCCATTCAATGACTATCAGATTATCTTATAGTCTAACCGTTGGTTTGAGAGAAAAATATTTCAAAAATTATCCTTAAGCTTTGTACACTTTAACCACGCCTCAGATCATAGCGGCCATGTACTGTATTATCACGATCGCCGAATGATCATTGCCACACACCATTTTAAATGTGATCGTCAATTAAGAGACGATTTATCATGTATTGTACTTTCAACAGGAATTACCAGTACCTAGCTGCCTTGCTTTTTTGCACAGTTTCAGCAAACCTTATCGAGAGTCGACCAATAATCACTTCTGGTAAGTTGTATTATTTTTTTACTATTAGTTTCAAGAGAGTTTTCTACGAACTGGTTGCCTATTTATTGTTTGGCTATGTCATTAACGCAATCTATTTCAGACTAGCGGCTTACAGAGAGATCACAACAAAAGTCTTATTGATACAGGATTACGTTTGATTCAATTATTATGGTTTATCATAATTGTATATCAATGTAAATAACTATGTTCGCATATTTTACCAATTGTGAATGGGAGTACCCGTGACTGAACTATGTCCTGATTGAATCCATACAGCGCTGCACCTATCAATACATGATACCAAAACATGTAAACTAAATATTCCTTTTATCTACTTCTTCAAAAATATGAACAAAACACATAATGTGACTTTACGTGCTAACTTCAACTTTTTTATTAGACGTGATAAAGAGATACATTATCCGCATTGTCATTCGTGTATACAACATAAAATATAACGCTCTAAATTACGTTGCATGTTTTCCTATACGAACTGCATTATAAATTACCTCTCAACACCGCTGTGCCAGCTTGCTCAGGTACGATCAATGTCCTTCGAGGAAAGTTTTCAGCTATTGCCTCTTGCATAATTACAGACTCTGCAAAACCTCCCACCATTATCAGTGTATCAATGTCGGCCAATTCATCACTCTGAAGCAGATCTCCTACAGCTCCAACCAGAAGTTTTTTAGAATCCCCGAAAGCTTCAATTATGTCATCCAGTGGAATATGCAGTATATCTTTAGTAACGGACATATGTGTAGAAGTATGTCCTTCGTCACTCAGTAAATTGCGAAAGCTGTGTGGCAAAACTATGCGGATGTTTTTGCTAGTCTTATCGATGTTGCATTTTGCCGTCTGTATATCAACTGATAATCGGCAAAAATCTTCGTAGTTGTTTCTCTTAAATTCTTGAAAAATGTTTCTCCCGAAAAAGGCTTCAATAGTTTGGTGAATGTTTTCATCGACACGTGTGCCGCCCCAATGACCCCCTCCTCTTGGGCACAGTTCCGTAAGGGACCCATCCTCTTGTACTTCACAGGCAAATATATCTATAGTGCCACCTGAATAAATTAAACAATAATCATATTAATTTTAGAATATGCATGTGATAGTTTAGCCCTGTGTATGTATACACGTTCATTCGTTTGCAGTAATGCGTACGAGTGGACCTCATGGAGGCTTTTTAAAGTAACTTTACACATTGATTAATATATATAATTATTAGTTCAAAGAATGAAAACGATCGGCGCTTCCTTAGAAATTGTGTCTCCTTTATCAAGTTCAATTTTGATTATGCAAACACGTGACCATTTTAACATTAAATATGTTGTTCAAATATTGAGGATTCATACCTCCCAGATCAAGCAGCACAAACCTTGTGCCTGCATTTAAATCTCTAAGAACCGCATTGCCTTGATTATCTACGTCTTTCACTAGTTTTAACTCACTAATGAATATTGCTGCAGCTTCCGGTTCGTGCACAAAGGCCAATCGATCGTTGGCAAGTTCTGCCTAAAACATCAAATGACGTGTAAATAACGTTATCCAATTGTGTGAAAAGCTACACATATATTGCAGCTACTATTGCATGATATTTTTGCGAGATCAAATGTACTAGTCAATGAGCTATCCGGCCATTTTGTACTTTGAGCAACTTCGCTTCATTGATTCAAAGTGACCAGACATCGACTTTTTAATTAGCTCTAATTGTTTGAATAATATATGGTACTGCTCATGTTATAGAATATGTATCAAGCAGCGCTGTTGACACTAAGAGAAATTGTACTTGCTCTTATGTCAAAAATATATTACCGGGAACATATTATATGCAAGAAAAAGAGTTTTTATCTGGCACTATGATATAATAATCTCTGAAACCACTTAAGAAATACTGGATTTAATAACACTAACATGGTCCAAATAGATGCACAAAGTGTTAAACACATTACAAAGTCTATCTACCCTAGCAGTTCTTTGATAAAACTTATTTTTTACTCATATGGATGGTGTTTTGGACAACAAATCAAATAACGTATGACCAATCGTTTAGTCTGGTTCCTCTTTCATACTAACCAAAACAATGTCAATATTTGATTTGAATTATCAAAACACTTACAACTGATTAATGGTAATCAGTTAAGTCGGGTCTTTTTATAATTTGATTTTATACATCAAATATTGGCATTGTTCTGGTTTTATTACATTGAAATAAGGCTAATGTAAGTCGTTATATGAAAGAAAATTGAAACAGTAAATTTATGTCCAGTCGTTTTACTCAAATATCCAATATCATGAGACATTAGTGAATGCATTGATTTTATTGCACGACAAGAGGAGAGCAGCGCTGGTGGGAGGTAGATGAAATCATAGTACAGTATAAAAATGTGTACTAACTATCACATGACTGTCAAATAAATAATGAGGCATACATAAATAGGACCTGGAGGACATGGTTATTATTGGTGAGCTACGAAAAGAGTTTAGCCATACAATACCTTCAATGCAGCTTCTTTCATAAACACCTTAGCTTTGTATTTCCAAACGCCAGGTACGGTTATAACCCAAAATATGTCGTCTTGTTGGAAATCAGGTCTTGACTTCCTTATGGACTCATATAGATGATTTGAAAAAAACCGGATTGATTGGGAGAACACCTCCATTGCTTCCATTTTGTTTCCTTGTTCATCTTTGATCTCCATGTCTCTTTTTAGTTTCTGTATACAAGAAATTATGAACATACAACATCTCTTTAAACCAACACACTTTAACAGATGCAAATTTCGGCTGTTGATGAGCGTTTGTTACCTTAGAGCGGTTCAATTTGTCGTATTTCTACTGCTGGGAAATGCATAATATTGACGACGATTGTTTGTTGCGCAAAAGAAAGGGCCGCTCAGGAAAGAAAACACTACATAATAAACTCATTTCATTCATTAAGGTTAACCATCCAGCATTGGCATACTTTTTCCTGTAAATGAAACAGTTCTTGTTTCAATCTTTAAAAAATGCGGATAAAATTTAAAAAAACTATATAACTTTAGTAATAAATAGTAATGAGCGTTATCTTCTTTGAAAAAAACGTTAGCCTTTTAAAATAAACTTATAAAAGGAAAGTTACATTTACTTTTCTTATTTTTTTCATATTTTAATGTAGTGAAACCACCTGTGTTCTAAACAGACTTGCTAATTAAAAAAACACATTTTTGTGCGGGACAAGTTGTGTCATAAAATATTAAAAATGAGAATAGATAATTTGAACATACAAATGTTGAGTATGTTAACAAAACAAATTTCAGATGGGCATCAAATCTTTTTCAATGAAAATTATTTGTCACATAAAACATGAGCTATATCCAAATCTCGTTTACCGTCTAGTTTTTGCAAAATTTCATTTTGAACAAAAAGTTGCCTAAATTTTACCAACGCGTGATTAAACTGGAATTACATTTTTTCTTATTTCTTTCAAAAGTATGATATATTTGTGGCAAATGAAGTTAATTGTAGTTGTAAAACATAAGACAATAGCCATTGTTGCAAAATTATGTCACTTCCAACACTTAAAGTAATATTCTTTGATAAAAAATGTGTAGTAGCTTAGTGAATTGTCTCCCTTTAATCAATACTCACATACTTTTATTTATTTTTTGCAATAAAAGACCTTTCAAAAATATTTAGTGATTGACTGTCTATAATATTAAATAACTTGCAACTGATAGCTGTGAAATTAGTTTTAACATGTATGTAATTGAGAAATTCATTTTAATTGTGTTCAGTTACCATATATATTGGAGAAAAATTACCTAACGTTATAGATGGAATACCATAACCAGTGATAGATGTCTTACCTTAAAATAGTTTTCCTTCCTCAAAAGAATCAGCGACTTAATCACAGAGAAATTACAGACATAAAAATGTAATCAGATGAAATTTCAGATTGAAGAATTACGAGTGTACGTACTACATCCATTTAACAACTCGATATATATAATATACGCACGACATTGTGAAGATTTATTTTGAAATGCTTGAAGAACCTCCATCCAGTTTGTTCACCATCTTCAGATAAATCGACATACTTGTTCTCAGCCTAAAAGTACTCATACAATCAATGTGAAAGGAAAGTGCAAGAAATATATCAAATTTACAAGATTATTAAATTTCATTTTTTTCTTCAGTTTTACATTTACATGGCAGCCAGCTGACCTAACCAGTTGTCCTGAAACATGTGAAAGACGTGACCGTAGCCAATGTCATGGAATAACACAAGCTGACAAACCGGAGAATTGAACCCAGATCTGCCAGGTGACATTGTAACACTCAACCAACTGAGTCTGCCGGGTGGGTTGCCCACGTATCAAGAGCAATGGTTTTTAAAAATCAACGAACTCTTTGAAAGTCAGTGTAATCGGAAAAATACATACGTAGAATGTATCGAACAATTTACGTGATATTATTTATTATTCACGTACAACATATCAAAACATATACAGCACAACCTCATTTAAAGACCACCTCTGTGGTTGGACCACCTCAAAATTAAGAACACGATTTGCAAGTCCATTCTCACAGTTTTGATCTTTATCTAACCTTGATATTAAGACCACCTCAACAAGAAGACCAGTTTTCAAGTGTCCCAAGTGTAGTCTTACTATTGAGGTTTTATTGTACTGATATGATATAATTGCGAGACATAAACATACATAAGTACGTAGAACTATTATAGAACACTCACCTCATATCCAAATGAATGGAATTTCTTGTTTTGATCAAATAATATACTAGTTGGAGTTTTGTCTGTTATGCTATTGTTCACTTTGTTACGCCATTGATACACGTGCGCAGGGGGCTGGTATAAACAGACACACATAGTTAGTATACGTTCTATACAAATAATCTTTTACAACTGCTCAATGTGTTGTATTATGCGTTCAACTCGATGCTACAAGTTCTTGCTTTAAATGATGTCTTAAGTATACGGATTGCTGCTAAGTTCTGTTCAGATTCGATGTCCTTTATTATAATATTCAATACATGGAAATCCAATCTACTGTCATTTAGATGCTAGTTTGATACATCCTATTATACAGTATATTTTACATAACTTAAGTCATTCCAAGTACTTGTGGTTGCTATAAATTCAATGGTGTTTGGTGTACATTCTTTTCTGTCACCACTTATTCCTATATCATGTTGATGTATGTACTTTATATGCTTGATCCAGTGTATTGCATATGTTCATATGTGTTGTTCCGTACTTTAGTAATACGTTATAAAACTTAACCTCGAATATGGAAGATAAAATGTACACAGGCATTTATAAGAATGATGTAAAAACAGGTAAACGAAACACGCTTTCATGATTTGTTGAAAGAAATATTGTATAGATAACTAGTACATTGTATTTCGTGATTTAACAAAATGTATGTATTAATAGAACTTGAAATTGAGAATCATGGGATTTGTACCAGAACTGTGATACTTTCCCTTAACGCATTGATACCAATAATTTTAGCAAATGATTTGTTATAAATATTATAATCAGAAGTGATGACCCAGTTCGTAGCTAATACTGAAGATTTAATACACGTTAACAAACACCATTGAATGACCTAAGCCCTTTTTTATAGAACTAAAGTAGACAACTAGTGCACATACATACGTAGATAAGACAGTAGCAGTTATCTCGCATACATTATGTAAATACATGCATAATATATAAATATCTGATCCCATGGAGGGTGATAGCATATAATGTTAACCCCAGGAAGTTAATGTCAACCGAGTCGTTAACATTATATGCTATCACCCTCCATGGGATCTGATATTTATTTTATTATACCGAACAAATAGTTTGATTTTAAAATATAAAACAATAAAATCAATGTGTAACAGAAACCAACCATTTATTTAAATTAAATACCATACTCAAAGAAAAAATCAGATGAATGATAGAAAATTACTATAGGAATTTCCCGTTGTCTATTTTTAGACCCGCGAGAGGTTAAAACACGTTATGGCGCCGTGTAATAATATTATGTCACAGGGTACAAACGTTATGTTACAGGATAACATTACGGATTTGCTTTTAGCGTGTATATGGAAATTTAACAAGGCAAAGTCACGTGAGGTATAATAATACCCAATACTACATGGTTGATATATGCTAGTAAGTACACAGTGAAATTGGAAGCTTCATGGTCGTCACGACACAAGGTTATATTATGCAAATGTTTGCTCAGTTGTTCACCTAAACTAACATGAAAACTATACTTAATAAATCAATTCAAATGTATTATCAAATTCACCTATAATTTACAAGTCTGTATTTGTCGAAAAAGGAAACTTTGAATTATCGTATAATTTAAAGAAAATCCATTTTATGACAAGCGGTTTATTTTATCTGTTTTGTCTATATGATAAAACTAGATTGTTATAATTGGTTATACATTGAAATGATTTTTATTAAGGATATTTAGCCTAAGTTACACTACTGGATGAAGCCTATTCAGAAAGTAATGAGTCAGATACATCTTAAAGTGTAAAACATTGAAGTATGGTTCTTCTTCTCTTTAACGCTAACACTCCCTTGTACAAGTTGCATTAATTTAGGTACAGAAGTATTCGATTCGCCGTCCTTACACAATTGTGAAAAATAAATTACATTAAAAGAAATCCGAAGATAATTCCAGACGGACGGACGGATTGTATTTCTATATCCCCGGCTTGGCATGATCAAACATAAATGATACATTATTTTAAAAATGCAGAGAACGGTATATTTAGAAAGACCTTAGTGGTCCAGCGTTCGTCGAAGAGAAAACATGTTTAAAATAATGATAACAATTTAGAAGTTAAGGTTATGTTAAAAAATAAATGAGGTCTACATGCAACTTACGGAACGACATGGTCAATTAGGTCTACTAGTATTGGGCATAGCTACTGTGATTTTCAATGGTAGATTATTTCAGTTGGCGACTGAACATGAGAAGGAGGGAAATTTGAAACAATCTGTATCTTAACTAAATTTACATATTAAGCACAGTTGCTTCAACTTCAAACATAATAGTAATGCTACACAATCAACATTATAAACTTTTATCGTTATCAGCCATCAATGTAGAGCATAATTATGTGTGTTTAAATTATCTAGCGTTTATCTGAGCGAAGAGTGTCCTCTTACACTTGTGAAGATTAAAATATCTCGTATCGATTACTTAAACACTGGTTATGCGCACAATTTATGGTACAAAAAAATTGAATTTACGGTTTAAACAAACTTTTGAATTAAAGTCTCCATGCTCGAAGAACAGTTCGCGAACAAGGCGCATAATGAATAAGCCATACATTTAGACCGAAATCAATATTTCTCGACCTCTCATTGTTAATCAATGAATTGTCGTACTGACTGCCCACGAAGTAATAATGTTTAGGTCATCTGACAGACGTATTTAACCCTAACATGGTGTTCACAAGTGTAATTTAACATTTATTTAAGATGTCCCATTCTTGTCATACTATGGTACTGAATCCCCAGTAATGCTTCTTATGTAAGCTTGTCAGTGTATACACCTAAAACAGTTATAAGTGTTGGTACAACCTTTAAAACAACTAATCAAAATAAAATACCTGATATTCCTGCCGATTTTCTAATTCATGTCTAAACGAGTACGCATATCCACTGAAAGTCGTACCGAAGTCAATGGCCGCTGTCGCCAGATACTGCTTTCCAGCCATTGCAGGAATGACTATGATACAATGCACCTTCAAATTCGCCCGTACATATAATGTTAATTATTTACTTCCTAGTTAGTTTTGTTAAAAAACTCTGATAAGACAGGGCTAGTAATCGGATGATCACGTGACTCACTTACACATAGGATGCCGTTTGCAACTTCATTGATTTTTCTGGATGAGATATGTATTGCTTCGTTGATATGTATATAGTTAAGACCTCGCTATGCGTAATTAATTCCTAATTAACGATTCGAATGTGAGCGACCAGACTTATGAAAAACAATGGTGGACGCTCAATTTTCTTTTATGTAGTATTTTGTAAGTGTTATAAAGGTATAATTAAGCAATTAAAACTGTTCCATTACTAGAAAACACAAATATCATATTTAATTTTGTGCTTTGCGCTAGGACATAAGTGCTCAAATTATCCAGACATTTAGAAAGAATCGGTGGATTTGGCCAAATTTCGCGTAATGCGAAAAAAATGGCTTCCAATTTGAAAATTACGTCCATGATTATGCGAAGAATAGCAGTCTAATACGCCTTGTATCACATAAGTTGTTATGCAAAATAAAGACAGTTTGGTGACGTGCAGGTAACAGAAATCGTGTAATAGAACTTTTAAGTGCTTTTTTATTTGTCTGAAAACTGATATTTTTCAATTGGGATTTGATACCCGTGAAAGCCATTAACATGTGAGAATTTAAATAACATTATACTGTCTTACTTAAGATGATATTTTTCCTAAATCATCATTTCTTTGTTATATAAAATATAGCAATTAATTGTCAGTATACAAACACGAAGTGAAACGCGTCGTCTGCTTAGAGCGTGTTATCTACCATATCGTAAAATGTATGCATACAAAAAATAAACGTAAGAAGACGCAAAGAACCCGTAGACCGCCCGTATGCATATGACCTCTACATCGTAGAACGGACTTCACTCGGATCCCAACGCCGTACGGGGCCGAGATCACCTGTAGATCTCATCTCACTGAGGCCTATATGGATCAAATCATCCAAATTGCCTTTCAGTTCTCAAAACGACTTTCTACTGGTTTATTGAAACGAAAGTAACCTATTTTGACATCAAAATGAAAGTTTGATATTTCTGTGAACTAAATTGGGAATGCTGACAAGTCGCATGTACGATGAACAACTTTTTTTATTCGTGTTTCATTTCAGAGATAGCGCACACTTGGAGCGAAGTTTAAATAAAATGTCTTATATATTGCAAGATATGTCAGCTTCAGGGAATTAAAATGTTTCGTCGACAAGGATGGCATTTCGTATTAAATACGAAACAAATCATTTTTACATACAAATCATCTTTAGTTTTGATGATTTAAGAACTTTTCTGTTGGCTCAATCCCGGTGTGTTCTACGAATGTTACATCTGGACATTGGTTGCTATGCACCCGTTTCCAAAAACAATGTCTTGGAGATTTCAATTGTGTTGGCCACATTGGTTTGGTATAAAGTTAACTCTGTGAGTGTTCATTGTCCAAAGCTGATGTAAACTCCACATGGAATCGAATTTGATACTTGAAATACTTTTGTTTCTATAACAATGATTTTAGCATCCGTATTAGTAGTGAGACAATTGCATGTTTTAGAAATACGTACCAAAACGTATGTAACTACAGTGAATCGTATAATATGCTTCAATAGAATGGTGACCTATAAGAGTTAGAAATTAATTTCAGCAATCCCTTTATACTCATTGCAAAGGGAACTGCAATTTTCAGATAACTTCAAAGTTTCAGTAAGAGTTCACTTTAATGAATACATTTACAATTTTAACTGTGCTATCTTTCTTATGTTTACACTACGTTTCGACGAAATTACTCAAGTGCTTGGCCTCGTCTAATGTACTTCCTTGTTGAGGTTTAACAAGTACGTCGGCTGCTAAACCCATTCAAATATTTGTATAGTACGACGTGAACAAATATGCCTCATACATGCATACTAAGTAACTAACACAAATATATGTGTAGAGATAAACAAGAAATGTTATGAAGATTTATATGGTGGCACAAAAGGGACATTTAATACGTAATTTCCTTTACGTGTGCACTATGAAGTTTTACGAGCACACGTAGCCGTAACAATTTACGTCTGCATATAAAACACTTTATCCTAGTGCATACGTGAAAAACAACTAGTACGCGCTCATGTGAAAGAATGTCATTTCTGTGCAACAATAATATCGAGCTGAATAGCAATGAATTCCTTGAAAAAATATTATCATTGTAAATGCGGACCAGATTGCTTTGTGTGTGTTTATGGTTTTTACCACATGAGAGGGTATATAAACAAACTATACACTTTAGGTGTGATCAAGGATAACAATCGTGTCAATCTACTTTGGTTTAAACACAAAATCACATACGCATTATATGATAAAACGCTTAGTCTCTAAACGACGAATCAGCCCGGTTAGCTCAGTTGGTAGGGCTGTGCTGTCACCTGAGAGATCCGGCTTCGGATCCCCGTTGGGGCAGGTCATGTCCTTCTGTGACATTTGTCCTCGTTACTTGTGGAAGAGTAAGTTAATACTTGTTGACTGGTTAATTCCATGAAAGCTAATTCAGTGATCTGATAGACATCAGGGCTCTAGAATCTTTTTCAAATATACTTTCCCATCACTAGTGTACCTGTTACCTGACTTGTCGGACATGGGAGGCCAGTTGTCCGATAACAGAATGGGGGTACATTCTCAGATTCACAGTTAATTTGGTGTGCATGAACTAGCCTTGTCTATTTGTAATAAACAGGGATATTCGAGTGAATATTAGAAACTTGTGCAGGTTCAACACCACAGGTATGTCATAATGATCGTATTGTACAGATAACAGTGCTGTGTTAGTTACAATACAGTTAACAAATATAATGTCATCACTGATAAGATTTGTTAATTCCATTTCTTGGCCATTTATATAGCATTGAGTCTAGGACTTTTTAAACAGACGTGTCCTGCACTCAGCTCAGCTGTTGGTAGCCCGAGTCAGCCATAAGACTTGTCCAAGACATCGGCCTAGTGAATTTCTGGAGTATAACAGATGTTGAAAAATGGCGTTAAACACAATAAAACAAATGCAAACTATAACTCACTAAAAACTACTCGGATTTTACGTCAGATCCCTTTAAAAATACATCAATTAAATACTGTGTTGTGTTTCACAGAATTGACGTTTTCTTACGTGTAATGCTGTTATTTTCTTACCTGTTTCAACAGGTGGACAGTTGATTCTTGTTATAAACTTAATTAAACATCTACGGGTCGTGTTGGGAACTTTTATCAACATTTTCTCACATTGACATTTGGTTGTTTTTTTAAGTAATTAATTTAAAGATGTAAAATTAGTGCACTGTATGTTCACTAAAGAAAAGATGCGTAATACCACAAACCTCATTAGTACTTCAAACTTGGTAACCTTTTCGATTGCATTCATAGCGACATTGTCACATGATTGTCTTCCTATTTAGTACGGCTAATTACCTCTTATACAATAGTCCTACACGAAGCATCGTTTTTTTCTTTTTATCGTTCCTTCAAAAGTGTTTAGCATTGTTTTGGCTCAAAATTATTAAAGATGTATCTGGCTCATCTGAAGCAAAATTGTTTTAATGGGCATCATCCAGTATTGTTGTAGCATAGTCTAAAACATCATTAATAAGAACCATTGACATGTATAGCCGTTTAAAAAATCGTGTTTAATCATATTACTAACAGACAAAACTAGCAAAAAAATACCCGCTTGTTTTTTAATTTTGTAATAATGCTAACGTCTTTTTTCGACAAATACAGAGAGGTACATTATAAATGTATTCTGTAATAATGCATCTATATTAAAGTTTAAATAGGTAAAGTATATTTCATGTTTGTTTAGGTAAACGAATGAACAAAAAATGAGCGTAATATACTTTCTCTCATTACGTTTATGTAATCTTTATATTTCAGTTGATATGCTTGACATGTCTAATGTTCAATATTCTTTCTCAGTGTGCAATAGCATTTGTCCCTATGATACATACATTTTCCCGCGTGTCACAAAACAGGGTTAAAATATGAAGACCTTGGTGTCAGTTTTGTGTAATTGCTATTTCAAAATTCGTCTCAAATATTGAAATCGGCCGTTCAAAATGATAATCACAGCTGTAAAAATTTTTTATTTCGTGCATTTTGCAACAGGACAAAATTATAAAACATAATATTTCCAGCGTTTTATGCGGTCACTTTCTGAAGTAAGGGATGATGCAACTTTATGCGGGACTTATAGACACTGTTTTTTTTCTCACAATTATGACATACAACTATGTTGAAAAATATACGAGCTGTAGTAATGTCGCTTCAAATCCGATACTGTACGGTTATAACATAATGTGTGTAATTTAGGCCGTATAATATGATCAGTTGTTTAAATGTGTATTGTTTATTCTGATAATCATATTTCATATCACGTGGCAAGCCGTTGGTTTTTATGCAATTCATATAACAAGGAAGTAAATTGTAGATCTGCATCCGGTCTGCGTTAACTTTATATCAATAAGTGTTCACACCTTGGTTTGTATGTTAATGTTTGTCACAAGTAAGTTTAACTTTTCTATTGTTGCTCATTATTTTCCTCCATTTTAGATTTATTTCATACCCACTTTCATTCTCCACCCATTACGTTTATTGTACACCCCTTCCTCATTTTCTGTTTTATTGTATACGTTAGGGATTTGTTAGGATTAGACTTGTATTGTCTATGTGACCCCCACTATGCAAGACAGTTAGTATTTAAATTCTGAACGAGTTTAATTCAAAGAAAACTAAGTGAACTTTACTTCGTATTTTCGATTTCGTATTTTTTTAAAAACAATATTAGTAAGTAGGTACCATTCAGTACTAATCAATTCACATTTTAAACACAAGACAAACAGACATTTATGTATACACTATTCAGACTATGGTTATTGTACTACGGTATTCTGATGCAATTATGACATACAATGATATAATAGTTGACCCATTTTATGACTGCTTAAAGATGGACTATTTGACTGATTTGTTAGTAGGTTGATTATGCTGATATTCAAGTTGAATTGTAGTTAGAGCAATGATGATAGATACAAGCATGTTTTCAATGACTCTTAAACTTTATATGTCTGCTTAAAATTCTGTATTGTATATCTTAGGCGCGTTTTAAGAGGCAGGGGAAGTAAGCCAGTACAGTTAGCTGAGGTAGATAATGTAGCAGTCAAAAACAATTTAACGCTTCGTTAGCAACAAAATGGCATCAAACAGACCAGACGGCATTGTTCTGCACGGATGCCATTTTGTTTGACAACGTTAGCAGTACCGGACCACTCTACTTACCTAAAGCTGGGGACTACATTCCCTACGTTTAAGTAACAGCACATCTACTTTCCCTTCGTAGCTCTTGGTAGAACACTATGTTCCTAAATCACTCATATTCACATTAAAGCGACGTTTTCCATTCTGTACATGAAATAGTGTGTCAGTCGTATATTCGCTGAATCACTTCGGTATATGCCTACGCAATGCTTGCTGTTTATATCATAATTGGCGATTGTTCTTAATTTACGACTACATGAAAAAAAATCTTGGCGGCGTTAGTTTCGGTGTTTTGTTATCGGTAGAACACAATTAACTAAATCAAAATGATTTCCTACAAATTATAATTAAGCAGATACAATATGGTTTATTAAATCTTGCTACCAACTCCTATTACAATGTACAAAATACTGTTCTAAGCGATGCTTTACTGCTAGTTGACCGAAGGTCACACGACTCTTTTTGAACACTGCTATTACCATTGGATGTTATATATTTCATGCCGACGTTCAAAATGAATAGTATATCTAGTTAGAATATCGAATAATGCTCTTCATTAATAATTAAGCATAACTGTACCAAGACTCGCCCGGTCAGCTCTGTCGGTAGATTTCTCCATTGCTGAACTAGAGGTTGTGGATTTGAACTATGGTCGAGGCGTATATTCTTCAGTGATAATTTGACTGAAGATAATGTATACAATGTCATTTGTCTTCCACATCTGAACTATGATCTGTATGGGGAAGTGGAGGAGCAGGTTGATGCTGATCGGTAACCCAGGTGCACTGGTTAGGTCAACTGACCATCGTAGATTTCAGTTAGATTCCAAACAGATACAAACATACTGATATACCGTTCATAGATTCAAATGTCACGAAGTTCTGATTATTAGTTTTTGACTCCCCCTGAGCCCTACAATAAATTTGTTTATTGTTATGTATTTTATCTTCCGAAGCAAAGTATTGCAATTGTGTTATGTTTGCAAAGAAAACATTATGATCATGATAGAGACGTTATTCTTATTATTGTTAACACGACTAAATACGTAACAATGTTTGCCTTAACAACTGCGTATATACAATCTATTGTATATTTCAAAATCTATCAAGTGAATAGTGTTGTTAGTCAACCTCTAGGGAAATTGCCCGGTGTTGGAATTAAGAAGAGTATAAGTTTTATGCACCAGTCACGAACCGTTGTATTGTTTTAATCAGTCACATCTCGGCAATTTTTCATGTTGCACAACAAATCTTAACCTTCAGATTGCAACCAATTTGCTTGCTTCAGATTGCGCCGTGTATCCTTCTCAAGACATTTCATGTTGTTATAGTTACAGGACAATGGGCAACATTCAATACAGGAGAAAGGAAGAAGGGCTATCAGCTGGCACGATAGTGACGTTTATGAAGAAAGAGATACAGAGATGGTCCGAAATACTCTCTAATATGCAAGAATACCACTGGACGTCTGCCCAATATTTGGAAAGTGAAATGAAAACAACAGTGGGACATTGGAATAAAATGCAAAACGTTACGGTACATAGATATTAATATCTAGCAAAAAAGCTTGTATTTGAATCTATTTTAGAATGCTGGTAGGACAGAATGATTGAGGCGAATATATACAGTGCTCATGCTTTTGGTCGGTGCAGGATTATCAAGAAGTGTTTACTATTTGACTGACAGCTCAGGGTAAACCAATCAAAGCTTAAGTTGAATATGAAAACAAAATTTCTTCAAAAAATTGTAATGCGAACACTAACTAGTTTTAGTTTAAAAAAGCCAATTTTCCATTGACCATACGTTTTTTTTATATTACACACAGCTTAAAAACTCTCGAATGGTTAATCGCACAGGCGATTGTAACAATAATACCGCACTACAGATATACACAATAAGGGGCGATAATTTATGTATGAGCATATTACAATCTCTTGTGGATAATATTAATGAATAGAACATTTATTATATCTAACATATATATATTATATTGATTTTCACACTATACTCAAATATTGATGATCCAATGTACAATTTTATACAGCGACCTCAGTGTATAATGACCAAGACGCATAATTTTACTTCGTCTAATTTCTATGCATTTTTCGAAAAAAAAAATTAATACTATACTCAGCAAATGTATACTTGTTCATACTTACGACTTTGTCGGTCGTTGTCTACATGGCGTGGTATCGTATTTCGTTCTACCAATGTCCGTTATGAGATAACAGTATTTTTAATATGAAGATATCTTGATTGTCTCGTTATAAATATGTTTAAATCTAAAGTACCCGTGTTTTTTACGACAAACGCAACTAGTGTAACTTTATTATACAAGTCATATATTTGGCAAATATAACTACTGTAGTTACCCACTGGTATAATTATAATAATAGAGTACATGTATAATACTCGAGAATGTTTACAGCCAATGACCTAGTTACAGCTGTTAATGCAATTTAAAACGTACACACTAGAGAATGATTTAAACTGATTGTCACGTCCTGTTCGTGTAAGCGCAAAATAAGATATGTTCGGAGCGCAAGAGATCATGTATCTTGCGATGGTTTTTCCAGTAAAAACATATTACACCCATGGTTTAATACTAGGGATTTAACTATAAATTTACGATCTCTGTCGAGATTCTAAACTTATACCGTGGTGATACAGTAAACTCTCAATAATAATTAAATACCACATCAGTATTAAGACCATCTCAAAATTAAGAACATACATGCTCTTGATTCAACCTTGATATTAAGACCACATCGATAAGAAGACAAGTGTTCAAGGGTCCCAAATTGTGGTATTTGTATTGAGGTTTTACTGTAGACAGTCATGTACTATATAAGCCGACCAATCTCCTTAAACATATACACAAACTCGACACCTTATGTTGTGAACAGGGTAATTTATGCTAGTATAATTCTTCAGTTTTCTTATATAAATATTTGTTTACGACAACAAAGTTCTTGAAGAGGAAAGCGCCCCAAAAACAGTAAAACTTAACAACTGTCGTATGGTAGTCCCTATCATATCAGCGCTGCTATGGGATTTACAACCTCTTCTGTAAGTGGCGTCATTTCAAGAAAACGCTACATGTGATGTCACTATTTGCCAGCAAGAAACAGTATTTACTCCATTTGGTCACTTCGTTTTCTTATTGCCATACGGGGCAAATATTGCTACATGGTGACGTCACGTGTGACGTTTTCTGGAAATGACGTCACTTAAAGAAGAGGTTTGAAATCGTACAGCGGCACTCATATGCAAATCCACGCTGTCGATCCAAAACCCCTGTATTTACAAAATGACCATTTTCGAAAGACTACAAATACTTATGCATTCTACTATAATAAGGCTGAATCCTTACAAGGATCGATAGAACTACATGTATCTAAAATCATGACCAGCGAAGTTTAATAATTTATTGCATATGATAAAATGATTGAACATGCATAGGACTTTTGCTCTCACTTTGAAAGTAAGTAAACATCTATAATTATGCCAACATATAAAATGATGGACGTTATACATTTGTTTTTCAATGCTGCCAATTATATGACAAAACATTATGGGTAACTAAAGTATCATGTTTCGTACGTGATTTAAATTTCGCAGTTGCAAAAGTCAAGTCGAAACCTTGTAGTTATGTGACTTTAGCTATTAGATCACAGCTCTGTCGATATAGCGACATGGTCTACGACGACGACTAGACACATATTCATATTGTATCATACATACTGTTTTATTAAGATGTTTGTGTTCAAATATAGTCTACATGTACAGTATAGTTTATTAACATAGATTAACATTTCAGATGGCCGTTGACAGTGCTAGCAAAAAAGAGTCGTCGAAGCAAGAGAAATCCCATGTGGAAAATCTTGAAAAAGAAAATCGAAGATTGAAAGATGAAGTTCAAAGGCTGCAGCGTGCAGTGGAAGCAAATCAGTCGAGGTATTCAGATAGTTTGACGTTTTTATTTATCTTCGTGGTCGTTATAAAACATTGGGCCGTATTCACACACCTTTTAAGACTGAAACTCAGATTTGCAACGGTTATATTTATCAGCCTTTTCTTTTCATTTAATCCAAGCAAATGGTGTGTTGTGTCCGTTCGCCTTAGCGTCCGTCCATCCGTAAATAATTGCTAGTGAACACGATATAGTCGTCAGTTTTGAATGTATCTCAATCAAACTTATACAGTAGTTAGATATCAATGTGAGATCTATTCATTCCTTCCAAGAACAGCCAGATCCGCTCATGCATGAGTGAAATTGTCAAAATTGCTATAATTGAGCTTGTGAACACAATAGTACCTTCATTTATAAGAAGATATTTGCTAAACTTGTATATTTTTAAGATATCCTTTAGAGCTTTGTTCCTTTCGAAAACCAGATCCGCCCGTGCATGGCTGGATTATGGCCTATACACTTGTCAAACTTGCTTTAATAGAACACAATAACGCCCTTCACTTACTAACCGATGTTTACCAAACTTATACAGTAGTTAGATGTCCATTTGAGCGCGATTTCATTCGAAAGCCAGTCAGACCCGCCCAATCATGACGGGGTTATGACCCCTTGAATTTTAACTCAAGTTGCTAAGACCAAATGTGGCCAGCAGTAGAGGATCACTGGAATCTTGTTATTACAATATAACTATACTGTTGTAATCACGTAAGAGCATAAAGAACGTTACACATTTTAAGACTAAGTTATCTTATAATGTTTATAATTAAGGACCCTGCGCATTTCAAGACATCCCATATTCTGGTTTGTAATGAAATTCTAAATTAAACAGAACAATTACGAGTATAATGATAGAATAATAGGCCATCAAGTAATGTCAATACACCGCCTGTCAAACATACGCCTGTAACAATTAGAATAATTCAGGTATAACACGATTAATTATAAGTAACTGGCAATTAAAACCCCCAGTATTTTTTGCTGACAGTTCCAAGGCTGTAATTCGCTATATGATTGTTGTTTCTGTTTGTGTTATGAATGTGTTTTGTATTTCCTTTCCCCCTGTGCAATGATGTCACTTTATACAGTGTTCAGATTGCTTCCTGCCCATTTTTGGCCTATTGCGGCCAGTTGTCTTGACTTGTCCTGTGATCTTTTCCATCCATTATTTTCCCCCTCCACCTCCCTTCACTGTCCACTTTGATCTCCTAGTTATTCCTTGTGCCTCTGTTCCTTAACATGTGTTCTCTTTGACCTCCTTAAGTGCCTTATGTTTTGTGGATTGTTGTTTTCCCGGAGGTCTGCGTGGGGAGGCACTGTCTTGTGTATGTGTCGTTCCCTGTAGTTACGTATTCTCTCTGTTTTATCTTTGTTTTCCATTTTTTTGTTAATTTTCAGATCTCCTAATAGACAGGGAATGAACAAACCGGTATGGATATTTCTGTGTTGCAACAATTTTTGGTACTGTCTTAATATAAACGTATATAAGGATAATGAATATTTGATTATTGCTCTATCAAATATGAACATATATCTCATATTTATATAACATTATGTTTAAGGACTGATGGGATACCCGAAATAAAATATTCAATTTAAGGTTCAAACATTTAGTTGTATAATTCACAGCACGAGGCATATGTCTTGTACAGGCTAGATAACGAGTGGAGTTGTATTGATGGTTTTGAATTACGACTGCTTACACATGTTTCACAAGATCAAATAGTCAGTAAGAAGGTTATGTATATACGATATAGCTAGTGTAGCTAGTCACGTGGTCTTGGTCTGATAGATATCTCGTTTAGTTGTCTATATAAAATAGAAACGAGCTACTCGACTCATTATCTATCCTATACATATCAATGGATGTAAGCGAAGTTGCTTTATATGGAAATACTCATCCAGTGATTGCTTCATTAGATATGTTAAATGTACGTTTTAGTCTGGGTCACCCAATGAAGTTGCCTCATTGAAAGAAAATATTGATGCACTCAATGCTACAGTTGCTTCACTAGAGGATGAGAAACAACAACTGATGTTACGGTTTGGATTTTGTTTAAAATTAGTTTATATGCAGTTGTAACTTACTTATTATTGTAAATACCAATTCACTTTCTTAGTACTGAATCATGCATTAATACTAGTACGTTGCTTACATATAAATGTATGACTGTAGTTCATAATTATGTATGTTACATAAATCGTCGCATTATTTCCAGAACCAAATAAACTTGTTTTTCATTTTTTTGAGAAAAACATCTTTAAGCAGAGAATATTAACAAACGGGGTTATGGAACTGTGTTTTATTTAAGTTATGTGCATTCCAGAACAAGAGAGGTAGCACAGATAAAAAGAGCTTGAAAAGATGGTTTCAACATTACCAAATACTCAAAAACGTCAAAAATTGAGTTACAGGGTTATGCAATCTCATTGAAATCAGCCCTTAACTTTAGCTCAATTACTCTCCGCTGTTAGGATCTGACTACACACAGTAAGAGGTCACGTTTTTATAACCTCTCTAAAAATTCATATGCGTAACCAGGTGCTCGTTTGTGGTCCAATGAAATTTATCCTTACAAAACCGTGTTTGTCGTTTTTCGTTTATGTTTATACTGTTTTTAATGTCCTTCCTGCGGCTTCTGGTTCTAAATATTTCCCAAAACGAAACACCACACAAACAACACCGATCAACCAGATAATGTTGCCGTGTAGGAGTAGCGGTTGTGTCCATGGGCGCAGCCATATTGAAATTGACGAAAATACGTAATCGGAATGTCTTGGTGATCTACGCTCAAATAGAATGTACGGAGCTCGTCGGAGATCGACGAATACTCTATACCAAAGCATTTTGCAGCCGACAATTTGATTGGCTACTCAACGTTCACAAGCACATGACCTGTATTGTGCAGTCATCAGATCCAATAAGCGGATAGTATAGGATCGTGCGACTGGAGCTGATTTTAATGAGATTGAGGGTTATGGAAATAAGGCGACGATATGTCGGTTTAAAGAATCGTCCATAATGTAACAACAACAATATCATTATTTCGCCCACTTCAAGTATAGAATGAAACTACGAGGATAAACCATTAGCATTAATCAGAATTCAATACAAAGCCTAAGTGTGGTTTGTTTTCTCGGAACATTTTATTTTGAGTATATGGTTTAACAATTCGAACATCATTTCTTTACTAAATGACATTAGTGTATCATATCGTTTAAGTTGATCGATGGCAAAAACAAGCGACATCGAAAGTAGCGCAAACTTCGTCATTACATTAAATAAAGAACTTCATAAATGCTATATTCAGTGTGTCTTTATTACATAATGCCTCGGTCACAACTCACCGTGCGTTTTGTTGCACGTACGTTTCCACAGCTGCGGTCGGATTGCGAGCAAATCCCTAAATCAGATTAGACACGTTTATAGCAACTGTACAGACATCATACAGGCAACTTACGTGCGCCGTACGTGCCATTGCTGGTGTCTTGCAGCGTCCGTACGAAACACTAACAAAATACCCGCAAGTTGAACGTACAACCCCGTGCAGGGGACGTGCAACTGACGTACGGCAAGATGTGGGTCCGCACTGCTGTGTACGACTCCGCATGGCTCCGTAAGACGACTGCAAGAAGCCCATGCGCTGTTAGCACGACCTTGTCGAGTCACGTACGAATATTTCGGGTATATATATACTAGCGGAAAAAAGAAACTGTGCATGTGTAAAATGTTCATATATCCTTCAATTTTATAAATTAAAGCTTGAAACTTTACACAGGTAAGTTGTGTATCCCTCTCGGTCATTTACACTGGCCAGTGCATGAGTTGCACGGGTAGTTTGCCTGTCAGGCTAACGTCTTCTTTTTCACGGTTTTTTCGTGCAGCAGTCAATTGCAAACACGTTTGTCGCCTAAACCTGTGTTAAAACATAGTGTTGTTACATGTAAGACACAAAACCAGGATAAGTTTGAAAAACGTCGTTGATACGCCATGCCAAGGTTGAATGAAACTGACAGATGCCGCGCGGTAGGCATGTTTGAAGCTGGTGTACGTCATACTGACGTTGCCAGACAATTTGGCGTTTACCGAAATACTGTAGACGCCTTATGGAGACGGTACCAACAGTTTGGGGCAACCAGAGACCGGCCTCGATCAGGACGTCCACGCGTAACGTCTATTCGCCAGGATACGTACATCCGGCTGGTTCATCTCCGCGACCGACTGCTTCTTTGACGGCTAGAAGTATTCCTGGCCTTAGAAGAATCAGTCCCCGAACGGTACGTAATCGATTGCGTGAACGAGGCATACGTCCACGACGTCCTGCCATACGTCCTGTTCTGCAGCAACGTCATCGTGTAGCACGTTTTGCCTGGTGTAGAAGACACATACACTTCACGCAACAGGACTGGGCACGTATTCTTTTCACGGATGAGTCCATGTTCCATCTCGACAGCAGCGACGGGCGTTCTAGAATGTACCGTCGTGTTGGTGAACGTTTCCATGACAGTTGTGTGATTGAACGACGTCCATTCGGCGGAGGTAGTGTCATGGTGTGGGGTGGCACACGTACAGGCATCAGATATCGTGACGAAATCATACGGCCTCACGTCCTTCCATTTGTGCAGCAACGTAACGCCACGCTGCAACAGGATAACGCTCGCCCGCACGTCGCGCGGGTCGTCACCGACTTTTTGACCCAGAACAATGTGAATGTGCTGCCCTGGCCTGCAATATCACCGGATTTGTCGCCTATAGAACACGTGTGGGATGAGATGCAGCGACGGTTACGTGGCCTCCAAAATCAGCCGTTGACGTTACCTGACCTATCACGCGCGCTTGTCAGAATCTGGAATGGTATTCCCCAGGCATTTTTCAGAACACTTGTCACATCAATGCGGCGTCGTTGTCAAGCATGCATCGATTCCAATGGTGGACATACACGGTATTGATGAGCTGAACTTTGTTTAGAGAACGTCTCTGAAAACTGATCTCCATCTAAGACGCAGCTGATTCAATAACCATATCAATTGAGCTGGTGTTAAATAAAGGTAAGATAAAACCATGTTGAAATTTTTATTGCGATTCCTTACATACCTCCTAAGTTATAGCATATTATACACATGCACAGTTTCTTTTTTCCGCTAGTATATATATACCAGGCAAGTACAAGAACCATTTAGGCTTCAAGAACACCGTCTTGAGTATGCCGGGTACGATCTTACCGCATCGATTGCGTCGGCACCACAGGATAACCCAAAAGGCGCTTAGATCTCAGACTACAGTTCCATCTTCTCCGCCGCCCTACTTGATTTTGTTTTTCTGCTTCGTCCTTTAGGACCCATTTTTAATTGATACTAATACGTTTGGCTTGAAAAGTGCACGCGACTGAACGATATTTTTCCAAGGGCAGACCGTCCTTATATTCTACGAGGCAAACAGTGTGTTTGCCGTAAGGTGTGCAGTCACATTGCCTCGGTTTCACAGTGCAAGTACGTTGGTTGTGCGGCGATCTTGCAGTCGCCACCGAATAAATATGCATCTAGTGCCAGTAACAAACATTGCAGTCACCGCAAGATAGACTTACAGCTCCGTGCTCCTCCTTGCATTGACTGCACGTGACACGTGCGTTCACGAAATAACGTGGCCAACCGCAGAAACTGTGAGGCATGTTCAACAGCCTCCTGCGGCGGCCTATGTGCGGCCTGACAGTCTGTTAGTCTGTCAGATTAACACATGACCGTAAATTATGTAACCGAGTTCGAATCCCACTGCCACCGATTTGTTTTTCATTTATCTATGCTATTAAACGTTAACATTATACATTTAATTATTCAATTTACATTTTATCTGAGATTTTTTACTGTTATGGTTTCGTGCATAAATCGAGTAAGTCATTTAAAACGGTATTTGCTTCTTTATTGACAAGAGGTTTTATAAAACACCTTTTTGTTTACTTTCTTTTTTAACGAAACAAAAATGTTCATGGTATTCAAATGAATTTCTAATTATTGCTTAAAGCAAATGCGAAAAGAGTTAAAAGTAATGACTTATATACTATATATACAGTTTTAACACATATGTATATTTAATAACAATGGCAACCGAAATCCGATATTGAAGAATTAAATGAATAAGGTGATTAATATGAATTGTTTTTGCTTTAATTTTACCAACTATAATGGGGAAAAATCGCTAATCAATGAACATTACATGAAGCCGATGATAGTTATACACTAAGCGTAAATACACGACGTGGTCAGTTAAAAATATAAAAAAACATCCTGAATTATGTTGCAGTTTGATAGTGGTAGTTCGACATGTTTTGAAGAATTCTACCTGTTATGATACATTTATAGTTATGATAATCACGATACCATTTATGGATGTAACGATCTAGCGGTATATCGGTATATTGCAATACGAAATCAACCTGAATTGTACTACTATCTTTTAACGTACATGCTTTTTAAGATCCATTATTTCTGTCTTCAACCAGACAGGTACTTGCTACATATCTTAACATATAAAACTATCTAGTGATGAAAATCTCATCATTGTAAGTTAAAAGAAACTGAAATGAGAATGTTTTTAGTTTCAGCGTTTTGCCTCTAGTAGCAAAAACATTAATTACCTGTCAAAAACTGCAATGAGACTTGCAATTGTTATGCATGCTTATGTGTGTTACACATTTGGAGAGCTTGGAGTTGAATAGAAGTGTTCAAGTACAACAATATTTACGGTCAAAGCTTAATCTATGATTGTTATATATTGCAATACGTTGTTGAAGTATTGCGATATATCGAGGTTCGCTTAAGGCGTCTCGTTATATCCCTTATACTAATTGTATAGGCTTAGCAAAATGGCTGGAGAGAAGTTGATGGATAACAATCCCAACATAGCAGATCTGAGTGACAAGAATCGACCGACAAAGCTAGGAGAAATGTACTGTGAGTTGTATGACAATGAATGGACAGACGCGTACGAAGCTTTGGTTGCAACTGGACACAGCGAAGAAGCCACACTAGAAACTTTAGAACTAACGCTGATGGTAATAATTTGTTGACACTACCTGTATTAGTGAACAAAACGTCATTTTTCATGTCTTAACATTTTCTAACAGATTTATGTTTCAACATTTTTTTAATAGCAAAAGTATTACACTCATCGGACGTGTTCTTTTCTTTTTATAGTTATAACCATGACTCATCCTTGCATAGACGTAAACATATGTACTTTGGTAGCAAACAACTTGGTTATCTTTCGCTTATGCAAACCTCTCTGTGGTAATATAAGGTTTAAAGCGACCTAATATGTTTCCTCTGGTGGCTCTGTTGTAGTTTAAAAGCGTTCGAATTGCGTTTAATTTTATAAACAACTCTTACATTCCATTAGTCTTACATTTCTGAAAGGAAATGAGAAAGTTAAACATCCTAACTTTCTGTCCCTGACAAATCGGAGAGGATTGTCTACGGACAGGGATTCCGACAATGTCACTTACACATTCACAATAGCGTGTGTCGATAGTAAAGGGTATTCTGGAAGAAAGATGGGAGTTAAATATGCTATAGTTTGGCAAAACTGTAAGACAGTGAACAACAATATTTTCGTCGACATGGATGGTATTCCTTATCAACTATATTAAAAGCTTTTTGAAATACCATAATTCCATTTTTAAATGTTTTGATGCTTTAATCAAGCTTCAAAGTTAGGAGGGCGAGTAGATAGATATCTGTCACAGGGGGTCACAGAGGGGTCACAAGTGGTGTCACAAGTGATCACACGTGGTTGCCGTGTGGGTGTCAGGTATTGTACTCTGACGTTGCTCTGTATATAATAATACACCACTACAGCCTGTGTACGTGAGTTCTCACCGCATTCATGTATTGTCAAGACAATATAAACTGTAAATATATTACAACAATATATTTAATAAGCAAATTAGCATTTAATTTCAAAGAATCGACACAATCGATGCGTAGACACCAATTGTAACACAAGTTCTAATTCAAAGCAATAATACATGTACAAAAGTTTAATATAAAATAAATATCACCATGCAAAATGGCGACAATGACAATGACGGACAATTACAGACTATAATGAAAAACACGGAATAAACATACAAATATTAGTTTTACTTATTATTTAAACATATCAAATTCTTAACCCTAGTATAATAAGTGAATTGTCATGATAATTACCTGTAAATATATTACAACAATATATTTAATAAGCAAATTAGCATTTAATTTCAAAGAATCGACACAATCGATGCGTAGACACCAATTGTAACACAAGTTCTAATTGATGCCCCGACATCGGTTGGTCATTCTCCGTGGGCGATTACCATGACAAAAGAATTATATGGTCACGTGCGCAAGGTGTTAGAAAGAGTGTGTAATTAAAAGTAGTGAACGTGGCCTACGTGACATGGTCTTACAGTCAAGACTGTACTAGATGAACACTAACTACAACTACACTAATAACTACAACTAGCGATCGTAAAAGTATGTAAAAGGTAGGTACAGGGTGGGTGTAAAACTCGAACCCGATACATATTAAAATTCAACCTGTGACATATTTCCTCCCTGCGGGAAATGTCGTCCTCGACATTACAATAATGAGCAAGTAGAAATAAATTCACGCGAATACTTATAAATAAAACGAAACAGAAATATTGCAGTAAACTGTATGATTTTAATCAAATAAGATACAATAAACAAGACATTGAATTTCATAATAACATCATACAATGAAAATGAACATGAACAAGCTCTTGTCTTTAATCTTGTATCACTCCAGTCCCAGTTTGGCGTCATCGATTCGTCTCTGTATCCAATCTCTAAAACAAAACTGCAATTATCCAACATAAAGTAATACAAAATAATAATTGCAATAACATATAACTATATGCCATAAAGTAATAATTGTACCAATGTAATATAACATGGAATACAATATAAAAAACAACTAATATCACTACGATATATCTTAAATACATGTAGTATAGATATAACTTTTACACCTGTAATATCATAAATATGATATGTTCAATCGCGGTAAATTCCTACCCGATAACAAACTCACCTGTCCTCATTCATGATGGTTGGCGACGTTGTCTTACTCCAGGTTCACCAGGACGACGCCGATGAGGTGGTCTATACGCTGCTACACGACCTGAATCTGATGTGTCAGATGACGACAAACAGCTACTCGTTGATGTCTCGTCTGCTGACATGTTTGATGCTGACGATAAACGTTGGTCTAAGGGCTCCGCACATGGCACATAAGACCTTGTCGGTACAGGTAACGAAACGAATGGCAGCAACATGTTCCTATGCAGGGTCCTTTGTTTGCCTTCGCCGTCAATTCTGCGAACAACGAAGACTGGTATATCCGCACTGGGCTGTTGCTCCACAACGTAAACTAATTCCTGCCAAACGTCTGCCAGCTTGTGCTTTCCCTTTAAGCCTACGTTTCGGACCAAGACCCGATCACCTGGCAGAAGTTTAGCCTCTCTGACCTTTCGGTCATAGTAGTGTTTTGACCGACGACCACTACGGACAGCATTTTCATTTGCATTTTTGTATGCCTTTTTGATGTGGTCCTCTAGCTGTCGCATGTAATCTGATGGCGAAACACCGCCTACAGTCTGATCGACAAGTCCAAGAAAAGCATCTATTGCCAATCTTGGATTGCGACCAAACATAAGGTAGTATGGCGAATAACCAGTACTCTCATGACGAGTGACATTGTAGGCGTGTACCAAGGCGGGAACTGCAGCTTTCCAGTTGCTCTTCTTGTCATTTTCCAGGGTCCCGAGCATCTGTAATAGGGTCTGATTAAAACGCTCGGTTTGACCATTCCCTTGTGGATGGTATGGAGTTGTTCGAGAGCGTTTAATCCCGGCAATTCTGCATAGTCGCTGAATAACCCGGGAAAGAAAATTCTGACCCTGGTCACTGTGCAATTTCTCGGGAAACCCGTAATGCACAAAGAAGTTGTCAAAGAGCACTTTAGCTGTCGTTCTAGCTGTTTGATTCTTGGTAGGTATTGCTTGGGCATAGCGAGTGAAATGGTCAGTGATAACAAGCACATTCTCAAATCCACCTTTAGATGCCTCCAACGACAGGTAATCAATACACACTAGCTCCATTGGTGCGGAAGACTCGATACTGACCATTCCTGTCGCGAAGCGTGGTGAAGTCTTTCGACGAATGCACCTGTCACACCGACCAATCCAAGTAGCTATGTCAGCGTCCATACCTGGCCAGTAGAAGCGCTCTTTGAAAAGACTGATTGTCCTATCCCGGCCTTGGTGACCCATGTCACTGTGCAGAGCCTTAAATACCGTATCTCTGGCTATTCGCGGTAGAACAATCTGCTTGACACGTGTCTCGTTGATTGTTGCCCAATTGACGAGAACATCATCTATAACTTCTAGATGTTTCCAGGCCCTCATATACCGCTTCACTTCAATGGGCAGTGCTCCTAGCTCACGTTTAGAATGAGGACGGACTCCGGCATTAACAAGGTCTCGAACACGAGAAATAACTGTATCGGTGATTTGACCGGAAGTCCAATCTTTTGACTTGAGTGCGTTGGCTTTAAGTAAGCTGTCTGGTATTTCCGATTCCACAACTTCATTAACACAAGTATTAGAACCACTTTCAAATGGTGCTTGTACTGTGTGCTGAGAAAGTAAAGCCCGTACGACCTCTCCGTCGACATGCTCTGTCTCGGTGACTTCTACTTTACTATGTTGACGTGAAAGAGCGTCGGCATCAATGTTGGTTTTACCACTACGATAGCCGATGGTAAAATCGTAGTTGGCAAGCGTCGCTTCCCATCGATGGCCACAAGCATCCAGTTTAGCCGACGTCTTAATATATGTTAACGGGTTGTTGTCAGTAAGCACATCGAACTTAGCTCCATACAAGTAATCATGGAACTTCTCCGTTACGGCCCATTTTAGTGCAAGAAATTCCAGTTTACTTGCATGGTAGTTCCGTTCAGCTGGCTTAAGACTCCTGCTTGCGTATGCTATCACACGGTCCATTCCGTCCTGCTCCTGGTATAAGACTGCACCTAGTCCGCTTAGAGAGGCATCAGTATGTAGCTTGAAAGGCTTGGTATAGTCAGCATAGGCTAGAACTGGTGCTGAGGTGAGCTTCTCGATAACTGTTGAGAAAGCTTCTTGCTGACTATTACCCCAGACAAATGCAATCTTGCTTGACTTCTTATCTTTAGACAGACCAACCAGTAGGTCATTGAGAGGTCGCACAACACCGGCAAACTTCGGTACAAATTTGCGGTAGTAACCGGCAAATCCTAAAAATCTCCTGACCTCTGTAACATTCTTGGGAACAGGCCAATTCCTAACAGCGTCAACTTTTGCAGGGTCAGTCATGATACCGTCTTTGGAGACAACGTGTCCCAAATAGTTGGTCTCTCCTTTTAAGAATTCACACTTCGAAGCTTTTAATTTTAAGTTGTGATTCTTAAGGCGTTCAAATACTGCTTCTAGTCTGGTAAGATGTTGCTCGAAAGTCTCAGAATAAATAATGATGTCGTCAAGGTAGATTAGACATTCTTTGAGATTCAAATCTCCCATGCAACGCTCCATTAGACGCTGGAAGGTAGCTGGTGCGTTACATAGGCCGAAAGGCATCCGGTTACACTCAAAGAAGCCTAAACTACCGACCTGAAACGCTGTTTTCTCCTTGTCCTTTTCACTCATTTCCACCTGCCAATATCCTGCTTTTAGGTCCAGTTTGCTAAAGTATTTGGCTCCTACCAGAAGATGAAGGGTGTCGTCTATCTTGGGAATAGCGTAAGCGTCCTTATGGGTACGACTATTTAATTTCCGGTAGTCTACACAGAAGCGAATTGACCCGTCCTTTTTCCTAACGATTACGACATTCGAAGAGAATGGACTACTAGATGGCTGTATCGCACCCATAGTAATCATTTCGTGTAAATGCTCTCTCACTTCATTGATTAAGGCTGGTGGCACCCTTCTGTAAGGATCCTTGAATGGTCTTTCTTCAGTCAACTTAATCTCATGTTTGACAAGGTCAGTTCTGCCAAGATCAAGAGATCCTTGAGAAAAGACATCTTTCCATTTACAGAACAGGGTTTCAAGCTCATCTTTTTGATCTTTTGGTAAATGTCCCAAATTAATCCTCAAGTTGTTCAGAAATGTCTCGTTACTATCCCTGTCCGACGGTTCCTTATCTTCAGGTATGACTTCCTGTTGTTCTTCCTCTGGCTTCCAAGATCTTAACACTTTGGCGTCTTGTAGTTCGCATAAGATGGTCTTTGGTTTGATCAGGATGGTCTTGGCTGACATATTGAATAGTCTGACTGGAACTCTGGCCGTTGAACCTTGCTGATCTATCTTCACAATCCGTGGACAGACACCTATTCTGTTTGGCGCTTCTGCAGACGGTTCAGTTATTACAGACTCAGATTCAATAGACTTGCGAACCATGCCTGAAAGAGTAGTAGTGGCAAATGGTGGCAGTTCTATATCTCTGACGTTGGTCGACTTAACAACCCCTACTGGCTGTGTACTAGTCACCGACATCAGGGCCGTTCTCCATTCAGGTGGTAACCTATCTTCTTCCATATCTGACAAAAATCTTATGACGTTCGTACCCACGACGACAGGAACACTGAGACTGTACTCAGTGTTTGGAACCACTAGTACTGGAACTGTGTACACGTCTTGGCTGATCCTCGGAACTTCAATGTCAGCCTCAATGTAACCAATATATGGTATAACATTACCTCCTGCTCCGGTGATAAATAGATCGCCAAGCGATTCACAAGGATGTAAATGTGGCTTTCGTTCCATAGCGTTATAAAAACCTTCACTGATAGTAGTGATCATCGACCCACTATCTATCAGTGCAGTGGTTAAACGTGCATTGATAACGATCTCAGACTCATTAGCCGCTCCTATAAGTCTGTCAAACAGTTTCTTCTTTGTTCCAATAGGGCTCGTCTGCTTGTCCTCTAATCGCCCTTTCATAGAGAACCGGGCTCGTTTAAAGATGGTTGATCTCTCTGGTAATTGCCTCCTCCTCTACCTCTGTAACGCCCTCGTCCTCTTCCATTCCCGTTACCTTGACTACTGCTATCTTGCTGTAAATTATTCACCTTTTGCTCTAACTTATCCATTTTCTCAATCAGGGTCTTTAACAAGTTATCAGAATCGTTCTTACCTTCTGCCCGTTCGTCTCTACCTTGCTGGTACTGTCTCGCTTTCGGCTTCGTTCCACTTCTTTCTTTCTCTAATCTTATCTCAAACTCCTCCGATCTTACCCTGTTCCGTAACATTTCAAAGCTAACATTACTTTCAAAATGAACGCGTGTAGCTTCCTTGAGCTGTTCATTTCTAAGCCCTCTCCAGAACCTCTTCTTCAGCATTGCATTCTTCTCTACATCAGTTATTATCGCCTTCCTTGCAGCTTGCAATAACATCTCCTCCAAACGTAACCCCCATTCTACGACAGTTTCGTTCTCTTCTTGGCTGGTCATAAAGAAATGGCACAGAATGCTGTCTTTGCTTGCAACATTCCCAAACGCATCCTCAAGTTTACTAACCACCTGGTCAACTGTAGCAGTTGGCCCAAGATGTAGCATAATTCTCTTCGCATGTCCCTTTAACGATTTTCTTACCGCTTGCATAACGACAATCTCTGCATACGAGAATTGTACATTTTCCACCTCCATCTTCCATTCTTCGTAGGTTGCTTCATTCCTAGGTCTAGGTTCTACTCCAGAATAATAAGTCAAGTTCAGTTTGATATTTAAATTATCTCTCGCTTCTTTTCCTTTGCTACTCAACAATTCTTCCGTATCTATCAATTCCTTCGTTTGTCGGTCTCTGCCGTGCATAACGTATCCATGTTCGGCAACTTCCTTCTCCTTCACTTCATCTTGTCTATATATCAAATGGTCGCTTTCTGTATATGTCTTATTAGTCCCGTCTATTTCTCTATTCCTTTCAGTATCATTCCTTTCCACAGTTTCTAGTCTTTCCTTTAACTCTGCTTCTTTCCTATCAGTTTCCTGCTCTCGTACGTGCATACTCCTTTCCATATCTCCAAACTTCTGAAGCATTGTCCTTTCCATGTCCATAATCCTTTCCTCGTATCCTTTCATGTTTCTATCCGCTTCTGCTATTTTCTTTTCAAGTGCTGTTTCTTTCTCTCTTATCACCACTTCTCTATTACTAATTTCCAGCTCCCTCTCCTGTAGAATCACCTTCATCATATCTCGCTCCTCCTTTTCATTCCGTTCCCTTTCTTCGAATTCTCTTAACCGTCTTTCTGATTCTTTACTTTCTATTTCACTTTCAATCCGACTAGTTTCAATATCTCTTAACTTTTGACTTAACTCCGCTATCTGTTCGTTTAATGTATTATGTTCCTTTGTCTCCTTAGCTCCACCTGTTATCCGCTTTGCCTCACTAACGTTTCTCTCCTCGCTATCCATATATGTTCTATCCGGGGTTCTATTTCTCGTCGACTCCATAAAGCTGATCTTTCTTCTTAATAATCTTAATGAACTATCTAATCTTGGAAACATCTCAGCTTCCTTGCTCATGCTGTCATCATCAGCCTTTTCTGTAAGACCCTGGTCAATACTTGGTCCAATCTTTGCAGATTTCCTAATCTGTTTAATGATTAAGTTTCTTTGCTGGTTGATCCTATCTATTTCCTTATCCATATTCCTCTTATCCAATCTCTCCTGCCTTTCACTAGATCCTCCTGAAGCCATATTCGTTCTTTACACGATGTCGCTCACACTTCACTATAGCACTAATTCACGGTATACAATTCAATTTCATTCACATTCAACTCCTAGCTGTGAAAACACTACCCGTCTATACTATTCAACTGAAGTATAACACTCAATTCAGTTAAAACCGCACAACTCGAAGTTAATATTCAACCGTGGCACGTCACGTACACCGTAGATTAAAGTTCTGTATAGTTGAACTTCAACTATACACACATTCAAATTCAACACAAGTTCCAGTCAAATTAGTATGGCACAAATAATACAATACACCATACTACTTGACATTTCACACACAGTAGACAATATACTGTACAATATCAATGGCAAAACAAAATCAAAATAGTTACCGAATAAGTAGCTTTGCTATGCTGCTCACCCGCAACAACAAAAATTCGTCCCGAATTTAGCCACAATACAACAAAACCAATTATCACTTCAAAGTAATGATGTATTCACTTAACAACCCACAACGTACGTCTACTACTAGCCTATATATGTTTATCAATTTAATTATTTATTTCAATAGTTATTTATTGCACCGCAATAAATATTGTCAATTTATCCTAAATAAAAAAAAATAAAAATAAAAATAATTTCCATCAGTGCGATTCGAACTCACACCTGAAGAATGAAAGTAGATTACAGCCCTGCGCGCTAACCGACTAAGCCAACTATACGAACGTGATTTAAATAGCCTCTATTGTATACAGGCTACAATTACGCAAACTTCCGACTAACGCTTCACTGGTTATTTTATGCTAATTCGTTCACACTCTGAATTACTCCGCACCAAAGACAAATACTTAATAATAAAAAAAATTCCGTCTTCACAAATCACTGAATTAAACACAGTACCAAACAACTCACCAATTAGTTTATATTAAATTAATTTAATTTGATATCTAATTTAACTGAAAGTTATGATTTTAAATTTTTATAATTGAATATTGATTGATTGACTTAATTAAATTATTATAGAGAACTACTATTATTTTCTTAATTTTATATTGAATTAATTAATGCTTTAATTTATTTATTTGCGTAAATTGATTTTAAATTACATTAACTAAATGTTGTTTATACCGTTTATGTATATTTTATTCAACTTATTTAATAATTTAAAAAAAATAAAAAGTTTCACGAAGCTTCGAACCAGTGGCCTTTACACCACAAAACTGACTGTCAATTCCAACCCTTCAACCGACTGCGCTATTACCGCTCAATAGTTTTAGAGATGTCTATTTGCTACCTACAGCTAAAATTTAACACCACGCGACATTGATTTTTTCTCAATATTTTCCAAACAAAATACGCGTTTCGATGACAGGAAACAGTTTTACAATAAACAGAATCTTATTAAATGTTGTACATAGTATAACATTGAATAAATATTTTGTTATTGATGTATTTCAATTTTGTTCACAATAAACAGAGACCTATAAACCTATGTATTATATGTCTCTGTAACAACCAAGAGAGAAAGGATGATCAGGCCTTTTCTCTATATATCGTTCTCAAAGATCCTGAAATACTGGTTTTATAGACTACTACACTACAACAATATTCTACGCTACGGCAAAGACCATGTCATTTTACTGGTATAAAGTGAAAGAGGAATAAGCAGTTATTAGAACAAGGAAAACGGTAAATTTTGGATTATTGTGCAAAATAAGTAATTATGGCCTAGATAATTAATTCATTAATGGGTTTGGAACAAATGTACCTAAATACACATATTTAACACATTAATCATACGACAAAAAGCGTTCACCCGTATACAACAGACTGACAAATATCACCGGTAACCCAGTGTACGAAATCAAAAATCCCGTGCAAGGTTTAAATTTACAACCGTCTAACGCGATATACAGAATTGGAACGTGTAAGTTGTAACACTCACTTATAAACAATAAAATTACAGGTACAGTTAAACACGTCAGGCTGATGTATACAAAACAAACAAATAAAACAGCTTACCAAAATACTAGTAGAAATCTATATCCAAATTCCTAATAACACTAAATTAATAAACTAAACATTAATTAAACACTATATCCTAATCCAATCATTGTCGAACAGTGTCCACTTAGAATGGCACTATATAATATCCACAATCTTCACAAGATGTATCCATCCAAATAGGGTACCCACTAAAGAATTCTCCACTGTCAGTCACCTGGTCCTAGGGTCTGCCGAACTATTTCCTACTCCCATGCAATTGTTGTTCCCGGGTAAACAACACTCTAATGACTTAAACAGTCCACAATCACAAGTGCTAGCTACCTGCTAAACGGTTAATTCCATGATAAGTCCAAATTGGTCTACAATAATGATCTGCGATGGTTATGTTGGGTGCCAGTGTCACAGGGGGTCACAGAGGGGTCACAAGTGGTGTCA
This sequence comes from Mactromeris polynyma, assembly GCA_032209605.1. Lineage (NCBI taxonomy): Eukaryota > Metazoa > Mollusca > Bivalvia > Venerida > Mactridae > Mactromeris > Mactromeris polynyma. The sequence goes on along the minus strand of JASFXZ010000006.1, from coordinate 16,871,628 downwards.
CAAGTGATCACACGTGGTTGCCGTGTGGGTGTCAGGTATTGTACTCTGACGTTGCTCTGTATATAATAATACACCACTACAGCCTGTGTACGTGAGTTCTCACCGCATTCATGTATTGTCAAGACAATATAAACTGTAAATATATTACAACAATATATTTAATAAGCAAATTAGCATTTAATTTCAAAGAATCGACACAATCGATGCGTAGACACCAATTGTAACACAAGTTCTAATTCAAAGCAATAATACATGTACAAAAGTTTAATATAAAATAAATATCACCATGCAAAATGGCGACAATGACAATGACGGACAATTACAGACTATAATGAAAAACACGGAATAAACATACAAATATTAGTTTTACTTATTATTTAAACATATCAAATTCTTAACCCTAGTATAATAAGTGAATTGTCATGATAATTACCTGTAAATATATTACAACAATATATTTAATAAGCAAATTAGCATTTAATTTCAAAGAATCGACACAATCGATGCGTAGACACCAATTGTAACACAAGTTCTAATTGATGCCCCGACATCGGTTGGTCATTCTCCGTGGGCGATTACCATGACAAAAGAATTATATGGTCACGTGCGCAAGGTGTTAGAAAGAGTGTGTAATTAAAAGTAGTGAACGTGGCCTACGTGACATGGTCTTACAGTCAAGACTGTACTAGATGAACACTAACTACAACTACACTAATAACTACAACTAGCGATCGTAAAAGTATGTAAAAGGTAGGTACAGGGTGGGTGTAAAACTCGAACCCGATACATATTAAAATTCAACCTGTGACATATCCAATACAATGCTTAAATACACAGATACAATCCTGCATTTTATTATTAGATAATGAACCACAAACCTATCTTGCATGTTATCAGAAAAAACCCCGTTTCCAACTAAAATGCTTGTTTCTGATCTGTTCTTAACCGGACACTTTCTTAAAAACTGTGCAGATATAGCCCTGGTACTTCACCCACGATTTTATAGGTTTTGGATGAGCTAGTAGACCACGAGCTAGAACTCTGTAATACTTTGTATTAACTGTTCGACTAGTCTTACATAAGAATGTGTGCTTTCTATAAAAGTTGTTGTAGCCTGCAATGTTGTTTGTTGTTTTGTTTGCACGCCAGTTTTTTGTCATTATAACATGAATCTAATTGCCGCTTATTCTATTGAGCTAACATGGTGAAACCTAACATGGTGCATGCCTTTTGAAACTGTCAATGTACTACTAAGTATGTATTCAGTTACTTTAGAGTATATCACCTAAGCGACCATTAAAGTAATCTCCAAACCTCTATATGTTATGTTTTTCTATTGACATCAGTAAATTTGATGCGTAGCGCAAGCGTTATTGATCCTTGGAAATGGCGTTTTATAAAATGTTGTCATACGAACGTTGGCACCCGCTGAGGGTTCTGTAAGTTTAATTACTTAGTCTACAAGTTGGTGAACAAATAAAATGGTAGTGATATATATGAATACTACTGTAACTGTTAACTATTCCATTATATTGCAGAATGTATTTTCGTTCTGTGAAAAGAAAGCAGGCATGTTGATTCACCAAGCCGCAAATGCGGTTGATGTGTTGTTTGAAGAATATAAATGCCTTGTTGGTTCCGCATATGAAAAGGTATGGGACACAGACAGTTTCACATTTAAACAATTTGGTTAACATTAGTTTATTTACAAAAGAACAAATATATGTTTGAGCATTTAACATTTTAGAAATATATTTTAAAAAAGATAAACGGCGTAAATAGAATGATGTCTTCCGGTGTGTTAAATGAGATAAAGATTTTTGGCAACATGTTGAAAAATAAATCCTTACAAAAAATTAACTCGGATCTACATACTCTATTCATGGACCTGTCCTATCAGGGTCATTTTATACAATCATGTTTAAACATATAAAACATGTTCGGCGAAATTCGAACTGCTTACGAACGCTCATCTTACGAAAATCCCGTTTGGGGCATCATGCGTGAACGAAACCCCCCCCCCCCCCTTTGGTGCCTTTTGGGTGAAACTATGATTGGTCAGATTTTAAAAAGCCCGCTACGAGGACAACATTTGAATGGTCAAAATGATGGTCACAATCAATGTTATACAGCTTCTCCAAAGAAAAACATTGTGCAAACGACCGCTATTATACACGTACACAACTGTTACGGCCCTAACTTAAACAAAGTAGATTTAAAAGTAATTTAAAAGATAAATATGCTTAACATTAATATATAAGTAATGTTATTCAGTTACTTTTAGTTTTAAAATCATTTGGTCGTGATTGCCACTTTTATAGCTTTTTTGTAATTTTTTAGAAACCACCGTCGCATCTTACAGTACGAAAGAAGGTAAGCAATACATTTTACAGCTGTTGACGTATGTATAATGAAAGGGAGATAGTAACGTGTACAAGGCTTTTAGTTGCACATGATATGACTGTGACTTGAGCACTGCATTTGTGACATGAGATGCAAATCGGACTCTCAAAACACCCTATCGGACTTCTACCGATATTCGGACATTCGACCCCCTCTACCAAACGGCGGATGCCGTGACCACACAGCCACGACGGATGATACATGTCTTGGATTTGTTTGTTATGGTTTATTTTGTTTACTTATTGATGCTTGAAACTCAAAATAGACACTCGTGAATGGCAGTAAACGTTGAACCAATGTGTACATATCTTTATAAGGAACTGTATTTACAGACATTTAATAGTAAAGTAATTATATATTTTTATAACGCAGTACCACAATAAACACGCCTTTATCCTCGTGGCAAATGCAATGATTATCAGTTTAGATCTGTTTTACTTATATGTTTTCAAGCACCTATGATACATGTACGTTTTCTAAGTATTTCCCTCTTGCTATTTATCGCTTCATTAAGTTCGTTGGCCAGGGTTTGCAAGTTCAAGACATTTTGCTACAGATGAGATGGAGACCCAAAGGAAAAGAGGAAGATGCTTCAAATGCATTCGCACAGACCAAAATTATTTCGAAACAAGAAGAAATTGTGAGTTGATATGTTTTGTAGGACAAAATAGAAATTCAAACTTATTGCTCGTGATTAAATGTATGTTAAAGTTACAAATCTCTTACACAATTGCATGTAAAATAAAAACATTTTTTCAAAGAAATGGGAATCATTATGGTAAAGCAAACGGAAACATTGAGTTATATACTAGTACTGAAAAGGAATTAGAGTTAGAAATATTTCACGTTTTATTTTATAAACAGGCCAAGATAAAAAGGGCCGCAGAGAACAAACTGGTATCATTACGCAAAGACGTGGCTTTGTCGATGGTACCTTTGGTGCAGCAGGTACACCCATCTTTACATTCCGTAATTATTATATAAACAGTTTGGTAATATATTCGTAACCTAAGTATTGAAATTATAAGAAAATATTTTCTCGAAACAAGCACATTTAAGTATCTTTTTTAAAATGCCAGTATTTAAATATCACATCGATCACTAAACTTTCTTTGACAGACTCTTTCTTAGTCAGTTGGTTTCTTTACTGAGGACATGCAAACGTTTTTATGTTTGAAACCGACTGCTTTATTCAAACTATTTAATTGAATATCGTAGACAGAAGTCAAATAGTAGTACCTTTTTACAATTGTGAAATATGTTTTCATGACACTCTTTATTGTCACAGGCATACATTGAGGCAAGCTGGAGCACTGACTGCATTTCTTTGTTGAAGCCGTTCATTCGCCAATGTTTGTTTATCTGTTGGATGATGGTAGTACAGTCTCCTCCAATGGCGTTACACGTGGTAGAAGATAAAACACTGTTTGATAAGAACTATTTCAAGGAATACCTTGCAAAAGGTCAAACAATCCGCTATGTTGTCTGGCCACCAATGCTACTTCATAAGGACGGACCAGTCGTTGCAAAAGGAGTAGCACAAGGGAATTCGGATTAGGATGAAGTAAGAGCAGCTACAGGAACATATGAAAAGTGACGCTACGACATGTTGACAATTGTGTCGAAATTCGTGTGCAGTTTTTTTATATTTCTTTCATAATTGTTAAATGTATCATGGTTTTATATCTTGTTGTATTGTTACCGTAATGGTGTTTTATATTAAAGTATGTATTCATCTGAAGACTTGAATTAATGCTTAGAGAATACGTGTTTTGTAATGTCCCTTTGCATGATATGTGAAAAAAGGATCTAGCATTCGTGTTCATGTTAAACTCGTCGACGAACTGCCTCGAGTAATATTATTTTGACCGACGGCTTAAATAAATTAAATAATACATCCACACTCGTGCTAGGTCCGCTTTTTATTCAACTTGTGGTATTAAACACTCTAGTTGTTCTCACTTACTCGACAGTTTACTTTTGTGTAAAGAGCTAACTTTCTTTTTTAATTATTAAATACAAATTTGAACTGCATTTTCATTGTCTTGTCTTGGAACAATTAATCCACCGCCTTGTGGTACACGGTCGAATCTTCAGTGTCTGTCGTCTCGTACATACATCTTAGTATCAAACATGTGTCACTTTAGTCGACATTCAGTATATTCAAAGTTATTATATTATATGGAATGAAGTATGAATGTCATGTTATACATGTACGCAGCGAGCTTTTGTGTTTTTTTATGGTTGATATGCATTAATTAATACATAATGTTGCTGAACATTTATTGCTGACAACAACATATTTCTATTTCTAACCTAAAACCTAAACGCGGACACTAAAAACTGTGAATGACTCTGAATCTTTTCATAAACTGTCGCCATCGACGCCTAATGTACCATTAACTATTCAGGTATCCACAATTATCGTAACCTTTTTGGGATTGATTGGATTGTTTAAGAAGTTATCGGTTGCAAGCGAAATAGATTAATTGCAATGCATGGAAAATACTGTACACATTGAACTTTTTGTGTGACAATGAAATTGTAATGTGCAACAAGGAGTAGCACCCACAAGAACCGTATGTTATTCATGTACACCTACATATCATGCGCAATAACTGGGTCCTATTTGAATGAAATATATGCAAAATGTAGGATAAGTTGCGTCAACAAGTGTGTATATACTATATGTACTATACATCATATTCCTAAGACAATAAAGGACTATAACTCTGGTAATGCATGTGAAATAGTAAAGCCCCACCTTCAAACATAGCTAACAATAAAATAATAAATATATCGTCTTCTCACAAAGAATGCATGCAAAATAGATTATGCAGTCTTCTTTAGTTATCCCTTATGATCGGCACTGCCATTCATCGCGCCCTTGTTCCCTTACGTATATACCCTCCTCAAATATCTTCTTTTACGGATTATTGTTTTCCCGGAGAAAACGAAAATGTGATTCAGAAAGGTGGAAAGGTTAAGCAACGAGCATTGCACACATGATTTGTATTTGATTATAAACTATAGCATCACCTCTAGCTGTTTCAAATGAGGTATTATATCGTTGTTTTTTTTCTCTGTTCTTTACCTATCAGTTATTGTGTCTATGTCTTATTAACTCGATTTTATTTGGCTTCGATGATTCAGCTCTGGTTATTCATTTTTTTTGGAGATGCAAAGTGACAAAATACAATACACTTTAATAGAGTCGGTTATATATAACAGTAAACATTAGCCATGGATTTTCCAACAGAAAACAAAGTCAAAACAAACATAATATAAAACGCCTGTATGGATATAAAATATACGTCTTACATAAACTTATAAAATTAGTTTTAGTAGATGAAATTGAGCAGTCATGCCGAAATAAAGCATAGTACAAATTAAAAATAGAATTGCATCATCATATTTCATATTGAAAACCAAAGGAAATGGTGAGATAATTAATAATATATCAGTATTTCAATAATATTGCTAAAGTCACATATTGAAGCTATATATATTCACAGCTGATTGCGTAATATTAAACAAATGAATAAATAAATAAAATAAAGTAAGAAAAAATACATGCATTCATTGTAAGTCATACATATGACAATTGTGTGAGATCTCTACGAAAAAGAATAAGCACACTTATCATCCTTATACACTACTTAAGACATAGTAGATAGTATGTCATAAAATATGAGTACAAGTTATAACATTGTAAAACATAGCGACTGTATACAGACGATCAAGTATACAGCTTTCACAAATACGTTGTATATAGATATATACGTATTCTCAAACACAATCCTTGTATTGGTTATTATGCAGTATGTGCAAGTTTAATCCACAAGCATGTTATTATTACTGGTTTTTTTTGTTCACAATAAATTTGAATAAAGTTCCACGTTATCCAGATAATCTTTAACCGCATTGTAACAGTATGTGTACTGTTCCTGAAATATACAATCAGACACGTGACCTAAGTAACCGTGAAGTTGCTGACCATTAAATTAGATACATTGTATATGGAAAGAAATCTAGAGGTTCTGAGTAACATTGACCTCATTATTGTAAGTATCGAGATCACAATTGTCATGCCAAATACTCAAATAAAACATTGCATCTTGTTTTTCTTGAAGAGGATCAATCAATTCGTAATTCACTCTAGATGCTTGGTATGATTTTCACTTTTTCGTATAATATACTAAGTACATTTAAAACGTACATTTGTATACCTGTAATATGTTTTAACATGCAACTTTAGTGTGTTTCAAAAATCATTTGATATGAAAGTACCCGTTTATTGAAAGGGAAAGTTATCGTTCATTATTGCGTATAATTAATTGAAATCATGTTAAGTTGTAATATTGCATCCCTAGGTAAGTTAATGAATTTTGAGAAACCTTACATTTTGCGTTTTTAAATGTATTGAGCATATTTCAGTAGCTTCTTTTCTTATCTATGAGGCAAATGAATATATAGAACACGGCAATATGTTGTGAATGTGGCCTTTACATGTAGTACCCTGTTTTACATTCCCTGTGTGTCATCATATACAGTCATACATAAGCATATAACCTTTAATGGCTATATTTATGGATCTTTGTATACTCAGTACATTTAAAAACGCACATGTTTGTACCTATGATGTCATTTTAGCGTGTTTTATAACTCATTTTAGTATGAACATACTCGTTGATTGAACGAATATTTAGCGTTTAGCATTGCGTGAAACAACTTATCTGGCATCCCTATGTAAGTTCATGAAATTAGAGAAATTTTGCATTTTGCGTTTTTAAATATATTGAGTACAATTGAAAAGGGCATTCAGATATTGAAATTCTACAAGTATTCATGACAACGCAGGGAAGCCACAGGCGAGTGTCTGATGGAATTCCTGTGAGAAAAATTTAGACAGGCAACAAAATTGCTTACGAAGTCGTCAATAATTTGTCTACGTCTCATTCTGCACAGTCTTACAGTCTCTGCCATACACACTTCACGTTCAGATCTCATCCTCTCGATAACGGACCATAACACACAAAACAAACCACTTTTCTTCGCACCGTCCCTTAAAATTAAGGCATTCACTTTAAATAAATGAGCCAACATTGATAAAAGTATATACTTATTATCAGCAGTGATGACTGAATGGATTTCATGCCATTTTCCTTGTTACTGTTCATACATAAACGTCAGGTTACCTAACCAGTTTTCCTGAAATTATTAACAAGTACTAACTTTCACTTCCGCAAGCAGCTGACAACTTCTATGTAAATCTGAAGTGGTGGAAAAATGACATTAGAAGGACATAACATGCCCCGCGCGGAAATCGAAACACGGTCTCTCGGGAGACACCACAGCGTCCTTCAAAGTGAGTTAACCGTGCAGGCTTATTTAAGGTGAACAGTTATAAATGGTGTACGGACCCTTGTTATATATGTACATGTATGAGGGATACATTAATACTGTTGTCATCTACACATATTCAACATGATTATTTTCTTATTTCACTGACTCTGCTAAAATTTGTTTTAGAACATCATGTTTTACATGCTTATGTGAGCACATTAGGAAATGCCTATCCTACTTACATGCACTGTATAATGATTTGGCTTTGGTTATCAAAACGGATGTTCTCTTCAATGCCGGATACCAGTCCTAGAATACATCGTGTAGTCTCAGGCTTAGTTTGATCCGGGAACCATGAATTGACATGGAACTGACGGACTACTTTTTCTTTGTCCTGCAAAATAGGTCGACATACCAAAAGCGGTGATAAGAAACGTGGATTTGAAGTAAATCCTTAATTTCGAGATAAATGTTGAACAAGAAGTATCTTTAAAAAATAGGCATTTATCTCGTGTCGAATTTAAAGATGAAATAAGAGGTATAAATAACTAGTGGACCTGTCTACATTAAAAAAATCGAAATAAAACCTGAACTAACAACTAACAGCTGTGAATTCGGGAACGAACATCTGAAATAACAACTAACAGCTGCGAATTCGAGAACGAATATCTGAACTATCATATCAAAGCAGTGCATTCGCAACATCATATCCGAACTAAAATCTAACTTCTGGCTATGTATTTTATAATTAACAACTGAACTAACAACCAAGAAATGTGAATTCTGGAATGAACATTTGAACTTACACCTAATAACTAACACCCAACTTCACAGACATGTATAGAAAACATATTGATTACTGCTGATTTTGATATATTAACATAACATTGATAAACATACCATTGTTTCATGTTCATTCATAAAATGCACACAACTGCGAACATTAGTTATTTAGTGAAATGAAAAGTCAGGTCACTGTTCGTAAGTATGTGTAGTACACTCATAGGTAGGTGTGTCTAAATTCAAACCATGATTAAGGATAAACAAATTCTTTAATTCCCAGTTCAGCGTTTACAACGTGCATATTTAATAAAATCAACGTCCATTTTCAAAATGAAGTTCGACTGACAAGGTTTGTAAGAAACAAATGAAATATCATTTCTACCCAAGATAAAGTAATTATTGGCGAGTTCAAAACAATAATTGTAGATCTCAATATTTGCTTTAACCTTTACCTCATCTGCCTTTCAACCATATAATAAATATATCAATTATTCGCTATGATACGTAATGCTGTGAACGACAAGAACTGACCATCTTATCAAATGTAATGCGTTTTATGTCCCGTCTCTGACAAGAACACACTATACAGCATTACATTAGGTAAGGTGATCTGGTGTCCTGCTAAACTAACATCGGTCTCAAATTTAGTCCAATAACATACATCTACGATACATCTTTACAGTGTCTTTTCTGTACATTATAGATGTTCATAAACGTGACGTCGTCAGCAGAAATCAGTCCTGTTGAGCCGACGTTCATCGTGAGAAAACGCGCGAAGTTTTACATGTCTACTTTATCCTCTGTATCGTGTTGGCCGTTCGTATGCATTTAATGCTAATGTCGAATATGGTCCAGTCGTAGTGTACGGCATACATCTAGCCCAAACTTAGTTAAACAAGAACTATCTTAAAAAAAGATGGTCGGCGCAATTTGAAAGTTAAGATTTTTTAACATAAAGAAGCTTTTACGATTGCTGGTCTCTCCAGATCCAAAATGGATTTCGGTAAAGTCACCGAAATTCAGTAGATTTATCGAAAGGTTAACCAATCCGCATCAAAGTTCCAAACGTTGTTCGGTTGAAGCGAAATTGCCTTGACGTAAGATTTGATTGGTTTACACAACACTGATATGCAGATAGCAAAACCATGTTAGTACGGCTGCGCCGAATAATCGCCGGTATAAAATAAATACCGAATAACTACAAAACATGCAGCGATAGTTGACATTGATTATAAAATACCTGAATGTAGCTTAAGTTAGTAGTATACTTCAGTGTCCGAACCATGTAATGGTCGCATTGTTTTTCTTCAACTAGATCACATATGATTGGACCTATGTTGACTGAACGTGCTGTCAATGGCCAGTAACAACAGTCCTGGAAATATATATACATGATGTATCTACTGGTCAAAAGAGCTAACCCACCATTCTGTATTTGATAATCTGAAAATGATGAACGTGACTTTGACAGGTTTATATCAACGTTTTTCGACAGTTCATTTTTTTGAATCATACATGTTACATATTACATATTACAGCAATTATAATCTACAGAAGATTGCATATACAATCTTGTCAGAAAACTATGTGTAATAGTGTCAGCGGCTAAGCACTTTTGACCAGTAATTTAAAGACAGTGGACATTGCACAGGACTGGACGGAATATGTCTGGTTTAACTCATTATGTATACTTAGTATGGTGTCTGTATTGCCTGTTATAACTTTTAAAAAATTGCACTGAATGACGACATAAGCAATTTATTTTGGCGGGTATGTAGTGACTATTTCAGATATCAGGGTGGGGGAAGACCCCAGGCGGACACCTGGGTAAAACCAATGACATTTCTAGCCACACATGGATGACTTCTGTACTTTCAAAGTCTTTATACATTGTTATTTAAAGTCAGTGACCATAACCACTCGACCACGAAGGCCAAATTTATACAGGGTATCGATCAGATAGTTTTGTACGAATTTCAAATTGTCAACAATTTCGAAGTTGAGTTGTTTATTTTTCCTACAAAATTATGATAATGTTGTCATGACACCGCAATTCAAATAGTATCAAAACGTCTTAAAATAGGACATATTTACATCGTCAACTGAGTCTTCCAGTAATACTATGGTTGATGCATTCGTGTCCCACAACAAACGAACGAAATCCACCACCGTACTGCTAAGGGGTACCTGCGTCAGTATAAGTCTGTCCAGTTTACGAAATGTCTGAAACACAATGCAATCCTTTCAATATCATGCAGAATGGTTTAATTTAAGACTATCGCATATGAAAACTATCGTTGGCCATGTTATGCTCTCTGTTGTTAGAAATGCAGTTAAGATAATTAATGAGTCCAGACTATAAATATACTCGTACAGTGTCAAACGCGATCATACACTGGAATTAACATCGGTAAATATCAATAAGTCATTTTCCACGTAAAATTAAGAACACATTATATGTGCTTTCCAACAACAAGGCGTATTACCATATATCATATAGTTTTACATGTTACAAGTGTTATACAGTCATGCATAATTATAAAACTGTACACCATACCGATACGAATACAGCGTTAATGTAATCGTTGTGTCCTTTAATAGGGATTCTGGATAGCAGTGGTCTATGTAGATCATCTGCGAAAAAATACAGGAGACAATACAGTTGTACAGACAATTATACTGCAAAGTGTATTTCAATTAAACCACATAACGTACATTGTCGGAATACAATTGACACCACTTGGCGTTACATGTAGGAATGGTAGCGGACAGTCATGTATCCAGATGACACCAGTTTTGCTGCTACCAATGCTAACGGAAGTACCAGTCTTACTCATATATCCAACAGGTAAAACAAAAGCATTGAATACACTAGAAATTAAGCAAAAAGAAATCACCGTACATATTTATTTTATATTCATACATATTCATAGTTAAAAGGCATCATTACCAAGAAGCTATCCTTAAAATATGTTAAGAAATGAAAATGACATATCTTGTGCACATTTCCACATACAACTAGGCATTTTAATCGAAACTTACATTTTATTTAAAAAAAATACCCAAAGATAAATCATTAATGACTTGCCATTTTCACAATTTATCTTTCGTATTTCCGGACAGCATATGTAATATTTCTGATATAACTTCTTAAATTAATTGCCATTATATTTGCAGTTCAAAATTAAATGATAAAGTACTAATGACAAATTGACGGTGGCATAGATACGGTGGCAAATAGGTGACATGTGTGAGCTTATTTTTGTCTCGTTCCCACTAGATAACTATGTCGTGGGAACGAGACAGTAAGCTCTTGGGCATGATATACTCAAATGAAGCGCTAAAACTTCCTCATTATATTCTATTATTCACTAAAATGCTCATTGTTCTCCTCTGCGCTGATACATATATGGTAGCTGTAACCACCAATGACCTTATTCATAAACAATGTAACACTGAATCGCAGACTTAAAGATGTTGAATGTTTTATGTTCATGTTCTTATATAACAAAACATATATAAAGTCCAAGGCTCTTACTTAAGGTGTCTGTGAGTCAAGTCCCAGATTAACATGAATATCATTTCACAAACGACTGTGAATTTATTTCGACGGTTTTATTATCGCGATGTTTCATTTTAGTTAGCTAGTTGTTAAATCGATTTAACAACACGAGCTGTTTGATCAAGAGAAGTTATCTATATTCAGATCAATATGAAATGTCATACTTATGTACCTGGATATATGTCAGGATCGCGAGATTTTCGCAAATTGATTGGTTTCCTTGCTTCTGCGTGTATTCCTTCTGTAACGTTGTAATAAACATTCTCAGTGTCTGCCTGGCCTGGTGCCTGACAGCTAGCACAAACTTCCTGCAATGTTGTGTTATATTTGAACATAGAACACTAGAGTGTTGCCTCTCCAGAGCATTACTCTTTGGAAGTAGTATATTTCGACTGTTATAGAAAAGTATTTTATCTAAACAGATTACAACAAGATATGCATTGATGCAAAGCATCCAAGGGCGCCGAAAACTGGTGCACAATGTTTTAGAATAGCGTATTGGCGGGAAAATGTTTTGGAATAGTCCATTTTCATACTATCATTGGCGTGTATTTCCTTTTAAACACCGTAACTTGCATAAATATCCACGTTACAAGTACCAATGTGTTAATATTGATATAAGTAAATTGAAAATGTAGTTTTTTATAATTAATTATTTTTATTTTATCTTCGACACCTAACACACATGCTGTTTATGTAGAATCGTCCTATTTTTCGGGGATCAGCAAGTATTTATCATAAACATATCGTTTTAACTTTGTAAAAGACATTTATTCGACAATACAAACGCATAAAAAATGTTTTATTTCTAAAGCATAAAAGTACAAAAAGTAACGTGTAATATTTACTGCAGTTTAACCCTTAATAAAAAAATAGATTCAGTTATAAATAGATGCTCCTACCATAGTCTCAAAAATTTCGCGGCGCCAATGATGTATAGCACGGAAAAACTGACAGTTTAGTTAAAAGGGGGTTGTTACTCAAGAGAGAGAGCCTCTCTAGGGGGATTCACTCCATATATTTGCATGGCATATACATGCATATTGTAAATTTGTTGCTACAACATAGAACAGATCATTCAGAAAAAGAAAATGAAACAAACACGAAGCACCAAGAAAACTAAACAACAAAAACGTATGTAAGGTGTGATATGACCATAAACATTGTACGCTGTAATCGCCTGAAAGGGTTCCCTCTCGATAAAATGTATGTCCAATATCATTCTGTATAATTAAACGTGCCAGTGTATACATGTACACGAATTCAATATTATTAACCATTCAGAGCGTGTTTACCATCTTTTTGTTGACGGCAAATAACTACGCAACCGTTTCTAATATGAGGAAACCACGTGATTTGTGACGTCGTCAATTGTTAACAACTGAGTACCGAATTCGCCTGCATTTGGAACTTAAAACCAGAGAAACTTTTGTATTTTATTACTGTTTCCTTTCCACGAATAAAATGCTTTCGAGAAACCTTAGCCAAAATGAATAGATGCTTACCACGGGTAAGCCCTAAATAAGCAGCGTGCAGTATTCGTAAAAATCAGTAGAGAAAAAGTAACATTGACTGGAATTTCCGAATGAGTTAATATCGGTTTATTAATTGGAAGTCTCATAAAGTATCACTAATCAATGTATACGTCAATAAGTCAACAATCAACCAAATCGTTAACATTCAAGAACATAATGTTAACAAAATGTAATGGCATGCTTCACAGATTTGATTTGTGTTATACTTTGGCAAGCTGATACTTACTGTATACTCGTCATGCAAGGCCTTTTGAGGAACACCTGAGTTGGGTACAAGTGCTGAGATCTGTTTGACAAATTCTTCATTATTGTAGATAGAACCAATAGGATTAAATACTTCTGCAAGAGTTTCGTGAAGCAACACGTACTGTTCCTGAATATATACAAAATAAATTATTTAATCATCTTCACGGGGTGTTATGTATATACACTTCGGAACATTTTTAATGTAAAAATGACGATAAACAATAAAACTTACTGTATCTATGGTATATGCCTGTCAGCTTTCGTATCATAAAAAACAGTTGGCAAAAATTCATTTTCAAGAAGCCATGTTTACTTCTTAGGACGGTACGTACACACGGAACAGGATGTTTCGGCGATGCATTTTCAACTCACCTGAGCACGAAGTGCTTAATGTGAGTTATTCTGATCAACAATTGTCCGTCGTCTGTCTAGTCTGTCTATCGTATTGGTCTTGTATTTACAAAGTGAATAAAATTGAGGACACATTTTTACCCAATCTTCATGAACATTTTTCTCAATGTTTGTCTTAACGAAATCTATGTCAAGTTCGAAGCCAGGTCAAAATTCACATGGTCTAATGATAGAAATAATCTTCTGTATACTCATCCTGATAATTGGTCAGAGTGTTGACAGAGTTTTATCAAGAAGTACAGGAACTCATGGCCTTCTTGCTTATGTTAAGCAGGAAGAATATCCACATTGTTTTAAGGCACGCCTTTCATATAACATTAAAGTAAAAACAATAAAATGATAGATATTCTTTATTGTATAACAGATGTCTCCAGAATGTGAAAGATAGTTGTAGTATCCCGTCTCGTGCCAATGGTGTCGTGTGGCAGTAATACATCTGTTACAAGTACATACAATATTCAACGCCATCTAAAGGACAGTAGCTTGCCAATGCGCCATAACAAAAAGAACGTTACTTGAAACAGATTGCTTCACGGGTATTGTGTTGAAAAGACAATGTGCTCTTGTTTACCTTAGTCTGAACCATATTCACTCGCTGTTGACGCAGTGTGTTTACTCCGCCCTTGACATTAACCACGCCCAAGGCGCCTCCTTGTTCATACAGAAAGTCCAATCCGATAAACGTTCCTGTGCGTCCAACACCCGCGCTATATAAAATAAAGAACATCGTGCTACAACCAACTATCAAGTATTACATAGATATTTACATGTCCTATGTGTTAGATAGTGGCACAGGGAGAGCCACATTTACAAAACGAGGCATCTCTGCATCCATCATTAGAGAACGAAAAAATACAAACACAGGTGACTGTCTAAACTAATATTGTTTACTAAAGGGGAACATTATAACGGTTGCTTCTTCATAAGGGTTTTAACTAAACAAAACTATCATAACTTGTGTTAAGCCTTGTTCAGGGTCCGAATTGATCATGCTATGACTACATTTAATCTGAACTCGCGTATTAGGTTAATAGTGTCCAACTGATCAACTGATAAAGCAATTCGCATACCTACAATGAACAATCCATGGGACAGTTTTGGCTGCTCTGTCATTTCTTACCGCACGCCAGAACTGAACCAAGGATAATGCTGTATCGGGGAGATCTTTGTTTGGCCAAGCGGTGTAATGGAATTGAATCACAGTACGTTTATCTTCTGTACCCGACTAAATAACAATAAAGTCCAAGTTAAATGTGCATACTCATTCATATATTCTCTGTGTAATACTTTCTTTGAGTGTTTAAATACAGTTACTATAATCCAAAAACACTAATTTGGCATTTCTTTTTATGTAATTAATGATTTATATTTCGGTTACGGATTACATTCAGGGACTATGCAATACGTCCATAGAAATACGAAAGCGTACCACACAACATAAACAGCTTGGATGCTTTTCTTGATATAAAGAAATCACAATATGGAAACATCGAATTGTAGAGCGGTCAATGTGTTGAGTTTGGGTTATACTTATAGAATGGTTTGTGTTTTATTGAAAAGCACAATTAGATCACTGACCAAGAAATCAAACTATATTCGTAACTTATGAAAACATTTTGGAAAACTGTAAGGTAAGTATACTGTTTCTCTTACCACGAATGTTATATACACTGTCGCGAGATTCTTTAAAACATCACTTTTACGCAATTGCTTAAACGTTATTCAACCGCACGATTGCATTGTTAGTAAGTATGTTATACAGCAAGAAAACATTTATATACCTCGGTCAGTTTGAATTTTCTAATACAAAAGTCTGCAAACACATCTAAGTGCGTCGAATCCACTCTGATGTTACCGTAGGTATGAGACAAATGCTCATTTGGCCAGTACTGCTCACATTTCAACTAGAATAAGATACACAGATCGCGTTAAATTTAAATAGTAATAACATATTTATTATGAAACCAAAGTATGTAAAAATGGGTTTTATAATTGATGAGGAATGTCATACTTGTGACATATTGACATGTTATGCAATAATCAATCCCCTTACCTCTCGACTTTCTTTCGGAATATACTCAAGGTATATGCTATTGAATGAGAGATAATAAGTTGCTACAGTGAACGCAACATACATAATATATTGCCTCTCCACACAGACCTCCGGGAAAACAACGATTCATAAAAATGAGACATTTGAGGAGGTTCAAGGATACATACGTAATGTAACAGGGGCGTAAAGAATGACCAGGCTGACCATAAGGGGTAACTAGGATAATCAAGAGGACTAACAGGGGGGATTTGATGGACGGAACATAGGACAAGTCAAGACAGCTGGCAATACAAGGCAGGAAGTGGCGAGAAAAAAATATGACCACTATATTAAGTGAAATCATTGCACAGCGACAAGGAAATATTAACATACATTTAAAACACTAATATAAATATTAATCATACAACGATTGACAGCCTTGGAACTGTCAGTAAAATACTGGGGTTTAAATCGATTTTACAGCTAACTAACTAAAATGAAACACCGCGAAAATAAAACCGTCGAAATAAAGCGACAGGGAGTCGTTTGTGAAATGTTATGTTATTCTGGGACTTGACTCACAGACACTTTAAGTTAGGAACCTTGGACCTTCGATATATTTTGTTATGTAACAACATGGACATAAAAACATTTAACATACTTTAAGTCTGAGATTCAGTCTTACATCGTTTATGAATAAGGTCTTTGGTGGTATGCAGCTACCATATACGTATCAGCAAAGAGAAGAACAATACGATTTTAGAGACTTGATATAATATAATTAGGAAGTTTTAGTTCTTCATTTGAGTTATGGGAATACTCGTCTTGTACTATTCAAATACCCATCACCACGTGGTATTTACGGAATCAGTGATTAATACACAGCAGATAAATGATGTGAGGAGTTAAACTTTTAATTGAATTTGAAATATTATCACTAATGTTAAGACTAACGTTGTATATATCTGTAAACCATACTTGATATAGCAGGATATATTTCTCAAAGCTACTTTCTTTAAACATGTTGTCATTTGGCAGAAACAAGGAAAAATTCTCTGCATTGCTGTTTTATAACACAACTTAATCCCCCCTTAGTATAGTCATACATTTGATTCGATTTTATTTTCCTGTCCCCATTATTTGATATTATGTTTAATTCATAACTAAACATTTCCGATTGGCTTTACGCTAAATTGCGATTGTATCTGATGTAAATAATTTAGTTACAGAGAACAAGTTAGTTCAGTATATTGTTTATCCGTACTGGATGTATATACATTGTACAATGTTTTGTTATTGTATACGTAATGGTTAATTGTTTGAATGATAATTTACTGCCTACATTTTATGTGTATATACAGGAAATCAATGACCATATCGCAGTTTAGTGTGAGGTTAGCTAGCTGTTAAATCGATTTAAAGTCCCAGTATTTTAGTGACAATTTTAAGACTGTAAATCGCTGTGTTGTAATGGTTTCTATTTATGAGTTTAGACGTATGTTCAGTTCCCCTTTTCCCCACGTGCTGTTCATTTACTTGCAATGATATAATAATCGTGTTCAGTTCTCTCCCCCACTTTCAACCCTATTATAAGTGACTTCCTTGAAGTTTCCTAGATGTGTTCGATCCATTAAACTTTCCCCCTTTTTGTCCCCCTAAATTTTCCCTGTTCCCATGCATGTTTACCTTTGCGCCTTTTTATGAAAGAACATCCCTTTAAATTGATATGCATATAATATGTATTAATATTATAAGGTTTTTGAAACATTATGGAGCACTAATTCTAAATGCTGACAATTGAAGAACCGTGTTTTACCTTGCCTGCTTCGGAGCAATTTGTCAACATCACAATTGCCCTAACATTGTGTGACCACACCATTCTCCATATGTCATCAATGGTAGTTTTTATTGGACCTGTTTGTATATTATAAAATTTTGTGACAACGATATAGTAGATTATTATATGCAACTCCGTCAGTAATATTTCCTAAAGTATTTTAAAATTGAAATACCAAGTTCATTATAAATATTTGACATGAGTACCTGAGAAGTATTTTCGGAGCAGTTGAACTAATAATTAAAATTTGAACCCAAGCACAAAATAAAACAATAAGGAGATTTTAGCAAGGTCTTAATTATATTCACGTAAATATGTGGCATACCTTGAGCTGCAATATATTTCTTCGGTTCACTAAATCCCTTAAACACAAAAGTGATATCATGTAATGATTGACCTAGGTAATGAAATTTACATATTTTAGTTAACACTTTACTAGACTGTGTACACTTGTAAGCGTATTTCAACGATGTGAATGAAATGCGATGGTATCCACGCCTAGTGCTAAACGTGCTTTAATTGTATACACAGTGCTTCTTTGCAACAAAACTATATTCAGTTTTGCGTTGCCCAGAATATTGTTTTAAATTCGAACTTTTTGACGGCACAATAAACAATACATTTACAATTACGATGTCCATTGATTGAATCAAATTGTGAATGGGTCGGTTAAATATTAGATTCCAATCAATGAATGCAATCTCACCGCTAACGCTGAAACGATCAGTTAAACATACAAACTCTATACAGCTACTTGCGCGATACAATATACTTTTTGGGGGCAAGAACCGCCTAAAGGCAATAGACATATTTTTACAATCGACGAATCCTTAAATTTATGATAACCTTCTTGAGAAAACGTTCCATGCCAAAAAAAGATACATGTACTTAATCGGAGCAATTCTATAGCCACAACATAATATTAAACCCAAACGTGTTTCTACATTGAGTCACAAACTATTGAAAGTATCACAACCTCAATAATTTAAATTTTCAAAGTGAAAACCTTATTATTCATTTCAAAGCTTGCCGCGTGCACTAATATAACGAGCAATATGTATTGTCTGCTTCAGAATGCTTCATATACATCAAGAGCATCGTATATTCCAACTTAAATAGTCGTTCGAGTGACGATAAGGCGTATTCGTTAGACCGATACAATATTTTGCAAAACGTTGGGTAGAACATATTGCAATTCCCAATCTACGATTTTGACGAAAACTATTCAAGTGCATTCACTGATATAAAACCAACAAATATATCTGCAAAGACCGGTCTCATCAGAACTCTTAAAGCTTTCATTTTAACTTGAAAAACACTACAACTTTCCATGTTTCTTCAATAATATTAACAGTCGGGTTATGATCAGTATGACATAAATCATGTTCAGTAGATTTAGAAATTATTTATTTCGTAAAATATGACGATATAATAGGTTACAAAAGGATGTATGTAATAATAGTTACATTAATGTAGCTGGCGTTGATGTACGAGGAATCTGGCATGCCTTTGATAATCGGGAGGACCACTCTGTTGATATTGTCTGAAACATGACGCTAAATCTTGAACAAGCATTGTTCACAATTAAGAGGAAAGTACAAAGCACAACAGAGCATAAACATACTTATGTTTTACATTTATAGTAACGGGGAATTTCCCGTGTTAGAGATATAATCTAATGTTTATCGTGTCTTAACAGTTTAACTGAATGTAAAACTGACAGTGTTTGTGTCCTGTATATAATATGCAATTAATAATGTAAATGTAGTATAATAAATGTCTTTATATATTCAAAGAAATGTGTTACTGAATTGGAATGATAATACAAAACTTATTATAATTTATTTTGCAAATGCTAGTTGTCTCAAAGAGATTTGCATGAGGCAATGCACAAGGCAACAAGTTGCATTGCAATCGTTTCAATAACATGTTTAGACCACGTCAATTTCTGTTATTTTAATACCATTGGTACACTTACACGGGTACACATTTTTGTATTTGTTTTTGCTGTTTTGACGTTTTGCAGCTGATACATCCCCGTGTAATCCATATGGGAGAACCTTCAATACAAACAAAACTGTTGCTTTTATATCGAAATTATGATTGCCTTCAATATATTTCCGCCAATAAAATAAAATAAGGGCAATGATTGTCACAAAGGTAGATTTATAAATGGTTTCATCATACATTTTGTACAGGCCTGTGAAGTAAGTTGGTAGTTACTGTGAATTCGAAAACGCACAGCTGAACTACTAACTAACAGCTGTAATTTCGATAAGGCACACCAAAACTACCAACTAACAGCTGTGCGTTCGCTTACTCATATCCGAATTCACATCTAACTTTTCATTGTGAATCCTGGACTTAACATCTGATCTACCAACTATCAATTCGGAACGCACATCAAAATTACCAACAGCTGTGAATTCACGAACGTATATTTCAACTACCAACTAATAGCTGATAATATGAACTAACAACTTATAGACAACTTCACAGACCTTTCATATATATATGTTGCCAGGCAGTTAAAGACGTTCGTTTGTGACACCATGTATTTTATTTAAAATTGATAAAAAGGATTTTGGCGGTATTGTTATTAGTACAAGAATTACATCAGTAGACAACATTTCTTCGCGGCAACTTCAAACATGACAACACAAGTAGAGTTGGAAAATGCCAGCAGAGTGAAGAAACAACAGCTTCCCTTATCAAATACTCAACGGTTAACATAAACTAAAGAAAACATGATAATGCTCAGTTTTATTGCAACTACAAACAGACAATTTTGAAAAACGGTGTTTACTCCTTTATCAGCAAAGAAAAAGAAATTATCACAACTCGAACAAGACATTCCTATGGTACAAGACCGTATTGTTGTATGTAAGAACAGGTTGAAACGCCTAATTTGAAATTATTTTTTCTTAAACATGCTCTGTGTGTAGGTTAGTAGTTCTGGGGTAGAACGGCTTACTTCGCGTTGAGCGGGGTACAACCATGATAATGGGACAAGTACTGGTTAGTAATCGTGAAAGCAGTAAATTTAAATAAATATAGGACGCGGTGTTTATTGGGTAATAATGCGCTATTTAGTCGTTGAATAAACGCCCATAATATGCAAACAACGTCCTACGGCTTGAGAGATAAACATAAACCTCACCTCAAAATCCGCATAAAATGGTTTAGGATCACTTATTGCAGCTGTTGCTATCATCCGAAGTTGCGCAACATTGATATCATTTTTGTCAGTTACCGTATTACCATACATATTTTCTTCTATTGTAGCAACTGGAGATTCAGTGCAAGTCGGGAATGTTTTCATAGGTTCTGAAATTCAAAGACCACGTTTATACATCTTTTCTGTTAGTTTCTATCCGTAAACTTCCTCTGTCAGATTAATTCAATTAACTTAAATAACCACCGATTACTTCTTCCAAATATCTGCCTTTACTAATAAGAAGGTACGAAATTGCGTTAAACATGACACAAATGTCATAACAAAGTTTTAAAGTCTACACTTATACCTTTCTTAGAAACTTCTTCTGAATGTGTTGTTACTGGTGACATCATTTCTTGACTGAAAATACAGAAGAAAGATCTTTATAAAATATTCAAATTTGGAAACGAACGAGTCTGTTGTGTCTATTAAAGCTTTTATTTGACATGCTTTAATGTTGTACTTTGCAGTCATTTTTATCATCGTTTGAAGAGTTTTTCAGGGTCGAGGGCGTACCAAAATTTACTTAACAAAAGTCATGAATGATACAATAATACAATTATACAAGTAAAAGTAACAATAATTATTATTATTATACTGTTCTATAATCATCAGTATTGCCAGTTATCTTACAAGCATGTGGCAGAAAAAAGTGATAGTAGAAAAAAAGCTTGTTACATATTTTTGTAAGTTGAACGTCTTTTACAGTGCAGACATTTTAAGACCACCCGGTTAGCTCAGTGGTTATGGCACCAGGCTATCATGCTCAGGTGCGATTCATGGGCTGGTCCTGATGCGACATTAGGCTACGCTCATTTGTCCGCCACCTATGATTCATGTTGGTAAGTTGCCAGCTGTTTAAGCGCGGAAGGGCAAATTAGTACTGGCTATTAATTAAAGCATACTATTGGATAAAATGATAATTCATTTAAGATCGTTTTAACACTCTAAAATGTATTAACATGTATATTGTAGCTCGAGTCTAAATGAGATATTACAAATAACTCTTTTAAATGGTGAAATTAATGTTTCAATTGTTTGATTACTTTAGGTATTCAAGTTACATTATTGGACTGTAAATTATTTTGTGATTTAAAGTTTATGTAAAATAATTTCCAGATTATGATATCTTTGCAATTATCTGTATCATCTAATATTATCACAGTTCTGTAGTTTGACGATTGTTATACTACATAATAAAACCGCACATCATCTTATTTCAAACAATAATAGGAGAGGGGGCATTGCGGTCGTGGTGTAAAGCGCCTGGTTTCTGGTCATAAGATTGTAGGTTCGAATCCAGCCTTCACGGTCTTTGAATAAGGCGCGAGTACCGGTTAGAAACATATGAAACAACCATCAAGAGTGATTCATATAAGTTGTTATAACTTTTCACAGTCGATGTTAAACAAATAAGATGATCATGTAAGTGGAAAATTGTGTGGTAATTACGTGGAGTTATTAATTCAATTTTAATCAAGATCAAAATGAATCTATTAGCAATGATTTGCTATACAAACTATTCATACTCATTTCATAATAAAGGAAGTAACTCACGAATTAGTATTCGGCTGTCTACGTTTGCGCTTTACCACCACTATAGCAATTGCAATTATGGCAACAATCACCACTACAGCGCCAGACGCTCCCATTATCAATCCAGTTTTACCAGGAACCTCTGTAAATACAATTGACTTTTTGATAATGCTTGTAAGTAAATGTCAAAAGTGTCATAATGCAAAATTCATCAAGTACACCTTTAAGTAGAAAATAACGATTTATGCTGAAATATCACAACTTGCATCGTCATTATAAATACACTGCTCTGAGAAGCGCACTAAATTAGACACCTTGTTCGCATTAGGCTTCTTGTTTGTTAAATTAATATTAAAGAGGACGCTACCCGTCTTAGTAAATATATCCGAAGTGTATTTCATTTGTTGATGTTAAAATTATAATCCAAGGGAACTTCAGATACCTTCAGTGCACAGTCTCCCGGTATATCCAGCAACGCAACTATGCGTACAAACACCGGTAACATAATCACAAGGGTCATTACTAGAGCAGTGCCCACAAGCTCGCTTGCATTCCTGTCCGTATGTACCTTCGTGTTTTTGAAATACGTGTAAATACTTCATACAGTGTGCAGGCATCTCGTCAAAGTCGGAATAACATTTTATCCATTTAAACGGCATATATTGTTACATACAGTTGTATTATGAGACAAGTTTACACTAATTGGTTGATGTTTATATCGCCTTTAAAAACAAAATGCCGATGAAATACATAAGGTGTACAGAATGCGTCATGTTTGACTCTGTAGCGATTTCCGTGAATTAGCGATGTGTTTTGTGACTATGAAGGCGATGTAAATATTTATCGGAGAACCAATATTGATGACGTCAAGCTCAGGTGCAAAAATCGACCATCAAGAATATTTACAGCCGTGGTCACGGGATGGGACGGCACTGAACGTGGACCTCCCGGAGGTAATCTGTAACGTCGGCCAAACACCATTAACTAGGTTAACCGTACCGGTCGGTAAGAGAAGAAATTACTGCTTGTTGCACCGCTATTGAGGTTTCATAGTATGTGAACAAATAAGTTTGAGGGTTTACTTAAATATGAAAATATTCTAATTAGAGAAGATGTTATGTTACACATTTGTATTTATCGGGACTTGAAATCAACACGAACTTGAAACATGAGATGAGTTTAACCGGCATAGGTGTTTAATAAGCTGTTTTGGTTTGGAAATAGAATACACAACAACGACCAAATACCCATTCATATGCCAGGTTACAAGAACATACACATGCTTAAACATACAAATAAAATATAACTTATAAGATAATGAAGAATTACAAATTGAAGAATACTGCGAAAAACCGCCGGATCAGATCAGTGGGACTGATGTATACCGTCATATAGTGCATAATTGAAACAAATGTGCGGACATATTGCGTATGTTGATAAATTTGAAGTATTAACAGTTGGATACATCCGACACCGCTATCCTATCAATATGTGAACTTAAACCTCAAATGTTTGTATTTACTGCAAATGGTGCGTATCGTTTGAATTACAAACACAAAACGTACGTACTTTCATTGCAATGGCTAGTCTGGAAACCTGGTTTGCATCCCTTCTCGCAGATTCCAGTTTGAAAATGGCATGTATTGCCATTAGTACAATTTCCACATATACGGGAGCAGTTGAAACCGAAGGTTCCAGAGTCACAACCTGTTCAAAACGATTTTTTCTTAATTAATTAATTCCAAATGAGAGCAGTACAGTCGAAATTGTCAGACCAAAAATACTAAAACCGGAGAGATATCAACGGATGTTGAAATATCGGTATATGCGTTCAGTTGATATAAGCAATGATCAGTAAAAACCCAAATATAGATTATTTTTATCTAATATGACTATTATATAGTGAATTAGTTTGAATGTTACAAACATGTTATGTTTTAAGGAACAAGTTTAATTTGATGCAACAGTTGTTAAAGGGTTAATTTTAGATCAGGGATAATCACATGCAATAACATAATGAGCATTTAGGAAGAGAGTTGGAACTAAATGGCTCATTTCTTGCAAAACATGTCAAACTCAGAGAAATAAGAAATATTTTCGTCGACCAAAATGTTATTTCTTATCAAATATGCAGGAAACATTTTTACATACGATAATTACATAATAATAGAAATGTAATGCCGCTTAAAACGAAACCAAGTATGTAGATTAATTGCATTTCTTCTGTTTTGATACGACGTTTACTCAACGATATTCAACATACATCCAAATATGATATTATGATGGTCTCTGAATGCTAATTGGAACCAGTAGTGCAATCATTTAATTCGTGGAAGTTTAATAAAGACTTTTAATAAGTTACATATTCTGAAGTCTCATGCAAGTGTAAGTATCTGGCATATTGTGGGAACTTATATAGTATGTATTGTTTCTTCTTATCTCTATCCTACGTAAAATATTTAAAATGCAGGATAAAAAGTAATTGCTGTTCATAAGTGATTGTGGCAATGTCTAGACAAAGACATGAATGATATGAAATATATACATGTGCAGCAAAACATTATTGGCATAAGTAATAAACACTGGTTTCAGACATACTATTAACTCAGGCGTTTGCATATTGTATACTCTTGTTTTCAATTACAAACCTACCAAGCGGACATATCATACTCGGTTATAAGCCAAATTTATCTATTTTAACGATTTCTGGTGGAAACGGCAGACACTCATACACGTTTAAAGACAAAGGAATTAACCAAGCGTTCTTGCGTTGACACATTCGACATCATTTTTCTATTACATGTATGTTAAACGTAGTACGTACTTTTATTGCAGTGGGTGGTCTGAAAACCATGTTTGCAACCCTTCTCGCAGATTCCAGTTTGGAAATGGCATGTGCTGTCACTAATACAATGTCCACATTCAAGGGAGCAGTTGAAACCGAAGGTCCCTGAGCCGCACCCTGTTCAAAACGAGTTTCTTCTCCATTAATAAATTACAAGTAAGAGCAGTACAAACGACTAGTGGCCTCGCAATTTATAAGAGCAGAAAATGTGCAGACAAATTGTCAGACTAAAAATACTTAAACGGAGATGACAACGGATATTTCTTCTTAATTCATAAGTTTCGAGTAAAAGAAGTACAGTCAAAAACTTGGCCTCACAATTTATAAGTGTAGAAAACGTGCATAGAAGTTGTCAGATAAAAATTCTAAAAAGGAGAGATGACATCGGATGTTGAAATACCGGTATTTGAGTTTAGTTGATATATGAGTGAAGAGTTAATATAATCGAATGTTGCAAGTTAAAGACGATGCATATAAGAAATTATCACATTCAATAAAATAACGTGTATAAAGGAAGTGAGTGGAAACTAAATGTATTATTACTTGCAAAATATGTCAAATTCAGAGAAATAAAACATATTTTCGTCCACAAAAATGTTATTTCTTATCAAATATGCAGGAAACATTTTAACATACGATAATTACATAATAAAAATGTTATGCCACTTAAAACGAAATCAAGTATGCAGCTTAATTGCATTTCTTCTGTTTTGATACGAAGTTTACTCAACGATATTCAATGTACATCCAAATATAATATTGTGATAACAACTGATATCCGAATGCTAATTTGAACCTGTAGTGCAATCATTTCATTCGTGAAAGATTAATAAAGACTTTTAATAAGTAACATATTCTGGAGTCTCATGCAAGTGTAAGTATCTGGCATATTGTGGGAAATTATATAGTATGTATTGTTTCTTCTTATCTCTATCCTACGTAAAATATTTAAAATGCAGGATAAAAAGTAATTGCTGTTCATAAGTGATTGTGGCAATGTCTAGACAAAGACATGAATGATATGAAATATATACATGTGCAGCAAAACATTATTGGCATAAGTAATAAACACTGGTTTCAGACATACTATTAACTCAGGCGTTTGCATATTGTATACTCCTGTTTTCAATTACAAACCTACCAAGCGGACATATCATACTCGGTTATAAGCCAAATTCATATATTTTAACGATTTCAGGTGGAAACGGCAGACACTCATACACGTTTAAAGACAAAGGAATTAACCAAGCGTTCTTGCGTTGACACATTCGACATCATTTTTCTATTACATGTATGTTAAACGTAGTACGTACTTTTATTGCAGTGGGTGGTCTGAAAACCATGTTTGCAACCCTTCTCGCAGATTCCAGTTTGGAAATGGCATGTGCTGTCACTAATACAATGTCCACATTCAAGGGAGCAGTTGAAACCGAAGGTCCCTGAGCCGCACCCTGTTCAAAACGAGTTTCTTCTCAATTAATAAATTACAAGTAAGAGCAGTACAATCTACTAGTGGCCTCGCAATTTATAAGAGCAGAAAATGTGCAGACAAATTGTCAGACTAAAAATACTAAAACGGAGAT